>CM050325.1:17218241-17846288 GCA_027475135.1 Bactrocera correcta
GTTGCCACTCATGTGCTGGCAAGCGCCACATATATGAACTCCTTCCCGGCATCGGATTCCGATTCTGAGCTGCACAATTCCAGTGAATTGAATTTGATTTTCCCCAATTGACAGACGAGTTTGACGAGCTGCCAGGCACGGGGCAGCTGCTTAGGTGCATGTCAAATTGTCAACAATTGTCTCCTAAGCTGCCAGTGTGCAATGTGGCAAGTTGCAGCAGGAACAGCAGGAGCAGCAGCTTCAGCCAGCGCTTCATAATGAGGCGTATCGTGCATATTTGCTTCGGTCCCACAAGCCCTACATGCCGCCACACACATGTACTCGTATGCCTGGCAGTAGGTGCTCCACTTTTACTGCATGTTTGTATGTATGTACGTATGTATGTACGGTAAGTAATTGATGTCGTACAGATGTTATTACACATTTCGTCAGCATGCAACCGTTTAATGATTGCTGATTTGTATTTAATGCAAATGTAACAAGTTGACAATTGACAAACAGTTCGGGGACTTGGAATATCTTTGTGGAACGCGCTCGTACAGACATGTCTAATCTATAGAACAAACTTATATGGTATGTCTGTAGTTTAAGTAATTGTTTCAAGTTTGCGAATGCCTTTAAAACTGGACTTAAGTTCTTGACACACAAACATAAAGAACAGTTTCTGGGTAAATGGATGCCAATTTATGACTACGAGTTTACGACCATCGCCCAGTTTACGAGACCTATGTGCCTACCCGGCTGCAGAGCCTCATCTTTGGGGGCAGAAAGATAGAGTTGACTAATATGGTCAAAGAATGTTGGCCTCACGCGGGCATGTTGACCTGACCCTGATTAAGCCGATTCGACTCTCTCGAGCTACTGCTTAGGTATAATATAATCAAGTGATCCTTCAACGGCTCGACTACACTGGCCACTGCAAGCTCAAGAAGTACTTAGGAGTATATAACATTGGCCTAGCTTCTTGTGTAAATTGCCGGTTCTGCGACAACTGCACTGCAGACGCAGGCTAAAGGCCCTTGGATTCATGTTTCCAAAAAGAGGGTTTTCATCGCCTCATTAGCTTCTAACAAAATATTGCAACTTATCAATATGCTGGGGCTAAGTGGGTCGTTGTGACTTAGGAGAGGTACAGTAGACCATAGGTTGCGGTGCGATTTTCATCCATTTATCTTATCTGATAAAAATTCAAAAATTTTAGATCAAATATTCGTGTAGACCAAAGTATAAAGAGTTTCTTTGAATGCAAAGCTCAATCTTCCATGAATTTGATAATTTGCATACTGATTTTCCAAACCGTCTATTACCTTGATGGCAAGAAGAAGTCTACAAAACTTCCTTAAAATATTTAAAATTTTTTATTCCAATTTCTTGCTTTGAGTGAATGGCGTTCAACCCATTTCTATTCTTTGGTAATCTCCGTGGTTTATGTCACTTGTTTGTTCGTTTCTTTAGGCGCAAATTTTTGTCTCCTTCAGGAAAGTGAGCATTCCCTCCGACAGTAAAACGGCAATAGTTGTGCTGTCACTAACAGTGCGCTCAAAGCTAGTCAAGGAGTATCTATTTATCCGCACTAGAAATAGACGGCTTAATCATCAGATTGATTTGTGTGCTTAGTCACAGCAGAATCGATGGCAACTGCATAGACAGAGGAAGGGACCCTTGCCTCGCTCATATGGAACCGAGTTGGATGTCCATTGGCGTTTTACGTTCTAGCACTGAACCAATGGAGCTTGCGCTTAGCAGGCGCTGGTCGACGATCATAGAGATCTACTGAACTACTTGCCCTGAGCAAAATTTATCTTGTCACAATCGTAGGATTTCTTACTGAAGGTTTTGAGGGTGAAATGAAAACATTCATGCACTTTCTTCTCCATTAACCAGCCTTCTCAAAACATCTCGGTCATCTTAACTTCGATGAACTAGTAGCCATTGCCGAAACTGATATTAGCCGGCTCAACAGAATTGTTACAGTCTAAAAGTGCTTTGTTGATATATCAAGTTTATAGGTGTATGATGTGTCCAGTTTTTAGGAGTTATAGCTGCCACGATGCACCGACTTTTTAAGCTGTTCAAGTGATATCCCTCCTAGGATCGACTTCTTAACCTAATTTCTGACTGCTGATCAAAAAATATGCTATGATAACAACAAGTAAAATTATTTTCTTTATGGAAATGCGGCACCAACGGCTAAATTTCAAAAAAAAAAAATTTTAACAAAGCAAACCCTTCTGATACATTCAACATCATTGAGACGGTGGTTAAGACAAGTTCCGCCAAACACCCGGACTAGTGTATTGTACAGCAAACCCACTGCCATCTAATAAATTGCTCTAGACCAGCGCTGCTCGAACGCTGATTCAATGAGTAGAATTGATCCTATTTTCTTAAAACAAAAAAGTTAGCTCTTGGAGCAGTACAAGAAGGATTTACTCAAATGTGACAATAAATTCCGTTATATCCCAATGAAAGGTAATACAAATAAATAAAGAATATACTCGTGTGTGAATAAATAGATTGTGCTACTTAATTATTCCGCTAAATAAATTTTCACTAAAAAGAAAATCATTAGCACAGAGCCATCTTAAATAGTCGAACCGACAGCAAACGACCAACAGGAGCGTAGCCAAACTACAATCAACGCCACACCGGAGCAGGAGAGCACAATAAAAGAAAGCAATTTGAAATAAAAAGCAGCGGCGAATGAAATTCCAACATCTTGAAGAAATAAAAAAGATTAAGCGATAAAATAATCTGAATAAAATGCCTCAGCGTCGCCAACCCGCCGCAATCGCACCACTAACCACTTAGGCACCGCGAATGTTTCGAAATCACGTTGAATGCAGTACAGGCAAGTTCCACGCTAAGGCGCCGCTTGGCAAAGCTCTCATTAAGCCATTCTATGCTTTTTAATTTACGCAGAGCCACACGTCAAATTCAATTTGTTTGGCGCTGTAGAGCACCCTGAGTTGGGCGGGCAGCCGAAGTAAGCGCAACGGATTTTTTCACGCAGCAAGCGTAAACAATTTCCACTTGCCCCAGCGCCTCTCGAAGCGGCAACCAGCCAGAGTGCGCCTCAGGAGTGAGAGCTGAGTGCGTTTGAAGTTTGTATATGTGTGTGTGTGTGTGACACGGTTGCATGGCGTTACGTTTTAATTTTATGTCCTGACGCCGCTGATAAGATTATCCTTGCCACAATTTTTTCACAACCGCCATATTCTTACTTTCATTTGTACGCTCGCTTCGTGTCAGTTTTTTCCTGTCCCGTTTCGTTTTGCCACTTCTATTTTTATTTGCGTTTTATGATTATTTGACTTTGATTGCGTCGCGTTTGCATTCAGCAGATGGACCGATCTGTTGGGGTACAGCAGTGGTTGACGTCGTGATTGGCTGTTGGCGTAATGTCAGCAACGTTAACCGTTACATTGTTGTTGCGCTTTTTTCTTTCTGTTTGTTATTGTAGTTCTGCTTAGGAATGCGCTAGCAAGCAAGTGGCATGGCTTCCAGGGACCATGGTTAAAATCGAATTAAGCTACGTTGGAATTTTTCTGAGGTGCCTTTCGGTTCTGTGCTCTTGGTAAACGTGAATATACCCCTCGTAGTATAGTGTAAAGGGCCTTTCATTTGAAGCATTCCGTTTTCCGTCAAAGATTCGCTTACGCGGTTAAAACCAAGTTTACAACAGAGCGTCGTTCGTTTTTCCTTTTCGCTGTTTGGCACCAACTGAAGATACCAAGAATAGCCAGGTCCTTCTTCACCTGGTCTTACCAACGGAGTGGAGGTCTTCTTTCGCGGATACTGCTTCAAATACTCTCAGAGCTGGAGTGTTTTCATCCAGTCGGACACCATGACCCAGCTAGCGCAGCTACTGTCTCTTAATTCGCTGAACTATGTCAATGTAGTCGGATATCTCGCACAGCCCATCGTTCCATCGACTGCGATATTCACCATTGTCAATGCGCAAATGTCATCCTCCATGTCTCTGCCCCATAAAACAGGACGGGAATGTTAAGTAACTTGTAAAGTTTGCTCTTTGTTCGTCGAGAGCGGACTTTACTTCTCAATTGCATACTCAGTCCAAAGTAGTACCTGTTGGGTTCCGATACTGACATTGTTGTTGAAGTTAATGCTGATTCCAAGATAGACGAAATTATTTACAATTTCGAGCTATGTAAGACATATGTATCTATCCAAGATTTAAAAGAAATTGACAGATCATGGTGTGGACCCTAATCAAAATTGTTACTCAAGCATAATCTAAACAAACTCGGTATTTTCTGTATTAGGAGTAGCCGTAGATATTAAATGTAACGACGTCGGATTCTTTACTGAAGACATAAGGTATTAATTGAAAATAGATTGGCTCTACAACCCACAAAACGAGAACCCTTTATTTGTAATCCCTACAGTTGGAAAAGAGAACTCATTTCAGTATACTAACCTCAAAACCGTGCAAGGTGAATGAGAAGTAGTGCGAATGTTGTTGATCCTTGCGGCATCCTTGTGAGCCAATCAACGCTGGAGAATTGTTTTAAATTGTTCTTGCAATAGTAACACCAACACCAACGTCGCCACCAACTATGCTTTGTATCTGTCGTCTACTTCGTTTTATAACTGTCATTTGCGTATTATTTCGCTGTTTGCTACTGTCTTCACAAAGCATAGGTACCGTGAAATGACAAAAAGCTGCTTACAAATGTCTTCGCCACTCAACTCCTCTCTTCTTGACATTTGTACGCCCTTCTAACAGCAACAACTCTAACTTACATTGGCGAAAAGTAATCATCGATGTCTCGGCCTTCGCTAGCAGTCGGAGCTAAGTCTCGTTAGTTGTTGCTGTCTTCATTGCCGTTTCGTTAGATTGAAGAACGAATGAAATTAAATGAGGATTACTTTTTTCTTGCTTTCGCTCAGCGATTATTTCAAGAAATAAATTTTTTGCCAAACCAAAAAAGTAATGCCGCTCGGCAGAGGTGGCATTAAGACATCTGATGTCTACATCTCTTTTGCTTTTGCGTTTTTTCACTCCTTCTTGATATTCTTGTTTATTTGATTCATAAATTTTTCCTTTCGGCTCACGCAATCCGTTTGCGCCGAGATCAAGCGGATTTCCAGAAATCATATGCAACATTTAACCGCCACTAATCGTCGAGGTTCACACGAAATTTAGTTTTTAATTTATTGCAAATGAAACGGAGAAAGAGTACTCAGCTTTCTTAGCTTTACTTTCTGCATTCATGTGAGTTGAATTGGTTTATTGCTGAAATTAAATGCTTAAGGTTTGGTACTATTCTCAAGAAG
This sequence comes from Bactrocera correcta, assembly GCA_027475135.1. Lineage (NCBI taxonomy): Eukaryota > Metazoa > Arthropoda > Insecta > Diptera > Tephritidae > Bactrocera > Bactrocera correcta. Next base: position 17,223,543 of record CM050325.1, read on the forward strand.
AAGGCGGATATATACATATCTGGATGTGTTTGCGTTGGAAATGTTAGGCTACTAAGCATTTTAAATCTTTAGTCAAAGTAGTCTGGATAACCAGATAATTTACATTTTTAGATCATACGTAGTCCTTTTTAAGACCAAAGAAAAGAAGAACTCCTGTGTTCGAACTTAACAATTAGCAAAACGCTTAGTAGCCAATGCAAACTTAACTTCCATTCTCGCCAGCTCGGTGAGGTGTCTGAAGGTATGCACTCCCACGTGCTTAACTCCTGACCTCCCAAACGCGGGACAGTCAAGAAGGAAATATTGGCTTGTTTCTACCTCACCTTCTTCCATATATCTTCTACAGATATCGTCTGATAGGATTCGCAGCCTTAAACTACGAAGTAGCTAGCTTTACAGAGGGCAAAAAGATCACTAGATTTATCATAATAATAGCATCGAGGTTAGGTACTCTTTAACCAGCCCTGAACGCGCTGTTAATGAGTTCAAGGCTAGTATCGCCGCGTTGCTACCTGAATGGATAGGCTCTTCTCTGAAGGAGGCTGCACTCCGGAGTAGTAAAACTACTGCTACCTTAATGGCTGCAACCTCGGCCTGGAAGGCTCTGCAGTGGTAAGGAAGTCTGAAGCTGGAGTTGGCAGAGAGCTCCAGACAGTAAACCAAAACCAACCATCTCCACCAACCTTCTCAACCAGCTTTGACTCATCCGTAAAGAAGCTCCACTGCCCCTCCCCTCCAACGGATTCTTCCCATCCACAATGATCTCGAGTTTCTTTGTAAGTGTGGTCTTTTCTGAAGTCCTCCACCACATAATCACTCCATAGAACATAATGGGCTTGACTATGGTGGCGTAGAGCCAGAGAACCATTTTCGATGAGAAAGCCAACCTTTTGCCAATGGCTCCTCTAATGGAAACTATTTTGAAAAAACAATAAAGCGATTTTCGATGATTAAATTTTGTTTTGCTCACGATTCTCGAAATATTAAAGGCAACCTACGTATTACTCCCTATCGGACCAGCACATTTAGTGGTGAAGTTCTAGGCTCAAGATGATGGTTTTTACCCGGTGAAAGTCATTCAAAATCAAAACCACATGAGCCCTTGATGGAATTCGAATATCGCAAGTGATGCAATAAACGATTTTACTGAGCGTTTTGGGACGTCGAGATAAAAGTGTATAAATCACATTGGACCTTCTGCCAAAAACCCAACAAAACCAGGATTAACTCCAGAATGCGTCATTTTATCAAAAAAAAAAAATTGTAAAAATGTTTTCTAGATTTTTTGTATCATATACATATGTACGTGTATACATTTATATACAAGTAGGCCATTTAAAGTTGACTAATCTGGCAACGCTGTAACTTTTAACAGCGCTGACAGATCGGCTAATGTCATACCGCGTTAGAAGCGTCATTCGAAGACAATTTATACCATGGAACAGTACACTCCAAAAGAACGCGCTGAAATTGTTCAGCTTTATATTCAAAATAACTTTTCAATTGTGTTAACTCAACGTGCGTTTCGCAAAAAAAATAAAGTGAAAAGTGCTCCAGTTAAGAACACAATTAAGTCTTTATACGCAAAATTTGTGAACACCGGTAATCTCAGTAATGCCAGTCATGCATCCAGACAACGCACAAGACGTTCTGATGAAAATATCGAAGCTGTACGAGCCAGTATTGAGGAGACTCCATCGACATCGAGTTATCGCCGCTCTCAGGAATTAGACATCTCTCGCACCACTCTCCGACGCATAATTCATAAAGATTTGAAGATGTTTCCATATAAAATTCAAATGGCACAAAAACTAAACCCAGCTGATTATCCGCGACGCCTTAATTTTGGCAAATGGGCCATCGAAATGGCTGAAAACGAACTTGACTTTTGGCGAAAACTCATCATGTCAGACGAGGCACATTTCTCGTTGAATGGAGGCGTAAACAAGCAAAATTGCCGATTTTATGCCACCGAAAATCCTCAATTAATTGAAGAACAGCCTCTTTACGACCAAAAAGTAACAGTTTGGTGCGGTGTTTGCGCGAATATGATCATCGGACCGTATTTTTTCGAAGACGATGATGGAGCCACGACAACAGTCAATGGTGAGCGTTATCGAGCCATGATAACGGATTTTGTGACACCCATTATTCGCGAAAATGACATGGATAACTTCTGGTTTCAACAGGACGGGGCTACATGCCATACAGCTCGACCAACAATCAATTTATTGCGACCATTTTTCCCCGGGCGATTGATATCGAAAAATGGTGATGTTGACTGGCCACCGAGATCACCAGATTTGACGCCACCAGACTTTTATTTGTGGGGTTATTTGAAATCCAAGGTATACGCTAATAAGCCAAAGACCTTAGCTCAACTGAAAGCCAACATTCGACGTGAAACAGCCGCCATATCATCCGAAACATTGGCCAAAGTCATGGAAAATGTCGAAAAAAGAGTGCATTTAGCTGTCAAAGCTAAAGGTGCCCATTTACGCGATCTAATTTTTAAATATTAGCTGAAACAAATCCCCTTGGACCAAAATAAATTATTTTTGAAATGAACAAAAAACATTGTTTTCTTTTGTTCTTTTTTTTTAGAAACAAATGTGTCAACTTTAAATGGCCTACCCTGTACATACATAAGTAAGTATGTGATAAGTCCATATCAGTGCGAGACTTGACTCACTTTCTATTCCTTTAGAATAATTGTGCGGTTTTCGAGAAGTTTAACAATAGACCAACGTACAACAAAAACAACTGGAACCAAAACGTCTGCCAGCAATCCACTTAAACAGTTACGAAAGATTACATATAACCCCTTTATTCCAGAGAATTCACACTGAAAGCAAAGCCACAACACATGCACACACACACACACACATCACATGTCTCAGCGTACGCTTTTACGATTTTTAATACGAAGAAGTACCTTTTAAGGCGAACATGCAACATTTGCTGATTTAACAAAAGGAATTTATCTCGAGAAACACACATGTGCCGTTGCGTTATCAAACGCACACACGCATACATACATATTGACAATGGGGCACATGCCCACAATGCTATCACGGAGCTACAGCTAACCGTTAACCTTCAAGATGGAGGTGCGAGTACAGTGCAAGAGTGTATGTGTGTGTGTGCGAAAGGGTACTGCAGTGCAAAGGGTTGTCCTGCGATAAGTTGCCTGGCGTCTTGTGTCCGCCACACATGCCACATGCCACACTCAATCTAAGTAGGTAAATGAAATGCGTCTTTAAGGTGTATATGGAATTGAGACAAATTTGTGCAGCCACATGTGAATACATACAAACACATATGCGATATACATATAGTATGTACATATGTATATGTATGTGTAGGAAGGCTCGAGCGGTCCATTGCGAGATTTGCTGATGGAGTTGGAGAAGAAAACCTAATGAAACACATAAGAACTGAAAGTTTGCTGACAACATCCACACACATACACACACACACACACATATGCCAGCAACTATTTTCGTAATGAATCTAAATCTTCGTTAACTTTGAAATACTTTGTGAATTCGCTCGGCCACCCCCCTTCTCAAGCGCTCAGTTTGCCAGTTTGGCTGCAATTAATATCGAGTATGAAAAGCTTGACTGCTTCTTGGACAGCACACCTAAATAAATGAATATTTGAAAATTCTTGTGCTCTAAAACGTACGGTACTTAAGGCGGCATGCTGATCCCTTTTCGGGCTTTCGCCGAGCATATAAATTTCAATTAAGTTTGCCACGTTTGAGGTGTGTAAAACTCACTTGTGGTCGGCAATGAAAGTTTCCAAGTGCTGGGCTGACTGACAGTGGGCCCAGCGGGCGTTGAAATGTTTGCAGACTTTGTAGAAAGCTCATATACTTGCATGTTTATATTTTATTACAAAATATTTAAAGGAAAATTTTAATATGCACAAACATATATTTGGCAAATTCTAAGGTGTTCAGGCATTTTTGCGCATATATTTTCGTTGGGACCATTGGCTGCTGCCAAAGTAAACACATTTAGCATTCTACATTGCCTTAAGGTGTCCAATACGCTATATGATTCTACGTACTGCTCATATATGCTGGCATATTAGCCTGTGCCAATGAGCATACTGCGTTGTTTGCTTAGCCTGACACTGATTTTTGATTTTGAAACTTTTTGGCAACTCGCACAAGAATTCAGCGCTGCCCAGCGGGCGGGCTCTATTGTCTCTGGCGAACGGTAACAGTTTTCAGGGTCTTTAACAACACTGCGGGCCTAATTGTGAGCGACGGCTGTTTATTTTTGTATTTTCACCTTGTTTCCAATTTGCATTGTTCTATTTGAGGTTGGTTCAATAAAGGTGACTTTTAAATTTTATTCGCCATAAATTTGAATATTTCTTTTTCAACTTCTACAAATTTACGCAGTGTTCTCGGCACAATATATCTCTAGAAAAACGAAAAAATATTTAAATCGCGCAATCCTTTGATCTTTTCGAAGGAGCTCTTGAATGAAGCACGACTATTTTTTGTAATAAGGTGGTCGAGTTCAAAGCCTAATTCAAACAATCGGTCACTAAAAGGTCAAAACAAGAAAAAATGTAAACTTCGGCAATACCGTAGCTAACGGGTGAGCCAAGTAGAGGGACCTTTTTGAAAAGCCTTTTTTTGACAAATCACGCTTGAGTTGTGTCAAGCTGTAATGTTATTTTGGTTTAGTATCGTTTGACATTTCATCGTGGAAAGTACTTAACAAAATCGGCCAACTGATCATCCTATTCGCCACACCATCACCCATCTTGAAGCCCAGAATTAATTATTGGTTAATATTTGACCGAATAGAACACGTTCAGCACATAGTGAAGAAAATATAGCAGCCGTGGTTGAGAGTGTACACGAAGACCTCAGAGAATCGATTCGGCACAGTTCGCAGCAGTTCGGACCGGCCTATGGAACAACTTAACGCATTGTTGAGATCTTAAATTTAAGAAGTACAAAATACGGCATGTGCAAGGACTGAAGCCACTCAAACTTCCCAAGCGACATCGCTTCGCCCTTTAGGTTCTAGAAAAGTTCCAAAAAGATCCGATGTTTTCGACCCAAATTTTGTTCAGCGATAAGTTCTTCTGGCTCAATGGGTAAGTATACAAGCAAACTGAAAGGTTTCAAGAACTACCATTTCATCCTGAAAAAAACAACGGTTTATGGGCCGGTTGAGAACGTAACCACCAATGGCGACTGTTACTGCGCCGTAATAACCGATTATTTGATGCCTGAAATTGAATATCGTGGTCTCGGCGACATTTTTTTTCAACAAGACGACGGCAATTCCCACACATCGCATCAATCAATGGATAATTCCCCGTTTTGGGCCGGCCGATTTGCTTTTTCCTGTAAGGATAAGTAAAGTCTAAAATCTATGTGGACAATCCCGCTTCGATCCAGGGCTTGGAGCAAAACATCACGCGTATTATTCGCCAGTAAACAGTCGAAATGCTCGAACGAGTCATCGAAAATCGGACTCAAAGGATGGACCATCTGCGATATACCCGCGGCCTACATTTGAAAGAGACTATCTTCAAAAAATAAATGCCAAAAAATCGTCTTTCGAATTATACATTATTAAACATTACCCACCAAATTTGAAGTTTCTGTGTTTCTTCTTAAAAAAAAATAGGGAAACATGAAATTGATCACCCTTTATAACATCCAGCACAGATACATTTCTTATAGCATAAAAGTAGACTCTTTCGTTTACTTGGTTATGGCGACTAAGATCGTAATGCTGATGATCAACATACTCTATGAGGTCTTCGAAATTTCCTTGTGGGTTTCACAAACTTCGTGATGAACTCAATATAACCTGTTCACGATAAAAAAACACAAGAATCTTCTAAAGATGGGCAAAACTATATTTGAGAAATTTTCTTTTAAGGGGATATTCTAATCTAGAAATTAAAAAAAAAAATGGATTTTTTTTTTTATATTTTAAAAGTTTGACTATTCAAGAATATGTGTACAAGAGCATCTTTCAAAATTTGAATTATTTTCGGAGATATAGGAATTTTTCTGACCCGGCATCCAAGCTGATTCGACCGGAACGAGAAACTTTAGACGCGTTTTTCTCAAAACTGACTTTTTCGGAACGTTGCCCACGATTTCTCAGGTTCTATAGGACCGATTTACTTGAAATTTTTATAGAGTCTTCTTTATAGGCTTGTCTATGGTTGGAACTAGCCCCATCCCAAAATTTTAATTTTTATTATTTTTAAAAAATTCGAAATAGTCAGAAAAAGTGATAAAATAAAAATTTTTTTTCAGGCAGTCGCCATTTTGTGAAAAAAATGTTTCCCACTTTTCAGTAGTTCCGACCATTGTGACATTATTCTAGATTAGAAATCTTATTTTTTTTTTGGTTTCAGATAACTAGGAGGGCTGAAATCATGAATATAGTCACATGGAAATTTTTGGAGACCCCTCACTTCGTCAGCTCATAATTTTTGAAATTTTTTACTTTTTTTAGTTTTTAATTTTTTTATGTACTCTTCTAAAATTAATAAATAACTATTAAAAAAAATGGATGGTAAAAATTGCCTTTTTTACGACACTTTAAAAATTACCTGAAATTCATGCTTCTGGACTAGAATACCCCCATAAATATATACTAACTATATAGGTCCATATGGTAACAATTTGCCATGACAAAGCTCCCATGAAAGTTCGTCAACCGCTCGCTCGAGGCTTAGAACAACTATGAACTCTCTTTTATTTTTAAAATAAAGTAACAAATAAAATAAGAATTCTAAGAGTCAAAGCATTATTATACCTAAATAAACTATGTTTAGTACACATGATTGTCTTGGGAATATGCATTTACAAAAACTTATTATTTTCTTACTTCGAAGGTATAAATTTACATGCACACATAACTCTACTTCGGAGAGTACAATGCGCTGGCGACCCAGTGTCTTTATCGCAGTTTTGATGTTGAAAACTTCACTAATAAGTTTACATCCCTTGAGGTACGAAGAAAATACCTACAACAACAGCAAAAATCGTGTTCAATGTTTGTATGTATGTATGTGCAACAGAACATAACCGTACACATATGCAAAGTTTAGGATATTTCTCAACTGACACAGAAATATGGAATGCCGTAAAATGGTGTGAGTTACTCGGAAAATGTTAAATTTCACAAAAAGATGCAAAACAAGTGACAGGCGACAAGTGTCTTCGAACGACCGTCTGCCACCGCTGGTGTACGTGTACACGCTGTCGGGCAAACAAACGGTACTTACAAGCTTCTTACGTGTTTTGCCTGACAGCCATAATACGCTCTGCCGGTAGAGAGCAGGCGGTGAGGCGAGTGAGTTGAAAGGGTTGTGAAAGTTGTTAAAGATTGCGGACAAAGCCTGGGGGCGAGACGAAGGTGCACCATATTAAAGTGGCATAAAATAAATGTGCAAGATTAAGAAATTTGACACAAGTGGCAGCGAAGATGGACACACATTCATTGCGGTTGAAGCAACCGAAGGCACACATTTGCCGGGCACGAGTGCGGCCGCACCTGATGCGTTGTTGTACGTGTGTCGGAGGTTAGAGTGCCACAAATTGGGGTTCTCACTTCAAGCAACTGGAGTCTTGCGGTTACTTGGCCAATTAATATTGCTTACGCACGCTCATTTAAGGGGGCTGAGAGTGGCTAATTGTTAATGCCAGCAATAATTTCTAAGCTACTTTACCTTTTTGACTGAATCTTTTCATAAGTTTAAGCAACCATCTTATGGTCGGTAGCTTTGCGACCTGTCCGTGCAATTAGTCAGCAATTTCTTAGAAAACTATTGAGTTGGTGAAACGACAGAAGTAATGAACCGTGCCAATCCATCAACATTTAACAGATTCATCAGCTCTCGTCATGTGCTCTCACTCACTCGTTTTCTTATTCGTTGCGCACATGTGATTTTAATTTATCGCATTTATTTGTTATTTATTTGTATGTGAAGTTTTGAGGATAGTCAAGTTGGCTTGAGTTATTTGGTAATGGAGGGTGCTGTGACATAATCTTACGAGAACTATGGTGGAGCTCACTTATGAAGAATGAGATTTCGTCAATGAAATAACTACATACAATTGATATAAAGAGTGGGTTCAACTAATGTCGAATAATGTCTTACCGTTGGTTTAATATTCTAGAAATGATTTTGTAATACTTGCGGATCATAAAAAGATCGGCCTAGCGCTTCCCAACACACACTATCTTGCGTGTTTAAAATGGTGGAAAAATCTCCACCAGTGTTATCAGAAACTTAATTTTGAGTAGGTAACAGCTTGTATAGCATTATTCTTAATAAACACCATAATTTTTTTTTACCCTTGTAGCTTCATTTCCAAGATTTTGAATATGATGAATTTCTTGTGAAAAATACTCTACCCCAAACTATCACAACACATTACGGTTGGTCAAAATAAATCAATTATTTCTTTCACTTTATCCTCTGAGAAATTGGTTTGTGGAAATCTCGACAAATTGTCTCCAAGTAATAGCTGTAATTATTAGATATATAGGATGGGCCATATAAAATTTTAAATTTCGAAGATAGGGCGTAAAAGATTGAGTGTAGCGTTTGCTGTATGGCACGTAGCGCCGTCCTGCTGGAACCAAATATTGTCCAAGTCTTCCTCTTCAATTTTCTTGAAGACAAATTCGGTTAACATTGCGCGATATCGCTCACCATTGATGGTTACGGTTCCTTCTTCATTTTCAAAGACAGTGATTCGTGCTGGGGGCATTGGCTTCTCGACGATTACGTGCGGGTTTTTTGTGCCCCAAATGCGACAATTCTGCTTGTTAACGTAACCATCCAGGTGGAAATGAACCTCTTCCGAAAAGCTAATTTTTCGGTAAAATTAACCATCCTCGGTCAAACGATCTTCTGCCCAATCTGCGAACTGTAGAATAGTGAATAGCGACCCATTTCGTAAATTTTAGACTTTTTACTGAATACCTGTCACTTTCCGAATGGTACTTGACGTTTCCAATGTCGAAATATAGATAATTCAAATTTAAAACTTTAGATGGCCCACCCGTTATAATACTTTATTGGTTAAAATCCCAGGCTGTTATTTCCTTTTCATTGGGGCGTTTGCTTATGTGACAGGTCCCAAGCCCAGTCCACAACCCTGGAGAGGGATGGTTCGCCTTCTTATTTTGGCTTGGATGTTTTTTTGACTATCCAGATGATACTTGATCTAGAACCGAAAGTCGTGAGCTGCTTGAGCCATATGTAAAAGAATCGTTTCTTGACGCTCTCAAGGGAATGGCGATCAGAGAACTTTCCTCACTTGCGTGCAATCTACACATGACGTCATACGCAATATCTACTACTTGAAAAAAAAATATATCAGATCTTATATTTGTAAGGTATTGAAATCCATACAAAGGACAAAAAATATTTCGCAAATCTCGTCCTTCAAAAAGAAGTTATTTGGTTCTAATTCAGGACTATGTATATGGTGGTCGACCGTCTTCGGCAGTTGGTTTTTCTGATTTCTTGAAAGACAACAGGCAATCAAATGGTTGTGTATCACCATTATTTTTCCGCGTTGTTCTAATAGTAGGGTTACGATATATACAGTTGTTGAAAAAAAAACCGGCATTTTTGCTTGGAAGTGCTTCGTGCGTGAACAACTTTTGTTGGATTCGAGTCATCTTAAAATACACACACACGTAAATCCACGATTAATCAGTTCATAGACGTTTCCCGAAGCACAGCTATGATATATTTTTAACATCTTTCCGATAGACACAATCCTTTTTTGAGCGATTAACAAATTGTGTGGGGTCCAACGTGCTGGTCTCACTTATACGTATAGTTGTCTCAATCTCATGTTAGGTCGCAGGCGATCTTGCAATATCAGTTACTGCACAGCATCAATAGTTTCCGAAACAAGAACTGATTTTGAACGACCCTCACGAAATCCATCTTGGATTATATACGACCTCTATTAAATTGACTATGCCATCAACAAACACTGGTCGTTGATATAGGTAGTATCGTCAGAAACCGAATTAAATTCATCGATAGACAGTTGTTGAATTAATCCACGTCGAAAATTGGATAAAATAATCGAACGAAAAATTTCAAGGTTTAATTATATTTTTAGCCATGATGCATATTTCAAGTTACTGTAAGCATCGCAAAAGCGGTCTTATGTCAAAACATTCTCAATATGTATAACATCAAAATTGTCGAAATTTACGATAAAGTTGTAAGTTGCCAGATTGTAACCCTAGAGTTGCCAAATCTCGAAATATAAAGCACAACCAACGTATTACTTTACAATCAATTGTGGTTGGAAAGAGAATTCCTAGTCATTGAGTAGGCTCCGACGACTATTAATGATTGTAATGGAGTAAAAGAGGAAATATTAATATTTCTCGAAAGAAAAAATTTTATTCCCTAAACTTGCTTTGTTAAGGGGTTGCATGGGTTTCCAAGGGCAAAAACCGACCTTTTTTCAATAATTTTTTTACATAATATAAATAATATATAATATATATATAGTAAATTATAAAAAATGAAATATTTTAATGAAATTTTCTTTTATCTAAAAGACTCATATTTAATAAACATTTTGTAAAATTTTCAAAAAAAAATATCAAAGTGGCATTCATTACGACGCCATTTCCGGCAGTCCCTCGGAAAAAAGGTGCATCCGCGTTGTCAGCAGAACTTCTTTCAGGATCAACCGAAATAAAAATAAAAAATACGTGTTTAAGTAAAGGCAATAAGCAAATAGGACAAAGGAAAAAAAATATGAAAATTGGATTTTTGGCAGACGTTTTTATAAAAAAAACGCAAATTTCGATAAAAATTTCTCGACATTTTTTTTTAAATAGTTGTAATTAAAAAAAAATTCTTCGTTCAAGACCTTGTAAATGATATCACAAAGACCTGTGTCAAATTTTATCAAGATCGGTTGAGTAGTTCGCGAGAAATCTTGACAACCGACTTTGAAAACATAGTTTTGAGAAAAACGCGTTTAAATTTTACCTACTGCGCCCTCAGCTTATACCTAACCACGAGCGTCCACCTTTTCAAGGCTGTATCTACGAAACTATTAGTCGGATCAACTTGAAAATTTAGGACAATATTCTAGAGATGTTATAGGATTTAATAAGACAAAGTAAAATTTTCGATTTCTTGAAACTGTGAAACCCATGTAACCCCTTAAGTTGATTTGTTTTTGGAACACAATGTTGTGTCAGCCGAAAAAAAATGTTTTTGGGAATTATAAAAACACCTCTGTATTAAATATTTTGGAATATGAAACATATATTTTTGTATATTTTAAATCTATACAAGAAAAATAAACATTTATCCAGTTACAGGCGATCGCCGAAGGCGCTCAACAACGCCGCTCTACAACAATAATTCCGACCTTATCCGATAATGAAATCTAAAAACAACAATCTCTCTAGCATTACTATTGTCCGGTTAAGGGGGTATTCTACTCTAGAATTTTGAAAAATTCGTTTTTTATTTTCATATATTTAAAGTTTAGACTTTCAAAAATATGACCTTGGAAGGATTTTTCAAAATTCGACTTATTTCCGGAGATACAGCAGATTTTGTGAGGTGGCGTCCGTGTTCACTAGAATTGTCGAAACTACGTTTTTCCACACGGTACCGGCATTATCTCAAGTTCTATAAAACCGATTTACTTGAAATTTTGTGCGAACTTTCTTTATATAATCCTTTATCATTTCTACCAGCATCGTGACAAAATTTTGTTTTTAATATTTTAAAAAAATTCCATCCTTACTGATTAAGAATTTCTTTTGATGTTTTTTTCAGACCATCAGGAGAGTCAGGATCAATGTCACCAGGACACCCACCAATTATTTTAATTTTTGATACCTTTTTTGTAAAATTTTTTCTGTATTCTTAAGATATCAATAAAAACACCATAAAGAAATGGATGGTAAAAATATTTTTGGTTTTTTTTTTTTAATAAAATTCAAAAAACTACCCAAAATTTGATTTCTAGAGTAGAATACCCCCTTAATGACCTACGATCAAAAAAATTAAAAGACGATAAAATGGCGATGTTTCAAAAATCAATGTTGAACTTTACCCGAAATATTAGGCGTTTTTCTAAAGAAACAATTATTGACCTAAAAATGGCTAATTTAGTAATTTGAAATTTGTCAGCCAAAAGTGTGCTAGTTGCATAAAATACTAAAATTGAAAATCTATTTCTCGAATGAATTTATCTACGCACACACGCTTAATAACTGCGGCTATTAATAAATATATTTTAATTAAATTTCTCGCTATGAATTTCAATTCAATCACTACACAATGTCTAGGCCCATCACCCACCCATACACGCGATCCACCTTCAATTCATGGTTCTAATCACTCAATGTGCTCAATGGAAAAGTAAATATTTATAATCACATTTAAATCTGCGATAAAAGCAAAATTTCATTTAACTTATGAAAACTTTAACCTTTCCGATAGAGCGAACACATGCACCAACACACGCGCAGGCAACACACGAAGAGCGGCAAACCGATGTACTTGGCTAAGCCACTCTTTCTTAGCTGCGGCAGCCGGTGGCATAAACGTTTGTATCTCAAGCAGATAAAAGTTTCTGACGCAAAAGTTGCCGCACACATCTGTTTGCCGCAAAACGGTGTAACAACCAACAGCAACAATACCTCTGCGCGGGCTGAGGGCAGCCAGGGGATTTCGTAAACTTATTGGCACTTTGCAAGTGTGTGCAGAAAAGTTTTCGTTGCAACAGTGGCAACAAAAACTATAAGTACTAAATGTATTAATACACCAATAGTTTGGCTCACACACTTACCCCCCCCTCGCTCGGTGCAACGTGCCCACAGCCACGCCAATTTGCCAAATGAAGCCCGTGAGTATTCTTAAGCCACTTTTGCTGCAACTTCACATTAATTTCAATTTTCTATATGGGAAACTTTCACTTGGCGAAGTGAGTAAAGCAGCTTCGCATGTGTGTGTGTGTGTGTGTGTGCTTTGTTAAATTGCTTTGGGGTTATGTGCTGAAAGTTGAGGTGTAATCGCCGAAAAGTATGCTATATAGTTTGCCAAGTGATGAAGAGATAACGAAAAGTGAATGGATGGCTTGGTGAAGGGTACATTAGTGATTGAAATGAAGACTATCGACAGTTTAGTAGAAAATTATTGCTGTGAATATATCAAACTAGGTTTTACAAGCTCTAACAAAATTTTCTCGAGGATGTCAAAAATCTTAAATCACTTCCCAAAGGTAGTTTAAGTTTATAAAAGATAGTTTTGAATATCAGAGTCGAATTTGGTGACTGCTTGCTTTCTCTCAGCTCTACTAATGCCTTTCGTCTACATAACTTTTATTACTTTTTAATATGTTTCACTAAAATCTCCCACTTTCCTCACCAAAATCGCTCATTACACAACCATTTCTCTCTTACTAATAAAAACGGCAACAAATAAGTGTAAAACCCATCAAAATCGCTTTCCCCACCCCCACTCCGCCTGTTTGCATTCCATTTTAATTGCTTTCAACAGCCGAACAGCAAACAATTGCCCTTACAATCGGCTCTTAATTCGTCTTATTGACTCAAAACAATATCGCAATCACTTCCGCTAACAATACGCCAAAGTGGCAACCCTTTCTTGGCCTCCTCGAAACTCAACTGCATTTCAAACTGTTAACTTTCAGCAAGCAACAATGGCAACAACAAACCATAACTGCAGCCAATAGCTGAAGCTCGAGAAAAGTTTCGCCGCCGAATAACTGAAGGTAGACAAGCCGAAAGGATTTTTGAGTGTGCGTGTGTGTGTGTATGCCTAAAGCCTCGTGAATTCTCAGTGCAAATGTGCCAACAAATTGCATGGTTCAACTGTTGCAGGGCGCGAACGGAAGGAAGTGCACATATACATACACGTGTTTGCACAAGTTTTGCTTTCTAAATATGTGCAGAGCAAATACACACACACATAGAAAGATAAATTTGGTTCAAAATTTTGCTTAGATTGTAGGTAAACTGCCTTCATTTAGACTTGTGTGTGTGTGTGTGGCAAGTGTATTTAAATATGGCGCACGCCAAACGGAAATCCGTCGTAAACACCAGGAAATACTTGACTCGTAAAGGGCAAGCGTGAGGGCTGCTCTTAGGATGGAATCTTTCGGTAAAGGGATGAAATTAGTGAAAGACTCAGAGTGCAATCATAAATTTGTTTAAGAAATGCGAGAAATAAACAGTTAAAACTAAGATCTTTACTCATATTTTACTCAGCTTTGTTGAGGAGAAACCCACTTTTATCGGCGAACATAAACGTTTTTATCGGGATATATTGCTAATCGTATTCAAGAGTTACAACATTCATAATATTTCTGATATTCAACTTCACCAACATTTTGTTCCTAAACTCGAGTTCTCTCCCTCAAATTCCATCAAAAAATTAAGCTTAATATTTATTCGATTTTAACCGATACTGACAGTGATAGTATAGGTTCAAGCGAGTTCTCTTGCGTTCAATGAGATCTTAACTCAACAATTTCTCCACTACTCTGTAGAATCTAATAAAGATATTGCAATTTAAGAGGATCTTTAAGATCTATTATGATTATAACACTAATTCCGTGACTGATTAAGGATACAGTCGTTGAGATTCGATACTCGGTTTCGTCAGACAAATAAAGAGTTATCCATTCGAAGCTCGCTACTTTTTAAAGAAAAAACACAGAAACTTCAAATTGATTGGGAATTGTTTATTATCATACGAAAGAACATTTATTTTTTGAAGATTATCTCTTTCAAATTGGTCGTAGCTACGTCTCAGATGGTCCAACCGTTAAGTCCGATTTTCGATGACTCGTTCGAACATTTCGACTGGTAACTGGCGAATGATACGTTTGCTGTTTTGCCCCAAGGCCTAACTCGAAGTGGGATTCCGTGGGTCCGCATAGACTTTAAACTTTACATATCCCCACAGGAAAATGTCTAACGGCGTAAAATCACACAATCTTGGTGGCCAATCGAGCGGCCTAAAATGTGAAATTATCTGCTCACCGAAGTGTTCTATCAATAAATCCATTGATTGATGCGATGTGTGGGAAATGGCGCCGTCTTGTTGAAACCAAATGTCGCCGAGATCACGAGCTTCAATTTCAGGCATCAAATACTCGGTTATCATGGCGCGATAACGGTCGCCTTTGACGGTTACGTTCTCACCGGCATCATTTTTGATTGAATCCACTGGACCACAAACCATACCAAACCACGGGTTTTTCACGAAGAAATGACAGCTCTTGAATCTCTTCAGGTTGCTTTTCATCACAATCGGAGCAATTTAGCTTGTTCACACACCCATTGAACCAGAAATGGGTCTCATCGCTGAACAAAATTTGGCTCGAAAACGTCGGATTTTCTCGGAACTTTTCAAGGGCCCATTGAACGTAGCGACGTCACTTGGGAAGATCGGGTGGCCTTCGTTCTAGCGACTTCAATATTTGTACGCTTTCAATTTAAGGTCTCGACTGCTGCGACCGGCCCGGAATTGATTCTCCACAGTTTTAGTAGACACTCTCAGGACTGCAGAACGTGGTCTATTCTTTCGAATATTATCGAATAATGAATGCTGAGCCTCAAGATGGGTGATAGCGCTCGGAAAAGTGCGCTCAGTAATAAAGTTCAGAGATTTGGAAGCTTTGTTCAGGCATAAGTCTTTCCATAAATGAAATGTCAAACAATACTGGACAAAAATAGCGTGACAGCTGCATACGACTCACGAAATCTATCAAAAAAAAGCTATTGAAAAAAGTACCTCTACTTGGATCACCTGTTATAATGACAAGATCGAGTTGATATCGTACGGGAGAATATGCGCATCACCCCTTAAGCCGGAAGGAATCACAACACAAGTGTGCATGCGTCGGAAGACATAATCAGGCAGTGTTGGCCCACAAGCTGCTTAAGCTCCAACTCTACTACCACTTGGCAAGAAGAAGACAACTACTTTATTTTTTAGCAGAATTTTTTATAAACAAAGCAATCGCCGAAACTCAAAACACCGTTAAACGGTTAGTGAAATGCGTTTCCTGCTATGACATTTTATGCATTTCGCCTGCTCTCGGCTGCTGATCTGTAAAAAATGTAAAAAATCGTAAATAAACAACAGCAGTGTATAAAAATATACCCTTTAAGCTGACACGCCCGCTTTGCCAATGCAAGCTTGTCATATATCTTTCCACATTAACTCAATCGCCTTTCAATGGCGAACGCTGAAAAGTTTGCACGAATCGCAAGCACTCACACACACATACATACTCAGTAGAATCCAAGAAAGCTCGCACGATCCGTGTGCTCCATTGTCTGAGGTGGGGCATATGTGTGCGGCACGAGGATTGGAGCTGTGTTTGCATATGGAAAGCGCGCTATTTGTGAGGATATGCAAAAGTTTGTCGTAACAATAAAGCGAATCGCATTGCAAACAACAAACGCAATAACAATAACAGCACGCACACACACCCACACAGGCAGTCGCCCGTTATTGCTCTCACTCATTCCGCACTCCTTCCGCCTTTGGGCAAATGCGACTTCAAGGACTTTTTAAATGCAAACTATGCTGATATCCTGATTTGGCGCGCGTATTTGCATATGCACACAACACCCACACACACACACGCATACATGCTAGTGTGGCTGTTTGCACGGAAGCTGCGCTGTTTTCCTTGACGCTTTGTTTGTTTTAAGAATGCACATTTTTCGTTTGTTCTGCCATATTATTTCAAATACTTTATGCAAGTTTCTATTTTTCATATGCAAAACTTTCGCCGGTGATTGCCGAGCAGTTCCATTCCATTCATTTTGTACGAATGTTAACTTCCAGCTTGTCTGAGTCTATTCTGCACAACAGCGCAGCTTTTTTACTTTTATCGCTTTTCTTGGGCTAAAATGAACTTCCGCTTGTGATTCTTTTGGATTCGGCTTGTTGTTGCTGGAGTTCATAAAAGTGTGCGGTAAAAGTTTGCACATTTTTCAGGCAGTCAATTTAACGTTACTTATTCTTGAGACCCAGCTCCGAGGTGGCACGCGACTTAAGGTCTTATAGACTCAAGCTTGACTGCGCAAAATAAATTCACACGAAAATCGCTTTTGTAGGTGACAAACAGCGCGTTAATTGGGTTGGATTGGCAAAGGTAAGTTTTAAATAATAATAATAAATTTATTCTTAAATTTATGAACACAGAACTGCTTGTAATATTTTACCTATGCTATATTCACCACTTAGGAGCTGGTTACGCTCAAAAGTAAAGTATGATTCTTGACCGTTTACCAACAATTCATGAAAATCATTCGGTACTGAGCTCTTCGTTCCGGATCTCTTGAAGTCACGTCCCTTCAGTTCCCAATAGGTAACTTCAATATGGCAATACGTAGAAGTTCACGCAAGTGAGAAAAGCTCTTTGAGTGCCATTCACTTGGAAGTGCCCATAAATGATTCTCTTATATTTGGGTCAAGTAGCTCACGACTTCCGGTTTTACACGAAGTAGCCAAAAAACATCCGTTTGAAGGCGAATTAAAGTTTGAAGGCGAAACATCCCTCCCCAGGGTCGTGCACTGAGTTTGGGATCTGCGTAAAAAACACCTCAATTGAAAAAGCCGTCGATAAGAGACCTTCTTTTGATGACGACCACTGCAAACGCATTAAGGATTACGAGTTAAGAGCATGCAACTAAAATATCTGGTCCCCTAATTCGGAAGGTCCCGCTGTCCAGCTGTGAAGATTCGATGTGAAATTCGTGATGGGAGAGTACTTCACAACCCGCATCAAAGAGAAGTTCTTCAACATATCCCTGATTTGCGCCCACGCCCCGACGGAAGAGAAAGACAATGTGACCAAAGATGTCTTCAATGAGCACTTGGGCCGCAATTATGATATCTGCCCTCTACGATGTCAAAATCGTGCTTGGCGACTTTAACGCCAGGGTGGGTAAAAAAGGTATCTTTGGCACAACGGTCGGTAAATTCAGCCGCTTTGAGAAAACATCTCCAAAGAGTTTGAGGATAATCGACTTCGCCGGGGCCCAAAATATGGTTATCTCTTGTACTAAATTCCAGAAAATTCATCAGGCATCCTGGCTGCCTTCGGATCGAAAACCACCAACCAGATCGATCAAGTTCTGATAGACGGAAGACACGTTTCCAGTATTTTAGACGTGCATACCCAGATGCGTAACCGCCTCTGTGGAGTAAAACACAGACGTCAACCAACACAAGGAAATTTGCAATCACAACAGACAGCCGAACGATTTTCTACTCGACTTGCACTCCTACTCTCTGAGATCACTCATCAGCAAGTCGGTATAAGATAGCTGTGGGACGGCGTTTTAAGCTCCTTATATCCTTCTGCAAGCGAAATCACTGGTTTTCGGAAAGGGAAAGGGAAAGGGAAAGGGAAAAGGAAAGGGGAAGGGAAAACAGCTGGTACAATGCTCTGCTTTCTGACTGGATAAGGAATCGAAGTAAATGGGTCTGGTAGCGAACGAGGGCAAAACGAAATATCTTAAAGTAATATAGAAAGGTTCTCTCTCGACGTATAAAAACCAAATTCTACAAGTCACTCATCATTCCCGTTCTGCTGAATGGTGCAGAGGCACGGACGATGAAAAAATCTGATGAGTCGGCATTACGAGTTTTCGAGAGTTCTTCCGAAAATTTATGGTCCTTTGCGCATTGGCTATGGCGAATACCGCAGTCGATAGAACGATGAACTGTACGAGATATACGACGACTTGACAAATTGACGAATTAAGAGACTGCGGCTAGGACCTGTCGTACGAATGAACGAAAACACTCCAGCTCGGAGAGTATTCGACGCATTACCCACCGAGAAAAGCAGCGGAAGAGGAAGGCAACCAATCCGTTGGAAAGGCCCGGTATATAAGGAACGGGCTAATATAACAGGTTTTCCGGTAATTTGGTAGGACCCGAGTATTTTCGGCTGATGTTCTGGGCAAGAGGCGTCTTTCAGCAGAGTTCGTTCTCAAAAGTGTTGTATTTCGATCAAAAAACTTTCAGTTGAGCATCACTAAGAGGATCGTCACATAAGTTGATAAACTTGAAACAAAAAGTATTCACCATGCTCTCATTTGGAATATACAGTTTCAGTATACAAAAAACGCACCACAAAAATTAACTTCTAATTAGTTTCAGGTTAGGTAGGTAGGCGTATAAGTTCTTAAACACACATACTCACGCATGAAATGATAAAAAGGAAACATACGTGCATATAAAAATCAGGAATGTTTGCATTTTGCGCACATATGTTGACCAAATGCTGACAGCAAATACTGGTGAGTGCGAATGTGATATCTTCAAAGGCCAATTCACACATAAACGCAAAAATTCCGGCAAAGTGAAGTGCTCCTGAGGGGCCCGAACACACATACGGGGCCACATATGTACGTACGCGTATGAGTTCGCCGGCATGGCAGCGCAGACGCAGAGGTGTGAATTGATTTGGTGAATTTTTTCTACTCTGCTTCGTTTGTCATTAGCATGGGCGCATGCGCAGAAGGCAACATTGCTGAGCAAACCTAAAAAGGCAATTTTTTCGCTTTCGTTCCTCATCATTAAAACTTCTGCACACATGCGCACAATATTTGATTTTACTGCCGTACACGAGGCGGCTTTGTGTCGTTGCGAGCGCCGCTCTCAACCGGTGTGGTCAGGTCTGGCGATCACCCATACGAACATACAAAAACGAATACTGCGTATGAATGTGTGTGTGTTTAGTGCATTGTTTACCGAGTCTGTCTGCCCAGCGATTATTGATCATTCACTTTTGTATGCCCACCAGCATTCCAATCTTATCGCCTAAACATACTCGTCCACAAGAGTATTTATAATGTAATTTGTATTGACTTCATTTGCTCATTGGCAATTTAGGTAAATTTTCGGTTGCTTGTTTACACTGCGCTTTGTTTCCCAAATACACACTCGTACCTTGCTTCGGTGGCTTATCTGTGGCAAATGCTCGTCAAATAGTCGGAGAACAATCGCAAAACGAGCAGCTGTAGACAGACGCTTTCTACAAACAAATGGCTTGTTAGCCCACGTGCTGGACACACTGGACAAATGCTGTTTGATTTCATTGATTTCGGAGGCGTTACTAACTTTTACAACCCTTGTAAAATTGAGGTCCACACATTCATGAATTTTTCTTTTCAAATGCAAATACGTTCTCTCAGTCTCTTCTTTGTTCGTTCCATAATTATTTTTGTAATCTGTTAGTAGCATGGTTAGTTATGGTTTCTTTGCAAGGTTCTTCTCCTATAAATAGGTGCTATTTATCTAGAAACTTATATTTACCATATTATGTAATATGTAACAAGAATTACTCGTGGAATAATACCATGTAACCATACGACAATATTTGACTATCTCCAACACATATCGTATCTCAAACCATTCTTCTTTTTTCCTTACTGGTTTAGACACCGGGTTATACCCGAGTTTACAACAGGCCGCCAGTCATTCTTCCTTTTCTTGCCAATTGGAGACTACAAGTATAGCCAGGCCCTTCTCCACCTGTTCTTACCAACGGAGTGGAGGTCTTCCTCTCGTAAAGCATCGAATACTCTCGAAGCAGGAGTGTTTTCATTCATTCGGTCCGTAGCCGCTATCTCTTAATTCGCTGTACTATGTGAATGTTGTCGTATATCTCGTATAACCCATCGTTCCATTAAATGCGATATTTTCCGTTGCCTTTACACAAAGGACCATACATGTTCCGCAAAACTTTTCTCTCGAAAACTCATAACGCCAACTCATCAGATCGTCCATGCCTCTGCACCAGCAGGGCGGAAATGATGAGTAACTTCTAGAGATTGGTATTTGCTCGTCGAAGTTATGACTATGACATTGGATCCAAGTCCTATTGGAGTCCAAGACCTATTTCCTTCGGTTCCTGCAACCTGGAGAAAGCAGAGGCACGGTTATTGAAGCCAATGATATCAGTATCATCGGCATATGCCATCAGCTGTACACTCATATAGAAAATTCTACGTTCTCTATACAGATCTGCAGCTCGAATTATTTTCTCGAGGAGTCGATTAAAGAAGTCGCACAATAAGGAGTCACCTTGTCTGAAACCTCGTTTAGTATCGAGTGAGCTGAGTGCCGATCTTCTTTTCACGGGTCTTTTCCCAGATTTCGCGCATGGTGAATATCTTGTCAGTTGTAGTTTTTCCAGAAAGCTACACTAATAAGGTACAATCAGCTTCTTGACGGTGGCCTTTAAACGTCCACACAGTTCGCTCGGTAGAACCTTATTTGCGTTGTTGAGGAGGCATTACCAGCATTAATTTCATTCATGTGAATAAGCAATATAGGCGGAGTTGGCTACATAATGTATCAGTCCCTGGAAAACCAACCATTAAGGACTGGTATGCTAAGCTTAGACGTTGTGAAATGACAGCGTGGATCCCCAAAAGAGGTTTTTATTGACGAGAAGAAAGAGAAGTGCTGTTTCACACAGCCAATACACTGTGACCCAAGTCAGTGAAAACGATGGCAAAAAAACTTGAATTGAGTTTCGAATTGCATCCGCATCTATCGTATTTTCCATACCGTGCCCCCAGCGACTATTTTCTATTCTCAGATCTCAAAAGAAGGCTCGCTGGGAAGAAAATTTCGTGAAATGAAGAATGAATGAAGGGGTGATCCCCTGAGGCAAGGGACAGCTCGTACAACGAAAATGGTATCGGAAAATAGTTTTTAAACTGAAAATCGTGGCCGCGCTAATTATGTCCAGGGAATACTCCGCGTCGATCGGAATTGCAACTGCAATTTGACCAACTGATGGCAGTGCAGGGAAGTTATTAATCCGTGTTAAAAAGGTCTACTGAGGGCATGGCTGATGCTCCAAATTGAGAGCGAGGAAAAATAAATGGTGACGAAGGGCATTAATCAAAAAAAATTGACCGTGTAAGGTAACTGTGCCGTTATACTTTTTATCTACTTAGACATTTCATTAATAATTACAGATTCATTGCATCCTCAGTGGTTTGAGCAGTTGCACGTTACGAGGCTGCCATCAAATACAATAATGTAAATTTCTATAGCTACCCTGATTATTATCTAGTATTACGAACAACCGTTAGATTGCGTTCAAATGATAATATTGAATTACCAATCCGTCTGGCTGGCCAATAAAAAATTAATATTCAAATGCATGTGTGTGAGAAGTCGTGTGAAGAATTTGGAATTGCTGACAAGTGACTACACTCGTCTGAACATATATGTACATAAGTATAATATGTACATACATATGTCTGTAAATAGAAACATACATATCTACACACAAATACAAACACTCATACTAGATATGGCAACAGTTTCAACACAGAGCCAGAATAAACATAGAGCCTACTAATAATCAACAATAAGTGCAAAAACAAAAACAGCAACAACAACAACACTCGCTATTACTCTATTACTGCACACATACGCGAAAAAACATAAAGGGAACTAGCAAAAACCATAAATTCTAACCGCTTCAAACTGAAAAACCCACTCACCAGCTATTTTTAGAAGTGATCGTCATCGGTGAATACGAACGGCATGTGTGTGCATACATATGTATGTGTGATCTCGCTAATGAACTGGAATTCCTGTTGTAATGATGCACCATCGAGTTGCCCTGTCTTTAACGGGATTAAAAGTGTCAAATACTGGGCTTAATTGAAGCGACGCCTCGCCAAAGGACAATGACTCCGACGGACTTCGGTGAGCTCCGCGACTGGGCAAGCGCGAGTTACACAATTGACGCTGCTAAAAATAAGCTACAAGTGAATAACATGCAATTAAGGTTTTTGCAAATGTTTGCATTAACTGTGTAAACATACATATGAACATGTGGAGTGGAAGCATGCGCATGCGTCATGCACTTGTCCGCCCCTTTGCTAAAAATAGCGTTCACAAATACTTGCGTTAGCAAATTTGAATGTGTGTGTTTGTAGGTAGGAGTATATTTATGCATGTATGTACACCGAAGACTTACTTATAAGCGTTCAGCCAATGGAAGTGCGAATAATTACAAAAACAGCGGCAGAAACAACACAAAGCCCGGCTCAACGCGTCTCGTTACCGGGTGTTGAGCTGCGCTCAGCTAAGCAGGCATGAAATAGATGAAATGTCCATATGTACATATGTATGTATGTATGTATATAAATATACTTACATACATATATGTATGTATTTTTGCTTGAGTACTTTTTCAAATGAAATTGTTGAGCTTATGTTTCTGTTGCACGTTTGCTGGTTGAACATTGGACATAATATTGGCGCCAGTTTCTCCATAGGCCCAGAAGAACTCGTTTGTATTTCGCACGTGATGACGCATCAACTTAGAAATAATGCTCCACCCGATCTCGGGGTTAAATGAAATCACTTTCAAATGAGCCTTTATTAAAGTGCATGGGAAAGAATTGAAATATATTGATACAGTTAGAAATATGTATATATGTATATCGTTATTTTTTATATACTTATGTATATTCTATCTTCTCATCTACCAGTTTGGGAGATGTTAGGCAGAACTTCTCCTTATACCCGACAAAGTATCTTCATCGTATCACCAACAAATCAATTGATTGCGATTAAATGAACACTTATTCCAAAATATTCTCTTTGTATTCTATATTGGATACATTTTCGAAAACAATTCCGATTGAGACGGCCGTGAAATCCTAGAAATGTTTAATATCAATATAGTCAGCTGTTTTTCAACACCGACCGTTTACTCCCCAAACAAATAACCCAGGTAAGTAGGTGAATCTTTTTTTCATATGGCAAAACTTACGGTCAAAAAGTAATAAATACAAGGGAGAAAAGCTGCAGATCTGGACAGAGAAGGTATTTAAAAGAGTACAGCTGCTGGCGTACACCGATGATATTGATGTCTTGGAAACAGTATTAACACCAACAAAAATGACAGCCTCGAAAACCAACGCAGAATAACTCTTGCCAACAGGTGCTATTTCGGACTGAGTAGGCAAATGAAAAGTGAAGTTCTCTTTCGACGATCAAAAACCAAACTCTAGAAGTCACTCCGTCATCCCTGTTGTTGTGGTTGTTTTTGTTTTAACGAGAGTTTTTGTTTTAAAGAGAGAGGGGTGTCAGAAGAGCGGGGTTGGTGGGGCATGCAAAGAGGTGGTCAGCATCATGGAGAGACTCATCGCACGCAGAACATATTTTGGATATGGGTCTATTCTAGATCTAGTATCCAGAACGAAGCTGCGCTAGTGTCACTGTCCTTTCTCGTGGCAGTTCGTGCTCTGCAACTCAATTCCCAAACACCCAGTGTTACACACCGGAATTGACCCGGATTTTATCCGACCAAGGGCTGTTATTTCGGTAATCTAACCCCGTTTAGATCGGTAAGTCTCATCATCCTCGTCCTGCTATACAGGCATACATACAAACGATAGCATCATCTGATGGCTTGACGTTACGAGTTTTCGAGAGAAATGTTATGCGAAAGATTTATGGTCTATCGCGTATTGGTTCAATAAAACTATAAGCTGTACGAGATATACAAGGTCTGTCACAAAAGAAACAGGACTGTTAAAAAAAACAACAAAAAAAATTAATATTTTTCAAAAGTTATATTTTTTATTCAAAGTAGTTTCCTTGTGCTTCTGAGTGTTTAAGGTCATTTTTTCGGAATGCTCTTGAGAATATCGGTCGTGGCATTTTGGATAGCTCAAATGTCCTGAAACCAGTGTCCTTTCATGGGCAAATGAAGTTTTCCAAATGGGTAAAAATCACGGGGTGCCAGATCAGGTGAGTAGGGTGAGTGATTAATGGTTAATAAAGAGTTTTTTGTCAAAAAATCAATGACAAGCGTCGACCGATGATACGGCGCATTATCGTGCAACAGACGCCAGGACCCAGCCTAACGGTATTGTGGTCGAACACGACGAATGCGTGACAAAAGACACTTCATAACACCAAGATAAAACACAGCATTAATCGTTTGGCCAGGTGGGAAGAACTCTCGGTGTACAATACCTTCGGAATCGTAAAAGCAAATCAGCATTTTTTTTATTTTTGACTTCTGAAGACGACTTTTTTTTGGTGACTTCTGATCGTCACCGAGGTCCTGACGACCTTCTTGGAATCGCTTAAACCACTCATGCACATTACTACGGGGTAGGCACTGATCACCATAAACTTTTTTCATCATTTGATATGTTTCAGTAAACGTTTTCCCAAGTTTAAAACAAAATTTAATATTTGCTCTTTGTTCAAAATGCATTTTACGACCGATGACCAAAAGCTGCTGTCACGTTTTGATCGATAACATTGTCTTACAATTTTTACGAAATATCAATAAGAGATCAAACATTTTATTTCATATACCCACCAATAGGTGGCGCCACCAGAAACAGTTATATTTAAAAAGTCCTGTTTCCTTTGCGACAGACCTTGTATGACAACATTGATATAGTAAAGAAACAGGGGCTACGCTGACTAGGTCTTGTTGTCCAATTGGATCAAAATAATCCAACTATGAGAGTATTCGACGAAGTACCCGCCGAGGAAAGCAGAGGAAGAAGAAGACCTCCACTCCGTTGGAAAGACCAGGTGGAAAAGGACCTGGCGGTGTATACGTCAATAAAGAAAAGGACAAGAAAGAATACGTTATGAAATTAGTAAAAGTAGTAACTCCACGCAATTCCAAATTGAGGGAAAGACAAAAACAGCTAAAGCATTAATAAACGTTTTAAAAAAGTTTTTTTAGTCTTGAATAATAATCTTTTTCAGGTTTTAACATAGTTACTTACCTTCGGTTTCGGTAATCAAGAGGTTTAAAAAGAATAGCTGAATGGCATTCTGCATCTGAATCTAATTCCGGAGCTGCCGGTATTGCATCCACGCTGGCAGGGACATAGCAGTTTCCTCCTCGCTGGTGATAAGACAGAGCCTCGTTCGTTGTGTTCAGGAGGAAGCAGGAAGCGGGAAGGCGAAGTTTGACGTTACGGTGGGAAAGGCCAAGTTTACGCATCACTAACACTATTTGCTCGTTATAGTTGTTAACTAATGAGGCGCTATGTTCTATCAACGCACTGTGAGAAAATATATAACTCCCTCGTACTAGTTTTAACCCAACCTAAAGCAGTATTTCGCAACTATTTCTGACTATATGCTAAATGTCTACAAAGAAGTGAAGTCTCCCTTGTTTTGCATTATCTGTGAATGTGAAGCATTAATCCGTTTCATTTCATTTCACAAATACCACAAATTTTCACACCATGTGCTGAGCCACTAATCTCCGTATTCAAATGAAAATAGGTGAGGATAGAGTGCTCGAAGTGCAAAAAACTACTAAAGACTTGCACACAAATTGTAAAACCATTAACTAAAAGACTGACTCATCAAAAAACTCGAACGTCAACAGTGACACAACCACAGTCACATGCCATCCACCACCACCACCGACATGACATTAAGAGCCATCAGGCATCAACAGTTGAAAGCGATGTCTTCATCATTAGAGTCAAGCGAGAACGTTTCGTAAAAATTTATGTGTATGTATGTATATCTCGTCGTCGGTAGCTCATCATGCAACACGTCAGCGCATCACCACCAAATGCTTGCAACAAAGCGCTGCGGCGAGCACACGAAAGCAAGATCCTTGCAGCCGCGGCCGTGGTAGCGCTGCATACATGTAAATATGTCTGTAAGCACCACCAGGGCCTTCAACACCATCGCCACCGCTGTGCACGGCATTTCAATCAATTAATCTAATTTAAATTTCTTTATCCCCATGCAGCGCATTTATCACCAACGTCTATTACATAATTTTTTTCGATTATGTAATTTTGTTGTAGCTTTTTTTGTGCGCTCATCATGACGCTTATTCTCGGTCACGAATGCAACAACTGTTCCGTTTTTTCCGCCGGCAAGCGCCGAGCGAAAAACGACTGAAAAGCTTAAGCTCATCAGATTTACACCGGCGGCCAGTCGCCACCGTGTTCCTTTTTGTTGCACATTGCGCCGTGTGGCACAATGGCACAAGTGGCAACGATTATGCATAATCACTTTTTTCCAGGTTGATCAAGCGAGTTGTGGTGTGAGTTGGCTGAGTGAGGCGAGCGGTAATAACCGAATCAGTGGCAAGGAAAGTTGCACGTGAAAGGGCTGCAACACACAATGGTGGAGTGAATGTTGCTTTTGTATTCAAGTTTTTCTTTATTTTCAGGTTTCTCCGCGCTTCGGTTGCGCGCGTGCAAAGTGTTAAGCCAAATCCGGTTTACTTACTACGCTTACCTTTCGTCCTTGAAAAAAGTGTAGCCGTGTGTGCGGTGTGCCAGTTGCACGGTGATGTTGTAAGCAACCCCTGATGTTGCAAGCACAACTGTGCAACTTTTAGTTCCATTTGCAGTGGCACTTGAAATCTGATTAAATTGAGTCATTCAGCAAGCGAGGCTGCTGTTGCGCCGCCAGTATCCTGTTAGAGCCCGTAAGGGCTGTTGCTGCTGCGATTGAACAGATGTGTGTTTCTTTGACTGGCTCTCACCTGATTTTTATTCATATACATATATGCAGGCACTTGCTTTGCATTTGTTTTCTTTTTCAACTTGTTTCTTTTTGTCCACGAAACCCCATCCCACAAATCACTCAAACTGTAACTAAACTTCAGGCGATTTTTGAAAATCGGGCTTAAATGGCTCTTTGTGCAGCCAATGTGCATTGAGGCGGATGCCTGGGAGAAAAGCGAAATTTTTAGATTGATTCGAAAACCTCTTGTACCCAGCAGGCTAAGCTTGAAGGCATCACATTCAATAGAGCAGAACTACAAAAGTTATGTACGAGATTATCTTAACTTAAAAATGTTTTGGTCTATAGGTTAGATTAGGTTAATCGATAGGCCAATGAGCCACACTTAGACCAGTTTGGTCCTTTGCGATACCAGATGGAGTTCAGTTGCTATGTAAGTCTATGTCTCTTGGACATCCTTTGGTGGAATGCCTGCGCTTGACACGAATATTAACAGACTCTGCGGCCTCACTATCGATACCTCCTCCAGTGTATCTTACTGTGAGGACCCCAGATGCTTACAACGTAGTCTTGCCAATATGGGACAAGTTCACAAGTGATGCTTCATTTATTCCCTGGCGCCTTGCTCTAGACGTTTTCTGCATATCTCGTTCTGTCAGCCTCATCCTGCCGCCGTACCAATTAGTATTCTCATCATGTTCTTACGGTATTTTCAACTACTGCCAATAAGAATTTTTTATACTTCCGGTAGCTCGTTCCATCGGGTTTGGATTTTCTTTACCATGCTTCTGTCGAGATCGTCGTATAGATAATGCAAGGGTTTCCTTGTTGATCACGTTTTCGAATGTTCTTGGCAATCTCGTCCACTATTTCATTGCTCTCGAGGCCTTTGTCGCCTAGCTCCCGGTAGAAGCCAAATTCATTGCATCTGGCAACTTGCTTCCCAAGACTCTTCTGGCCGATATGCGATACGTGGTTACTGTCCAGATTGCTGCTTGGCTGTCTTCGTAGATGTTGATTCTGGATTACCTACAGGAGCATTAGAGGCCAGCTCCGCGGCTTTCGCAAAGATCAACTACGACTGTTAAAGGGCCTGAAGATCCAACAAGTTATATTTCAAACTCGAACTGAGCCTCATCAACAAATATGAGGGGCGTTAAAAGCTAAATCCAAAAAAATTTTTGGTCTATAACTTTCTCACGAGCGAACTCTTGGAAAATAATATTACCAAAATTCTGTACTAGTTTTATACTTCCAGCCAAAAGTGTACAATGCAACCACTTGCCAATCCAGAGCAGATGAGCTAATAAACGACGCAACAACAGAAAACGATTTACCTTCGCAATGAAATTCTATGCGCTGGAAGTGAGCAATTTTCCGTAATATTCCTGTTGCCAACACTTTTTACTAACGCTATGGGAACACATACATCGCCACAAATGCGGAAAGACACTGATCAAACACAGTATTCAGTCAAAAAGCAGTTTTCCGGAAAATAAATGCCCACAAAATGCTTGTCGCAGCCAAAAGGTAGAGCAAAAAGTTAAATAAAAACTGGCTATGCATCCTTCTGCATGACAGAGATGGCAAAAAACAAGCAAGAAACAGAAGCAAACACAACTTGATACCCCATATGCCACGCAACCCCATTCAAGGATCAGCGAAAACGGCAGCATTGCACTCGCAAATAAAATAAATGCAACTTCCACATTCGACGTCGTGCGTGCAACGTGTGCCGCAGGAGCAGCCGTGTCAGTCACTGTGGCAAAGTCAGTTTTTATTGTTGTAGGAATACTCGAGCGCAGATTTTTTCAAGTTCAACCCGCGAGACAAGCCGCACCGCGCTGAGCCGAGTCCAAACCATCTGTCAAATTCGAAATTGCCAACAGCCGAAAAATGGAAAAGGAAATGGAAATGTTAGAATTCGCCGATAAACTCGTTTTCTTTTGTGCTATTTTGTTGCTCGTATGAAGGGGTTGCGCGGGATCATCTCACCAACTGCTCGTCTGACTGACGTGTGCATTTGATAGCAAAAATATCAAAATACATACTTACATATGCTCATATGTATGTATGTAGGTATATAAATACTTATGTAGGTGTGAGGTTTTGCAGTCGTATCAGCTGACATTTGGTGTTAGCGTTTAGAATCGTTGTAGCAGTAAAACAGTTTTACTGTTTTGCCGAAAATCTTATAGTATCTTATAGTTGATTTTCTTCTTCAGCAGTTTTCCTCAGCCTATCAACGCAACAATCCGTGCAAGTCGGACTATCCCCCAAACTGTCGATTACCGTGTTCTTGGTAGCTTTCCAAACCCAAACTTCTCACTTTAGCTCGCCTTCAAACGGATGTTTTTTGGCTAGCCAGAGGATACTAGGTCTACGACCGGAAGACGTGAACTGCTTGAGCGATATGTAAAAGAATCGTTTGTGACAACTCCCATGTGAATGGCGCGCAGAGAATTATCTCCACTTTCGTGAACTTCTACACATGGCTCCATCCTCCTGTTAATTAGTCTGAAGATTTTTCATCTTCTTCATTATTAGCGTAAACACCTCTTACGCGGTTATGTCCGAGTTAATAACAGCGCGCCAGTCGTTCTATCTTTTTTCTGTGTCGCCAGATCTTTCTCCTCCTGATTTTTCCAACAAAGCGGAGGGGTTTCCCTTCCTTTGCTTCCCCTCGCGGGTACTGCGTCGAATACTTTCAGAGCTGGAGTGTTTTCATCCATCCGGACAACATGACCTAGCCACTGTCTTTTAATTCGCTGAACTATATACATATGTATGTCAATGTCAGCTCGTACAGCTCATCGTTCCATCGAATGAGATATTTGCCGTGTCCAATGAGGTAAGGACCATAAATCTTCCGCAGAACCTTTCTCTCGGAAACTTGTAAGGTGGACTCTTCATATGACAACATCAACACCCATGCTTTTGCACCACTTATCAGGACGGGAATCATGATTGGCTCATTTGGTTTTTGTTCGTCGAGAGAGGACTTTACTTCTCAATTGCATACTCAGTCCGAAGTAGCACATGTAGACAAGAGTTATTCTGTGTTGGATTTCGAGGCCGACGTTGTTGTTTCTGTTAATACTGATTTCAAGATAGACGAAATTATGTACGACTTCGAAGCTATGACTGTCAGCGGTCTTGCCTTCGTTCACTACCAGACCCATTTGCTTCGCTTTCTTATCCATTCTGAAGAAAGCAGGTTTAAAGCGCGGTTGTTGAGGTCATACTAAATTGTGGGGATACTAAATTTAGATATAGCGGCATAAAGACAGCTCATTTTCGAGCAGCTTTGAAATCAACGAAAAGGTGGTGTGTGAATCCTCTTTTCCAAGATTTGTCTCATGGTTAATATCTGGTCAGTAGGTCTTCCATCCACATCTATTAATACGGTAAACTCGAAACAGTGCTTGAAAATCGTTGTTTTCATTACTGAGATCTTCTGCTATGATCTCAATATTTCTTATGGATCGACCCAACGATTTTAGTTAATGTTTTAGGTATACAGCAGAAACGACGTCGAATACATTCACGAAAGAGATGCTTGATAATGGAACTGAGGACCCTATTCAACACAAGCTCAAGAGGGAATACTAAAGTTTGAAGCGTCTTCGAAAATTAATTTGTCGTAAACGAATGAATTTCTAGGCAAAAAGCAAGCTCGAAATGGGGGCCATCGTTGGGCCACTGTAAAATAGGTTGTACTATACATCAACTCTCCATCGATAAGAATCACGGCACTACCAAATTTTAAAATCTTGATACTGACCATTAATTTTCAATAGATAAAGGTGGCATCTCCCTATAACCTTATTGAGGCAGTATTAAATACAGATATTTGTAAATAAGATTCTAAAATCATTATAAAAAATAACAACAACATACGAATGCAAGAAAAAAGTATAGATATGAACACATGCATATTTCTACTATGTATATAATTCGATACATGGGTAAAATACTACTCACCCCAGCAACACGGTGCCCACCTTAATGTGTTTTTACATACACTCACAGATTGGTATTATAATGAATGAGTAAATGCCCTGTAAATCAAATGTAGGTATGTACCGTTATGCATTCGTACATATGTATGCGTAGTGTGTAAAGATTTAGTGATTATTGCCGCAAAAACAAACACCAAAAATGCAGCAGCCAGAAATCAAAAGCAGAATTCATGGCGCCATTAGGTAACGGTACGGTAAAGTGGTCGACAGACAAGCCGACGGCTGGTTGACGCTCGCAACGCAGTGACAGAAGTTAGCGTGTGCTGACGATCGCTTTCGTTTAGGGGAGGTTAGACAGCTTCCCAACAGATGAAAGGTAAGTCTGGCCAGAGCGCAACCGCGCGCATAACACGAGCCAAACAGGAATTAAAGGTATTGTTCTCTTCTTGCTGAAATTCAAATGAGCATACAAATGTAGGTATGTATGCACATAACGGTGTATTAAAGTTGCACGTGCAAAGGTAACAGCGCTTCGCTGCCGACGTTCAGACCAGGCCGCTGCTGCAGAATACGAACAACTGATGCTCGTTTCGACGTTACCGTCGCCTCGTATACATAAGTATGTATGTACATATGTATGTATATAATTTGACTTTCTGACAAGTTTCCGTTATAATTGTGTGGTGTGGAGTGTCAGACTTACGATTAGGATTAACATATTTACGTACATATACATACATATGTACATACATATCTGCTATTATATTTACATACATACATACTCTTTTCAAATCAGATCTGATCTTAGAATACGATCAATTTGTATTGTAAATTGGTCATAATGTTCACTGAACTTTTTTTTCGAGGTTAGTATAATACATTGAGATTCCACATAACCGGACAATCACCGTTGCAGTGTATCTTCCAGCTATGGAAGCTGTTCAAACTTACTATATGGGGCCGAGGCAAAAGCATATGTTTATAATGTATTCTTAGAATCTAAAGCTACAATTCAGAACTAATAAATGCGAGCCAAAAGGAGAGAAAGATTAACAACTACCCTGTTAGTTTCCGTAGAGTCACCAGGAACCAGCCGACTCCAACCCAAGTCTATTGCTTTGCTGTGATCATCTTGGGTATTGTTCTTAAAAAAACTATCACAAAACACCAAAAATGAATAAGAGTTTTAAAAACCGGGAACTACATATGTATAAATAGTGCACAGTGAAGGACCCCTGAGTCATCGTTTCCCGTTATCAAAAACCAATATTCGGAAAATGAGATTGAGATCTTTACAAACATTTACTGAAGTAAGACTATATTTTACACGCTTGCTATGACCCAGGAAGACTTTTTATTAAGAATCAGTCGAGGTCATCCAACCGTAGGCCCAGAAAACTTGATGTTTCGACGGGGTCGGACTATAGGGAGAGAAGTGTCGCATGCGTAGGCTTAGCAGGGTATATAAAGAGGTGGGTAGTGTCATGCGGGACTCTTTGCACGTTATACATGTAAATACATATTTGATATGTCAGGGTCTATTCTGGTTAGGTGGTAGTTTAACCTGCTACAATATCTACAAGTAGAACGAAGCTGCGCAAAGGTCCCTCTCAATTCTCGGGGCAGCTCAAGCTCGTGGCCTGCAATATGTGTTGGTTTGACTCCAAGTACGGCATTGATGAGAGGGAGTCCGTGAAACTCCACTGTGAATGGCGGTTAGTGCATGTCTGAAATTTGTAGCGTCTGAAGTTTGATTGGCGTAATGTTTAATGTCGTCGACGTAGTTGAGGAAATACCTTGAGACCTGGGAGAAAGCAAGAGGCATCTCGTTGTAGTCCGGGGTACAGTGTTCTGACATGTCTGTAGCTTCCTGCGTTTCACTATATCCAGGCGTAGTTAAGAACCGCCCGACCGATTGCCTTGTATGTTGCCTGTTGTATTTTCTCCATGTGCTGTCGGCCAGCGACTTGAGGAATTTGTTGCGGGTTTGTACTTTGGTAATGATCGCGGTAGTGTAAGGAGTGAAGGAGCACAGGCTGCGGAATGTCACACCTAAAATCTAAGAGTTATCGACAGTAGGAATCTTAACGCCATCGACTGCAATATTAAGGTCAAATCTGTACTCCTTCGTTCAGTTAGTGAAGTTCCGTGCAGCGAGGTTAGTTAGTCTGGAAGATAGGTAGTGTCCGGATAGTGAAACTCAGAGACATATTAAGAGGTCTGCGGAATTAACATCGGAATATAAAAAATAGCAAGCATACCTATCGTATGTATCTTAAGACTAATGCGTTGTATTAAAATGCAAAACAAAACTAGTTTTCTCGCAAGATTCCTCACATACATATCTTTCGCAATTCTAACCAATATACAGCATCTAAACTCACCTTTCAATCAACAGACAACAACAAAAGCGCGTACACCGGTGGTTTCATTCGGTTTCACTTTCCACTATGTCATATGCCACACGAAGTAACTATGATTATGATTTCACTGATCCCCTCCGCCGGCGCGTCGGTCCAACGAACTCTTCACACAATGGCAAAATAATTCAGTTTTAATTTCTGGAATCCCGCATCCAACGCAGTGACGTGAAACCAATATGTGACGGCAGTGGCTTGCAACAGGGTTGCTGCCCTTGAGTGTAGTATAAAATAGAGGCTGCTGTAAGACTGCACTTAACATACATATGTACATGTGAATGTATGTATGTACTATATGTACTGAGTGGTGATGCTAAGTACCAAATTGAGGTGAGCTCCGGCAAGCGGGCTGTCAAGGCTGATGGCTAAGCCACCGATGTTGCTGCAGATATACCGTTGCGGCTGTGACAGTCGATGGCTATCGATGGATTCTAGCTGCCGTTACGCTGATGATTGTGATGCTGCCACTGCTTCTGCTGCTGCCACGGCTGTTGTTGATGATGATGAAGGTGATTACAGACTGCAAAAGTGCTCGAAAGGTGGTAGACAAAGGCTCGAAATAAATGAAACAATCAGACCCACCCCGTAAAAGCCTTCATTAAAGGGCTGTTAGCAGCGCATAGAAGGATGCACACAGCCTGAGGGTACAGGACAACGAACTACCGGCATGAATTTGCCTGTTTTTGCTCAGCAAGGTGAAATAAAAATCCAAAATTGCCACAGCACAACACCGGTAAGGTGTACAAGAATAGTGTGATTGAGTCCGGTGCAGGAAGGCTGCTGCCATTGAAGCCACCCCTAACTAGATTTTAGCCAGCTACCTTTGCACACATGCGACGCGTATTAATATCATCGGCGAAAACATCATTCAACCAACAACCCGCTGCCGCTTTGCTTTGTGGCGAAAAATCAATGCTTTCGCTGCCAGAAAGGTGTCGTTGTCCTCCTTGATTAAGTCTCCGTATGTTGCTCAACGCACCCCTTTGTTCTTTTCGGGCGATTTGCCTTACAAATATTTTCATTTCACATTTTCGTAGTTTTTTGTTTTGCTGATCGGTGACAATACTCTGCCTCTGTTCATCTCTCGCAGTCGAAAATCCCTTTTTCAGTTCCCATTGCCTTCCTCGACTCTGCCGCATTGCTGGAAGCGGGCTTTTATTTGTCTAAATGCCGTTAGGCATGAGGTAGGTCGTGTGCCGTGAGTTTTTATAGTATTAAAATAAAAAATCAAAAACAACTACAAAGCCCTATATGTAAATGCAACAATAACAGCAATAATAATATTTACATATTCCTGCTTGCTCGTTTAGAAAATGGAATCAAAAAAGTGATCACTGTGCAACAAATAATTGTAATCAGAAATCATTGCTGTCTTTTTCATCCTCATAAATCATTCGTCGCGGAGCAAACACGACCTACACGGCTACAGGCGGCTGATGTCATCCAAGTTACCTCTACTGAGAGTGTGTTATTAGTGTTTACTACTAGGATTTAGAAAGCATATTTTAAAACAAATAAAGGGTGACCCATTTCGAGTTTCCCTACATTTTTAAAGAAAAATCACATAAACTTCAAATATACTGGGGAATGTTTATTATCATTAAAAAGAACATTCTTTAACATTTATGTAGCTTTTGAAGATTTTCTGTTTCAAATGTTGGCCGCGGATACGTCTCAGATGTTTCATCCGTTGAGTCCAATTTTCGATGACTCGTTCGAGCATTTCGACTGGTAACTGGCGAATGAGACGTTTGCTGTTTTGCTCCAAGACCTGTATCGAAGCGGAATTCCCCGCATAGACTTTAAACTTTACATATCCCCACAGAAAAAAGTCTAACGACGTCATATCACACTATCTTGGGTGGCCAATGACCGGCCCAAAACGTGAAATTATCTGCTCATCGAAGTGTTCTATCAATAAACACATTGCTTGATGTGATGTGCGGGAAATGGAGCCGTCTTGTTGAAACCAAATGTCGACGAAATCACGAGTTTCAATTTCAGGCATCAAATAGTTGGTTATCATCGAGCGATATCGGTCTTTATTGACGGTTACGTTACACCGGCCCAAAAACCACACCAAACCGTTGTTTCTTCTGAATGAAATGCCACCTCTTGAATCTCTTCAAATTGTTCTTCGTCAAACATGCAGAAATTTACTTGTTCACATACCAATTGAGCCAAAAGAAATGGGCCTCATTGCTGCAACAAAATTTGGCTCGAAAACGTCGGATTTTATTGGAACTTTTCAAGAGCTCCTTGAACGAATCGATGCCGATTTAAATGCCGAACGTTACAGCCTGTCAAATACATAGGTACTATTGATAAAGTACTTCTACTTGGACCACCCGTTACAAGAATTTATGGAAGAACATGAATTTAAAATAGATTTGCAAAGGCCAAACAAAAATTCGAGTATTGTTCGAGTTGCGTTTTGACTCTTAAGGGGGTATTCTTGTCTAGAAGCATGAATTTCAGGTAATTTTTAAAGTGTCGTAAAAAAGGTAATTAATATTTTTACTATCCATTTTTGTATTAGTTATTTGTTAATTTTAGAAGAGTACAGAAAAAAATTAAAAACTAAACAAAGTAAAAAATTTCAAAAATTATGAGCTGACGAAGTGAGGGGTCTCTAAAAATTTCCACGTGACCATACCCATGATTTCAGCCCTCCTAGTTATCTGAAACCAAGATTATTAATCTAGAATAATGTCGCAATGGACGGAACTACGGAAAAGTGGGAAACATTTTCTTTCACAAAATGGCAACTGCCTGAAAAAAAAAGTTTTTTTGGATCACTTTTTCTAACTATTTCGAATTTTTTAAAAATAATAAAAATAAAAATTTGTAGATGGGGCTAGTTTCAACCATAGACAAGCCTATAAAGAAGATTCCATAAAAATTTCAAGCAAATCGGTCTAGTAGAACCTGAGAAATTGTGGGTATCGTTCCGAAAAAGTCAGTTTTGAGAAAAACGCTTTTAAAATTACGCGTTCCGGCCGAACCAGTTTGGTCCAGCAGAACCTGAGAAATTGTGAGTATCGTTTCGAAAAAGTCAGTTTTTAGAAAAACGCGTTTAAAATTACGCGTTCCGGCCGAACCAGTTTGGATGTCAGGTCAGAAAAATGCCTATATCTCCGAAAATTATTTGAAGTTTGAAAAATCCTCTTGTACACATATTCTTGAATAGTTACTTTGAAAATATAAAAAAAAAAATTTAGATTTTTTTTAAATTTCTAGACCAGAATTAAATTGATTTACTTTGATCCGAGAACCATAAATCTGTCATTCGAGCTAAGATTATGTTTGTTGGGTAAATTGCATCACCATTACGAAACATTTTGTAGGTATTTAATGAAAATAATATAAAATCGAGGACGTCATAACTTATATCATAGCTAGAAGATCCTAATGCAACCAATTGAAGTTCGACATCATTTAGAATATGTTTTTCAAAGCTAAGCTTTTTAACCTAAACCTGACAGAAGCAACTTATGAGATAATAAAACGAAAGTATTTGTTGCAGTCTTAATTGATATTTATACAATTTTATTAGAGATACTAAATGGTCATCGAGTGATAAGAACTCAAAGTAAAGATCTACGGCAATATACATATATGTACAGTCTGAGAACCTTCAGTTCTCTCCTCAAATCCTTATTTCAGCTTATTTGGAACATTTGGAATCGCAGAACTCATGTGCATTACAGTTGAAATAATCGTTTTCTTTGTGGATCCCTATGACGTTTGGACGTAAAGTACGTATTAAGAACTCCATTCCGGTCCCAGCTTTCTCAAGGCTTCCAATTGAAGTCGCCAGTTGCAAGGACCTAAAAGTAAGAGTTAATATATGCTACTCTTGGATGGCCATTCATTTGCATGAAGCTTTGATTTCTATAAAAATACAAAAAAAAAATATTTTCCCAGTCTCTTAAGTCATGAGGTACGTTTTAAATGGCCAATAACAAAAAAGATTTTTCATTATTGCTTCGCTTTCTTCACATCCACTTTCATGAGCCGTGTTAATTTTTTCAAAATCTCTCTTACTTTCTTTCTTTATTTACTTATTTGGTTTTTTCTATATAACAGTTAGCACACAGCCATTTTTTCCAACACTGAAACGGTTTGTCCTGTGAGTTGAGTGCGCGCAATAAATAATAACAGTATCAAGGTAAATTTGCCTTTGACAACCTCGGACGGAGTGTTTGACTGTCAGTTACACCACTTCGTTGGAGTTGTTGTTGTTATTAGCGTGGTTAGTGATTTTTACGGTTTAATTTTTTTGTTTTTGCCGCCGGCAAGTTACGTTTTACTATTCCGACCACCACAAATATACCGTTTTTTTACAGTTGTGCAATTGTATGTTGGTTGGTATGGAGTTGTTTGCTTTAAAAGCATTGCGTGGGTATACAGGAGGTCGTGTGCCATAAGAAAACAATCGTCAAATTGAGAGATAAGAGCAATATTTATTTACAAATCTGTGTTAGGCAGTTAGGAATGGGCCCTAGCAGATTTATTTCTAAAAAAATTGGAATTTTGAAATCATTTCCGAAGATACTTACAAATATATGTATGTATATATGTACATATCTATCGAATTCAGAGAGTCTCATTGAGAAATTATCGTAGCAGTTACAAATTGAGCAAAATAGGACTATATGGAGTATGTGGAAGTAAGCGCAGCCAACTTCGCTCAAAAACTTTCAGGCGGTAACCACTTTACCTATGGCTTTCATAACTCTTTATTTCTTAGTTATTATCTATGACGCAATGCTAACTTCTATGATAATTACCACCCCCACAGATATCACATGACCATCTCTACTAGAATTACCGAGTTA
This sequence comes from Bactrocera correcta, assembly GCA_027475135.1. Lineage (NCBI taxonomy): Eukaryota > Metazoa > Arthropoda > Insecta > Diptera > Tephritidae > Bactrocera > Bactrocera correcta. The sequence continues at coordinate 17,262,349 of CM050325.1, forward strand.
TGCAAGCCGCTGCATTCAAATCCAGGCAAGTTTATCAGCTGCCCGCGAACGTGTCATACTTTTGCTGCAAAAAAACCGCTCGGTTTAAAGTACCCAGCTGGATAGCCAAATAAATAAACATACTTTTGTATTATGTATGTACATATGTCCAAACTTATATACATACATACATACAGACATAATTATGCTGCATGAAACGGTATCGCAGTTTACAACTTTTTCCACTATCTCCGCTATTTTCACGATTTTTCAAGTGTTTCAACAATTTTCACCGCTAAATAAATGTTTACTTTCAGTTTTCCCCCTTCACATCGGGACTCACTTCAAAATAAGTATCCCATTACAATACTATTTAGCAATAATGCAATCTAGCCGCGTGTATTATTTACCCAGACATACATACTTACATATGTATGTATTCGTGTGTATGCATTTGGTGTTTTGAGCAGTGAAGTGGCTCGAGCCCGCCTCTGTCGACAAAATCTGATCAGTTTACATGCTTCGAAGGACGAGCCAGCGAGAATATCATCTGGAGAGCGAGGCATTGTTGCGTCATAAGTAAATATCTATTAAAACACAATTTGAGTGCAGAAAAAGGATTTTATAACCAAAGGTGATTGATCCAGCGTTGCCACGTATTAAGGCGCCTTATAATTGTCATTTTGCAATATACATATTTCAACATTTTAAAGTTCAATAAAATTCTGGGTTAATTGTAGTTTTTTTTTTTTTTAATATTCATCCACAAACATACATATTTGGATTTTTTCAAAGGCGTTCGCTTAAATATTTCTTTTTTTCTTTAAGGGAGACTGCGGTATTCGCCGTTGCCAATGCATAAAGGATACGCATAAATCTTCCGCACAACCTTTCTCTCGAATACTACTGAGACCGACTCATCAAGTGGTGTCGTTGTCTAGAGGCATGGACCCATATAGCAGGACGGGTGGATAAGCGACTTGTAGAATTTGGTCTTTGTTCGTCGAGAGAGGACTTTACTTTCCATTGCCTACTCTGTCCAAAATAACAGTTATTGTCAAGAGTTATTTCGAGTTTGACGTTGTTGTTGTTGTTAATGCTGTTTCCAAGGTAGACAAAATTATCTACGAGTTCGAAGTGATAACTGTCAGCAGTGATATGGGAGCCAAGTCGCGAGTGCGGCGACTGTTTATTTTAAGACGGGAGATATTTCGTCTTGCCCTCGTTCACTACCAGACCCATTTGCTTCGTTTCCTTATCCGGTATTGAGAAAGCAGAACTAAAGGCTCGGTTGTTATGGCCAATGATATCGATGTCTTCGACGTACGCCAGCGGTGGTACACTCTTGCAGAAGATTGTACCTTCTCTGTTCAGTTCTACAACTCGAATTATTTTCTCCAGCAGTAGATTGAAGAAGAAAGTTGAGTCGCCGTATCTGAAACCTCTTTTGTGGTCAAATCCACAAACCGTAGATATCCTTCCCGATCCTGACTGAGCTTTTGGTATAGCTCAACATCAGTTTACACAGCCGCATTAGTTTTGCAGGGATAAGAAATTCAGAGAAAGCGGCATACAGGCAGCTCATTTTCGTGCTGTCAAAAGGAACTTTGAAATCGATGAATCTGTGGTATGTGTCGTTCCTCTTTTCACGGGTATTTTCCAAAATTCGGCGCCTGGTGAATATATGTTCAGTTCCAGTCCTAAAGCCACACTGACAAGGTCCAATCACTTTCTTGATGGTGGGCTTTAATCTATCACACAATACGCTCGACAGAACTTGTGGGGTCCCCCTCTTTATGGATTGGACAGAATACACTTAAATTCAAATCGACGGGTATGCTTTCGTCGGACTATATTCAACAAAGAAGCTGACGCATGCTCGTTATTAATTCTTCGTCACCGTATTTGAATAGCTCGACCGGCAATCCATCGGCTCCCGCTGCTTTATTGTTCTTCAGACGGGTAATTGCTTATAAAACTTCTTCATGATCGGGCAATACAACGCCTGCTCCATCATCATCGATTGGGAAATCGGGTTCACCATGTCCAGGTGTTTTCACTGTTTTTCAGCAGGCTGGAGAGGTGTTCCCTCTATACTACTCCATTTTTCTTACTTGAAACTGGATATAGTACCTTAAAAGAGAGAGTACGCAATATATGTATATATTTTTTTAGGTTAGAACATGACGTGATTGGGGTAAAACGGACTTCGGATTCGTCTTCAGTAACTCCGAAAACGTATAATACACCAGATTTGGTGAAAGGAACCCCTCAATTTTTTTTCGCGGGCCTGTGTTATCGAATTTTTCTTCTATCTCCAAAGTATAAATACATATGTATTCCCCAAAAACACGCCGAAAGGTATGCTTTAAGTTATAACGGTATCGTAGTCCAACTGAAGTTCTTGAAAACTAAATTCGAAAGTCGACTTACATTGTCACAAATCAAACATTGATATATTTAGATCGCATAGAAAATTTTTAAATAAGTATACATATGTTTTCTTTGATCATATGGCAACGCTGTCATTAAATAGTAATAAATACACCCTTACAGACTCGTGTGCTGCTCATTTCATTCAAAAATATCCTTTTCTGTGAATTGACTGCTCAAATGCTTGTCAGAAACATATGCACATTGGAATTGGCATGGTGTGTACAATGAATAAATGGCAACCCGCGCATAACGGACTACCTTGGCAAACATGTTTAGCGCACGCCAAAGTCACATGAAATCGAATAAATGCACATTTCCTTCCAATCTGAATATTTATGTCTACAAATGAATATTCAAACGTATTTCATAAGTATGTATATACTTAAGTATGTACATTTGTACTTACTTATGTAAGTATGTGTGATTGTTTGCGTGTATATTTCCGCGTGCACGCGCCTCCTTGCAGTCTTACGTTTCAGGTAGATTTCAATATTTTTGCACTTAGCATTTTATTGCTGCAGTTGCAGCTGATGCTGGCACATATTCTCTTCGGCAGCAGCCAAAGCAAAAACAACAACAATAGCTACGTGTATGTTGAACGCATTTCCCCTGAGCCCGATTGAGGTTATGTCGTGCGCGCTCCGCCGTTGAATGAATCTTGTGAATACGGTAAGGACATCGATTGCTGGATTTCGGCGGTGAAGCCACCGAGCTGTGTGGCCTCTATGCGTGTAGCGAGTTGATGAAGGGTACGGCACATCCAGGCGCTTGTTGTTTGTATGGGCAAATGTCGGTGGCATTGACAGATCAATTGACATTTGTGGCACTATTTGCGGAAGATGATGCCTTTTTATTGTCATACTTTTTGGCAAGGATACCGTTACGCACAAACACACACTTCAATTTTTGAGTGGCAGAAAAAGGATTGCGGATTAGGTTTTTTGTTGTAGTCAAGGCCTGGGGGATTAACAAATGTGAATATGGAGTATTTAGTGTTCACTTAGAATGTAATAATGGGAAGAATGAAGCGCATGATGGGTGCGTGATGGAAAATTGTCACGAGCCAGAAACTCATGTGCTCTTTTCATTGAGACCATTCGGTTAAGCAGATGATTTCGTTGCCTTTTATTTTTGTTTCGACATTTGGTCGATTGCTCCTTTTGGTCGGAGATGATGGATGAACTCATTATGACATTTAATTGTTTGTAAGCGCCTGCGCCAATATAATAGGATTACAGCCTTATTGAATGGCCTACAGCCCTATAAATTTTTAATAGAAATTGGAAAGAGAAATTAAAGATTTTTTTCACAGGAAAAACTGCATATATATCTTTACATTTGAATATATTTGTATATACACCAGAGGATATTTCATTGGATCTTAGTTCACCATTTTATTTTCATTGAAGGAGTTTTTTTTCCTTGGCGGATCCCAAACCCAATACACAACCCTAGGGAGGGATGTTTCGCCTTCTCACTTTACCTCGCCTTCAAACCGATGTTTTTTGGCTACCCAGAGGATATTGGTCCATATGTAAAAGAATCGTTTGTGGCTACTCCCAAGTGGCAACGGTGAATACCGCTCTCACGTCGCCCGAATGGATGAAAACACGCCAGCTCTGAGAGAATTCGCCGCAGTATCCACCGGGAGAAGCAGAGGAAGACCTCCGTTGACAAGATAGTTGGAGAAGGACCTGACTACACATGGAATCTCCAATTGGCGCCAAACATCGAAAAGAAAAAACGACCTACGCGCTGTTGTAAAGATACATATGTATTTCAAAATGGGCTGGCGAAAATTTTGTTAGGCTAGACGGCTGATCCCCCAAGATGTCGAAGGAATCTAACTTAGACTTATGAAAACTCATTTAGTTGTCAACACTCGACTATGCGCATTGAACATAACACAATAATTAAAAAGAAAAAAATTTCCGATATGTCACCTAGATCCGTAATATTTTAAGGCGGTAACATAGTCTAGAAATAAAAAAATCGATTTTTTTTTATAATTTCAAAGATTAACTCTTCGGGAATATGCAACTTTGGATTAATCCAGGGAAGAAAGTTGTGACTGCACAGTTGCTAGTAGTTGACCAGCGCTTGTCGAGGCTCGCTTCCGGCCCAACCATTGAGCAGTGAACGCAAGGAGACTATGTAGCGCTTGTCGAGCTCGCTTCCGGCCCAACCATTGAGCAGTGAACACAAGAAGACTGTGGATCTCTTAACCGTTCCCATTTTCCATATAGTGATTCTGAAGTACCTGATCTAGCGAGCTCATCAATCAGCAATTTCCTGAAATTCGACATAGTCAAGAGCTAACTCGTTGCCTGAAATACATAAGAAGTCTAACATTCCTTCGCTAGTCTCCAAGTTCCGTGACCAGTCACCATACTGAAGGAGACTATGCCCCGGAGCAGTAGAGAGAGAGAGAATAAACTGGGAAAGCCGTTTCCACGAGAGTCATGCCTATGAAACCGGAACGGACAAAGATTTAAACCGGCCATTGAGTGTCAACTCGGCACCATTTCTCGAAATTACTGCAGGAATGTTCCATGCATCTACAATGACAACAGTAGATGCCAAATTAAGTACACCAAACTTCCCCAAAGCGGTGTTCTAAATTGTGTACAGTAACATTTTCATATATCGACAATTATTATATCGCATGACCTCAGGAAAATTGCATGTCTAAATGTTTATTAACTGAGTTTCGCGTGAAATAATAACTCAGACAAGCATTTAAAGAATAATATAAAAATTGAGAATGCAAACCATTTAAAAATACGTCAATTGAATAATATTAAATACTATATAACGGCAAAGAGATTTAAGAGCTCAAAACACGTAAGCTTAATTTGTATAACGTTCAAATTTCCAATACAAAAAATCATTAAATGAAAATAATTGAATACCAAAGCCGCCGCAAACTCATGCGACGAAAATCCGTTGTAATCTAATTCAAAAACTACAATAATTTATAAAAATAAAAAATATTGCACTCCGACAGTCACACGATACTTATCTGCTACACAAGGGTCCCTCATCAATTAAGGTTCAATGTTTAGGCATTTCAATATAATTGTAGACCAATACATACAAACATTTCGCACACAATGCAATGCTTATGTCATTTCCTCATTAACTTCATTTAATCCAATATTCAAAACTGATTTACTCACACTGCGTTTCTCACACTCCCACCGATATTTTTAATCAATACACACAGACACACACATACACTTACATATACACATGCACAACGGGTTCCTCTAAAACCGCCCCGTAAACTCGAAACACCAATGTAGAGCACTTAGAGCCACCACCAACAACAAAAACAACATGCCAATATTGACGCACACACACACATACACGCAGACGCACAGCGGTTGGTGATCATTCAATTGATCCTCGACGTGGCGCGGCGATCGTGTGCTGACTCTCGAACTGCGGGTACCTCAAAATCAATACGCCGCCACACATCCTCTCATTAACGGTTTGTAACAAATCTGAAATGAGGAAACCTTTCAACACTTTAACTGTCTAGCGCAAACTTTGAAATTCACATTTGATTTTTTTTTTTTGGTTTTTGAAAAACAATTTATTTCACTTAAGAATTCGATGAGTGTGTCAAATTCACCCCCAATAAAAGTGTTATGTGCCGTGCGTGTGTGTTTGTGCCAGATATCTATCGCACGGATCGCGCTTGGTCGCTGGCTTACACATGGACGCCAGCAGAGGATCGAACGCGGTTTCTGAGGAACGTGAGAACGGCGCACACCCCTTTCCACCAATTTTCGCCACATTATTCGACTTTAAGTACGCGAGTAACGGCCACTTCACAATTAGCTACAACTCCGCAACAAATATACAAACATCTTAATATTTCGGGGTTTTATGAAGCCCGAGTAATATCCAATTAAGCTGCAATTGCCGTGAAGTTCCTTTTGTGTTCAATTCAAAACATTTACCCTTTTTCTTACGTGTCTCTAAGGTTTCTCACAGTGTCAGAATGAAATCCAATTGGATTTATGCAATAGAATCCTGAAGAAACTGACTGAAACCTAAATTATTCTTTTATTACCTTTAATTTTTTATCTGGAGAATTTCGCTACTTTTGTTCATGGACCACTTCTTCAACTAAGTTATTTGAGCAATCGTTCGAAAGGGTGTCGGTTGCACAGCGCTTTTCTTCCGAATTCTATTTCCAAGTCTTTTGAATAGCAAATAGTGGGATTGACATTTACTTTTTCTAAAAAAAATCTAAATCTTTACTGAAAGCTCTTACCTACGAAAAAATTTTTGGTCGATGTTTTGTTTAAGAGATTTTGGCTGCGGAATTTTGTTGATTCAGTCCCCAACTAATTTTTTAACCTTCGACCCACTTTATTTTCTTGTAGAAATCAGAAAAATAGCCAAATTTGTGTTGAAGTTGCAAAGGAATTATTTCGTGAATGTTCTTTTGCCGTTTGCTTACGTGAGAGCGGGGCTTTTGAGTTATTAATCGTGTATCTGTACTTCTAGTGTTACTCCATAATGCGGTTGATTGATATTCTGCAGGGTTTTTGAATTTGTTTTACGAAACTCATACATTAAATAGTTCATAAATTTTTGATTTCCGAGCTCATACACTGATACTTAAGTAACATACCATTTATAACTAACTTTACCTAAATTCTCAACTTAAGGTCAACATAATCGGCCTACTGAGCACATTATTCGCAACACCATCACCCATCAACAGGCCCAGCATTCATTATTGGATAATATTCGACCGAATAGACCACGTCCAGCACTCAGTGAAGAAAATATAGCAGCCGTAGCTGAGTTTGTAGACGAAGACCGTCGATGTCTTAAGTACTGAAACCGCTCGGCCTTCTCAAGTGGCATGGTCTCACTATGGTCTCTTGAAGAGTTCCACAGAGATCCGACGTTTTCCAGCCTAATTTTGTTAAGCGGTGAGGCCCATTTCCGGCACACTGTATATGTAAACAAGTAACATTTCTGCATTTAGGACGAAGAGCAATCTAAAGAGATTCAAGAGTTGCTTTCCACAAAAAATAACGGTTTAATGGGGTTTTTGAGCCGGTGGAATCATCGATCCATATTTCTTCAAATATGATGCCGATGAGAACGTAACCGTCAATGGCGATCGTTATCGCGTCATGATAATCCACTATTTGATTTGATATTCCTGAAATTTAAGCTCGTGACCTCGACGACATTTGGTTTCAACAAGACGACGCCACTTCACACACATCTCATCAATCAATAGAATCAATATTGAGAGAAGACTTCACCAAGATCATGTGATATCACACCGTTAGACTTTTTCCTGTGGGGATATGTAAAGTCTAAAGTCAAAGAATCCCGTTCCGATTCAGGCCTTGAGGGAAAACATCAGGCGTGTCATTCGCCAGTTATCAGTCGAAATGCTCGAACTCAACGGATGGACTATCTGAGACATAGCCGAGGCCAACTTTTGAAAGAGATAAACTTCAAAAAATAAAAGCCAAAGAATGTTTTTTCGAATGATAATAAACATTCCCCATTAAATTTGAATTTTCTGTATTTTTTCTATGAAAAAGTAGTGAACCTCGAAATGGATCACCTTTTATAAACAGGCAGTACCTGTTTTAGTATATTAGATATGAGAGAAAGATTAAGTATTATCTTCAATATACTTACATATGTATGTCCATACATAGATATGTACAGATGTGTGTATGTACGTCCCGACAGCTATTTATGCTTTCTTTTCAGGACGACTGCCATAAAATCAGTACTCACACACATCTCACTCGCATGTATGTATTAGTCAGCGTTGGGATATTCGGTTATTTCAATAAATATATGAAAAATATAAAAAAAAATTAATTCGAAACCGCCAAGCATCTTGTTGTGGCTATTTTTAGTCGAAAATATTTACCCTTTCCTTCTACATACATGCCATATGTTTCTATGTATAGTATGTATGTATATGTGAGCGTGTATTTATGTAAAACCCTATTCACACATAAATTTCAGCCGTTGAATGCGGTTTAAATGCGCTTGTTGCGGTTGCACCCGCACCAGTGTCGAGTCACTGCTATGCTGGCTAATCGAAAGACGTGGTCACGAATTTACGACGCATTTTTCCGAATGTTATTTCCCAGATGCCAGTGCTGGGGAAAGCCGAGGTTCAACACTTACAACGCCCAATTAAAAGAAAATGCGGCGATTGGTGAACCCCGCATGTCCAGTTTCGGAATTTCAAGAGACACTCTTACATATACATATTTACATACATTTATACAGCTGAAAGTTAAAGTGTAAGTACATAGGAAAACATAGAAGGAAAAGTATTAAATTGCGCATGTTTTGTTCAAATTTTTAATTAGCAGTAAACTTTTGTTGTCATTAGTCGCAGTTTCAGTGCATAACACTTACAACATAAAAGAAACACACACAAACACACTCTTGCATGCACCGAGGTCCACTTTGAAGTCGAATGGGGATGTCGCTTGCCGGTTTGATTGCTTCAAAGTGTTAAAAGGGGGCAATGCCCAGATTGTACTCTACATGCATATACATATGTATATACACATATACATACATACATGTATATGGTATGCATGTTTGTATATATGTACATAGTTATAGCGGGGCATTGTAAGTGCGGTCGCATATATTGGAACTTCAAGTGTTTGTTGAAACATTGGCAAACCACAATTGAATTTCGAAATTCTCCCAACCGCACAGATTTCACACTTTATGTGACAATATAATATTCAGAGCATTTTTAATCACATACATACTTACATATGTACGTATGTATGTATATGTCGGTATGTATGCTTGTCACTTGAATGCATCCTAAGTGAACCCGAAACGAATTATTTTGCATGGGAAAAAAGAATATGGATGGGAATAAGTGGAGACACATTTGTTTGTATGTTTGTATCTCTCTTTGATTGACTTCGCGTTGATGAATAGTCTATAAAATGATTAAAGTCTCAAAATTATTATAATTAGCTTCTTTCTCTTGCAACTTGCTGCTCCAGAGTATGATAGTTTCGTTTACCTAACGGTTGTACATATCACCTAAAACTAAGCGAGATAGATTTAAGAGTTATATATACATACATACATACATATATAAATGATTAGGATGCCGAAAAAAGTCGAGATTCGGGTGACCGCCTGTCTGTTCGTCCCTCCGTGCAAGCTGCAACTTGAGTAAAAATTGTGCATTTTGATGAAACTTGGCATACGGGTTCCTTCACGTCCATAAAACGCCATTCGACCTTCGCAAGGGACATTGCTTCGCTCTATAGGCTCTTGAAAAGTTCCAAGGAGGTCCAACGTTTTCGAAGTAAGTTTTATTCAGCGATTAAGTCCATTTTGGACGAGAGAGCAACCTGAAGATGTTCAAGAGCTGCCATTTGATCCAGAAAAGAAAACAGTTTGTGGGCCGATGGAATCACCGATCCATATTTTTTTTCAAAAATGTTGCCGTTGAGAACGTAATCGTCAATGGCGACCGTTATCGCGCCATGATAACCGTCTATTGGATGCCAGAAATTGAAGTTCGTGATCTCGGCGACATTTGGCTTCAACAAGACGGCGCCATTTCCCACACATCGCATCAATCAATGGATTTATTGATAGAACACTTCGGTGAGCAGATAATTTCACGTTTTGGACCCGTCGAATGGCCACCAAGATCGTGTGATATCACACCCTTAGACTTTTTCCTACGGAGGTTTGTAAAGTCTAAAGTCTATGCGGTCAATCCCAGGAGCAAAACTTACGAATCTCATTCGCCAGTTACTAGTCGAAATGCTCAAATTAGCCATCAAAAATTGGGCTCAACAGATGCACCATCTGACACGTATGTAGCTTCGACCAACATTTGAAAGAGTTAATCTTCAAAAAATAAATGCCAAAGAAATGCAAGTTGCAAGAGTATTAAATGTTTGGTTATATCCGAATTTAGCGCTTCCCTACTTATTTTCCCTATTTTATTTATTCACACATGTTTTTTGCAATTACTCAACAATGGATTGTCGAAGAACTTCCTTTACATTGAAAACTTAGAAAGTTCTTTTTTACTATTTTCCCTTCTGTTATAATTAATAAATTTTACAAAAAAAAAGACAGAAAAATAAAATTTAATTATTTCTTAACTTAGAATTCTTCTAATGCATCTACATAAGTATGTATGTACATAGGTACATATGTATAGTATATATGTATGTAAAAAGTTATGACGGAATGTGTATGAGACTTTTGTTAGTCTAATGAGTCAAAATAAGTTTATCCATATTATTTTCAATATTTTAGATACATATGTACAAACTTACCTTCATACGAATACATAAGTCCATATATTAAACAAATCCCCTCAACCCCTTTCAACAACAATTCGACATAATTTTTTACAGTGTACCCGCGATCCACCTCAAATCAGGTGCGCATTAATTATTCCACTTTTTACACTTCGTACAAGCAATTACTGCATGTATGTATGTGTGTGTGTGTATACGCCTCATGGCTCCCCCTCCCATAATGTGAGTGCTCAATACCTCAAACAACAATAATATTTTCTCACACACACCACAAACGCGACGAGCGCGAGAATGAGCATCGATGAATCGTAAGCTCCACCCCTAGCCCCAATGTGGGCAAGATACACAAGCAAACACAATGCACACATATGTACATACATACATACATATGTACATATGCATGGGCAACACACGAACTTTTGTGAGGCAGACGACTGAATAATGGAGTGTTACATTAGTGATTTCGAAATATTTTCTTTTTTATTGCGTGCGGAACATTCTTTGTGCTAGCGGCTGCTGTTATTTAGAGCAATAGTAGTGCAGTTGTTGTTGCTTTGTTATCTTAATTTTTACCCAATGTTTAAACGGTTATGGGTTGTTGTTTTCATTTGTCGCCGGTGATATGACGCAATATTGTGGTCTTTTGTTGTACATAAGCACATGCATACATATGTATGTAGAAATACTAATTTTTGTTGTTGTTTTTTGTTGCTTTTCAATAGCTACGAAGTTTTATTAGAGTTCCAAAAAACTTTTAAGCAATGCTTTGAGGCCTTATTTGTGTGTGTGGGCACATTTTAATTAGTTGTATGCATATAAGTATGCATTTACATAGATACATATGTATGTATGTACATCATACACAGAGGCTCAATTGACTCTGAATTTCTTAGTCAAGTAGGTGCATTGTTTTGTTGCGTTGTTGCATTTCGATTATTTCTCTCTTTCTTTGTATATGCATGTATACATATATATGCACATATCTATATCTTTTTATATACATACATACATATGTACGTATGTACATGTACTTATGCTTAAGAAGTATAAAAAATGGACCTCGGAATTTTCACTGATAAGCAACACCGTCGCTTGGCAAGGAAAGGCCAAGTGGTTGAGGAAGAAATTATATTATTTTTAACGGGTGAAAAGAGTAGGTGTATGTACATATGTATGTATGTATAGGCTCTGTATAATAAATATAATAATAATATAAATATGATTTTTTGTATGTTTATAATCACTTTTATATGGTTTTTATGATTATTCACATACATATGTATGTACCAATGTATGTATATACATCCATACACGCATAGTATGTTTGCCTGTGTGTATAGTATACATATGTATGCATAAATGTTCCACTACTTTAGGACGTGCCAGCGCGGTACAAAGGTTGCATTTTATCGAATTTAATGTAAATTAATTTTTATTCAGAAATTACGGTGGCAATGTATTGGTAAACCCCAATGATTTCTTGGAAATTTTTCTGTAATGAAAAATATTATTTATAAAGCGGTAGCGGTAAATACTCATGTACGTGTAATCAAAACTGTTTTCACACTTGCTTGATTGTCGATAAAGAATCTTCGATGCCAAATTGGAATGAATAAGAAATATTGTGGAATTTGATGTACACATGTACATTTTTATGTACATACACACATACATATGTATGTAATGCATACAATGGCAATATGTACATACATGTATGTATGTATGTATTATATGTATATATGTATTTTTTTATCACGACCATAACGAATATGCTAATAAACGTATAACAAATTGTGGGGTTACATGTTTACTCAGGTAAAAAACATTTTTTCCAATGAAATATTTTAGTAGAATTTTTTATTGCTACAAACATACACTATTAAAAAAGAAGTTTTGAAATTTTTGGGAACAAATACATACATATGTACATATTTTAAACTCGGCCTTCGCCGGTGCAGCCATGTTGCCAAGATAACTTCTTAACTTCTTACAGGATCATTTAAAATGAAATAATACTTTTTTTTTGGTTAAAACCTAAACTTAACTAACGAAAAAAATTAAAATTGTTAATTGTGTTAATTTTGTTTTTTTCAAAAAACAAAAAAAATATATTTTTTTTTAAAGTAGTTGTAATCCTTAGTCTAAATCTTTAAGAATTGTATCTCAAATACCTGCATACATTTTCATGAAGATCGGTTGTGTAGTTCTCGAGAAATCGAGATTTCGAAAATACAGGTTCGAAAGAAACGCGTTTAACTTAGCGCCGTACTTAGCCTAGCTAGCCTGGAGTGAACAAGCTTCAAGGTTGTATCTCCGAAACTATTACTCAGATCAATTTGAAAATATAGGACAATATTTTAGAGGTGTTGTAGGATTGAATAAGACAATATAAAAATTCAATTATTTAAAACCCGTAAGCCCATGTAACATCTTAAGAAATTTAATTAATACAGATGATTCCATCGGTCCACAAACCACACAAAACCGTTGTTTTTTCTGGATGATATTGCACCTCTTGAGTCTCTTCAGGTTACTTTTCGTCCCAAATGTGACAATTTAGCATACTCATTGAGCCAAAAATGGGCCGCATCGCTGAACAAAATTTGAAAAATTGAGAATGTCGGATGTTCTTTCAACTTTTCAAGAGCCCATTGAGCTATGCGATGTCGCTTGGGAAGGTCGACCGGATTCAGTTCTTGCACAAACTGTATTTTTTACGCTTTCAATAAGACAACTGGCACGACTCATGCGCGATCTGTCAAGAAAAAGCTATTGAAAAAAGTACCTCTACTTGGATTACCCGTTATTTTGAAATTATGCATCTCCTTGTTAATAAAACTCTAACTATTGTCATATTCTCAAAGAAGTGAAAATAATCTAATTTCGACTTCAATTTTGAAATATTGAGACATTTCATATGAACCTTTCCTAAAATCACAACAAATGCATAGGAATAAGACGTTGCATTATTTAAAGTCTACAAAACTTCATTGTTAGAAAAATACATATTTATGTAGTACATACATACATATGTACCTTCGTAATTGATTGACAATACAATATACATATGTATGTACATACATAATACAAACGTATACGTCTACGAATATCCATATGGCGTGTGCAGAACCTTTCCTCGCGCATACACATACCAGAAAATACATAAGTATGTACAAATGTAAGTACTTACTAATGTACATATGTACATATTTATGTACATATTTTTTAAAAGTAATTTATGTTAAGCAATGTATGCAAATTTATATATTTACATGTGTACACATGTTGTCACTTTGGTTAGTAGTGGTTGTCAATGAAATTCCAAATATTGCACCATATGGTAAAATAGCAAAAATAAGCCAATAATTTTAGTTATCATTACGTGAAATAATTACGTAACGTTAACATGACGGCTAATAACGTAATGATAGAGAATTTGTCATTAACATCCTCTGCTATGGTAACATTATGCTGCTAACAGGCGCTAAGAGAGAAGTTTTAACAGAGCACCGAGGTGCTGTGCGCCAAGTTCGAATTTTACGATAACGTAATTGGTAATGCTTTCCTTTGTAATTGTATAGAAATAATCAAAATTCCGAAAATTTGTTTTGAAATGGGTTAGTGTTAGAAATAAAATTTCATTTTCAAATTAATTTAACCTTGCATTTTAGAATAAATATTAATTGGAAGTCAAAATGCTCTTTATGAACCCAACAAGTTCATATGTATATAATTATCTCTTTATAAAAATATTGAGTATAATTGTGTAATTTCATATTCTAGAATAGACGGATAACTGATCGTTCAGTTCTTATGAAGGGAGAGTCTTATTGAATCCAAATCGGTAATGTATATTAGAATATTAATCAATAATTGCAAATTTTAGTCATCTGCATACATATGAACATACATACTAATGTATCTATGTAGATACATACTTATGTATCTATATACGTACATATGTACTTATGTACATATGTTATTACTTACCACAGCGTACCAGACTACTTTCTCGCTGTTTGGCACCAATTGAAAATTCCAAGTGTAGCGTGATCCTTCTCCACCTGGATGTCTTCCTCTGCTTCCCCCGGCAGGCACTGCGCGCTGTCTGCACCAACAAAGAAGAATACATTGTTATTATTTATTTAGTATTAGCAATAGTAGCTTGCTAGAAACAAGTCTATCATTTTAGTGACCGTGTCCTCACAGTACATTTTGGGTTGTATCCAACAATCTCGTCTATTTTACGTTTTGTGACGTCCAATACAGCTGGAAAATACTAAGGAAATCTCATCGCTTTACAAAATTTTATCAACGGTAGGCCCCAGTTCTTCTTTTATTTGTCTTGAGCTAACTCTCGAAATTTATTTTACAATTGACACCATTTTTAAAAAACGAACACTTGTTGCTCGCTTACTTCTTCAAATTTCACTTAATTTATTTAATAATCATTTTAATTTAAGAGGTACAGACGTCTTACTTTCTGTGGGTCTTACCGATTTAAAAAAATAAAATAAATTTTTTTTAACATAAGCTTACTAAATAACATCAAAATTCTAAATAAAAAAAACGTGAAATACGCCCTGTAACGACTATGTTAATTCCAGCAGTTCGTGTCAGAACATGTTCTCCCTCACTGTAACATAGATGAGTGGCTAGAAATGAACGAATGTGAGATGTCGGAGAGCCGCACACCAAAAAAATTACGTTTTTAGTTTCTCTGTACAAGCAGAGAATCAGAGAAAAAGCAAAAAAGCAACACAAATTTATATGGCAAACGTACCGTTATCGCAAGCAGCAAAAACAACACCACAAACGCCAACACAACTACCACCACAACTAACCCCAACACCAGCACCTTTCCACCACCACACCAAACACAGAGAATTTTACACACCTTGTGGCAGAAGAGCGCCGCCGCCCTCTCGCAAGCACTGAAGTGAAAAAAAGGAAAAGCATCATAAAATGAAGCCAGCAGCGCAGCCAACGGTGCAATCAACAAAAGCACACTGCCACGCTACGAATTGGATTTGTACGAGAGTATTTGTGTATGTATGTATTTATGTGTACACCATATATAACTGTGAATTACATACGCACTACGGTGACAGCAAAGGTAGCCGAAGATTTTATGTTCTGCAGAGTGTACGCCCGTGTTTTCTTCTGTTCATTGCTGAGCAAATAGAAAGAGCACAGGGTAAATTTGTTCTTATTTGCTGATCGGACACTCTGGCACACGGCAGCCGAAACTTAACAGAGCGGCGCATGATGCTGTTGTTTGGTGGTTGTTGTTGGATTGGTGGGTAGTTCTCATGTGCGCTATCGCTACTGTTAGAACCCATCCCTCCTGATTCCAATTTGGCACAGCTCTGCGACTCGCACATATTCACACACAAGCATGCCAAGCGGTGGTAGCGTCTTCGCCAACGCCGCTGCCAACTGGGACGAAGCCGTTGACGGCACACACAAGCCGAGTGTCGACTGCGGCCGCCAGCAGCCACGCAGCACGGCAGAACGGCAACATGCTTGCGGAACAGCCACACAAAAGTCATCACAAAATATTGTAGTAGCGACCAGAACGTCGCGCGGTCAACACACACGTTGTTCCCAAAAAATAATTTAATTCAAATTTAGTTGAAAGCAAATGGAAACCTTGGATTTCACTATTTGCCAGATAAAGTGTTGAAATAATAACAAAACCGAATCGGAAATTATTGTATACCCTACACATATGGCTATACGAAAGAAATGTTCAGTAAGAATAAACAGTGAATACAACAGTAAATAAGTGCCCAAGGTGTATGTATATTGCTGAAAGTTCGCAAAAATACAAAAAACGTTGACAAAAGCAAACTGAAAACGCGTGTTTGAAGAAGTTAAAAAACGTATTTTCTTGCGTGAAAAAAGTTGAAGTGTCGCCACCGTAGCTGCACTAAACAACCGGTTGCTTTGCCGCTGCTAAACAACGAAAACATTGATGTGCGCCTGAAAAATTACTAACTAAAAGTGTCATAAATAAATTAATTAGCTAAAGCAAGTGCAAACATTATTTAGGTCTAAGTGTGAGCAACAAAATTAGTAGTTGGTTTATCTGCTTAGCACGCCGCCATTTTCCAATGAAAATCGAGACATCAGCCAGCAGCAAACTTCCGACCATAAAATTTACAAATTTGAAATTCTCATTGGTAAATTAAAATAATAACTAAATAAATATTACTAAGTGCAATAATGCTCTAACACGCTCAAAAGAAAAGTGTCATTGCCGCCGCTCTTGCTAATACAACTTAGCAAGGAATAAGCACAAAAGTCCGCGTGCAAACAAAGAAATCTCATTCCAATGTTGTCTTGTCTGGTGCCGTCGTCATCACGTTTTGGCCAAGAGGATAATATAATAAACCAAAGTATGCCATCATCACCAGCGTTCGCCGTGCAATGTAAGTAAAGAAAATCGCTTACACAGCTACTTGCTAATTGAATTGTTAGGCGAGAACTTGCTATTAGATTTTGGATTATTTGGAGTTTAATGAGTAAGATACTGTTAACAATTTGTTTTTATAACAAATCGCGTATGAACGAAAGGCAGATTTTTGATATAGAAGGATGAGAGATTTTGTCAATCCACTTCTCTGTTTTTATGCAAATATTCTGGAATTTTTATTAAAAAAAAATGTTAGCCATTTATATTTTTGTTTGTTATTATTATTATTTTTTCAATTTCGTGTCCACTTGTGGCATCTAATCAACCAGAAAACCTCAATAACTCGCTTCTCTTCGTAATCACACCATGTTCTTCAATTTTCGTACCGAAACTTTATTCATAAAAGACAAATACGCTAAATTCATGTATTATTCATTTCATATTATTACATAACTATTTCTTATTTTCTGCGGTGAATTTTTCCTGTTTTCTTCCGGTTATTTCTACTGAGTAATAAATATTATTGTCAAGATTTTGCAAAATATGCACATTTTCACATTATTTTCTTAACTTTTACTTATTTTTCAAAACCCTCTGTTATAAACCCCTTTAAAAAAACTTTATATAACCCAAGCTGCAGCGCTACATTTGCTTCGACAATCAAATGGTCTATCACTTTTAGTAGTGATTTTTTCTTCGCTAATTTAGACGTAAACATTCATTAGCATTTGCCGACAGCCGATTCATTCATAATTCTCAAGAACCATTAAATCAATTTTATACATCCATACATACATGTGTATGTACTAAATATTTATTATTTTTATTTATTTCCAATGCATTTTATTGCAAATATTTTATCAGCTATTACTTATATATTTTATATATTGTTTTAGTTGGTGTGTTTGTGTTGCTTATGAAAATTCCCCCTATTGCTTATCAGATTTACTTACTCGGCTTAAGTAAGGCACAAAGTGTGAGTACTTTTGCAGGATAACCCATTTCCTGTCAACAAAGCTAATCAAATTTTCACTGGTGAATTTCTTACAACACTAAAACGTTATATCAACAGTTTCATTCAATAACTGAATAATAAGAATTTTGTAAATGTGGGAGTTCAGTCTTCATTGAAAAAGGCAAGCTTTCAAGTTAGCCAGTTGCTTTCAAAGAAAGAAACTGCTTGTTCGTTTCATCACTATATGAAATATCAAATTGAAAGTATTCAAAATCCCAAATTCTAATATTTTAAGAATTTCTGATTTACCTATTACTTAATTTTAAATCGTTTGTATATTTTCTCTTCTTTTGTTATAGTCACCACTAGCAAACATAAAATAGAAAATACATTATGCAACTAATTTTATTTCTCAAGTAAAATAATCAGTTCCTTAATCTTTTGTATAATTTTTTTTTTTTTTTTTATTATTGTAAAAAAAAAAAAAACACCTAAGCATATTTATATAATTGCATATAAACAAATACATTTATTTTGTAAACTTATGAGCTCAGCGCCCAAATAACGCTGTAGGCATTAGTCATCAGTGATTCCTAATAATTCGGCCAATCGCTGGCGGCTCAAATTAACAAAAATAAAAGCACGTCGCTTATGTTAATTATATAGATACCCATATGCATATTATATACATACACACATATAATATGTACGTATGTTTTTTCACGATTACAATTACCCAATGTGTGGTCCTTAAAGCCAGCGCTGAGCCTCAAATATACAAAGACTCCAAGGGGCCGATCTGCATACTACATTTAAAACATATACAACCGTGCATTACATACAATATAACCAAAATTGTACTCAGCGTACACACGTACATACATATGTATGGGCTTGATTGCTTATACGAAAAATTCACCTTAAACCGTAGGAGAAACGTAGCACAAACACACAAATTCACCGTCTGATCAGTAGGCATCAAATTACCGTTCGCAAAAAGACGCGCTGTTCCGTACGTTAAGGTAAACAACAACAAAAACCCAGCAACAACAATGGAAAGAGTTTGAGTTTGAGCCAAGCACGCTTTTGTCAACACCGCCTGCACATAAAAGCGAGTACTCTAAAGTGTTCCACACACACACACACACTCCCATGCGAAGAAGTTCGTATCTTTAGGTGGCATACAATGTTACCTCAATGCGATAACTCTCGAAAAAAGTAGAAATAATAATAATAAACACCTTAAATGCTGCTTCAACAAAATTATCAGCCGAGTAAGGGCACATCTCACTATGAGCAGCCCCGAAAACAATAATTGGAAAACACTTTATTTGTAAACAAAAGATCATTGAATTTATAAACAATTATTTTTTGTTCCGCATGGTTGTCGGTTGTTGTTGGCGGGTCTTTCAACTCGTTCTCGGTAATGTAAAATATACCCCTTGCAAGCAGATTTGTTTACACTGCAGCCAAGTAAGATACGGATGTTTGTTTGTAGGCGAAACTGTCGTTTTCTTTATTGGAAAACACAAAGGTTTCTTATGTGAATTTGAATGATCGACACAAGGTGGTAGTCACAGCTGAATAGGATGTGAATGTGCTGAAAAGTGTTGAAAAAGGTGTTGTTCAATGAGAGTTTCTATTATAATTAATAAAGTGGCTACAATTTCATACAATTTAATTTTATTTTTCTTTATATTAGTATTTGTTTTTATTAAAAATTCTGTTTTTTATATTGTGCTCCTTGTTTTTGCGTTTTGGTGTGTTTTTAACTTTGAGGAAAATATTTCTAACATTTTCAAAGCAGAGTTTATATGATACTGGGGTTTATTAAAAAAATCTCAATATAAATACAGAACTTTACTTTATAATTTGAAATTCATTGATTTAGCATTTGAATTTTGTTTATTTGAACATTCAAAAATTAAAAAATATATATAAATTTTTATTTTAACCGAATATATTTTTATTTAGTCGCAAGCTAATAAAATATTTAATTATTGAAAAAATTATTGATAAATATGCTATATATTAGGTTTTATTAAAATATTTTTAAAGTTTGTTTATACCTTTTACATCGAGTAACATATGTATAAAATTTCGAAGAGTTTTAATAAAAAAAGTTTAATATTTTTTTTTTAATATTTTGTAATAAGTAATTTTTTTGTTTATAATTTTCATGTTTTCGGAAAATATTTTTATAAAAAAATTCTATAATTTTTATGTTTCTCCAATTATGGCAGGTCAATTTTTAACATCTATAGTTTGGTTAAAAAAAATAGTTATAGTTAACAAAATTCTATTATTTTAACAATTTATTATTACATATTTTGAGCACTTAGGAGTTACAATTTTTGACATCCATATATTATGTACATATGTATAACTTGCATGTATAAATATTTCAAAAATAAATTTTAGAACAGTTATAGTTCCAAAATAATTATATAATTTTTTTAATGTTTTCTATTTTTTTTTTTTGTAAATTTTTATAACAATATTCTATAATTTTTATAATTCTCCAATTATGACAGTACAATTTTTATCTGTATTGTTTTAGTCCGAAAACAATTAGAACATTTTTTTTTTTAATTTTTGTGATATTTTTTAGAATTATATATTTTTATTATAAAATATATATGTATGTACTACATTTGTGACATATATTTTCGGCACTTAGAGAGGAAATTTTTTCCATTATTGTATATTTCAAAACTAAATTTAAAAAAAAATAATTATATTTTTATATTTATTTAGTATTTTTTAATATATATATATATATATATATTTTTTTTTTATATTTTCTAATGTGATTTTTTTTAATTTTTATAACAAAATTCTATAATTTTAGCAAACTGCTATTATATATTTTTTGCAATTATGACAAGTTAATTTTTTCATATCTAGCTAATTTTTTGAAAAGCGTATAAATCAAAAAATTTTAAAAATGCTTTTAATTTTTTTGGCCGAATTTCGTGTGAAACTGCTTGTAGTCTTTTAATGAAAAAATATATTTTCAAGTAAAACGCATTTGTATGTTTTTTTGTTGTTGTGAGCATTTGAACGCATACTCATAACGGCACAAACGAATGTTTGAATATTTTATGACTCTTGCTCTTTTATTCCTTCGCATTGTGTGAATGTGTGTGTGCTATTGGGCTGCACCTCATAGAAACTGGCCAATTGAATGCCATTCATTCACACACATGCGCCAGCAGTGCGTTTGTGTGCGCCACTTTTGGCAGCCATGTGGCTAATTTCATTTAATGCCTTCTCACTTTTTTTTACTCGCCACAAACGTTGACAAAGCACGGCCAATGCAAAAGCAACGCTTGTCGGTGCCGAAAAAAGCGAAGCAAATTGCCTGCAAATTGTTAATTTTAATTGTTATTGTCACAAAATATGCATTATTTTTTCAACAGCGACAATTTGCGACATTAACGCACATACTTCATGCTGATGTATGCATGTAAGTGTGTGGTAAAAAAGCATTTTGTTATTTAAATTATCCGCACCTTAGCGGCGTTTAAGCATTTAAGCAGCCATTAATGGCACCATCATTCAAGGCGCCATTGCCGACATGCCACGACAACCTGTTAAACAGTATAATTTGTTACATTACCAAATATGTATGTATGTATGTGTGTAAATGGCCAAGTCACACACACACACAGTGTTGCCATTGTATTGGCATTGGTAGCACCTCCTACCAATTACGAAGCCAAACGGCAGCCACACAAGTCAAACCACAAGCAAAGAGACACTCACACACACACATATACTCAAGTAGAACCAGACAGAGCGCACCTGCGTCGGCAACCTTCCGCACCCACGGCAAGTGGACGGAGCGCCGCAAACACGGGCTTGCAGACAGGTAGCCAGCCAACAGGTTTTAACCCTCATTGTGCTCAAACAACAACAACACACACATACATAAGTATGGCGTACAGACAATACATAGTCGCACCTTTGCGTGTAGCATGGCTTGCGGAGGGTTTTGACATGCGCACGCGAACAGGTACAAACCGACAGGGTCTTGTGGCAAGAACACATGCTACCTTTGCATTGTGTCACGTGACAAGCGCCGCGCACACCTGTGTACGCAGAGTCAATAGCAGGACTGCCTACAGTGTTTCCATTTGAAATATGTGAATGGAGTTGTTGGCAGACGGTGGAAGACAACCGAAAAGGTAAATAAACCGAAATGCGGGGAATCCTAAATTTATGACCAGACAGCGGTCAGACAGCAGGTCCGTTAAAAAGTCAGAGCAAACACAACAAGAAACATGGCTCATCCGGGTTTGGCAAACAAGTGTGTATGTCTGTGTTTTGTTGTTGCTTTTGGTGTTTATGCTCCTGTTGTAATCTATGCTCGTTGCTTATGTCCGCTCATCCTCGCTTTGTGTTCCTGCAAACAGTTGAGTTGTTGTTTGCCTACTACCTTTGCTTTCACCTCTGTTTGCTTTTGTTTTTGTGGTTGTTTTGGTAACACTTGTCATAATCTGTTTGTTGTGTCCTCGCTGCGGTGATTACTCGTGTCGACGAAAAATAGGTGAGCGATTTATTGTTTTATCTCTCCAACGTTTTTCTTTCAAACTCGTTTGCATCCGCATAACAATTGATTTATTGGGGTTTATCTATTCACTGTTAGTGAAATTCGTGAGCCATTGATATTTCTACATATTGTTGGAGTTTTATGATAAATTGCTGGATTATATGACTGATGATAAAAGTTAATAGTTCAAAATTAGGACAAACATCATTTTTCCTCGAACTATTTTTTTTTGGCCGATTCGGCGAACAAAATTTTTTAACATATTTTCGAAACCAGAAATATATTTTTATATTTTCGATTATATTTTTTGAATTAATTGCAAATAATTTTTAGTAAACGTTAGAATTTGAAACTCTAATTCTGTCTTAGTTTACACAGCTGCAAAGATTTCTAGCATCGTTCGAATATTGGAAGGAATATCAGAACGATCAGTGAAAACAATTTTCATAGATCATTTGGGTCTAAGAAAGAGGAATCAATTTGGAACCAATAATCACTTAATTTTTTTTTTTTTTCGAAAAACAGCATCGTGTTAATGTCTGTGAAACAGTGCTCCCCGACTATCAAAATATCAAAAACGTAATTACTGGCGATGAGTCTTGGATCTATGCTTACGGGCCGGAACAGATGATCAATCGGCTGAATATCGTGGCAAATATGAACCGAAGCCGAATAAACCTGTACAAAGCAAGTCAGAATCAAGGTTTTTAACAGTTTCTCCAATTATCGAGGTGGTCGCCAATCCTTCCGAACGGCTAAACTGTCAACAAGGTATTACTATTTGAGTTTTGTTTCGTAAAAAGATGTTGGAATTATGAGCCGACGATGGGACTCTTGGTTTTTGCACCTTGGTAATGCACCGTCTCGCACACTGTTTGATTCTTTGTGAGATTTTCGACAAATTTTCAACCAATATCGTGCCACAACCACCGTGTTAGGCTGATTTAGCTGCGTGTGACTTCTGCTTCAGCAAACTCAAAAAAGATTGCTCCGGGAAAACTGTTTTGAGTCAATTGATGAAGACATTAAACGTGAATCGCCACGCACATTGAAGGCTATTCCGACAATTGACTTCAAGAACTGTTTCGAGGATTGCAAAAAAGTTGGCACAAGTGTATTAGGGCCAAGGGGGACGACATAAATTTTAATGAATAAATTAAGAATTTTAAAATTATCAACAAAGCCTTACTATTTTTTGTTTATTAAAATAAATTTATATTTCATAAATAAGATAATCCCCATTCACTACACCATGCTACACATAATCAAACGCGCTAACCTTCACAGCGTTATGAAAATCTTTGGAACCATAACTTAATATTTCTTAGCAATGAACTTAATAGAATTATTTTTCGTATTTCGCTTTTTGAAAAGCCGCACACGTGGCGCCAGATGATTGATATATTCCACTCAGTCCGCGCTGTCCGCCAATATGTTTTTTCTATAAAAACTAAAACTTAGACAAAATACATCAACGACAGCATAAATTCGCCGCCCATTTGTTTCGCCTTGCAAAAAAATAGTTATTTTGAATATTTTATTTTAAATAAATAAATAGCTTATGTAAGTGGAAGTGCTGGAGCACATGCAAAGCATAAAAATTAGATGTGAGAGCAGATAATGGTGATCAAAGCAATAAATTGAAAAATATTTGCTGCTCGAGAGGCAGCAAGTGGATGGTGGAAGCACGGCACGAAGCGGTGAAAAGCAAGCAATCAGCGCAAATAATGCTTAACAAGATGTATGAGTGCGTTTCGAGCGTATTTGTTTATAATATTTCTTTATGTATGTACTTAATGTGTACAAACAGTTGTATGCATGTGTGTGTGTGTGGTTTTAATAGCAACGGTAAGTGCTCTCACGCAGCGCTCAGATGGTTTTGTAATTATTGAAAATTTAATACGATTTTCCATTAAGCCAAACAAGTGCTGCAAACACACGACCCACACACACATACACTAATAAATAACAAATAAAACTTGTACACTTGTATATACATACATATGTGTGCCTAGGTATTATTGGTGTTATTATTGCTATGTGCGACTGACTAACTGACAAACGCAAGCACCGGCGGGGCGAGTGAAGGTGGCACACACTCGCAGGCGTTTAATTATATGCATGTATGTAGGTTTGTGTGTGTGTGCGCTGATGGCTGTGTCGAAGTTGAGCGTAAACAAAACATAAACCTGTCAATGCGATAAACTCATTCCAACAAATTGAAGGTGCGAACTAAATGCGCTGCAACAATGCACAAACACACACACACACACACACAACCATACTAAGCAGGCATACATATAAATAATGAGAAATGCATTCAAACACATGAGCATAGGTGCGAAGGAGGTGCGCTGCTCGGGTGCTTTGTAACTCCAATTCGTTCGCCACGAATGGGCACGAATGGAAATTCACACAGTTAATTGAATTCGACGCTGCAGCGCCGCCAGCGCAATTATCGTTCGGAGGGAATTTATGAAATGCATGCATAAAGGTGTAGCTATGATGCTTATTGGTTGAGAGAATAATAGGCGCTGAAGTGCATAGAAATAAGAAAGCATAAAAAATAAATAAAATGTGGTGAGAAAATTTTAAGAGCATAAAAAAATAAAAAAAGTTTTTTTAGTTGTTTTAGTTCACTTTTTACATCAAATATTTTTTTTTTTTATTCTTTTTTTACTTCATTTTTATTTTTTTTTTATTTCATTTTTTATTTTTTTATTTCATTTTTTATTTTTTTTTTTATATTTATTTTTTATTTTTTTTTTTTTCTAAGTTTTTTTATATTCACCTTTTTTTAGTTACACAATTTTTTCCTACTATGCGCCACTTATTTTATGCTATTATTATTTTTTACACACTGAATTTAAAAAAATATATATAAAAACTTGCTACAAACACCTTAATCCAGCGCAATTAATTTTGCTCAAACGCCAGCAGATTAATTGCGCACGTCCACACGCTGCCTTCAGCAACACGCAACAGCAGAAGTCAACATCAGTGCGCTAACTCGGACGGACGCTTGTATCCTTCGCTAATTCTTTAGTTGTTGTGGCACTTTTTCAAATGCCTCTTGAGCTGGCAGCTGAGGACAGAAGACAAAAATGGCTGCAGGTTGCCCACAACCAACACATATGTATGTATGTACACCGACACACATGTCTACATGTATCTATATTTATGTATGTGTGTATGCATGATCACCTCTCATACGTAAAAATATAATTTATTAGTAGTGTTGTTGCTTGGCATTGTGCTGTTAGGCGATTTAGCAGGCGACGCGTTGCCCGAAAGACGCGAACGCACTTAGCCGCTGTTGACGTTGTAATCGTAAAATCGGCTAAATGCTGAGCCGTTTTCAATTTGTTAAACAGGTCAAAATCAATGACGGGCCATTTTTTTGGACGGATCGTTAGAGCGGTGTGTGGGTGGCGGCGTACAGTGGAGCAAAATGAGCAAAAACCTCGTTGATGTAACAAGTGTACTTACATAAATATATTTTTGTAGATAAAATTATAATTTTTGACTATTTCGGAGATATACCACTCCCAATAACTTCATTGCAGTCGTGAAAGGCGCATAAACCAAACACATAGTAGTTCAAGTTAGCCAGCGCCCACTGTAGGCGCATGTTAATTTCGTTTCTGTGTTCATTTTAATTGTTGTTGACGCCAAGATATTTCGCGACTAAATATTTCATTATTAAGTGACAAGTTAACTTGCGTTGAGTTAATTTAATTTTGACGGCGTTAAACAGCTGAGAACGCAGGCGAACGCGACGCACCTTACGAAAACAAAATGAATTGATGGAACATTGAAATGTTGCATGTTTTCGCTTTCGCCGTTTATTTTGAAGCAAGATAATTAATTGCGCTTGTCGAACTGGTTACAAATTTATGAAAGTTTTCAGCGCATATTTCCACTTGTTTGTTTGTATGTATATTGTTGTTGTTTGATTTGAAAAATGTTGCCCGCAAGCACACACGAAAACAGGTGATACACAACTGTATGTATGTAAATAAGCACTTACAAGAACACGTGCACACACACACACACACGCCATTGTGTCGCAAAAAACTACGAGACAGCAACAATAAATCAGAATTTTGTGATTCAAGGGGGTTACCCAGTGGCGTCTATGCAAGCTTATTTATATACGAGCGTGTTTATAGAAACATGTTCGCCAAAAGCCAGAGGTATTTCGTGGTTTACATTTGTGGCGTCCATAATGCGGAGGGGCTCTTAAGTAGGCACATGTTTTGAGCACACACAGACGCGCATGAAAGTGTGGGAGACACATGCACTCGCGTGTTCAAGTTTAGCGTCGCCATATTTTAAGAATTGTTTGCTTATTAGTAAATAGTTTAGTAACAAAGGCTAAGTAACTCGAAGAATTAATAATTTATTCACTGCTTTTATGAGTCAAAATTATCTTGAAAAAATCTAAAACTTCAAATATTAAAAATATTTATTTTTTATTGCATAAAATATTTTTTAAATATATTTTTGGTATTTTCTAAAATCGAAAATATTTTTAAAATATATTTTTTGCATTCCCAAAAATCAAAAATGCTTCTCGTTTAATTTTTTTTAATCTGGCCACACCCTGCGCTATGTTATTTGTTTTTTTTTTTTTCGTTGGTCACCATGTACCTTATTTCAATTCACCATAAATCAAGCTTAACAGGTTAGCTTATTGTCATCACTTTTTCGCTTATAAACTAAAAAGCAAGTAGCCGTGCTCTTTCATTCGTTTCGGTGTTTGTGCGCCATTTTCCGCTTCAGTATTTTTATCTCACATTTTGTTGACTTGTTAATACTTTTGTTAATGAAAATATTATTAAGCTGCAAGTTTTCATAACTTTTCAAAAATATATTTTTCATAGTTTTGACGCTGTTGGCATTGAGCACAAAGCACACATGTGAACATGGCGATAAAAATTCCGAAGCTCTAGAAGCCGCGGAACAGCTGAATTTGCGACGGCTGTAAGAAGTTGCTGCTCAACCAAATATACATACCTAAATATTAAGGAAATATGTGAATTGTGAATTTGCAAAGAAAAATTCATATTTTTGAAATTCAAATACATACCTAACATTAAACTTTTTAACTGACATTAAATAATTATCTTTTTTGAGAGGAGCTCCCGGAGTTCAGCTGTAGTTCATTTCCAAATAAATATTTCTACTAATAATAACTCTTAAAATACAGTTAAAATATACCATAATATGTGTACAAATTTTCGGATCAATAAATTCAAAAGTTTTCTCGAAAAAAATCTGGAAAAATCGATTTTTCCGCCTTATAACTGTATATAAACCCTTAACTGACAAATTTCAATAACTGTGGTCTATTTTTATGGTCTCGTGGATAACTTAATGATTATGGTTAAAACACCATAAACTCCTTATACATACATTTGGTTTCCGTTTTTCGTTTAAAAATTTTCCCCAAAATTTAGGCATCATTTTCTGCATATTCCAACTAATTTTGTTTCAATATTTTTTGAAGCTCATTAAGAATGCACCACCTTAAAGATTAGTTACGCCTTACACAGCCCAATATATTTTAATTTCTGTAGACAGACACTTGTATACATTTTTTTTCTAGTGGCAGTCCTTAAAGCTGGCTCAGTGTCTTCGCTCCTGGCGGCTGCAAGTCGGTAATTAATCATTTGTAGTGTTTGTCGGCTAGTTGACGTTGACTGTCAGTTTAATAACCGTTGTTGTTGTAAGAGCAACATTATGCTCTTACTGTTGTTGTTGCTGCTGTCACTTCCCTCATGAGGCATGAGTCTTAAACAACAAAATGGTGCCGAATATTTACTCTTTGAGCAGCAATGCGACTCTCTAAGGCTTAGATATGTGCATATTTTTATATGCATAGTACATAAGAAACACAAAAACAACAATAATGTAGTACTTCACAAGTGGTTCCATCCATTTACATACTATACAGTCAAATATAGTTTAATCTTAAACCAATCTTTCTTGCTGCTAATTAATTTACCTACCCCAACTCCTCCCGTCTTGATTTTAGTTCGCCTTTAGCTTGTGGCTCGTTTTCTTTAAGGTAAACTGCTTTTCTTCAGTTTTCCGTTCATTCATGTTTAAAGTAGGCAAAGACAAACAACATCGAAATTATGCTAACAAGTTTGAACTTTTCATTGATAGTAAAAGGTTTTCGGCTCTTACGTTGTTGTTATTGTTGTCCTTCCGCAGCTGCAGCGTCCAGCGACTGCCAAGTGGAAGCTTGCTTGAAATTTTGCCAATTTCGTCTGCCGCCTGCTGGTTTGCTATTTTAGTTCTTCGTTTGTTGTTTTTGGTTTTTTTTTCTAAGGAAGCTTGCGCCGCGTTGTTTCTTGGCTATTCTCTTTGGGACAGCGAACGACGCGCATTTTAATAGATGTGCATTTTCGATTTCAGCGATTTGCGCCATCGATTTCAAGTACACATGCATACTATACATACTTACATACATATGTACATATACACATATATTATATATTTTCTTAATATGAATGAAAAACGGAAAGTATTGCAAAATATAAGACGGATGTGCCTGTTAAATTTTATGAATTTTTAAATGCTTTGTGTTTAACAGAAAATATGGAAACTCGCTACGAAATGAGGTATATACTTGTGTCAGTATATATGTATGATACATTTGAGCTGCTTAGAGTTCTCTCAATTTTACTGAAATTAAATGCGCATTTTATATCCATAAGTTTCTCAATATAAAATTAAGATACTCACAAACAAAATTTATGGTGTCCATAACCCCTTTCAGCGAGTTTGTCAATTCGCTGCAAAGGTAGTCCGGTTGATGTGGAAGCAGTCACATATGAGGATGGATTTCGATATACCCATGGTTTTTAGTACCGTCACACCCTTTAGGTGCGGTTTCCATTCCTGACTGATTAAAAAAAAATCGTTGGTTCTCCCACTATTATTGGCGAGTGATACTCTCTTTTGACTTGGCTGGAGAAGATCCTGTAATCAAATTTATTTTTTTCTACCTTATTGGCGTAAATACCGAGTTCATAACAGCTTGCCAGTCATTCTTCCTTTTCGCCGTTTGGCTCCAACTGGAAATTCCAAGTGTAGTGAAGGTTTTCCCCTTCCTCTGCTTCCCCCGGCGGGTAGTGCGTCAGATACTCTCAGAGCCGGAGTGTTCTCTTCCATTCAGACGACATGATCTAGCCAGCGTAGCCACTGTCTCTTAATTCGCTGAACTATGTCAATGCCTACAGCTCATTCGACGAGAGAGGATTTACTTCTTAATTGCCTACTCAGTCGAAGTGCATCTGTTGGCAAAAGTTATCCTGCGTTGGATCTCGACCTTGACTTTGTTGGTATAAATACAGGCTCCAAGTTAGACGATTATACTGATCGTGTAACCTTAGCAACGTTTTTAATCTTTCTCATCTTTCCTGCACGGCAACATGACGTATCTGCTTGGACGCTTCCTGTAGCCTATCGCAAAGCTTTGGCCAACCGCCGAAAGAAAAGCGATTAATAAATCAATGTAGCTCACAGAAAGACCAGCGCGTAGCCAAAACCTGTTTCCTTTTTTTTATGAAAACTCTTTTTATTATTTAATTTTTATTTTCATTGCGAGCACAATCCGAAAATGAATTTGGTGTAAATTTCGAGCTGCCGTTGGACACATACATACATATAACCAAAGGTAGCTTTTGCTGCAGCGCAACCGCGCAGCAGGGCAACCGCAGCACCTACACGCATACACATGCACACAACTGCAGATATTTGCTGCCACCACCACCCCACCCTTTTTACTGCCCACCGCCCAGCTACAACGTGGCCGCGCACACTGGCCTGGCCTGCCGGCGTGTCAATTTCTTTGTGCAAATTATTTTTGTTTACTTTTCTTACTGTGGTTGCCGCCATCGGTTTGGTTCGTTGGTTCACTGGTTCGTCGGTTGGCTGTTGCGTTTTCGCTGAAGGTAAATTGTTTGCCAATATTTCTTTTGTTGTAATTACTTTAATTTTATTTTATTTGGCTTCAGCCGTTATTTTGCGCCGGAGTTGTTAAATAAAATGCGGCCTTTGTACAATTGGCGCATATGCTCGCACAAACAAACACACATTGAGCTGTACGTGTATTCGGGCGACGCGGCGCGGCGGTTGCATGGAATTATCTTTGAAACAATTGTGCAGTGGAAATTGCTTGAAATTTGTTATGTTGTTGTGTTTTATTAATTTCTTGTTTATTTTCGGCTATCGTAGGCACACAGCATATGCATGCAGGCAGGCAGTGGTAACGGTACAAAAAAAAAAAGACACGCACACACATTTATATATAAATAGAGGTATGCAGTTGAATTTATTTAAAAAGCGCATTTTTTGGAAATTGCTCCGTTCGCTCAAAGGCAGAACAGAGCCATTTCATTTTACATACCAATTGCTTTTTTGGCATTGTTGTTCTTGTTTTCGCTTTTATTTGACGTGTTTTTCGGCACTCACTCAAAGCCGAAATCCTTTGTAGGTACATTGCTGTTGGCGGCTGCCGAAAAAATTTTACCCAAAGGGTATTTATAATTGCAGCCGAAACAGTTAAACACGCACACACATACACATAAATGTGACTGCAGCCACACATACATATATACACTCACGTGCATATTCACACATGTGTTGCAGCTGGGCGGCCCAAGTCCAAAATAGTGACTTTTTAACACTTAACAAATGTGGCGAAAATTGTTCGCTTGCGCCTTTCGTTTGTGCACTTTTTTGCTTTTATTGCAATTTTTATTTATTTGCATTTGTTTGATTTGACTTATTTTGTTTGCTATTGAGCAAGTTTATTTTATTTGAATTCTTTCATTTCTGATTCTGCACATAATTTCCATTGTGCGCGGCGTTGCTTTTGCGCAAAGCCGAATTAACATGTAAACAATTTCCATTGCTCCCATACACACACGAACTCACTCGACCAATAAAAAGCAGCAGCCGTCGTGCCGTTGGCGAACTTTTTGCACACACTGTGTGTGGTTTGCTTGCCGGCGCGCTTCGTTTGGCGCGTTTCGGCTCAATTGCAATAAATTTCATGCGATTGCACTGTAATTGTGACTGAAAATGCCAAAATAAATACCGCTTTGGTAACCGTTACTATTTGCAAATAGAGTTTTTACACATTTAACGGTATTGGAGCTTTTAACGAAGTTATTTCCCACATATAAAAGCTTCTGGTTGAGCTTTCGTTGGTTTTTAGTTTTTAAAGGTATTTTTCGGGGATATCTTATACATACAGATATATTTAGGAGATAGTAGTTAAATTTTTTTATTAATTTTATAAGTTTCAATGAAGTTCGAATTTTTCACGTACTTCGTAAATAAATTATTTTTTTTTTTTAAGAAGATATCTTATACGTATAAGCAATAATAATTAAGAATAGATAATTGAACAAATAATTAAATTTCTTTTTTTATTTTGTAATTTCGAATATCTTCAATAAAAATAATTTTTAAATTTTAATCAAAAATATCGGATTGAAAAACAAAAGATTAAACATAATTATTTTTTTAGTATTAATTATAATTAAGTTAGCAACAAAGTAAGCAAACTCAAAAAATTTAAAACATGCACTTTTGCATTTTTAATTATAATTTAAAAAAAATAATTAAAAATATTAATTATAACTAAAAATGCAAAAATAAATTTTTTAAATTATTTTAGTTTGCTTACCTATTAAAATTTTATATAAAAAATTAACTATTATTAGAAATTCAAAAAAAATTTTTTTAAATATTTTAGCTTTACTATTATTAATTATAATTAAAAATAAAATAAAAAATTAATTATATTTATTAAAAATTCAAAATTAAATAATTATAATTAAAATTAAAATTTTGAGTTTGCTTACTTATTAAAAATTTAATAAAAAAAATTAACTATTATTAGAAATGCAAAAAAATATTTTTTTAAATATTTTGAGTTACATACTTATTAAAAATTAATAAAAAAATATTATAATTAAAAATTCAAAATTAAATTTTTAAATTATTTTAGTTTATTTATTATTAAAAACTTACTTATTTATTAAAAAATATTATAATTAAAAAAATAATAAAATACTTTGAGTTTGCTTACTTATTAAAAATTTAATAAAAAAATTAACTATTATTAGAAATGCAAAAAAATCATTTGTTTTTTTTTTAATACTTTGAGGTTACATACTTATTAAAAAAATTAATATAAAAAATAATTATAATTAAAAATTCAAAATTAATTTTTTAAATTATTTTGAGTTTACTTATTTATTAAAAAATTAATCAAAAAAATGAATTATAATTAAAAATTTAAAAATACATTTTTAAATTATTTTGAGTTTGCTTTCTTTGTGATCCAAATTTTATTTTGGTTATCTTCTGAAAAGGCAAGCTAATTTTTAATAAAATATCAACATAATTTAGCACTTTTTTCTTATTTTCATTAAATTACTCTTAATTATATTTCTTTCAATTAAAAATATGTAAAAATATAAATAGTTTTGTGTTTTGCTCCAATTTCTAAATAAAAAAATTTCTATTAATTTTTAGTACTGTTTTTAGAATAAAAAACTAAATTTTCGATTTTCGGATTAAATAATTATTTTTCCACTTTTTAATTAAAAAATCAATTTTTGACATTATAAATTAAATTTTTAATACACAATTTTCAATTCAAAAATGCGCAACCTTTGTAGGTACTAATGGCATGTATCTGCCTAAGGACAATATTATGCCTGCATTTGAATTTTTTTGCATCTAAACGCCTTCATTAGCCACAGCAATAAAATATGAAAAAATCCTCTCACTTCAATAACCTTCTTACTGTCTCCAAAGATCGTGGTTCGTCATTACCTAGGCGCACACATTAACCGATTATCTCATTTTACTTTTGTGCAGCAACAATGCCACTTCAAACACAGAAATTACACTCCCACGAGCGTGCGAACACATGAGTCGCATATGTGCACACATACACCCACAAACATGCTTTTGTATGTATGGACATATGAGAGGCCACTAATGTGCGTAGGTACGATTTACCTAGTATTTGGACATTCCAATAGCGCAATCATAGGTAGGAGGTAATTGAGGGTTTCAAAAGGCCCACATGTGAGTCCACACAAACACACACACACAGGCATGTATCTTAAGTGTTGCTGCTGTTTTTATGAAGGCGAATGCCAATAAAAACAAATACTCGTACATTGTGGCAAATCGCAGTCAAAGCCGAGCATTAGTTGTGTATTTACTCATGCCTCGCTGCTGCCTACGCGCTATATTTAGAGACACAATAGCACCGCTTGAGATTACATACGCACACGAACTCACCTACAAATGTGCCTTTAAGTACGTATGTACATATGTATGCGGCCCAACTGCTTGCCGTACATGGCGGCACTCAAGTGGCACCGCAATCCACCTTTACAATGGGCAACGGAAAGGTGACTTAGGTAAGCGATCGCTGTGCGCCGCTTGAGAAATCTTAAAGGCATCACTGAAAAGTCAATTATCGTCGGCGCACATGTGTGGCATATACACTTATGTATGTTTTTAAATATGTATTGTTATGTGCATAATTTCAAAGCACATATAAAGGAACGTAAAATGCTTATACATATGTATTCCCAACATTGTATTCCAATTTCACCACGCTGACACATATACATACATGTAAATATAGGTGTATATAGTATGTATAGTTGGTTATATTTGTTGCATGTACTTTGCCTCGGCGCACAAATGCCTTTAGTTAGGCACTAGCACTCCTTGACGCAGTCCCCTTGACCGCGTTTTTCGCCTGTCTCCTCGCTCACGCTCAGTCTGTCCATTCCCTGCATACACACACAACACACTTATATGTTGGTGCATGCATGCTTGAATTACATGCAACATATTTGCTCATTTACTTTAGGTAGCCACATTGCGTCCGCCAGCGGCTCCATTTTCAAAAGGTGCATCACGCAGTCAATCTGACGCTGGTGCTCAGCCGTTCGCTTGCTAAATATAGAAATCTGCATCCATGACGTTCTGCATGAAAAATGCACATTTCTGTGCCCTTTGTGGTGCAGCTGAGTGTCGGCGGCTGAGACAGCAGCGTCTCGAGCTGTACCAGTTGGCGCTGTTGCCGACTGTCTTGCTTTCCCATTGCAAGCGTGATTTTTTCATTACATTTTTGCATGTTTTTAGTCGCTTTCCTCTATTTAGTGCTTGGTTTAGTTGTTGCTCTTGTGAGCATGGCATTTACATGGTTCGGCTTCCTTTTGCGCCGTGACTTTGTGTGAACAGTTTTTCTGCGCCACCAGAAATGGCTGCATGCATTTTAATAGTCTCCAGGAGTTCTCTGCTAAATAAGGCGAATGGCTGCAAGTGCCGCGTGTGTGTGTGTGCGCGTTGCGTTTGGCCTGCATTCCAGCGTATTTGTGTCGCCGCAGTGACAAGTTAAGCACAGCATTACCGGAGGAAACCCGTAAAAGCGTTATGATAAATCATCCAAATCACCTTGAACAATAAATTTACACTTCTTCGCCTCATGCAACACATTTTACAACACAAGTCGCCACCGCTGCCGCTGCACCTCGCACTTAAATTCATCAAAAATAAATTTCAATGTCACCTTTGGCAGAGTTGCCCATCAAAGAAAAAAAAATAGCGTGAAACAACAACAATGACAACAAAAAATCCATAAATATACTTTATTGTGTGCAACAATTAATTTTTGTTGCCTTTCACCTGTTCGAAGGCGCATAATCGTAAATAATAACATGCTCTCGTTTATTTTATTTGAATCTATCGCCGCCGCCCGTTTTGACTTGCAGGCAAATATGAGTGAAACAGCCGCGCGTCAGCACCGCCAGCGCCATCATCCGCCCACCTACGCCACATCACATTTCTTCACGCACACCTTTATTGGCTCGTAAAAGCTATTATAATAAATTCGTTAAGAATTATAGCATGGCTTAAGTCTAACAATACAAAGTCTGCGAGATATTCAGCATTCTCCTCAGTCGGCGAAAAACTTAAGGAATTAATGAGGGGGAAACATCGCGTAATGAGGAGAAGCTCTCTTTTGTTAGAATTCTTAAAAAGCGAAATCAAAGCAAAAATTTAAGCAAAGAAAATTTATGCATTCTCAAAAGACGCGCCAATTTATAAAGGCAACAACAACAACTTAACTAAATTATTGCGCTGAAATACGAGCAACGCTGCCTGCGCTGCAATAACTATAAATATACATACAGTTTTCCCATGCCATCAACTAGTTGTCAAAGCAGAATGCGTGTGTGTGTGTAGACGAAAGATTCGCGTAGGCGCACAGTGTGTTGATTTAACAGTGATTGCTCAGAAATATTGCGCATATTGCTAAGTTTCTCCATAGCTTGTTTATTCAAGTTATTTTAGGCGTATTTTAAATAAAATAATAATTTTTATTAAAATTATTTTTTTATTTATTTTTTTTTTGTTTTATTAATTTTTGAAATTATTTTTTTTAGTTTTGTAAAATTTTTAAACTTGGGTTAGTTGTATAGATTTATTAAATTTTTTTTTTAATTTACAAATTTTTGAAATTCTTTAATTTTTTTTTTAATATTACATATAAGGCTTTGAAATTATATTTTTTTTGCATTTTTTTTTTTCAATTTTATATGTGTTTGCGTTTTTTTAATTGTTATAAATTTTTGAAATTCCTTTTTTTTATTTTATAAATTTTTTATTATTTTTATTTATATAAATATTCAAAATAATATTTTTTTTTTACTTTTATAAATTTTGTATTTTTTTAATTATATATAAAATTTTTAATTATATTTTTATTTTATTTATTTATACAAAGCTTACATAATAATTAATTATTAAATAAACTAAAGCAAACGCAGCGCTAGCAGCAGAGGCTTTTGCCTGATTTTTAATTATATAAATTTTTGTTTTCTTTTTTAATTTTACAAATTCTATAATTTTTTTAATTTTTTTTTTTGTATAAATTTTTTGTTCTTCACTTTCTATAATTATAATAATTGCTTCAACAAATATGCAAACAAAACAATTCGCTGTATCAAATTCCTCGACATTTTGCGCATTCCCAACCCACTGTGCTCACCTTATTTTGTCGCCGACAGTGTCGCTTTCATCTCCGCAGCACAATTTTGTTTTTGTATTTAAGTACTAATGCTTTTCAAAATATCAATTCGCACCTTATTGGTGAATTATGTGCGACAATTTCCGACATCGCTAATGCCCCAACGCGTGAACTAAAAAACTACAGCAAAACACGAAAATAACAACAGCAATAACAACAACTAAGGAAGCTCCAAATGGTTTGATGTCTTCTGGCACCTTCCCATTAGAAGCGCGTGAACGTGCAATATCGTGTTCTAATACTGCTCACTACCCATGCAACGTGCCACATGCACTTACAAACCTGTACAGGCGCGTTGTTTATTTTGATTGACCCTCCCCCTGCCGCTGGTGGCGTTCTCACACCCGCCGCCCAGATGTGCGCACGCCGTCATTTATCCCACTGGAAGTTATTGAGCGCTTGTTTATCTACACATGTTTGTTGTTAGTTGTTGGTGCTTTTGTAGTAATAAAAGCGCAGGCCTACCTAGCAATTCGCATTTTTCTCACAGGTATTGCAATTTCCGCTTTGTTTATGGCCCCGAGCGTATAAATAATAAACAAATAAACACAAAGGTGGAGCTCAATGAATTATGCGCTAATAAATCAAACCGCTGCACCGCTCACACACACACACATCAATGGATATTTGTATATGCATGTGTGTGTGTGTTTGTGTGCTTAAAGCGCCTGGCAATCAGTTGTAATAATTCAAGCGTTGCTGCTGTTCCATTAGTTTTTAACAAATTACGCCTTTCAAATGAGTATTCTGAAAATGCATTGCTGCTTTCCGCACACACGCACACACACTCATGATGTATGTACGTCGGCGCTTTTGTGTGGCGCGCACTTTGTTTATTTGCTTTTATTTTATGTAATTTTTGCAAATGTACTCTTTGCGCCAAACTACTAATAGTTTCGCATGAATTTCGCCCGCTTGTTGTTGTTGTTGTTGGCGGTGTTGTGCGATGTGTTGGCTTTGCTGCTGCTTTGGCGGCGTGCGCCACTTTTCATTTCTGCACCAAATGCGAGCGATCGCCCGAATGCAACGAAAAAAAGGCATAATCATTATTATTTGATTATTTATGCAAATGCTTTAATTTTCAATAGTAATGTCGGTAATTAAGTCCTTTAATTTATGGCTTAATTTCACATGCACTTGAATATTGATGCAAATGCGTTTTTGTGCTGCCATTTAATGTGTTTCGCCAGTAATTGTGCTTGTTATATGGTCTTTTGTTGTTTTTGTTGTTGTAATTGTAGTTAATGTACACAATATTCGATTTTTGACTAAAGTACTTAGCAGGTGAATAAATATCATTCGAACATTACTTTGTAATTATTGAGTATTTGTAATAAATTACCGCGGTGCCGTTATATAAATATTTAGAAAAATTTGATATTTGTGAGAATGAAAATAAATTTAACTTTTCTTATTTGCTTTTGTAATTATGGATAATGTTGAGGTTAGTTTTACAACTTCCGATAAAAAAAAAAATAAATAATTAAAAATGTAATCATTATATTGTATAAAGTAATTTTATTTTGTAATTAATTTATCCAATTAGAAATAGTGTAAGAGTGACACAGCGATTTTTTTTTACTTTTTATTTGATTTTTTTTTATTTTAATTTTATTTTCTTCATTTTAATTTATTTTTTTTTTTTACATAATTTATTTTTTTTTTTTATTTTTTATTTTTTATTTTAATTTTGTCTCTTATTTTTTTATTTTATTGATGAATTTTTTTATGAATTTCATTTTATTTTTTTTTTTTTATTTTAATTTTTTTTAAAAAAATTTAAAAAAATTTATTTTATTTATTTTTTATTTTTTTTTATTTTTTTTTTATTTATTTTTTATTTATTTATTATTTAAAAAATAATAATTTTTATATATTTTATTATTTTTAATTTTTATATTTTTTATTTTTAATAAAATGAAATTAAAATAAAGAAAGGCAGAGAGTGCATCTTCTTAGTCACCTTTTAATCTTTTTAACATTTTGCTTAAGCTCAATGCTCCCCATAAATTATAGCCATCACCAAAGGCAATTTCTGCGGTATTGAGCAAGCACATGAGACCTAACTCAACAGCAAATCATGGAAATCAATTTATGCGCTTACCGCTGAATGGAGAATGCCACGCTCAAATTTACACACACATACACTCATAGCATACAGCACATAAGACGTTAATGTTGTCACATGATGATCATGTGATAATAACATTTTTGCACGTCGTGTAGTTACGGAAGTGACAAAATGTAGTGACAGTTAATACAGGGTGACACCGAACGCACTAAATTTCATTAAAATTTGCATAATTTTATTCCACAGCGAAGTTGGACTTGTGGACTTCGCTAGTCATCTCGGCTGAACTCACCTATGTGCCATGATTATTGCTGTTGTGCAACACGTGTCGCCTGACGGCTGCGGTCAGTAGACCACATCGAAGCAATGTGTGCGGTGCTTTTAATTGCATAATCAGGTTAATTGCTGCCGGCACATTGCGCTTTATGACATTTTCTCGTACGCTATAAACAATTTTCTTCAATCAAATGAAAACACACGCGTAAATAAATTCGTATACAACTACATATGTACATATATAAATAAAAACACTTAGAATATTCATATATAAGCACATAAATACATATACATATGTATATGTATGTATGCAAGGCATGTAGCACATACATATGTATGTATGTGTGTATGTGGATCCCCAACTAGCACTTTGGCTGGCATTCTTCAAAGGCGAACTGAAAGTGGCTTTGTATTGATATGCCTATAAAATGCCGTTATAATAATATCCGACACACGCACACGTTTTCTCGTGTCATCATTGAACAAAATGCTTTAATGAATATTTCATTTGATGATTTACCTATTTTGTTGTTCACAGCCTTGCCTTCGCCCACCACGCTCCCGCTTCTCACAGAGAATAACAAGTGTGGTGACTTCTGCTTTTTAATAATTTTTTTCATCAATTCACATACAAGCGTACATTCCGGTGTACTCTGTTGCTTTTTTAGTTAACTGTTAATTTTTTTCTTTAATTTGTCGCGGCGAAGTGTAAGTGTGTCAGCCGTTCATTTAGCTCAATCAATTTGAAATAAAAAGTGTTGTTGCCTAAATGAAAAAGTTATATAACTATTAAACGAACATTTCGTTTTTTTTTTTGTAATTTGTTGTTGCATCAAATTTACAAATATACACATGTAGTTAAATACAAACATACAGTCAAATCAGCTAATAAAAGTGTCATATGAAGTTAAAGGAATAGAGAAGATGAAATTTCGGAAAGCAATAATTAGTCAAAAAAAAAAAAAATAAATAAATAGAAATAAAAGTGAAACAATTTATAAAAACAAAATTTTAATAAAATATTACATTTGATATTGTCAAACGCCCCTTAATTCACCGCTTCCAATCGCGCTTAAATACACCTCTCAGTACATCTCAGCTCTCTATTTGTTCTTTCGTGTGACGTTACTTCAAATTCCTTGCATTCACACATACTTATTTTTGTGATACATATCAATTGAGTATGATTGATAAGTCTTGGAATATTTGGACGTGCCTAATTGAAATTTATGATCCAATGAAAAATGCACAAACACTTTTGTATGCTCTTGTGACCGGAGTATACCGAAGAATGTTGAAGAATACCAATTATACCAAAGTTTGCCATAGAAAGTGCAAAAATTGTGCACCCTCTTGATTTTAGCGATTTCATATCAATAATGTAAACAATTAAAAATCCATGAAGCTTCTGAGACGATAGAGAAGCTTTCACTATTGAGTATTTCCTTTTAACATTTGAGAAATTTGGGAAGAGTTGGAGTTTATATGAAATAAATCTTTTGTAAAACCAAAGCAGCTTTAAGAATTTTTAATGAATTTTTTTGAGCTACAGTTTTCTAAAGCCGCTCAGCTCTATGAGTTATCTTAAGAGATTACTTGGGTTTCCTTGGGTAAAAGACAGCATTTTTTCAAAAAAAATTTTCTCATAAAAAATTTGAATATTTTAGTAGAATTTTTTATTAAAATATACACGGTTAATAAAGAAATTCTGAAATTTTTTCGAAAAAAATATTTTAATCTCGTCCATTGCGACG
This sequence comes from Bactrocera correcta, assembly GCA_027475135.1. Lineage (NCBI taxonomy): Eukaryota > Metazoa > Arthropoda > Insecta > Diptera > Tephritidae > Bactrocera > Bactrocera correcta. The sequence goes on from CM050325.1 coordinate 17,303,269, forward strand.
ACATTTCCGGTGTCCCTCGGAAAAAAGCTGCGGCACGCGTTGGCAATAAACTCCTTACAGGATCATTTAAAGTGAAAAATATGTGTTGTAGTTAAAATTTTAAACCCTTAGAACTTGGACGAAGAAAAAAACTGAAAATAGGATTTTTGGCAGACATTTTTACAAAAAAATAAAAATTTCGCGATATTTTTTTTTTTCAACTGGTTGTAAGCGAAAAAAACCCTTCGCTCAAGTCTTTAAGAATTTTATCTCAAAGATATTTGTAAAATTTCATGAAGATCAGTTGAGTAGTTTCGAGAAATCTTGCCAACGGACTTCAAAAACACAGTTTTAAAAAAAAACGGGGTTTAAAGGCGGCGCACTTAGCCCAGCCAGCCTCGACGGACAAGTTGTCAAAGCTGTATCTCCAAAACTATTACTCGGATCAACTTGAAAATTAGGACAATATTCTAAGCTGTTGTAGAATTTAATAAGACAATAAAAAAATTTTCGATACCCGTAAACCCATGTAACCCCTTTAAAAAAATCGCAGAAATCACCTTTTTTAGGCAATCAAACTAGTTATGCCACTTAAAATAATTTCCTTAATCTTCCCATTCAGTAAAATAGCCATTGAATTCGTTCCATTTTATTTTTTTTTTTTTTTTTTTTTTATTATTTTTTATTTTTTTATTTATTATTTTTTTTTTTATTTTTTTTTTTTATTTAATTTTTCACCCGCCATTAAGGCTAACACAGTTATTTATTATTTATTAGTTTGGGACTTCGTTGTGCTAGTTTTTTGTTTACAAACTACACTTTCTTCGCACCAATTATATTCATGTCAAACTCAATTATCGTTTTTGTGATTTTCATTCGGTGAAAACCCGCAAATGCAAAGACGAAACCAGCAAAGCCAAAACATATTTAAACTTTTAATGTTTTTGTTGTGCTACTTGTACAACAACAGCAATAAACGAGCGCAGCAAATACAAAATCAGGACATAAACAACTTGTTTATTTAAAAGTTCGCTCGCTTTTTAATTGTTTAAACATATATTTTATACTTTTATGCCTGTCCATTGTTTAATAATTTTATTTCGTTCATAATTTTCCTAAATACCGTCGCTTGTCGAACATGGCCACAAGGGATTTGGCGGCGGACGTGCGCTAAACCGCCCAGGCGCGCAACGCATGTTCTCCTCCACACGCTTCGCGCGCGCAGCTGTCTTGGAGACACTTGTTCGCTACGCCCACTGTATGTACGTGCATGTCATTGTTGGTGTTGGTGTTGCTTTCAGCGCCCATCGCCTTCACAGCTCATTGCTGAAGTCGTTTTTCTCCGTGTGGCCAATAAACTGGCACCTTTACGAGCGCTTTTAATGTTAACCTGCACCAATAAAATATATGGCAAACGAGCGGAATGTGCTCGGAACGTGGAATTGGAACTGCTGCGAGTTTGTTTGTGGCGGCCGAGCGGATTTGCCTAAACTCTAACCAAAAAAAAAACCAAAGTAAATAAGAAACTATGACAACTGAGGATACGGAACATTTGCAACGTTAGCGTCAAATCATAACGGCATAAAACGCCGCATGAAACGAAACAAAACAATGAGATTAGCCGCTGACAAGTCCGTGCAGCAGCCAAAAGGGCTTAACCATCCGCACTCCTCGCATTCTTGCCCAACATTGTGCTGATGAGCTTATCATGTCGCCGCTCGTGTGTGCGCACGCACTCACCTGTGACGGTGGTCGGCGGGAGCGCTTATGTGACGTTTAGCTTTTGAATTAATATACGCTTTTCTTGTCTTTGACTTTGCCGATTTAACGAGCGTTTGCAACGGACCATTTCGGCGTAATTGCTTAGATAACGGTATTAGACACCGCCTCCACAAGTCTGGCTGTGCATTTTGGCTCAGTCGGCGTGATGTCGTGATTTACAGGCACATTCGCCAGTTTTACTACTTTACCCACTTGACGCTAGTAAATTAGCGGCCACGCCAAAGTTCGGTCATCTCATAATAATATTAATTTATTTACTTCACACTTAGAATTTGACAAATTGCAGAAGCATTTTATTGGCATTTAAAAATGTTATGATCCTCTATGCAGTAAAATCCACACACGACGACGAGGTTAATAAAAAAAATACAAAAGAAATTCCGAAAATTGGAAAATAATGTATTTTAAAAGCGCTCGAAGGTGAGTGAGCAACATTTCGCAAGCGTTTCCAAGCGAAAATCTTGTGTCAACACAACAGGTGCGTTGACGCGCCAAACTGCTCGACTGGCGGCGCTTTCGTAATTTTTAACTAAATTTTGGAGACATCATTTTTATTTTCTGCGTCGCTGGCGAAATGTTTAAATTTAGCGATTTCCTGCATAGCTCGCCATTACTTGGCACATACCTGTTGAAAAGACGGTAATTTTTAAGTGTCAGCACCTAAATTGTGTGAGCATTTTTTAATGACAGCAGCCTGTCAAACGGTTGGCATGTCTTTTTCTGCCAACGCCGTTGATTTTGACACAAAGTTGGCTGAAATTTTGGTTTCAATTTCACATTTCCCTGCAATTAGCTAACGAAAATTATACCACGTGTAAGCTTTGAGCTTTCAAGGTCGCCTCATGACAAACAGCATGTCACCGAAGTATTTGTTGATATGTGACTGATTTTTTGGGTTTTGAAAACCAAAAAAATATTTAAGAAATGTGGTGTATTTGTAGAAACATAGACACTACTATGTAGGAATTCGAAGTGTTCTGAATAATACCCGGCACGAACTATCTTCAGGAAGCTCCAAAAATTTACTACCGGAAACATTAAGTTTGTCACGATGTTGTAACACACAAAAGGAAACGTCAGAAACCCTATAAAGTGTATAAATGACCACTTGGACAAGCTGAGTCGATTTAGCCACATCCGTCCGTCCGTATGCCCGTATATATGCCAGCTAGTCCCTCAGTTTTTGATATATCGCTCTGATTTTTTACACGCACCCTTTTCTCCCCAAGAAGCTGATCATTTGTAGGTATCACCCATATCGGACGACTATATCGTATAACTGTCATACAAACTGAACATTCAAAATCAAGCTCTTGTATGGAAACTTTTTTATTTGACAACATATCTTCACGAAATTTGGCACAGATTATTGTTCAAGGCCAAGCTACACGCTTCGGAGAAATTGTTCAGATCGGATCACCATTTCATATAGCTACCATACAAACTAACCGATCAAAATCAAGATAAAGACCTTTTTATACCCTTTTATGCAACTGTGAAGGGTATATAGCTTCAGTGTAGCCGAAGTTAACATTTTTTCTTAATTATTTATTAATTATTTTAAATTAAATTCTTTATATTTTCATTATACGAAACTATTTCGCTGTATTTTTCCACAGTAAACTATGGTCACATATTACATATAATATGTATGACATAAATAAATATGCAATTGCACAAATTCCATCATTTCGTAAAGAAAGTGAAAATAATTTCTTCCCTGTGGTACAACGAACTCTTGATGACGCCAAGCGCCACACACTCACACATACAAGCGCATTCCTGCATGTTGCCACAACAAGCAGTTGCATTCATTCACTCAACGTTCAAAGCTTAAACGGCTGCTCCAATCATAAATACAATAACAATGACAACAACAGCAACAATGTGCGCACAATTGCCACAGCCATAATAACGATTGTAATTGTAAACGTTGCACTTCAAATGCAATCAACGAGCCAGCAGCAATCGCAACAACAACAACAACGAATAAAAAATGAAAACGAACAAAAAACAACAAAAAAGCGTTAATACATAGTAAACTGCCCAAGCTTGGGATAGCGCTACAGCAACAACATTGCGGTTATCACGGTTGCATGGCGGATGAAAAAGAAAGCGCCGACAACAAACACACACACAAATGTGCGGCATGACAACAATAGCAATAACACTCACACGCAATTAACAAAGCAAGCTCTCGATGCTTTGCTCCCAAAAGGTATCAACCAACATGTTTTTTGCCTCAATATTGTTGATTGCTGAACATTTTGATTTCTTATTTTTTGATGATTATTGCTGCTGTCGTGAAAATATTCCACACACACACATGCACAAGCGTTGGGCGCAACAAAATGTGCCATTGAGCAGCCCTGTCTGTGACTATTGCGTCTGCAACAAGAACACTAATAAATAAATGCCTTTACTATGATTTATGTGTGTGTGTGTGTTGTTGTTGTTGTTGTGGCCAGCAGTCATCAGCCTCTGCTACGCACGTTGATCAATAAATTGTGGCTGTGGTTGTTGTTGCTGCCTGTCTGCCAGCCTGCCTACGGTTAATTGAGGTAAATTAAGGTAAACTATCAAATGACAATAGCAACAACTAACAAAAACACACACGAGTGGGAATGGAACATTTTACGAAGCCTTGCAACAGAGATGTGGCAAAATTGTGTGTGGCTGTGTGTTTGTATGAGGCACTGCGCGCTACAAGAAAACACGCAAATTGTTTGTGTCACTTGGGAGAGTGGCAATTGCTTGAAGCAACGCATTTGTTAGTGTCTCGGCAGTCAACAAAACACACACACACACACGTAGCAGCGAGGACACAATTGCCCTCCATCGCACTTTTAATAAAACTTTAACGAAATTAATTTCTTTTAATAGCTACAAAGCAGCGTCTTAATGAGATCGAAGTGATAAGAGCTCGTAAAAAATAACACAAGCTGTACAAATATTACTCTCGCAGCTGCATTGCGTCAAGCGCACTTGCAAGTTGCAACAGAATTCCGCTCAGCGTTACCTACTTGGCGGCGACACTACAGCTCGTTACGTGAAGTATTCGCTTTAATTGAAATTAATGCAGCATACCTACTCAGCTGCACACACACACAAACGCAAATACCACAAGTTGTTCCGCTTGAATGCTCGCGCTTTATTCGTGGGACCCAAGCTCCATCTCTAGCGCTCGAAACTCCATTTTGTGCACCATTTTGACTTTTACTACTTTTTACGGATATCTTGCTCTCCGTTTTATTTGTTATCGTTCTTTTTGTTATTGTTGTCATCTGATTGTTGGTGCTTTAACCAGTTAACCGTCATTGTGTGGCGTTTCGCTGCTGGTTTCTTTGTGCTCACTCACTCACACTTATGCCAGTGCAATTGGTCACGCACACATCAACCGTTGCTCTGCATCTCTCTCTCACTCGCCCCAGCCCCAAAGCCGCGCTGCTCTGCTCTTTAACATTTCGCTTACCTACGCTCAAGCAAACAACAAAAGGTACACTGACTTGACTCATCGTGATTTGTTGCCTTCTGTTCGCCGCTCAACAGTGTTGGGAAAATGAAATAAAAAACTTACAAAATTTAGCTTATTCATATCATATGTACATATATGATATCAGTCAATAAAATTTAATATTTTTTGTTTCTAAATTGTCTGATATTTTCGAAAAAATTTGGTATTTTTTGAGAACTCACGAGCTGGTGGTTGTTCGTATGCAAAAATCACAGCTTCAATTGGTAGAAACAGTAACGAGCATTCTCTCTAAAAAATTTTACTTTAGCGTTGTACCTAAAACTGAATGTTCCAACACCGTTTCCCGAAGATCAAAACCTGAACATGAATATTCCACAACCTGCTCTTGCCTCTGCTATTAGCATTGCCTTCAAAAGCCATACTATTGCTATTATTACTTTTTTTATCGTTAAATTTTTTCCTGCCCTGTTTTGCCCTGTTCGAAGACGAGTTCTCAGCTCACATTTGCTTTGGCAACAAGCAAGCATTTCTTGCCTTTAAGTACTTTGTCTGTCTAACGCACTGTCTTGTCTGATTGTTGGTGGTTGTTATTCACATGCTTGTTGTTGTTTGTGTGTAGCTTGAAACCTGGAGCGGAGACCTAACGATGAGATCATCATCATGCTTATGTACCAGCGTAAAAAACAAGTGTCATATGAACCTTTCATATAGCATTCATACATACGTATTTTCTGTCAGAAATATACAAATACACAAGTGTTAATATATATAGACATATAGATATGTATGTACATATGTATTTGTGCGTATTTATATATGGACGCTCATATAATGGCTTGCTTGGCTATATAATTATGGCTTCGTGCAACAGTTGGACTATAGGCACAGTGCTGATATATACATACATATGTGTACATCTACATATGTTTATGTATGTACATACGTGCGTGCACTTTGCGCACGAAGATTCACTTGGCATTCAAGCATGAAATACTGAAAGAGTTGATCTCGCAGCCATCCCTGACTTTTGTGCGCATAAAACTGATAAGTTTCGCTTGAAGCGAAGTGCAAAGTGCGTTGTCGCCGCTGTTTGTTGTTGCACTAAGAATGCGCGTATTTATGTAACACACATGTGAGAGCGTATACTCTTGACTTTTGCTTTATTTTCATGGAAAAATTGCGAAGAACCAAATGAAAGCGATAAAAACAAAGGTCAATTTCTGTGGTTTGCAAGAATCTTTAAACGCGAACTTGCTTATTTATAAACTTGTTTTCTCCCATAATCTGCCCGCACTTAGGTAAAACCGCTGAAATTCCAGTTAAACGTCTACACGCACACACTCACACGAGTTTATTCCAAAATCCAACAACTTTTTAACTCGTTGCCAAGCGTTTGTGTGGCATTCGCTCTCCGGCTCAACCTCATTGGCCGCTTATCTGCTGGTACAAACCCGCCACACCACACACTCATGCACCGGCACATTCGACGAGTGTCGGCTACAAATTCGTTTAATGACTTATCGCTTGAAAAATATCTTTTACACTTAATTTGCTTTTATTAATTATTTTTTCGTTTAGCTCTGAAGTTTTTGTAGTTGTTTCCAAGTCGCACAGACCTTCGCAGTTCATTCGTGTGTTTTTTGTTTACCACTTTGTGTATGTTACTCAGTTCTCTTGGTTCGCTAACGGTCGCTTAATTGGTGGTGGCACAAAATGAGGTACGAGCTCACCAAACGAAGAAGGTAAACGAAACAAAAACACTATACAAGGGAATTAAAATGGCGTTCAGTTGAGTTGTTAATGTTGTGAGCTTAGCTTGAATGTCTTGAATAAGTTCTTTGGGCGAAATTGTTTTTATTAATATATGGTATATGTGAATGTAAATTTCTAAAGAATGAGTCAATGCTGATTATTTTTAACAGCTACAACATACATAAAAAAAATATAAATTCTTATTAAATAAAAATATGAAAATACCGAAAATATTTTTAATTACTAATAACACTTACATTAGCGATTTTTAATTTAAATATTTATAGTTTTATCACATATTTATATTTTTTTATTAAATTATCTCTTTCTTAATTGTAGTTCCCTCATTGGCATCCAGTTTACATCATCCACACCACCAAAACAGTTCGAAGAGCAGCAGTAACGCTGAGGAGGAGAACACCTCCATGCCGGGTCCGATTTCACCACACACAGATTTTATGGTGAAATGCCCACAATGCCCCAAGCGACTAGGGTTTCAGGTAAGTAATTTCATCGAAAAGAACTTTAGCAATTTTAGCAAGTCAAAATAACGAAATAGGCTTTATTAAAGAATATACGGAAGTTGTTCAATAATCTTATATTCATATGCATATTATTCCACCAACTAACTAACGCCTTCAATATCTTCCCTACTTGCAGTCTCTGAGCGAGCACATCGCCTGCGAACATCCACATGAGCCACTTAATTCAGAACATGTTCCATCCAGTCTTGCCTACCACCACCGCAACCACCACCATCAGCTACACAATCACCAACAACACCTTCACCAACTCCAACAAACCTACGCACAAGATAGCATCGTCGATATTGACGACGATAACGAGGATAACGACGACAACAGCAGTAACAGCAATAGTAACAGCAGCAATATAAAGTTTACAAATTCACCAAACCAATATAGTAATAACAACAACGATAGCAATATTAAGAACAATAACAATAGTATTACAAATATTGAATACGAACGTCGTTCACCGGCAACACCGGGCGCTACCAACCACAACTCCACCAACAACGCGCTCAACAGCGCCAACTCACCCAATACCAAGCCAAGCAAACAACAACAACAGCTAACGAATATGATACCAAACGTCACGCCCACCGTCTCGCCCACACCACCGAACGATCTCAGCGCTGCCACATCGCCATTCGCCGCAGCTGCGGCCGCGGCAGCAGCAGCAGCCGCCGCTGCACAACACCAACTACCGCCTTTACCGCCACATCTCACACATCCACATGGCATGCATCCTCATCTGCCGGCTGCGGCGCAACTAATGGCCGCCATGGCCGCGATGCAAGCGCAACAGCAAAATGGTGCGAACAACGGTATGCATAACGGCAGTATAGGAGCTGGTGGTGGTGGCGTCAGTTTGGCCTCCAATCCAACTGCACGTACCTCACCCACCAGCCAGTTGCTGGCCTTGGCCAACAACGGTCATCATGCGGCGGCGCATGCGCTGGCGGGCAGCCACAACGGCGGCGGAGGCGGTAGCGTCTACGACATGGATGCGGCACGCTCAACCTCAAGCCCCGGTTCGATCGGCGGCAGCGAAATGGGCGCCTACCACTGCGTACAATGCCCGGCGACATTCCAGACGCGCGAACAGCTGGAGAAGCACGAGGTGCTGCATTCGCCCAGTGCGCAGACGCAAACGTCAAACCAAGTGAGTACAAAAACACATTTTATATATGAACATATGTAGGTATGTAAGCCAGTAAGACTTGAACTTTCAAAGCCGCCATTTTAACTTTGTTTTGCCACCGAAGATGTGCTTCAACTAAGAAGGCATATGATGTACATATATACATATGTTTGTGTACGTAACAAGTGAAACAAAGAAGCGCCTTTGTCTCACATGCAATCATTGCTACCTAACTAATGAGTAACGGGAAGAAGTATACATATGTATGTATATAATATATGAGTAAGATACTTCCAAGTAAATCATAACAACGTAGGCATAAATTGCCACTTGAGGAAGGCATCACAAAGTCAAATGTGAAAGAATGATTTTGATTGAAGTTGTGCTTGATGGCGAAGATGCCATGCGCCACAGTTGGTGGAGATGAAGCAAAGCAGAATGCAGTAAAACATCTTAGAAGAAACAGACTGTGGGAATGATATGCTTTTTTTATAAAAAATATGTATGCATATGTATAACCACAGACTTGTATAAATGTTTAGATAAATTTCATATGAGTATGTACATATACATATATGTATGTATTTGTATGTATTTTACATACATATGAATATTTTTTTTTTTTAAATTTTTTTATATATTGGATTTTTTTTTAAAATTTTAACCTTAAAAGATAAGGACTTTACTCAAATCTTAACCCAAATAAGAAAGTAACAAGAAAGAAACCTTCCAAAAAAGCAGAGATTACAATACCATTCGAGTAAATAATCTTACATATCCATGCAAACTCCATCACTACTATACACTGTATTAGATACATACATACATCAATACGAAGTCTAAAAGATAGGCGTAAACAAATACGCAATAAAAAGTAATATATTACAAAAACAAAAATAAAAAATACAGTAAAGTACTAAATACAAACCGACTCCCCTCTCTATACACACCAATGCACGCTGAATAAATATGTATGTATATAAAAAACGATGCTTGTTAGTTGGTACCTACAGTCAGGTCACCATTTCGCCAGCACCGTACAAAGTCTAAAGCGGTGATTGGAGCTGTGCGCCTCATGTTTTAGTTGTAGTTGTGGTTGGAAGCTGCGTACGAGTATCATACCGCGCGTAATCTCCACTTGTTCCGCTCGCTACTTCGAGCCTATCAGCAATTGTCTTACCGTCGGATGCCTGCTGGCTGCCCCACTAGTTTTGTGCGCTGAGTAGCCTATTGTTATTGTAGATATTGTAGTTGTTTTTTACTTCTTATCTAACACTCAGACACAGTCATAATTCTCGATTGTTTATTGTGCGATACAATGCGTAGCAATAGTTGGCGATAAGCGCACGGCAGCGGCAAGGGAAATTATGAAATATCAGTTGCTTGTGTCACACACATGCACCCGAACTCGTTTTATGTATGGCCGACGATAAGGCATGAAATGGCTGTTTTTCAACATAATGATAAGCGAATTAATGAAAAAACATACACGAAAGATACGCCCACTGTGGCTGGCCATAAAAGTGAGCAGAAAAAGTGGAAAAACAAATATCCGAAGCACAGATACGGGCACATGTACTCTGTAGAGACATACATACTATATACGCACCTAACAATCGCCCCTGAGCTGCTGATAAGTAAGGTGGCACAGGCGTTTTCCTTACGTGGTTGATGCTGCGCTCTTATCATAAACTCGTAACTTTTCTACAAACTAAGCCTACTTGGCCCCGAGTTATTGCGTTCTACCGCCACTCACAGACATTATTATCGCCTGCTATGATCATAAATTATGATTTGATATTTTGGCCTCGTAAGTTTTTTCTTTTAATAAAACCTGTCTAAAAGTGCTGTAAGCAGTAAAAAAAGCATATAAAGTGGAAAAAATGCACATGTGTGTTGCGTGTGGCATGTGTGACGTACAACCCACAAAGCACACCCTCACAAAAGCGCCAGCAACGCCTGCCGCTCGCACCACAACCCTCGCGAAATTGGTCATTTTTTCTCATTACGCCGCGCCGTGTGCTCGGCAAAGCTTGAGGTGAGCATTTGCTAAACAAACTAATATGCAGTTCTATGCGCAAAGGCAGCAAAACACGCCCGAGCGCAACGACCGTATCTTTAATAACCGTTTTTTGTCTGTGATTTCTACCTTCAGCTGCTTATACGAATTCGGTTTTTTTCATTTTTCATATAAACAGTATTTTTTTTCTCCGCTTCTTTGTGGCGATTCATCTCTTTTGACACACCCCCGCTCCCTGGAGCATACTCGCACATTTGACGTTTGACCAATAACGTCATCTGTAACGGCATTCGGACGGACATACATACATAAATATCTGCAATGTACTGCTGCCTGGCTAGTGCGCCCGAAAGCAAACTAATATGCCGTGCGCATAAGCGTGAAAAATGCTCATATTGCTTTAAGTATCCTCCTCATGCTACACACACACACACACACAATTGCATGTGAGGTTCCTTGTTTTTGTTTTCGGCATTTTTATTTGCACGAAACCTAATACCTTTCGCTGCTAAGCTGAGTTTTGCTGCATATTGCGGTCATTCATAAACACCTCCGGTGTTGCCATACAACTATACATGCATAAATGTATGATTACTATATTTTTTCATTGGCAAACGAGCTTTTTTTATCCTTATCGTTATTCTAATATGTCAGTTGTGTGTTTGTGAAAAGTAATATCGCAGCAGTTGCCAGCAACTTTCGTTCCTCAGCCACAGCTATGTGCATATCCCTCAAACAGTGCACCACTCACTCGGTCTCCCTTTGGTCTTAACCCCTTAGGCGTTAACTAAACTCTTAAAAAACTTAAAATGAATGGCAAAAGTACACATTTTAAAATGAAAACAAAAAATAATCTCTAAACCTTTTGCCGGAAGTGTGGCATCTCGAAATTTGTTATGCATGAAACTTGTTTGAAGTGTTCATAAAAAAGTTTTTGCATGACTACCTTTTGAAAGTGTGCGTTATATGCTCTTTATGCTCCGTACAACTACGCGTTGTTACTTTTACAGTTATGTTGCACTTTGGAAATATTGCGCAAATCGGCGGCTTAGCTTTAAAGATAGTGGCTTGCGGCAAAAGCAGTTGAATAGAAATAGATTTTGCACTAAAATGAAATCTTCAGAAAAATGTTGAAATTCCAAAAGAAGAAGAAGAGAATACTTTAATGGCGTAGATACCGCTTTCGCATTTATATTAATATTAACTGTAAACATCTACCTTTCTTTCGCACATAAATTTGCAACAATTTTAATTTTCGCTTTAATTGCGCTGTTGTTGTTTATTTGCTACGACAAATTACAAAAGCACTGCAAATGAGCGCGACTACAGTTTTCATTTGCTTTAACTTACGCTGTGCTCTCCTGCCTGATTTTCGCGTCATCTTCAGCTTCATGTATGTTATGTACATATGTATATTATTTAAAATAAATTGCTATTAATTTCTTACACTCGTAAACGCGAATTGTTAAAAAACAACAACAGCATCAATAGCAATTGCACAGACACATGTGACCTTTTGACTGCCAGCCCTGACTAGCGCTGATGCTCTTTGGAGTTGATGGTCAGCACATTTATTTTACAGACTTTAGTCAGCAATAAATACCTTTACCTATACATACATACATATTTACATACTCATACGTATGTATGTATGTCAATTAATGCTACAATCGGTGAGTAATCGCTCATGAGCAGCTCAGTAGTCAATATAAACGAAAGGTGCATAAGGAAATAAAGAAATATTTGTTTCATGTTTTTTGTTACAAAAACAAAAAATAAACGAGGTGACCGCGAACCATTAACAACAAACAACTGGAGAGAATGTCCGCTCTTTAAGGTCCACGTTAGGTAGGTCCGTTTGTTTATAAGCGAGTTTCAAAAAAACTTTTTTTGCCGTTCCTTAAAGGGTTACATGGGTTTACGGTTTTTTTTATTATCTTGTTAAATTGTACAACACCTCTAGAATATTGTCCTAAATTTTCAAGTTGATCCGAGTAATAGTTTAGGAGATAAGCCTTGAGAACTTGTCAGGGTTGCTAGGCTAAGTGCGCCGTCTTTAAACACGTTTTTCTCAAAACTGTGTTCTTGAAATCGGTTGGCAAGTTTTCTCGAGAACTACTCAACCGATCTTCATGATATTTTTTACAGGTCTTTGAGATATAATTCTTAAAGATTTAGACGAATGATTCTTTTTGATAACAACTATTTGAAAAAAAAAATTTCGCGAATTTTTCACTGAAATTTTAATTTTTTTTTTTGTAAAAATGTCTGTCAAAATCTAATTTTAAGTTTTTTTCCTTCGTCCAATTTCTAAGTTAAGGTTTTAACTAAAACAAGTATTTCTTGACATTAGACGATCATGTAAGGAGTTATCCTGCATGGCGGGCCATCTTTTTTCCGAGGGCTCACCGGAAATGGCGTCGCAATGGCCGAGTTTAATTTTTTTTTTTTCAAAATTTCCGAATTTCTTTATTAATTGTGTATTCTTATAACAATCAAAGTTTCTAATATAATATTCAAATTTTTTATGAGAAAAAATTGTTGAAAAAGGCTGTTTTTTACCCAAGGAAACCCATAAATTTCATAATCTCACAAATTTGTAGAATTGTCTGCAAAAAAATTAATTTTGTTATAAAAAAAATTTCCAAAGCAAAAGTTTAAGTTTTAAGGTCTTTATTATATTATTTTGAGTATAAAATTTTTCTTCAAAAATTAATTTTCGATAAATATTTTTGGAAATGCAAAAAGAAGATTTTTATTGAAATAAGTAAAAATAAAAAAAAATAAATTTATATACAAATATATATGTATTATTAATATATATTAAATACAAAGTATTTCAAGCACATCCGCAATGGCTCACTGGGCAACAACTTAAGTGGTAACCGTTTGCCAGCTTTGCACTGCATATAAGCATGTATGTGTGTATATAATGGCAACACACTCAGTGAAGCAGTCAAACAATTGCACGCCTCTCCGTCGTTTTCATTTGCGGCAGATATTTTCACCTAAAGTGCATGCAATTTTTCAATTTGATGCCATTCGGCAGTAACCGTTCTGCTCACTTCACACACTCGTAAGCGCTCAGCGCGCCAATGAGTAAATAACAGTGCCGTAACTTTCATGCAAATATTGCCACAAGAGCGCCTATGTATGTGTGTGTGTGTGTGCGTGCGAGTGGCTGGAGGTGCATGCAAATGAAATGTGGGCAAAAGTTGTTTACAACAATTCGCACACATAGCGGCGCTCATTTAAACGGCAAGCATTTAAACTGGCGAAAAAAATGTAATTGTTTCAGTTTTTAAACTTTTTCCCCAACACTAGATTAAATTTTCTGATAAATGCGCGTGTGTACGGGAGTTTCACTTGAGCAACAATGTTGACCAATAATTTATGGCTGGCCATTTGGTCGGCAATTATGTGCGCGTTGCAAGTGTAAGCATGTGTGTGTGACCTTTGCGCAGCGCCAACAGCCTGAAATGGCTGAGAGGATGCGAAGAGTGGGGTTAAAGTGATGCTAGGGTAAGAGCAGAAATCAAGCAGCAAGAACTTTCGTGGCACATATCTTCACACATACATACATATAAATATACATATGTACACTTGTTAATGATTATGATGAAACCGTGTTGCGTCTGGCAGCAGCAGGAGCAGCAAAAAGTTACAACGAAGCTCTTTTATTAAAAGTGCACGAGTAAAGCAACAACAACAACAACATAAGCCTAATCGTGTTTTTTACTCTGACCATTTGTGAACTCGGCGCGTCTAACTGCGTCGCCGACCGACGCCGCCATTGCCAAGCATTAAAGCCACATTCTGACCGATTTTATTTGCCACTTGAGCTTTTGTTGACGCCACTCGCAGAGGTAGTGCACCAGTGTATGTGTGTGTGTGGTGCGAGTAAACGTGGGTGTTTGCGTTTATGCGCTCGCGGTTGGCGCGCGGTTAACGCAAATGCTTTTTAAATGTTGCATGCCACGCATGAACGTCATGGACTAGGTGCTTAAATGTCACCGCACTGACCACTGACGGCCACACGGCTGCACTGAGACAGCCGGAAAACAAACAGACGCACACTTGCATTTAAGTGTGTCTCATTGGGGGGAAAAAAAACTTGCTGTTTGCCGCGCGACTGCCGCTTGCTGGCAGCTGTTTGCACTTATCGCAAGTGGAGCAGCCAACCGACCAATAGGCGTACATACTTTTGTCTATATACATACATACATACATACAATATGTGTCTGGGGTAACTAGGTTAGCCGCTCTTAGCCTCAAAGCGTGCAAATCAGCTGAGCGCCGAACAAGCTGCAGTTTAAGCTTTAAATTTAAATAAATAATCGTTAAAGCTCACATCAACTCATACTTATGTGTGTATATACATGTAGATGAGAGTACATAGCACAGTGTAGCCTCTTATTTATGGCCGCATGTTGCTGTTCTACTCGCGTTTAATTGAGCGTATACGCCGTGTTGTACTCGCGCGCCATACTGCCTGCGTACTACTGCCTTGCCTCCTCTGCCTTCTTATTCTTCCTGCGCTATTTTGCAGCGATTTCTGCATGAAAATCGCATAATGCGCAATTAATCTGTGCAAATTGGAATTTTCACTTCGCCGCGCTGCAGCTGGCTCACGCACGACCTGCAGTCCAAGCGCTTGGTGCGGCTAACGCTGCGACTACACATAATATTCGCGTATGTATGTGTGTGTATGTTTTTGTTGTACTATAATTAATTGTTTTCACACATAATAATTTAATTGTGCACATACATATATTTAAATTTGTTGCTATTGTTGTTTTTGTGGCAATTTAATAATTGTGCATTTGTAGTGTTGTTGTTGTTATTGTTGCGCAGACACTCAATAATCGCGCATTTTTACATATGTTGCTACATATGTTCATTTGTTTGCGCCCGCCGTCCGCGCCACGCATGCAACAGTGTCCCGTGCGACCAAAAAATATGTATAACAACTACAACAAACATTCGCAACAATAATTCGCAAATAATAGTTGCAAATTAATTGTCTTTATTGTTGTCACTGTGCGCGCGCAAAAATATGCTTATGCCCACATGCATGTGTATGTATGTTTGTATGAGTGTGCATGCAGTTGTGCGTGTGCGAGCTTAATGCGACACAAATAAAACAATGTCATACAGGAAATGGTGACAAGGTGTTTAAATGTCATTAACAAAGTTATAAATTATCTTAATGAAAAATAAATAGTAATAATTTAAAAGTGGCGAAAGTCACAGGTGCCCAAACGCCATTAATTATGCAACGCAACTGCAGCTGCACAGCTTTGTCGTCGGGTTCATTTACCAATCCCAGCAGCGACGCGGTTTGGCGGTGAATAATGTTCGAAGCGTTCTTAGTTACTACAATATATTTTCAGGCAAAAATTATTTATTTTGAGTTATTTAGTTTGAACTGATGAGTTAAAAAGTCAGTTTTGAAATTTTTTCTAATTTATTTTTACTTATTATCTTCATATTTATTATTTTAATTTATTATTTTAGTTTTTATTATTTTTCCATTTTCTATTTTAATATTTATTATTATTTTATTTATTTCTGCTGCTATATCAAAATATACCAACTGCATCTGGAGAGCGCCTATTTTTTTTTTTTTTTTTTCAAATATTTACCTTAAAAATCTACACAACAAAATGAGCAAATGTAACAGTCTTTTGCATTTTTTTTATAAAAATATAAATAATGTGGAATAATTTAAATATCCAACATGCCACAATATCAAAAATAAACCACAAAATTGCTGTTTTGAATATTTCTATTGTCTACATTTTATTACACACTTGAGATTTGCTTCAAGATTTTCACCAATATACATAAATAATTTCCCACGGAAATAGCGCTTTCAAGTTGCTGCTGGTTCGTCTACATTCATATATTATATAGTATGTACAATATGTATGTATGTATGTATGTATATAAGTATGCGCCTATCTAACAAGTGGATTTGGAATTAAGAAAACATCTAAAAATTATAAAAAATTTTAATTCAGATTTATAGAATTTTTTATCGAATTAATAAATAATAAAATCTATTAATATACATACATAAATACATATGAAGTTACATAAATCAAACACACATTAAATATTTTTTATATAAATTTTAATTTTAGAAATACAAAGTTTCAAAAAATGCAACAAAAAGTGCAAAACTAAAGACAGAAATTCTGTAAAGCAATAATCGTAAATTGCTTACTACTGGTACATATGAAACTAGTTTGAGACTAGTTAAGTTATTACTAGTGCATATTTAACTGGTTTGAGACTAGTTGGTAAAAAGTGTGTTTTAGATATATCAATAATAAAATATTTTATGTATGTACATACATAAATACATAAATCAAACACACATTAATTTTTTGAAATTGGTAATTTTACTAATACAAAGTTTAAAAAAATTCAATAAAAAGTTCAAAAATAAAAGTAAAACATTTTTATAGTATTAAAAGTAAATTGCTTGCTATTGGTGAATATTAAACTAGTTTGAGACTAGTTAATAAATAGTGTATATTAAGTAGTTTGAGACTAGTTAAGCTATTACTACTGAATATTTAACTGGTTTCAAAGTATTTATTAAAAAGTGTGTATTAGATATCGAAATGAGAATAGGCAAAAATAGGTTCATTAAAAAAAATAAAATAATAAATAAAAAAAAAATAAAAGAAAAATATAATTGATTTTAGAGATTTTTAAGAGCACATATTTATTTACATGCGCAACATATTTTTTTTTCTCCAGAGCTTTTTACACATACACTTATGTATAATATTTAATTTCTAAAAATTTCTAGTTGCAAAAAGCTGCACCGAAATTCCTAACGCAAATTTTCTATATAAATTAAATTAATTTACTTTTTATGCATGGCATTTTGACTAAAAAATTTATATAGAATAAAATTTGATTTCTCGCTCAAAGGTGTTTTGTGTTTTCCGCACAATTTGCTGCCGTTGTCAGCGCCAAGCGGAGTGCATTAAAAAAGTTTATACAAAATACAAAAAACATACAACAAAAAAAAGAAATATTTAAAGGGAAAGCATTTTATGAATATGTATAAAAGAAATTAAAAAGATTTATGCAGGAAAAATAAGAAAGCTAAAAATTTTTAGCTTTCTACGGCGTGGCGTTAATGTGAAAAATGTGCACGCCCCACCGGAATTTCCATTAATTTCAGACAACAGCATAAACGCATTAAAAGTTAATAAATTTTATTTATTATAAACGACGCGCTTGAGTGTATATCAAATTAGGTGTTATATAATATAAATATACTATGTCATATGTGTATATACAATATGTATTATGTATGTGTAAAAAGGCATTCAAAAATAATTATTTTCGTATTCTATATTACATATAAATACTTTAGTTTAGAAATAAGTCGATTTAAATAAAGATTTGCCAAATTTTTTAATTTTTGACTTAAAAAATAGATTTTAAAATTTGTATAATTATTTTTTTAATAATATATTAAATTTATAAAATTGAAAATTTTAGTTTTAATTGCAAAAACGAAATAAAAAGTTGAAAATTTACGAAAAAAAAATTCAGAACTTTCCAAATTCAGAACTGAAACTCATGGCTCTATTTTGAATTAAGATTTTCGAGTTACAAAAAATTTATTTTCGTTGTTATATTCAATTATTTTTTATGAATTACTTGCAGCTTTTTATAAGTCACAGCCTTCGACCATTTAATGCCCTCTACAATAATTTTTGTTAACACCTTGAGACAACTGCTATGAATAATATTTCCAATACTTTTCACGATGTAATGCAATTTAATCTGAATTAAAGGTGTATGTGTAAGCAATATGTACGAACATACATACATACATAAAGCAGTTGAGAGTGGCGTGTTATTGACCCTGTTAAATAAAATTGCTTACTCACGAAACTCACTGATTATAGAAATATGTTTAAAGTATTAGCAAATTTACTCAATTTACACATTTCAAAGTAACTGAATTTTCTAACCTAACCTCTTCATTGATAACCTCTACTTCATTAGCCACCCTGCTACCACTTTTTTTTTTTGTTTTTGTCACCGTAAACTAAAGGTATTTGTTTACAAACCTCACGGGCGTGCTAGAAATGTTGTTGTTTGACTTGAATTTTTATGTTCCTAAGCAAAGGCCGCTGCTTAGAAGCGCATGGCGTATGTGTAGATTAAAAACCTTTGCGAAATATGCTTTTACGTAAGTTCTAACACGTTGCTGATAACGTCAACTACAAACCGCTAATCTGGGTCGCTCACACAGCGTACGGAACGGAAAGTGTCCGTCATACCCCGCCAGCACACGAGCAATTGATTGCCGCTGTCGCTGGCCGCCCAGAATAAATGCGCGTCCACGACTAAGTGCGTTAATCGTTGCTTGCGCGTCACCACAGGTTGTTTGGCTGCTCGAGCATTTGCACAAACCTACATGCACACACAAGAACGTGCGTGTTTGCTAAAATAAATATTATTTTTATTTATTTTCCTTTTTGCACCCTAAAAAGTGTCCAGCGCACTTAAATGATCGCAATTTCTAAATAATTGCGCTGAGTGCTGCTCTTGCGATTTTGCACTTTGTCGCTTTTGACTGTGCGCCATCGAACGTTTTTTCGCTGCCACAAACACATTTTTCGCATATTTGTATAATTGAAAATTTATCGTTCCTCCAAAGCCAGAAAAAAAGAAAACGAGACTAACCCAAAAACAACCACAAAGATCAGTGTTCAACGAAGCGTAGAAAAGCTAAACTTTTTTTTGTACAATTTTTCAACGCCGCTTAATTTAAAACAACAGGTGCGCCAAGTTTTTTCGCAGCAAATTTGAGTGGTATTTTTTGTCAAACAACGCATGTCAACTCACTTCAACGCATATCATAGAAACTACAGTTGTGTGCGTGTGTGTGTTGGCTGCGTGCAGTCTCGCCTTGAAGTACGAGCAGACTTGTCGGCCGATTGTGTGGCGACACATTAAGCGCATTAAGCCAACAGAAAACACAAAGTACAAAAACAAGCGATACTGGCAAATTAGTTGAACTAGCGGTGGCCGGAGGGGGATGGAGCGTGCATGCGGGTGATGAGATTTGTGTAACAAAAACGAAATTCAAATTTGAATGAGACTGACTGACTGACAATCCATCGTCGAATGTGGCCGCCCCTTTTGAGTGATGTCAGGCTGATGGTGGTGGCGATGAATGGCGGAGGGGGGCCGTGGGACAGTGGCATACCAGTGCGCCGGCGGTAAGCCTGTTCATTGACACGAGCTTTTAATGCAAAGACAGCGAGTCGCATGTTGTGTGGCTGTTCGAGTGGCTTGCATTATAGAGCCAATTATTAGGCGCTTTGCTGTACGTCACTCATACGCCATGTTGACAAGCGAGTGAAAGTACGAAAGGCAAGCAGCGCAAATCCGAAGTAGTCGTACAACATTTTGCGCACAAAATTGGCACAATTGAAAGTGCGCAAAAAAGCATGTAGTAATTATTGGCAAATAGGTAAAATATAAGCACATTTTGGGAGTCAAAAAAAATGTACGAAAATTGATTTCTTTGTTTTTTAATTTTGCTTGTGTTTACGAAAACAGATTTATAAATGCGCCTTCAAATGAAATACTTTCTTACAGTGTAATCAGCGACTACAAATTTACATATAAAGATGATATAGAGAATCCATTATAATTTTTGGACTTCATTGTAGTTTTTTTGTTTTATTTGCAGAATCCAATTAAAAATTTTAATTAAAAAAAAATCGTATATGACATATTTTAACAATAATAAAAGAATAATAAAAACTTTAACTTATTTTGCACCGATGCTATAATACCCTACAGAAATAATTTTGATCGGTCAGTAAGTATTTAGTAGTCCGATATCGCTGCTTCGTACAAATGAGCAGCTTCTCGGAGAGGAATGTACATGTGCCGAACTTCAGTTTGACAACTCAAAAATTGAGGGACTACTTCTAGTTATTGTTGTTGTAGCGGCAGAATTCTACCGCGTTAACAGTCCTTGACTGGATAAAAGACCGGGTTCGTTCCAATTAGGTAAACCCGACAGTCGTGGCAACTATTTCTCGTTTATATAGACAGAAGACGGTCGTGGCTAAATCGACTAAGCTCGTCACGCTTATCATTTATATGGTGTATATATTACAGGGTATACGACGTTTCCCTCTGGGTATTATAAACTTCATGGCAAACCTGTTCAGGTTTTAATAACCAGTTCCATAAAAATAAAAGACGAACATATTGCTGACTATGACGACTCATACATTCATACATAACAAAACCGTGTATTTTGAAATAAAGTAGGGAAGCTTGTATTAGTTTACAGCAAAATGGTACCAGTCGCGAGCGATACCAACACCTTAGTTCACATTAAACGCGCAACAACAACAAATTTATTAATGAGCACAATGCGATAAAGACGGACCAATGTATAATACATATTTATGTTTATTATATTTGCGTGCATTTACTAAGCATTGCTGATAAGCAAATTTATAAAAATGGGATTTTACAATTGAATAATGCATAAATGAGGAAGACTGGAGGTTTCGTACCGATTTGGCCGCCATTGATGAAACTCATAATATTATAGTAAGAGATTGCCAAGCTGTGCCATTTTCGATTAATATATATTTCTATTTTATGTACAAATACATATATATATGTACATAAATATGCATATAACGGTGCGAAGGTGAGCGAACCGCCATAACCTCCACCAAGCCGTACCAAGCTGTATTCGCCCATACCCGAAGTTATCAGGAAATTTTTAATAATTAATATTCCGCTTAATTTGCGTTCCAAGTATAAATTTATATAAATCAACGACCAGCGAGCAGTGCGACTGCATACACATGGGTGGGTGCTCGCTGAACGAAGAGGTCAGACCGCGTAACCTGAGATGCCATACACATAGAGGTTCACAGTCGCTTGGACACGGGAAGCATATATGTTTGAAGGCAAGAATAATAATACTTTGGAAATAAATTAATAAACAAACAATTGAATTAATTGCGGAGCGACTAATTAATTCACCACATGTTGCTGGTGGTTGCTGAGCAGTGCGTGATTGGGCTGGTCGCTAATAAATTTGATGAAGTCGAAAGAGGAAGCCTTGTTTCTTGGAAAGTGGTACACTGCTACATTTATTCTATGTGCTTATGTATGTGTGTAACTTTTTGGTTGCAGCATTGAAATTGTGGTTTCTTTTTGTATATAAAAATGTGTATGTTGGTATATATTTTTCCCTTTTATATAGTTTTTTGTTTCGATTTGTTTTCGTGTTTGTGCTGCCGATTGCAATGTATTGTACTCTCTGCCATCCAGTCATCAAGGTGGTTACACAATTGAGCACATCCGGTCGTTGACTGAGCATATTTGGTGCCCTGCAGTCACCGTCGTGCGATCGTGCAGCGGCAGGGCTTGACTCATGCATACCTTGCTGATTATGAATGCTGATTGCAGTAAAATCAAATGAAGTTCATGAACTCCCCACTTAAATACATTTGTACATAGACATGTATCAGCCTAACAATTCCATTTACTTCATTTTGCTTCAATTTCGCTTGCTTAATGCGCACCATAATATGCTCATATGTATATATTTATATACATATGTACTAAAGCAAAACATATCGGGGTGCTCACGTCATTTCAAGCGAATGCATATTTTGAATCGATAAGAGTTAATTTAAGAATTTATTTACTATAATTATACATCGCCTCTACAAATATATGTACATACACATATGCATTAGTACATATATGTGTAGGCGATTTCATGATTAACGTTGTTTGCATCGTCATTCCGCCGCCTTCGTATGTAAAGTAAATAAGTAACGCTGTAATGGCGGCAAAGGTAGGCGTAATTCCCTATCTAAATGCATGTGTTTGCATGCATGTACATGTCCGCACTCACCTACCAATGAGCTCAGATATTGCTCGCATCAGTGACTTGCATAGTCGTAAGCGAGCAATCGCCAATAGTTGAAGAGCAAACAGGTGTAGCAAATGGTACGAATGAGTACATACATATGTATGTGCGAAAGTGTATGTGTACTCGTGTTGATAATCGTAACAAGCGACGTTGTTTGTTATTTTGAGTGCGCTTTGTAAGAGTGAGAAGCCGCAGACAGGTAAAGTAGTTGTAGTTGGAGAGTAAACAGGTGGCAAATAAATACAAAATTTTTCTAGTATCTAACCAGTTTTGGAGAGAAAGAGAAAGGGCGAATTAACACAGTAACCGTGCTTATTCGTTGAGACTCAAAAAAGTAACTCAGTTAAATGAAAATTAAATAAAAACACATAGCAAGTAAACAATTTAAATAAAACTACAATGAATATTGGAATTCTTTATACAATTTAACAATTTTATAGAATGCATTTTTGATCGTACAAGTATGTACACACATGTATTTTTGTACAAAATGCACTTGCAACTCAAAAGATAAATTTTCTTTTGTGGCGTACTCTGCCACATCTCCGAAAATATGCTATCACTCAATGTCAGTACCTTGATTTATTTATTTTCACATTAAGTATTTTAAAAACAACAAACAGGTAAGTGCAGAATGTGTTCCCTAACGGAAGCGGAAATGTGTGTTAGTGTTGGAGTAAAGTTTAAAGTAAAGCGTAGATGTGGCCATAGCTGACTGACTTCCCTCCAAACAAGTCAATTCAAAATTTGTTTGTTTATTTTCCTGTTCAAATGTGTCCAAGCTGGCTGACTGCCTGGCGTATTTAGATAGCGCTGCGCAAAAGTACCCAAATGTGAAAAACATAAACAATTTGATTACATGTGTATTGGTGTACATGCATACATACGCATGTGTGTATTTAAGTAGGCCACTATAAAAATGTTAAGAGATCATATGAGGAACTTAGCATTTTAAGTTGTGGTTTTGAAATCTAAATCGACTATAATAAAGTTATTTTTATCACAAATTTCATCGGAAAAATATGTTATTAGTATTATTTGGTTTATTTCCATCATGGTTGCAAACAGTGCATTCAAAAAGTGTTTGTACTAACATTTAAATTATTATTATTATATTTTTCAATCCAGAAAATATTAATCAAAAATAATTTTTGTATTTCTGAAACAAAATACCGGTTTAAAAAATTTAAAATAAATTTTTAATATCAAATAACGAATTGAAATATATAAAAAAAATTAAATTTTAAATACCGGATTAAAAAAATAAATTTAAAAAAATGTTTTTGAATTTACATAACGCTTTTTCATGCCTCGTGTTCTAGCATTTGGAACTAGAACTCGTACATATTCAGTGCTCGACAAACTTACACATTCAAACGATTAATATTTTATCAATTTTTAATTCTAATTTTGGCAATTAAACAGCAAATCAAAAAAATTTTGAATTAAAAACTGAATTAAACATTTAATTTTTCTTCCACAATGTTTTTCATCCAAAATTTTTAATAAAAAAATTGTAACCCTGCTATTAATTGGTTTTTATAAAAATAATATTTTTTTAATTTCAAATTTAAAAAAAAAAAATTATTTTCTATTGTATTAAATGTTCTATTCAATTATTTATTAAAGAGATGTAAATTACCACACACTTTTTTGTTACACATTTTACTTACTCATAAATTTTTTATGCGGTCCACCAATTATTTTATGTACTGTTATAAGAACTCTTTGAAGTTTATCTCCCACAATAGTTTTAACGAGCGCATGACTAATTCTCACTTCAATTAACAGTTCAAAAGCATTACTCACATTTTCATTGCACACACACACATATATACACGCAATACATATGTACATACTTATGTCAACATATAAATTGAAGAATGTTTCTAAACTAGCTTTTCTGGCTTGGCACTTCAACTAACCAGCAGCAAGCATAGCAAACCAAATGACAGCCACTGCCCGCGCCACCATTTTTAAATACAATCCACATAAAAGTGAGCAGTTAAAAAACTACAAAAGACATTTTATTTACTTTATATACATACATACATATGTATATGTACAAATTTATTTGTTGTTCCACACAAGGAGTAGCAAGCGTGCCCGAGCCGAGCGAAATGATCACGCGCCACATCGCACACTTGTCAAACAACGTTTGCACATACACATGTACAATTACAGCTAGCCGCGGCATATATGGTGTAAGGCACAATAAAAATGTAAAACAATTTCGAATGCAAATATTTTTATTAAAACTATTAACGAAAAAACAACAGACGCCACCATCGTCATGCCGATCACGATCGCCAAAATAAACAATCGCTCACTCACTCACTCGGGCCGACGGTTGGCAAGTAGTGATCTGTCATAAAGGCACGTATCCACATATGTATAGTATATACATACATACATATATGTATGTATATGTACATATCTGCACGTATTTACACTTGAATTAGACACATACATATGTACATGTATGTGTGCATATGTTGAGGCATTCATCCGTCCATCTGTGCATTGATCTAATTTGCTTTCCAGCGCATCTCGTCATGCTCACGTTGCTGATGAGCCACTCGCTCGGCCACACGCTGCCGCTGCTCCGGTGAAATATGATTCACACTTTCAATTAAGACGATCCAGCCAGCCGCGAACGGCAAAAAAAGACGAAAGCAACTATGAGTAAATTGCATGTAATTATTATGTGAGTAGGAATTTAATTGAAATGGCTAAAGCCATTTAAATGAACGTCTCTGTAGCAGTGTTTGTGCATGAGTTGGCATTAGGTTTTGACACCTCGATTGAATTGGGGTCGCCGACTGGCGCGCACACGCAGCTGGGCGCATATGTACGCGTGCATTAACCGCAGCCACATAACTGTCATAAATAGCTAAGGCTTAGCTTGCTTTAGGTCATAAAGACAATAAAAGTGTGGTTGGAAAATAATAGCACGTTTGAATCGTTTTTTTTTAATTGTAGGTCTTATTTCCTGGAGTTTATCTTGTTAATTATTACTATTTCTCGAGAAAAGCTCACAACAGTGTATACATACATATATTTACATTTATATCTATAGAAATTATCACTAAAATTTATGTGAGTTTGAACTCCGCATAATTAAATCACACTAATTAGTAGCTATAGAAAACATATCATAGCTTCTTATACTAATAAGCAAACCTTTTTTATTAGTTTATATGTTAGTCGAAAAAGTCTTTTCGTATTTTGTCAAAAGATGTCGGTGCAGTTGTATATCTCCGGTGCTACCAATCACATTGTGTCATACCATATAATGTTAAGCTTAATTTAATCATTAATTTCATAGAAACCACCGTAAGCTCTCTAACCTCCACATCTAAAAACAGAAACATTTGAAGAAAAGTTTTAAAAACCGGGTTTTCGAAACGGGATTAAAAAAATATAATAATAGAAATCCGACAGTATGTTAACAAAAATTTCATCTACATTATTTTTTTTTTTTTATTGTCCGCAACTTCGCTTTGCTCTCAGCTTCGGTATTTCTTGAAGATTATCTGCTTTTAGTGATCCTCTCCATTAACATTATTATTGTTTGTACATTTCGCCAATAACTTCTGTGCCGGTACAGCTTGTGTTGTTGTCACTATGCTGCCCTAATCTTTCTGTCAACATACACACATTTTGGTTAACCCGCACGGCCCCCTCTTCATCCTCACCCGTGCACTGATTTGCTTTAAAATTTCTGTTTGTTTTTCTTTCGCCTTTCTTTGCTAACATAGTTTCCATTTTACTGCTGTTCTAGTTCAGTGCTGTTGTGATTGTTTTCTGTTGTTGTTGTGTGCCTTATTGATGCAGTTTGTGTCGATCACTGAAATTTTGTTTTGAAACACACATTCACTTGTTGGCATATTTGATGTTTGCTGTATGTCTGTATGTTCGTGTGTGTGTTGTTGTTGTTGTTTTCATTTATTGTTATTGCTGTCGTTTGAGTGCATATCAAAGCGTGCACATTCTCAAAAATTAGCAGCGACCATAAAAGCGGCCAGCGATCTGTCAGAAGGTGTGTGCCACACGCCAAGCGAATTATTACATTCCTCGCTGTTTAATGCACTCTGCGCTTTATTTGTTGGAACACGTGAAACTATGCGATGCGGAGAAGTGGAAGCAGGGGAGAAACGCGGCCTTTTGAAGTAATGCAGCTTTTGGTGTGGGTTAAATGAAATGGAAATTGAGAGACCTTAATAATTTCTCATAATTTTCATTTGTAATATTCGGTGGAGGGAGAAGAGAAGGTTTGTTGTCTAGCCCCACCAGTCTTTGCTTCCACTTGAAGGCCGATGAGCACACCTTGCGTTCATTAGCTATTTCCGCTTCAACAACAACAAACATTCTTGCTAGCTTGCATTCTCTTTTACTCAGGCACGCGCTCTCTTTTCCTCTGCCCTCTTCTTCAGTTGGTATTAAAATTAATAAAGTGCAGCCCGACTACTTAAAATGCATGTTTACTTCCATCAACTATGAGTCATCAGACCTGAGAGATGTCATTTGAGAATATTTCTAATATCAGTAGTTTAACAACAGGTTGAAATTCTGAAATTTAAGCAAAAGATTTAATTATTTTTTAATTAATTTATTTATTATAATTTTTTTATTTTGTTTTATTTTTTTTAACTTAATTTTATTTTTTTTAATTTAATTTAATTTTATTTTATTTTTTAATTTATTTAATTATTATTTTTTTTTTTTTAATTTTTTTTTTTTTTTTGTTTTAATTTTATTTTTTTTTAATTTAATTTTTTTTATTTTTTTATTTTTTTTTATATTTTTAAAAAATTTTAATTTTTTTTTTGTTTTTGGATTTTTTTTTATTAATTTTTGTTTTAACTGCTATAAGGTCAAGTCTGTTCAGAAAACTTCACTCTCAATTCTTCGATAGCGATTGAGTTAGGAATGGCAAGGTGGCATCCTTGGAGGCACAGTTTCCTAAGCACCAAAATTTACAGTATTTTCTTTATACCCACAGAAGAAAACTTGTGTAAACTTCGAAATTCTCAATTACACTACTTGTATGGCTCTGTCATGCCCCACCTGCCGCCACATTCCATATGATATGAGTAACTCAGCTGCTAATGGATATCAATCGAGAAACATTTCCCTTTTACGAGCTGCTCCAACTCGTCACTCGTCGTGCGTTGGGGGACCGCCAGGAAATCATGTCATTTACCTTTGCGAAGGCGACTGTTACAACAAGTAAATGCTAATGTATACAAAAATATGTATGTACATATTTAAATGTATATACATATATGTACATATGTAAACCGCAGGTTGTGTATACTGCAGTTGGAAAATTGCCGCGGCAACTGTCATGGGAATAATTTTCTCTCACTGCTTTGACACCTTCAACTTTGCTCCCATTATTCATTAGCCGCGGCGTACAACAACAAAAGGGGAGGGGGATCATGGAAATATTTAGAACAGAAGACATGTGCGCTTATTACAAGTGCGTTTATCCCAGTAAGTGTTTGTCTTTGCTTTCACCGTTTTTTATGCCAAAATGTGCTTGTATTTTATATTTATCTTTTTTTTATATTTTTATATTTGGAAAACGAAAATGTGTGCGAGGTACGACTTTTCGCATGCGACCCTGGTCTTGCGCTTATTTTTTATTATTTTGTTTTTGTTTTTTTTTTCGTATTGCTTCCTGTTTATTCTACCTGCTTCAAGCTGCTCCAACAACAAACGCTACATACATATTGCATATTTTATATACACTCCACACATGTACATATTTATGAACTTGAACGCCTGTGATCGCGCATTCCGCTGTTAAATCAGTTGGCATTTTATTATACCTGAGTTTTATCCTCACGCACGGCAAGCGATTTTTTTATTAAAGATTATTAATAGTATATGGTATATTGTACACAATAGAAGTTCGTTAAATAATGAGCGTTCTTGTCTTGCATAGCAGCAGCGCGTTGACCAGCTTTCATTCGGTAAATATTTATTTATTTTAGACTTTTTTTTTGCTATTTGAAAGAATAAATTTACATTTTTGTTGACATCCGCCGCATATTCCTATAATTTAGCCGCAATTTTCATTTGTTTCGCTTTTTATTGCTATAACTTTTCATAGCGGCGCGTGAAAGCCAATTTTTTTCAACCTTTTCAGCTGATTTTTCGCTTTTTTGCTTCATTGGCTGTTTTGCATTTTTTTACGGAAATTTTTGCTTTTTTGTTGGCTTTGAGTTTGTATTGTTATAAATGCATTATTTTATCTAATAAATCATTTGTTTTGCGTTTGAGGCTATTATATTTTGCCCGGCATGATTTATTGTGCTTGTTCGAAATTTGACATAAAATGTCCATAACCCGGTCCGACTCGCTATTTGGATGTGAAGAAGTGCCAGAAGGGTGTGTGAAGGCAGGTAAGCAAATGCTAGGGCCAGTCGATATTTAGTAAAATAACAGAACTTTTTAAATATTTTTGGAAAATTTTTTCCTTAAAAATTTTTATTTATAAAATTTATTTTATTTTATTTTAATAAAAAAAATTTTTTAATTAAAATAAAAAAATTTAATTATAAAATAATTTAATTAAAATAAAAAAAAATTAAATTAAAATTTTTTACTTAAAATTAAAAAAAAATTAAATTAAATATTTTTTAATTACAATTAAAAAAAATTAATCTTAAAAAAATTAATTAAAAATTTACTGCTTTTAAAAATAACTCGAAAAAAAATTAAAACAATATTTTTTTAATTAAAATTAAAATAAAAATAAAAATTTAACAAAAAAATAATAATTAAATTTTTTTTATACTGCTCTTAAAACAAACTCGCATACTCACATTCAAACTAATCCGCTAGCAAAATCCTGACATTTCTTATCAGTAAGCTAATGCAGCATCATTGCTCGGGTTGTTGAAGCGTTTTCGTGATCTCATCACTTTTTTGTTTCAGTATTGAAAAAAAAAAAACAAAATCAGAATACACGTGTAAAGACTTTTATAGGTACAAATCAGATAAGCAAGCGTCAGTCGGTGGCTGCCCTGAACGTAAATGCGTAGTTAGTTACCTAAATTCCAAGTGCGAATTTAGTCGAAAGCTTTGCTTTGCGGCGTTATCAACTTTTGTCGAAATACAGTTCAAAACTCAGGCAGAATAATTACTTCCGTGAATAATATATTTGGCGGTGATGTTGAAGAAACACGCAGCTGAAGCCTTTCAACAGGGTGGGGGGAATGATTTGACATGATGAGGCTGTTCTTCGAATGCCGCGCTAATCGAACTCAAATTTAAAATATTATGGTTTAAAAATTTTGCAAAGATGTTGAGCTTCTACATACATATGTATATTCAAATCGTGTTAATATTTTATCCAACTTTAGTGATCTTAACTTTACAAACGTTGCTCTCACACACTTACTAATCCCGCTATCTTCCCGTTTCTCATTACAGAGCTGCAAGATATGCCACAAAGCCTTCGCCAATGTGTATCGCCTACAGCGTCACATGATCAGCCACGACGAGTCCGCACTGCTGCGCAAATTCAAGTGCAATCAGTGCGATAAGGCCTTCAAATTCAAGCATCACCTCAAGGAGCATGTGCGCATACATTCGGGTGAAAAGCCATTCGGTTGCGACAATTGCGGCAAAAGATTCTCACATTCCGGTTCCTACTCCTCACACATGACCTCAAAGAAATGCATAAGTATGGGCATGAAATTGAACCCGAATCGGGCTATGCTGAAGGCGCTGGAAAAGAATGCTCCAGGTCAAAATGTTAAGCGCTTCAACGCGAGTAATGGCAGCGCTCTGAATACAAGTGGACCGACAGAGTCAAGCTTAAATGTAGATGCAGCGTTGCCGGCTGGTTTGCCACCACATATGAACTACTACGCCATGGATGCAAGCGACGCGCTCGTGAACGGCAACGCGCCGCCGTTATATCAGCATTTACTGCATAAATATGACGATTACAACATGAATGCTATGAATGCAGCGCTTTTAGCCACATTCCCGAATCCGTTCTACAGCTTGGGCCTTAATCCGCGCTTGTCCCCTTACAACATACAACGTCTGTTGGAACTGACGGCAGTGGGGCAGCAGCAGCAGCATGAACAACAACAGCATGAGGTACAACAGCGCGAGGAAGAGAGTCTCAGTGAACGCGAACAACAGCAGCCTCAAGTAGAAGAGCACACAGCGCGTCATGATGAGTCGATTGATGAGACAAACGAAGAGGAGACACCGGATGAGCCTAAATTAGTGATGGATCTAGGCGAGAGTGATGCTAAAGAGGGAGAAGATGATGATGAGGAGGAAGTTGAGTCGGCAAAAGGCGCCTCGGAGGCGGAGGACCATTCCAATCTTGTCGATGAAGAGAAGATTAACAATGAAGAAATTGAACCTCGACATGATGAGCCACTTGAATCACCCATTTTGGCAGAAAACCGCCAAAATACTCCGAGGCTAGAGAATAAAGAAGCCACAGAAACCACCGAAAAAGACATTTTACCGCAAATTAAAGTGGAGGATCATCGTCCCGTCACACCAGTGAATGACGATCGAGCCGAACAAGTGGAGAGTGCGGAAAATATGCCTGTTATCAAACAGGAATTAGACAGCACGGCCGAAATCGAGGAATCTCGCCCAATGGAAACCTCCACCCCCACCAGCAAGGTACAATATGAGTCACAAATTGACTCCAGTACATGCAACGCCTCTGAGCTGCGCTGTAGCCGTTGCGACACTCAATTTAATCACCAAACTGAGCTGGTACAACACGAAAAGGTGCTCTGCGGCTACATCAAACAGGAGATTCAACATAGCTACCAAGAGCAACACACTCAGCAACAGCATCAAGAGCATGAAGAGGAACCGCAGCAGGCGCCATCTCTAGTGCGGCCGCAGCATAGTATGGATGACTCTGCCGAGCAGTCTGGCATCTCAACGACTTCCCTATTGCATTCCAGCGACGTTGAAGACTACCAAGACGAGCGTGATTCCAACTCGCGCAACGACTGCAACAGCGAAAGCAGCGAGCGCAAGGTACGCGTGCGCACGGCCATTACCGAGGAACAACAGCAGCAGTTAAAACAGCACTACGCCATCAATGCGCGTCCCAGTCGCGAAGAGTTCCGTATGATTGCTGCACGTTTGCAGTTGGACGCACGCGTTGTGCAAGTATGGTTTCAGAACAATCGTTCGCGCGAGCGTAAAATGCAAAACTATCAGCAGGCGAATGGGAAACTACCATTTGCTTTGCCCACAACCGAAGCGAGCGTCCCTTCTACCGCTGCGTTAGAGCGCACTGCACTGCCAGCGGGTTTACGCACGGGCGAGGAACAACCGTTGGATCTATCATTGAAACGCGACTGGCCTATAGCGGTAAAACGCAATGGCATGCAGCAACAACATTCGCCTTTATACGGTATTGCGCCAATGCAAAGCGTTGGCAGCGGTGATCTCAATGAAGCTATTAACTTGAGTCGTAAAATGTCTGCCTCGATGTCACCGCCCTCATCACTATCGCCATCATCCGCCGCATCCGTACCTCAGTCGCTTAAACAGCAGGCAGCTGTATACTTCGGCGCGCCATCTGGGAGTCATCATTTCCAACGACAAACACCATCTCCGAATGAAGCGCCGCTAACGCAACAACAACCAATTGCACCGCGCCACGGTAGCAATAGCAATAACAACAGTTTCTCAGCCTCACTGGCCGGCCATCTGCCACCATATATACTGCCCGCCGGTGCGCCGCGGGGTCTGATGCCAATGGATGCGATCTTCCGCATGACACCCGGCGACTATGCTTGCAATCCGCTCATCAACAGTATTAAATTCCCCGACTATCGCGGTACCAGCCTCAGCCCAGGCGGTTCAGAGAAACGCTCTTGGCGCGATGATGACTCACGTATCTCGCACGATGACGACTACATTGGTAATGGTTTGTTGGCCAAACCGAAGCGCCCCAAGGCGGAAACACACGGGCATGCAGGAGATCCGGATTTGCCATTTGTGTGCGATCAATGCGACAAAGCGTTCGCAAAGCAGAGCTCGCTGGCGAGACACAAGTACGAGCATTCCGGTGAGCAAAAACGTCATAAAATGCGCCCCTCCTCTTTTGTACACAGTACGAAGTTTAGGCAATTTTACTGACCGCAACATTTTTTCATCTCTTCAACAGGTCAACGCCCCTACCAGTGTGTAGACTGTCCGAAAGCCTTCAAGCACAAACATCATCTCACCGAACACAAACGCTTGCATAGTGGCGAAAAGCCATTCCAGTGCAGCAAGTGCTTCAAACGCTTCTCACATTCCGGATCCTATAGTCAGCACATGAATCACCGTTATTCGTACTGCAAACCATACAGGGAATAGGTAAACGACAACTCAGCGCAATCAACATCCGCCTCCACAAGATCATCGACAACAAGAACAACATCGAATAACAGTAAATCAGCGCATAGACGCAATTCAGCGGCCGCTTCGCGCAATCTGCTGAATATCGCAGAGTTTCGCAAAAAATTTGGCAATCATGCTAATGGCGCACTCTATCACCACCACTTACAACAACAACAAACGGCCGCAGCAATGGCGACTGCGGCGTTCCAGCAACGCCAACAACAACAACAGCACAATCAGCGTCAGCAGCAACATAATGAGCTGCAACAACGTTTGCAAGCGCAACGATTGCTGCCGCCGCCACCACCACCACCTCCACATATGGTTTGGCCACCGTTGAACGGTGCTGGTATGACTGGAATGTTGCCGCCGCCACTTAATCAGCAATTGCAGCAACAACAGCATCGTACACAAGCTTCGCCTTTGCCACCACCACCGCTATTGCACGGCACACACGATATGCCGCATCTTAGCGTGAGCGAGCCGCAACTATACCATCAACAGCCTAACCAAATTGTGGACCAAGCGCTGCTGACGCCACCACGTTTCGCCGGACCAACCATGCAAACGATGCCGCCCACAAGTACACATCAACAACGCCAGCAATACTTCGACTTCTTCAATAATAAAATGGGTCTGCTGAATTGATGGTCCATATAGCTGAATCAAATTGTAAGCCCGTAGCTGAATCGTTAGAAATCGCTGCTTATTCTGTTACTGTATGGCTGATTCAACCAATGCACGGCTGAATAATACATGCACGTATTCAGCGCTCGATTTAAATAGGCCAACAGCTGCAGCAAATGAACTAATCAACCGCACGTTTGCTAAATGTGTACACCAGTCAAATTGAAATTTATAAGACGTAAATGGAATTCCGCACTTAAGCTCGTACTTAAGCCATAACTAGTTTAATACTCGTATTTAGCTGAATAAGCTCATAAGCACATTCGAAAACCAAATGCTCATTACAATGTCGTTAGCGTAGTGGGAAATAACATAGTAAGCAAGTTTTTTTTATTATTCCTCCTACGATTTTAACTAAGAATTCAAAGTGGAAAAATAATTTTGAGTAAGAATTCAATTTTTGTGCAGGCACAGAAGCTCGTAGCAAAAGTATAATGTTGATATTTAGTTGAAAGTGTGTTTTTATAAGCCGCAACTTGTTAGTTTTAAAACTTTTTTGTTTTTAAGAAGCAGCCGGTAATGATTTGAAGTTCGTAAATTCTCAAATTTAAACAAACTTGTTAAATCTTGTTTTTTTGTTTTCATAAAATGAGTAACCTTTCGTTTTAAAGAATTTATTATTATAACTTTTTCGTATAGGTTTGTAACTTTCGAATATTTTCGTGCGTTCACAAGCAATTTCGCTGGCCAGTACCAAACTAATACTCTTTTGAATTTGATGTTTAGTTTTTAATTATGTTTATCTGTAAGTTTCTAAATATAATTTAGTTGAAGGAAACAAGTATTTCTTATTTTAGTATCGAATATTTTTAATTTTTTATTTAATTGTTATTATTATGATTTTTTATGAAAATATTTGCGCATAATTTTGAGTTTTATTACGTTAAACGTTACTACAATTTTTTTTAGCTGTAAAGTATCAGCCGTTGGGCTGCACACTCAAGTAAACAATAAGTATATCTAAAGAAAAGTAATTAACACTTTATTTTTCGATTTATTTACAAAGTTTTCTAAACACAAACGTGAAATTTACAAGCATAATTTATATTTTCCTATTTTATTTTGTTTTTCTATTTCAATATGGTATTTTAAAAGAAAAAAAAAGATTTTAGTAATGAAAGTAAAAACTTTAACCTTTTAACTCCGTAAAATACAAAAAAAAAACATAATTTCACGCCTTCTACTTGAGTATTTAACCAAACAATAGTTTTTTTTAAAGAATCTGCAAAGCAGAGAAATAGTATTCAAACACTGTATTTTTTAAAATCACACAAACTGTATTACACCAATATGCAATAGTATATGTTCAAGCAATATAACAATATTTATTCACCACATGCACACAAACAGAGTCTTCAAAATGACATGCCATTTACAGTTAAATTTTTGTTTTTTTTTGTAAGACAAGAACACGCTTTACTGCTAAAAATATTTATTTTTCTTGTTATTTGCTTATCAAGAATTCACATAAACCTCAAGCCACAAACATGCCCTCTCATAACACTTCTCTCTTGAATCTTTATTTCAATTGAGGTTTGGGCGAATTCAAACGCAACAAGAAAAAACCACTACGACGAGCATTCCACAAGCGAGTCTGGCGTGTAAAGTGAAGAACAATCGTTAAGCACATGCCACGCCCACTAGGGAAATTTAAAAACAAACAAAAAAACAAAGATGCATGCGGAGCTTAATTAAACTTTGTAAGCCAGCACAAAAAATAATAAAAAAATTCACTAAAATAAAGTGAAAATTATAAAAAAAAATGTTAATATTTAAGAAAAAAATTAATTTGGCCTTATTAAGAAACTTATTTGGAACTTTAAATGTGCTAAAATTAGTAAATAATATTAAAATTACTTTTAGCTTGTAAATTGCGGAATTGTGTTGTTGTAGGCGCGTTTGAAGTAAATCTAAAAAAAAAACTAACTTGAGGTGAAAGCGAAAATATAATAGCTATAAAAGCAAAATGTTTGGAGACTAACAAAGCAAAAACAACAAAAAAATCTTGTATTAATAGCATAGCAAAATTTTTTCACAAACTTTTAAGCTCAAGTTATTACAACAAAATCTTTAAACTTTAATACATACAAATTAAGCAAAAAAAAAAAGTTTGCAAACAAAAAAATTAACTACTTAACCTACTTGTAAAAATTCATGGACAATAAGAAACTTACGGAAATTTTGTTGAGTTTCGAAAGATAACAAATTTCCAAAGCTTCCTCGCTACATAAATATTTTACCTGCATTTGTTTTTGTAAATTTAAACACCAATTCGCGACACATTGCGTTTGCCAAAAATATGATTACCACTTGCCCGATGGAAATAAACTCATTCAAGGACAGAAAATGCAATTACAACGAAACTCAGCAGTTTAACAACGCAAGCCACCACAAGAAAGTAAGTCATCAATAAAATTACAGTTGTTGTAAAAATAAACAGCAGATTAAGAAGAAAAAGTAATAAAAAAAGTGTGCCCAAAAGAAATGTGCGCAAAATTGAAGCAACACAAATGCATAAAGAAGGTTTCCTAAACAACGAACACATTTCGTTTCTTCCTCAAGCACCCATGAGAACCAGCGATATAATGCAAATTTTTTAATTAAAATAAAAAAAAAAATTAATGTTAAAAGAGAATAATTTGTATGCAACAAAAGTAATTTAACGCAACACTATGTAATTATAAAATTAATTTAATAAAATTTTCGGTTTCAAGGTTTTGGAAATTTTTTCGCTTTGAAATTATGCCCTGTATATCCTAACCGAGCAATCAAGCTAGAAATCCAAAGACATGTACTGTTAGCACAATACGCGTGGCAATGTCGCCGCCACAACCCCCACCACAAGGTTGTAGTTGTGTATGTACACTTAAGTTAAAATAAGTTTTAAGGTTAGTTTTAACAATCCCTCGTATTTCTTATTTGTAAGTCCTCCTCTACGTACTTGTCTGTATATAGATTTATGTTAATTACATTTGCGGTTCTTTTTTATACCATTAACAGTGAATTCTTAGCGGCCATAAACTCCAAAATATTGAGTGAAATCAAGTTGAACGTAATTATTAGAGCATACATACATAATTACTTTAATTCATAAACTACGTATAGAGCATATAAATAAACAAGTTTAATTACACAAAAGTTGAATGTTAAATTAAAAGTAAAGTTGAAATTAAAATGAAAATGAAAAAAAAACACCTAATTTTTAAGCACAAATTTTTCGGCCTGTAAGCGCCTGAAGAAATTTGTTTTAATGCCTTATAAATCGTTAGTTATAGCAACAAGTTGTATTTAATTAAAAAATAATAATAATAATAACAAATACATTGTAAATTACCAAATCAGCGCCAATCCAAATAAATTAATAAATACTATTCTTG
Source organism: Bactrocera correcta (assembly GCA_027475135.1). NCBI lineage: Eukaryota > Metazoa > Arthropoda > Insecta > Diptera > Tephritidae > Bactrocera > Bactrocera correcta. The sequence continues at coordinate 17,340,369 of CM050325.1, forward strand.
GAAGTAATAGAAGCAACAGTGCCATAAGGTTAAAAAGAGTAAAAGCAGAGCCGTAACCACTGCTTTAAGCCCACAAACTGTCTGTATGTGTTTATCTGTTTAATGTTCTTTTTTGAGTTGTTTTACTGAATAGTTTTAAGTGATTTTTTAAAATAATTTTTTACTGCTTGTTTTAGCTGTACATTATGTGTATGTATTATTATTTTAAAATTAGTTGTATTATTATTTTTGATTACTCCTAAGTAATAGCCTTGATTACAAGATTTCTACGCACATACTTACGTACATATGTGCATGTAATTGCGTATGTATGAGAGCAAAACGCTTGCAACACAAGCATTCAAGGCGAAGCGAAACTTAAGCTTGATTATAGCTATTTTTTACCAAATACATTGAACATTAAGCGTTATATACATATACTTAAATAAATGACTAATTGAAAATATATGTAATTATAGAAGTGAAGCAAGCAAATAAATAAATTAATATATATTATATACAATGCATTCTTGGCGTAAACGTATTTTAATCAAAATAGTGTAAAAAACGATGAAAACCAAGCAAACGCGTTGACGAACATTCATGCATACGCAGGTATGCACACCAAAACAAAATACACACATACACAGTTTTTGTCTTAATGAATTTACAAAACTATTATTATTATAACAATTATACAATTTACAACATTAAAAGAATACAAATGAATGAAAAAATATAAATAAAACATAAAATATATTGAAAATTAAATTTTATTGCATTTTATTTGCGCGAAGTGGTTGAGATTATGTAATATTTACATATTTAGGTTATATAGTGGTGTTCATGAAAATAGTAATGCAACAGCTTCTTATATTAAATGATCTTTTCTAATATATAATCAAATTATAAAAAATAAAAAATTTCGTTACTTTCGTTTCCACCGTAAAAAAAAGCTATTCATTAAAATAGTTTGTTCGTTCATATATTTATTAAAAAATGATGAGATAGTAGTGACAAATTTATTTAAGGGATTTAATAATTTGTTGATATAAGTGTTTTGAATTCCCAGTGCTTTTTCATTCTTAGTGGGTAGAAGAAGGCATTGAGTCATCGAGAAAAGATACCTTTGCTAAGGAAACCAGAAAGCACCTACAGGGAGTCAAGGTTATAGAAAATTATATAATGCTAAAGCAAGGAATAGTCGGGTAAAATTGACAAAAAAAAAACAGTATTAAAGGTGAGAGAGATTACACGAAATATAAAAAACAAGTACAAACTCAAAAATTTTAAAAAATAATTTAAGCTTGTCGGTTACTACTCTAACAAATCGTAAGAAACTAATATCTTGAGAAGGATCTCGGTCCAAAACACACGACCAAAGCAGAGAATTTTACGTTCTCTGAACGAACCATCATACAGATTTCGATTTGCACCTTCTCTATACTTTACGTGCTCTGGCTGAATGCAAGCAGCATTCTCGAACATTCTTTGCTGCTCACACAAGCCGTTCGATCGAGAAAAATCATTACGAAACAAGCAACAGTGATTGGAACTGAATGTTCGCTTTGAGCACGCTCGCTTACGATCATTCATTTTTGTTGAAGCAAAGTTTTCCGTCACAAAAAATCTGAGTCTATGATCGGTTATGATCGAAAAAATTGTGATCGTTGCAGCTCTCTGGTGTGTATGGCATTCCCCCACCAATAATGCATACGAAACATACATACTTATGTACTTATATGCGTTCACATGTACATATGTCACCCGCAAAAATTACGAATATTGTTCTACAAAAACAACAATGGTTTCAAATAGCGTCAGCAGCGTCCAAGTCAAAATGGCAGCCAAACAGCCGATGCCCAAATTTGTAGAAAAACACCTAACAACAACATTTTCATTCATGAACGCAAGCGCACTTTCAACAGGCAAACTTGCTTCATTCATAAAAACAAACACCATTACATCTCCCCGAGTATGCCTTTGCCCACAAGCGTCTTTTCGCGGCTATGGCAAAAGCTAAAAATCATAAATTTAACAATTTCTGATATTTGTATGCGAAGGAAAAAGTGACAACCCCGCAAATATAAGTATTCAAATATATTAAAATAAAATTGTCAACATAGTTTATTTGTCGATATTCAAGTCAAGAAATGTTTAAAAGAAAATATTCAATATTCCTCTGATTTACATATGTGTACAGTGAATCCTGGTTAAGTAGTACTCCGCTTAAATGAAAATCATTCCTCTTAACTGTCTATATCTTGCTGCATCTCACGGTTTGTTATTTAAAATACATAGAAATTATTGTTTTAAGTACACTCGATTAAGTATCCGCACTCGCTTATGTGCAATATTATATTTCTATTTTTAACAAACCACAAAAATCTGTATCTTTGATTGTGGCAGATAACCGGGATTGACTGTATTTGTAAAGGAATGTAAAAAATATTTTTACCCGGCTTGCAAAATCTGCGTCGATATGTATGCAAGCTCACACACAAACATGCATATCTACGCTGGTTTGTAAGCGAAGCTGGTACAGCGGCAAGGGAAGCAGTGGCAATTCGCGATCGTTCTTTTGTGTTTTCGGCACAGCTCGGATTTTATACCAACAACACAATGCTGTGACGCATCAGTCATTCGACACATGGACTCTTTGACATGAAAGTAACAAAATGCATATTTAGGTAGTAATACAAATTTTATTGAATTATACATATTTTTGCAAAGATTTTATGGAATTCATCATAAAATAGCTCAATTTTAAAATATATACTATGTACATACTTATGTGATTTCATAACAAATATATGTACATATGTACACCGATCTATAAATTATATGCAGCATCGTTTGCGCATAGTAAAAAAAGGAAACTCTAAGTGTACATTCCTTAATATTGGAATTATCATTATTTTTCTCATTTAACACTGAAAATGCTCAATTCTGCTATTTTCGTGTCTCCTGATGTTAAGTGGTGACACACGCTCATCCAAAACAGTAAATATCCCAACATTGAAATATCCCTAAATTCTCGACATCGTGAACTTTCTCTATAAATATACGTTCTCTGCCTTCTCTATAAATATACGTTCTCTGATATACGTTCTCTGCTGAGGCTTAAAAAATAATTTCAAGTTACTTTGCAACACTGTGTTCCATTCCCGCTTCATATCATAAATTTTTACAACACTAGAAATGTCAGCCGCGTTATATACTATAAATACCAGGTTGTAAACAGCTAACAATTCATTCGTGCTCATTATTTTTAGGACGCATTTTATTAAAAAGCATTAATATTATTTTTAAAGTGAAAATATATTAAAACGAGCAACATGTTGGGCATCCACAATTATGGCAGTTCATCGGAAAGTGATTCTGAAGCAGACGAAGCCACCAAAAAAGTGATAACTAAAGCACAGACTACTGATGCAGTCGCACATTTGAAGCCCGTCGACCCCGCACTGTCGATTGCTAAATCCCTCGCCGTTTGCGCAGCTCCTGAAGTTGTGCCGATGAACGCCGTTGAGGTATCGCGCACAATTGATCCTACTGTGAAAGAAGTGACATATAATCCAAAATTTGAAGAACTGTACGCACCTGTTAAAGGTCCGGAAAATCCAAACTTAACACAACAAATGCGAGCGCCGCGCAACACTCTTTCTGGATATGTGGAAAAGGCGCACATTAATGCGTTTGAATTTGAAAATCAGCGACGCACATTCCACACTTATGGTTATGCATTGGATCCCTCAGTCGACGAAGTTGCAGACGGTCAAGGATTTGTCGGTGATTTACAATCTGCATATGATGATGATGGAAAAACTGTGTTTGAATCACCGAAACCGAAAAGGAAACGTAAACAAGATAAAAACGACAATCCGGAAGACATTGAAGGTTTCGTTGGTCCTTGGGGTAAATATCAAGATGAACAATCTATAGCACGTCCAAATGACCAAGAAAAGGCAGAACTGGAAGAGATTCTTGCCAAAAGACATAGGCGTAATCGCATTGTTGAAGATAAGCCATTGGAGGAAAAATCTGTTCTTCACAGTACGTTACTAAAATATAATTTCCTTGTTTTTAAAGTTTTAATACCTAATTAATTTATTTACAGTCAAGGATGCTTACGATTATCAAGGACGTTCTTATCTACATGCTCCACATGACTTGGGTATTAACTTGCGTTCAACGTCCGCGCCTAACAAATGTTTCTTACCGAAATCACACATACACACTTGGACTGGGCATACAAAAGGTATTTCGTCAATTCGATGGTTCCCTCAAACAGCGCACTTACTGCTTTCGGGCTCAATGGATTGTCGCGTGAAGTTGTGGGAAGTGTTTGGCGAGCGACGCTGCATTCGTACATTCTCTGGTCATAGACAGGCAATCAAAGACATCGCTTGGAACAATAAAGGCACCAAATTTCTCTCCGCTTCCTATGATCGTTATATAAAAATGTGGGATGCCGAAACTGGTGAGGTTATATCACGTTTCACAGCCCGCAAAATGCCCTTCTGCGTCAAGTTCCATCCGGACAACAACAAGCAACATCTCTTTGTTGCAGGCACATCTGATAAGAAAATTATTTGCGTAAGTATTTTTTTCACTTCTAAAAATATTTATGTACTAATATTTAATTTTGATCCACAGTGGGACACACGAAGCGGAGATATTGTTCAGGAATATGATCGCCACTTGGGTGCAGTGAACACTATTACATTTGTCGACGAAAATCGACGTTTTGTAACTACCTCTGACGACAAATCGATGCGTATTTGGGAATGGGATATACCAGTCGATATGAAGTACATAGCCGATCCCACCATGCATTCCATGCCGGCAGTGACGCTTGCACCAAATGGCAAATGGCTGGCGTGTCAGTCTTTAGACAATAAAATCGTGATATTCTCCGCGTTAAATCGTTTCAAAATGAATCGTAAGAAGACGTTCAGTGGACACATGGTTTCGGGCTATGCCTGCCAGCTTGACTTTTCGCCTGACATGAGTTATTTAGTTAGCGGAGATGGAGACGGTAAATGCTATATATGGGACTGGAAGACAACGAAAATGTACAAGAAATGGCAGGCGCATGAAGGTGTGTGTATAAGCGCAATGTGGCATCCACATGAAGCAAGCAAAGTGGTAACAGCCGGTTGGGATGGCCTAATCAAATACTGGGATTAGACGAAAGATATTGCATAGCAAAATATGTTAAGTAGTGCACACCTCACACAGTTGTAATAGTTTAATATTCAATAATAGAAATAAAAATGTAAAATAAGTTATATCTCATAACTTAAAATATATTTACTATGAATATTTATTTTGACATACATAAATTCTAATTTGTTCACTTAAAAAATACTTATAAAAAGCTCTAATAGATTCCTAATAGATATGTATATTCTTTAATCTAAACGATTAAAAACGTAATTGTTATCAGTACTTTTGCTCAATTACTTCACTCATGCATGAGTCTCACAATATTTTACTCATTTCAGAAGTTCACTCATATTGAGCATCATCCAAAACTACTCACTTTCATAATTTGTTTACACCATTTTTACATTTGTTTACAAACAATTCCACCTTCTACGGCAGGACCATGCGCTAATAATCAAAACAGAAAATAACTGATAACAGCGGGACCTGCGCACTGCGGCCCAAACTGCTGTCAAACACTTATAGTTTAACAACTGACACCCCTACAGTTTTATTAAATAAGCGAGTGATACGCCATATGTGCTTTGTCTGCTAAGTGAAAATAATCGATTTTAACAGCCGCGAACATTTCCTTACAAATTAATAAAAATTTACTCAAAAATCAAAACTCGAAAACTTATTTCTATTCGAAAATAAGTCAAGAACATACTTTTGCTGCAGTGCATACAAAGTTTTTCATTTCCGACCGTTAAGTGATAAATTGAAAAATGTAGTGACAGCATACTTGCATCGTAGTTCATGGCCGTTCAACAATAGTTGTGATGTGAAAGTGAAAATGAAGTAAACATAATTTTTTTGTTTGAAAACAGTGCTTGAAAACTACAAATTAAACAAATACTTTACAGTATACTTTTTCCCATTACAAAAGCATCTCATTTCCTCAAGACTCCTCACGTTAGATAACAATAGAAAAGCGCACTAAACTCCAGTTCCCTTCAGCAAGAATCAAAACAAGCACATCCACCACAGTTAAACCTGTCGACAGCAACAACAATAACACCTTATCCATTACAATCATCATCCTTCCTCATAACCAAAAATACCTTAGAATACTATCACTTCCGCTCTAGATAGAAATCGCTATACCAAAAGCACCATCGTCACTCAGTAAGTGCTGTCAGAATGTCCAAACCACCCACAGACACTACGGGTCTGGGCTACTCATACCACTTGCCCTCGGGTGGTTTACTTTTACGACTCAAGAATTCCCTCTCACAATTTAGCGATCTATTCAGTGAGTTCAATAGATATATTGCACCGGCCTATCATCATGACCGATGTGAACGTTCGGTGCATATGCGTCTCTATTCGATGCAAAAACGCGAATTCGTCATGATCTTTCTGGGGTTTCTCATCTGTTTCGGTTTGGCAATTGTAATTGGCCTCACCGGACCACCCATTACTAGTACATCGGAGATCACCGCCAAAAGTATACTGGCGAATACATCGTTGGCTAATAGTAAAACGGTGTTGGCAACAGGGCCGTTTGCGATGAAATCACCACTAATGACCACGTACTCCCAACAACTATGGCTGATTGCCAAGTTGGTGACGGACAACAATGATGGTGAGTTGTAATGAGATATGGTTCAGCGGTGTACATATGTTTATTTTATGCATTATTTTTCAGACGAAAAATACGATAAGAGTTTCCAGGTGAGCGTGGCCATAGATGGTATTACAGAACAACACAAACCTTTGAGCATACTTCGCGCCGATTCGGTTCGCAATCGTACTCGACATTTGTCCTGCGTGCGAAACGATTGCGAAGAATTCACGATACTGCATTTGGGTTTTCTTGAATATGCACATTATATAATCACTGTGCGCTTCTACGGACTGGAGACCTTCCACCAGAAGTATAATATACGCAGCATAACGTTTTATGTAAGTTTTACCGATGTTGTAAAGCAATAATTGCAGAGTTTAGTGTTCTTTTCTATATTGTTTTTCTCTCGGTATTTACTCTTTTACAGTTCAAAACTTACAGTCCCGAGTTTACACAAATCGAGATATGGTTCCGCTTTATATTTCTATTATTTACTTTCATTGTAATTGTAAGTAAATATGGCTAAGGTATGTTAATATGTTAGCAGTATATAATTATAATATCTTTATAGTGCTGGTATGCTCACACACTCCGCAAATATCCCATCTACGATTGGTCTATCGAACAGAAATGGATGTCCATACTCTTGCCGCTTCTCTTGTTGTATGACAGTAAGTATAAAGAACAAATAAAAAATATACATGTTTAAATTATCACTTTCTTCTTACAGATCCCTTCTTTCCATCAATTTTCCTAATGAACTCGTGGTTCCCTGGCATGTTGGATGCAATTCTCCAAGCCACATTTCTGTGTTCGCTCCTCATGTTCTGGCTTTGTATATATCATGGCCTGCGGCAGAATGAAAGGCGTTTCCTGCGATTCTACTTGCCAAAAATCATTGTTATACTACCAATTTGGCTATGCGCCATAGTATTGGCCACTTGGGAGAAATGCAACGAGCTCCGCGATCCCACCTATAGCCACTTTGTGGACACACGCAATTATAATGTGAGTGAGGAGCATGGGAGTATACGTAAACGACTATGAACATACCAATAATTCATCTATCTTTCTAGGGTTTTAAGCTGTTCTTTTTCATAGCAGGCTGTATGTATATACTATATTTGGCCTTATTAGTATTACGCGCCTATACTGAGCTCAGGTCGATGCCTTATTTTGGTAAGCACTCTTGAAATATACAGTTGTGATAATTTTAGAGTTGTAAAAGTTTAATTAAACAAAATTTTTTCCAGATATGCGCCTGAAATTCTTAACGCTTTTAATGTTATTTGTTATCTCCATTACCATAATGGTAACAACATGTCGCTTTGGCTTCGGTATATTGGAGGATAATTTTGTAGCCACACTTAATACCACCTATCATAGTTCGGCGCAGTTCATGTGCTTTTACGGGCTGTTGAATTTTTACCTATACACTATGGCTTATGTGTATTCCCCTAATGGTCGCTTTTCACAAGGTACAGACATTACAAAAACTAGCATATTTTTGAATGAATGTTTGAAACAATGATTTTTTCAGAAATCTCTGTAACTAAGGATAATCCGGCATTTTCGATGATTAATGATTCGGATGAGGAGGTGGTATACGGCTCGGAGGATGAGTCACGACGTCCTCTAACTGTGGGCAACAAAAATGATTATGATAGTGATTAAATAGTAAGATAACTACATAAATTATATTTATAGGTGGCATATTTTGGAACACAATAATTTTTCTGTAGTGAAATGCAAATGTGTCGTTTTTCTTCATTTCTGATAAGCAAATATTTTTCTAGAAAACTTCCATAAGACCTATTTACGCCTATGTATCCCCTATTTTAATTTGTAATTAAATTCCTTTGTCCTTTTTTTAATATTTGCTGTGTTTTGAAATACATAGTTTTGTTATTTTTATTATATTATTATTTTTTGTTTTTATTTACGAACTTTTAAACGAGATGTATTAATGAACTGTTAAATATATGTATATGTACCATAATATATGATTACTCAATTATATGGTAAAGTTCATCTGACACAAACAATATGCAAATAAAACTACCAAACTTTCTAATATAAATGGAACATTTAATATCTATGAGGACTGGTCCCACACATATCTTATAACAAAGGAATTTTTGATGTTATTTTTGCAGTGGCGGATATTACCAAAATAATATCGAAGATTTTCGACGAATTATTTCATGTCCGTTTCTGTTACGTAGACCCGACTGTAATCGGAACGGTCATTGAACGGTTGTTGGCCAATAGAAAGAGTAAGTTAAAAGACAGATTGTTTTGGGTATGGCCACTGTCGAGTCCCTCTAATTAATCATGTGTATAAAAAAACAATAGAATAATTTTATTTACATATTTGGTAAACTTAAATTCGTGAACATTAAATTATACACTAATAAGAATTTTTCAATGTTGGCAGCTCGGTTACATGTTGCTGGACTCACAGAGTTGCATCAATTAGTATTGGTGAGTAACCATTACCTGCCAACACGTCAACAGTTTTTTGTTTGTTTTCATTTGGCACTCGTTCCATTCAGTGTTGTCGGTTTTTCTTCTTGATATACCTAATGTATTTATCACTTGTATTTGTCCGCGCAACTTTAATCATTATGCTGCGCGCTGTTTTCAAAATAAAATTATCTTTTTATTCGCGGAATGTTTTTAACAAATTAAATCAATAAAGTGAAGTCAACAATAAATAAAAATAGAAAAATAAAGTTTTTTCAAAAAAGTGTGCGTGTTTTGCGTAAAGCAGCGTCGCTTTATTGAGCGAAATTCTTTATTTAAAAACGTGTATATGCACTCACATAGGTGTTTTTGTTTTTACAAAATTGCTGGCTGAACAAAAAAGATACCAGCTGGATAGCGATTTTATGTGTACAAGTTCTCAACTTTAGCTTTTGGGATCGATACCTAACTTATTTTGTCTATTGTAAAATCAAAATTGCACGATCTTCGTTCATTGATTTCAAAGCAAGTGTGTGTTGTAACGGGTGATTTTTTAAGAGCTTGATAACTTTTTAAAAAAAAAAAACGCATAAAATTTGCAAAATCTCATCGGTTCTTTATTTGAAACGTTAGATTGGTTCATGACATTTACTTTTTGAAGATAATTTCATTTAAATGTTGACCGCGGCTGCGTCTTAGGTGGTCCATTCGGAAAGTCCAATTTTGGGCAACTTTTTCGAGCATTTCGGCCGGAATAGCCCGAATTTCTTCGGAAATGTTGTCTTCCAAAGCTGGAATAGTTGCTGGCTTATTTCTGTAGACTTTAGACTTGACGTAGCCCCACAAAAAATAGTCTAAAGGCGTTAAATCGCATGATCTTGGTGGCCAACTTACGGGTCCATTTCTTGAGATGAATTGTTGTCCGAAGTTTTCCCTCAAAATGGCCATAGAATCGCGAGCTGTGTGGCATGTAGCGCCATCTTGTTGAAACCACATGTCAACCAAGTTCAGTTCTTCCATTTTTGGCAACAAAAAGTTTGTTAGCATCGAACGATAGCGATCGCCATTCACCGTAACGTTGCGTCCAACAGCATCTTTGAAAAAATACGGTCCAATGATTCCACCAGCGTACAAACCACACCAAACAGTGCATTTTTCGGGATGCATGGGCAGTTCTTGAACGGCTTCTGGTTGCTCTTCACCCCAAATGCGGCAATTTTGCTTATTTACGTAGCCATTCAACCAGAAATGAGCCTCATCGCTCATCGGACACGGACGCGAAACACATTTCGAACCGAACACTGATTTTGGTAATAAAATTCAATGATTTGCAAGCGTTGCTCGTTAGTAAGTCTATTCATGATGAAATGTCAAAGCATACTGAGCATCTTTCTCTTTGACACCATGTCTGACATCCCACGTGATCTGTCAAATACTACTGCATGAAAATCCTAACCTCAAAAAAATCACCCGTTACTTTTCTTTCTGAACAACTCCAGCTCCAAGAGATATTAGTGTAGCCGGTGTTGGAGCCCAGCGTAAACTGCGCCAGCGCAACAAATTGAAAAGCAAAAAACAAAAATTGTGAGTACAATAAACCAAAATAAAGCAAGAAAATTAACCCATAACATTTTACCGCATAAGCAGCAGATATTAACAGGTAAGCAAATGTAGGAATTTTATGGTTGCGTTTCATAATACCACAATCACAAAACCTGATCATCAGTGAGGAAACTCAAACGCTATTTTTGAAGCCTTAGTGACTTTAAAGATTTTAGCCAATAACCTTGTTTTTAAAAACTCGTCTTTTAATAGTTTAAGATCTTATGAAAATGAAAAAAATAGTTACTCTTCGGATATTTCGAAATTATCTTCTGGGAAGGGGGAATACAAACCGGTTTTCATTTATTGATTATTTAAGAGTTCTCACCTGCGCCGTCTTAATAACAAGAATTATTTATGGATTGTGATAGCGTTTGGTATAAACTCGCAGTATATATAGTTTTTTAAAGTGGTTGATTGCAAATGCCTTTAATTTAATAGATATATTAGCGGAAATCTTCATACTTGCAGCATAAGACATGCTCACAACATTTTTTGCATTTTATTTATGGAAATTTGATTTCAAAGATCAGCAGCAAACAAATTTCGATTGGGTTGTACAAGATTCTACAAATGCTCAATCGTGAGTTAGTCGCTAATAATTCATAACCCTATTATAATGTGTTAATTCGTAAAAGGGTTGATGGTTCCGTACTACTGGGAAGCCTTCTAACTTAAGAAGGTATTGTAGTATATAATAAAAATATCGCACATTTTTTCATATTGCGGTTATTTAGATATTGAATAATGTCCCCTAAAAAGATGTTCAAATTTCAAAGAGAATTGATTGATCACGTGATATTGCATATTAAAAGTTCAGCAAAAATCGCGTTCCTGGATCGCGGTCAATATACCTTTGTTTTGTACATTGAACCTGTTGCTTGGTTATTTTATCAATTGCCAAAACCCTGGAAGTTGGGCTCTAGACTAGAATGCCCATTATTAGTTATAATGCTTATTGCATTTATCTTAGTTGGAAATAAAGAGCCAACAAAATGTTCTCTGTATTTTTAGTAAAACGTATTAAGTCACATTGGCTGTATATAAACGAATCTACTCTTTCATTTCATTTTTATTTTTATTTCTAATACCATATTTAAGGGATTTATTTTAGTTCCTAACACGATGGACAGCGGTGAAACGTGACTTGCTTAATCAAACACTCTGCTATCCAACTTAAATAAAGTAATTTGCATTTGCATAATCGTCGTCAGTGCATTTTACTCAGTTCGATTAACGGCACGACATGGCAGTAAAGTGTCTGAATCATTGGCGTCACAACTCAGACTAGAGTCAACGGAAAAATGCAGGCGCACGACACAGACGCATAATTCAAAAGTCATAGAACTGCACTTACAACAATTCGAGTTGGATTGTCTGCATGCTACGCATTTTAATTTAACGAATTTGTACGCACAGAAATAATAACAACAATTAATATGAATTATTTGTGCTGGCCTTTCAGCGTTGGCGCTGGGGTCTCTTGAGCTGGGCTCGAAAGCTAAACAAACCAAATCCCTCGAAATAAAAATAGATAAAATTGTATCTAAGTGCATGTGTAAGTGAATATTAGTACGCGCGTGTGTATGTGCCCGCTGGAGCGTGTTACTTCACAACAACAAACAATGGTGGTTCATCGCCAATGCAATGACAAAACTCGCACTTTTGTAATTCCAATTCGGAAGTGATTCTGCTCCGGTGGAGTGAGTATGCCCAAAATAAACACTTTAAATGTATGAAGCGTGGGTGTTCAACCACCGTGAATACAAGATCACCCTCGCTTCGTACTACGGTCAACAATTTTGCGGGCAAATCGTTTTCCCTTTGCCTCGTTTGTGTTGGCTTTTGCCTCACTCATGTCCAACCGTAGGTGTGTACCTAGTGAATTACCAACGAACAATTAGCGAAAATAAAAAGTGAAATAATCGAAAATGTGAATGCTAGAAAAGCACACTGAATATAAAACTTTAAAAGGCTGCTGAGTTGGCTTTTTGTTTACTGCCCAAATGGGAGAAAAACGCCGGCCGGCCGTTTAGTTGGGCATTCGGCTCACCTTTGCTATACTCGGAGTACGTTGACACTTTTCTTAAGTCCTCTTTTGGTGCCTCTTCGCAAATGGTATGTGCATGCGCATATGGCTTGAGTAAAATTACAGAAAAAGTGTGTTTTTTATTGAATAACACAAATCAATGATTCTGCACCTTTTCGGCCTACCGATCACCTCTTTAAATATTGATAAAAATTCCATTTCCTCTTTAACGTTCCAAATAATATGGATGGATAAATTTTAAACCTAAACAAACGAAATTCAAAGTATCACGATGAGGGTGTTTCTTCTTAACAATATGGTGCATGTAATTTTCGTATTCCCACACAGCCCACAACTTTCATTTGGGGTTGTTTCAACTCTGTCAACACCACATCAGCTGTGCTGCGCGCAGTCAGTGTGGTCGCCTTGACAATACAAACTCTGTTTATTCCATTCGGATTTAAGTATGATGAGTGCACGTTTATATCGTAAATCCATTTATAGATTGTGTGTGTATACATTGGTTCAAACACGCGTTGTCCTCATCCATCCAACAGTGGGAATGGTTATGGTATTGTTTTGTTTTTCCTTACTGCTAGTTGTAGTTCAGCGTTTGGTGCAGGAATAATGGGATGCCCAACTCTTCTCTCACTGGAAGTGAGAGAACAATTGCTAAACGTCAAAACCACCTAAACTTGACAGTTGACTGGATTGAGGAGGTTTTGACGTTTTGTAATTGGAATGACTGGAACGGCCAGATTGAAATTATACCAAAAATATATCTGAACGGAGAAATTTGTTGCCGCCGTTCAAGATCGCTAATAAAAATTTAAAACAATGAAAATCAAAGAAAATGCGAAATTTAAGTATATATCATAAAGCATTTTGTAATTTGATGCACATTAGAATTAATTTTCAATTACAAATGATTAAAAACAGGCTTAATTCACCTTATTAAAACTGAAAGATCGAAAGTCAGTTGTGTTAATATACCATAAAATCATAAAAAAGGACTTAAGTAGTTTCGCTATATATTACAAGTTCAATATATAATAATTTGCAATCGTAATAAATGTTGGGTGTTTTAATTTAAAATGCCCAAAAATTCTTTTTTTATTCCATCTGGCCATAATGGAAAATGTTATAAAAAACGCTTATTTTGAGGTGCTCTCACACTGGAATAAGTTGGGCATCCCATTATCCCTGGTTTGGTGCATCAACAGTGGCGTCTTGTTTCTAAACTAAACTCTCAGATCTCGAAATGTCACCGGCTTTGCAAAGCGAAAACAAATCAACAAAGGAGTTGGAAAAAAGTGAGCTATTCGTGAATTTTTATTTATTCTCATTTAACCTCTATACGTTCTGATTTTGAAATAAGTTAGTGAATATGTGTATTATTACAAGGGATTTGTAGTATTATAAAGAAAACATCGAAGGTTTTCTTTTGAATTCTTGTTCTGTGAGTGTGTTCTGGTTACCGTTGACATACTTCTGAGGGTATTTCTAATATTTATATTTTATAAGATATTTCAATGAAATACTGTCAACGAAATCGTTTTTAGTGGTTTAATTTGAAATCGTACCTAATTTGCGACGACTTTCGATTTTTTAAAACTAAAGATTATATAGTCATCGAGGATTCGGTCATACGAACCAAAACAAAACCTTTCTATTCGCATTTTGAAAAAAAGTGGCTTCGAATCGGTGAAATTTGCTTTTTTTTGCAATTCAGCAGCTTTTTGATTTTTTTTTTTTTTTGGAGTCAAATTACAGCAACGGAATCGCACGTTATTAGCTGTTATAAATCAGGAATGGTCGTCATCAAAAGGGGTGTCTCTCATCCGAGGCTGTTTTTTACTGTTCATTGGAGCGTTTTTTACGTGGCTGGTCCCAAAATCACTGCACAACCCTGAGTAGGGATGGTTCGCCTTCGCACTTTGGCTCACCTTCAAACGGATGTTCTATTTAATACTTGGTCGTTTCCGGCCACTCCCAAGTGAATGACGATCATAGAGCTTTCCTCAGTTGCGTGAACTTCTACACATGACTCCATCCTCCAATTCACATTAGCTTGTGTTTTTGCTTTTAGCGAACAATAACTGTAAAATATGGAGGTTTTCTTCTTGTTAGTGTCCATCTTTGAGCTCTAATTTTTTGTAGTACAAAATCTTATTTTTCTAACGTCATATAGCGTAGCCCAATCGATATGCGGATAGTAGATAGAGATTATTAAAATTATAGATTGCAAAAATAGTAAATTTATTTTTACTAAAACTTATATTTGTATGTTTATATTTCAATGTGTTTGTAAATATCAGCATTTATTTTAATTAAGATTTAAATGTGTTAGTTAAATAATATTTGTTATTCAGTTATTATTGATTTTTTCTGCAATTGCTTATTTGTAATCCTCAATTTTTTATAAATTTTGGATTATTTTCTTATGCGAAAACAGTAATTAATCATCAAATTGTCTAAACATCGGAAGACTATCTTTCATAACATTGTTTGTAGACATGCCAGTTGTGTGAATGAATGGGCTTACAAGCGTGAAATACTTGTATATGAATGAGTACATGCTTGAATACACAGCATTTAGCCAACTCGCATCGCCATTCAGTCAGTAGGTTGGTTGATAATCCCCACACTTGTCTATTAATACGATTTTGTGAATTTATTTAAAAAACCATTTACCCACATTCAGCAAAAGCCTCGCTTACAAATTGGCTTTGAAAAACTATTTATCATTGCGGCGTGCAGCTAAATACAAAAGCAAATACGCAGACCTAGTATTAAGTAATACAAATACGGCAAGCGACCATAAATGCTGCGCCGTCGAATTGCAAAAACTTGAACTTGACAATCAAACAGCTTTAATATTTGCCAAAATTGTTGGCTCTTTTGTCCTCCTTTCCAATTAACGAAATCACTTTTGACACGCGTTCGTTTTCACAAATCTTGGCGCTTTCCTACAAACTCTTTTAATGAGGACTGTCGCAAACCTTGGTACTGTATTCGTTTCACATATTTGTTAATAGTTTGTAATTAAATTGTGTATTTTTGGTGTTTTTATCATTAGCATGTGTTTGTTTGTTTGTAGCAATCGCGCCTCTACTTTGGCGAATCAATTAGTGATCGTGCAATTATTCGCAAAACAAAGCGACAGCCTCTATCGCAACTTGCAATACAATAGGTAATTGAAGAATGTGATTACATAAATGTGAATGTGTGGGTGTGTTTAGTAACCAGCAACATTCCTTTTCGCGGTACTGATTTTCATTGCCCCATTTCCACCTTATTCGTCATGACAACTGTACCGGCTGCCCCTATTGGGGAACTAAACAAAATGTTGAAGGCGTCATAGTGTGAAGGGCAAACACGTGCCTAAGTTAAGCACTGGAAAATGAATGAACGACCTTCCACGTTTTGAATTTTCGATTTTTATACCCTGAACAGGGGTACATTAACTTTGCCACGATGTTTATAACATCGAAAAGGAAACGTCAGAACCCTGTAAAGTATACATATATACACAGAGTAACGAGCTAAGTCAATTTAGCCATATCCGTCCGTCTGTACGTCCGTATTTATGCGAACTAGTCCCTCAGTTTTTGAGATATTGGTCTGAAATTTTGCATCCGTACTTTTCTCATCAAGAAACTGCTCATTTGTCGGAACGGCCGATATCGGACCACTATAGCCTATAGCTGTCATACAAGAAAAGATACGAAATTCGAAATCAAGTGCTTGTATGGAAAACTTTTTTATTTGAGTAGATAATTCGTGAAATTTTGAATACCTCCTAAGACAATTATGCAATCTCCGAAGAATTTTTTCAGATCGAGTCACTATAGCATAAAGCTCCCAAAAAATAAAACTGACAGGTAAAATGTTCTTGTAAAGATTATTTTGTATTTATGAAGAGGGATCATAGCTTCGGTGCAACAGAGGTATGCTTTGCGAATTCCAATTTTTTATTATTTCAAATTTCGTCGCTAATTTCTTCTCTCTATTTTGCCTCTATCGATTTCCAGTTTTAAATTTCAAAGTACATATATTTTTCTTACCACCTACGCTGGGGCACGTTTTTTAAGTATTTTTCTGTACACATGTGTATGTATAGCTATACCAATAAGTAGATTCACCACCACTCTGTGTTCGTTTGTGGTTTTTTCGTTTAGTGAGATTTGCTTTATTAACAACTTAAGGGTAGTCAAAATTCTCAAAAAATTATTATTTTTTTGCATTTTCGTTAAGTGAATAACTTAAAAATATTCTCTGAAAATTTCACGTTGATCCGATAATTAGTTTTTGAGTTATTTGACAAATAACAAGAGAGTTCGGGCACTTCAAAGCCTAGTGTGATAATTTAAACGCGTTTTTCTCAAAACTATGTTTTTTGAACTGGGGACTTGACTGGTGACTGTAACTCGAAAACCGCTCAGTAGATTTTTAAGAAATTTATATAGGTTTTAGAATACATAATAAACTCGGGTCTGATCGAAGGATTTATGGTTTTTAAAAATTTCGATTTTTTAAGACCAATTAACTGTTGATTTTTCCCCAAAAATTTAGAAAAATATTTCCTGAAGCCGCCATTTTGTTAATTTAAAAAAAAAAGAAATCCTTCGATCAGGCCCGAGTTTATCTATTTATAAAATTATTTTCTTTGTTCTATTGATTTTAGACTTATAGTTGTCACCGGAAGTACCTTTTTTTGAAACTCGGTCAACACAAACAACTATAACTTTGGAAATAATTTTTTTTTTAATTTTCGTGACTTCAAATCAACATATTCTATAATAATGCCATATTACTACTTTTGTAAAATAACGCGATTTAGTAGCAAAAAAAAAAAAAATACTGAAAATTCTAATTTTTTCGTGCCTCTGACTACCCCTAACCTCTTAATTGAAATTTTAACTAATTCTCGGAACTTTAAAACAGCAACGCTCCCACAGATTAGCATTGTTAATTTAACATACATATTTAGTGATATTTAAGACATATGGGTTTGACGAGTGTAAACCGAATGTCACGAAGTCAGCCCTGCGTTCCCATTACAGTCGGGTCTACCCTACGAAACCGTACGGATTTTTAGCCAGCCAAAGACTGTCAACTCGACAACATTATTTAAAATTATAATATTTTTGGAATGTTTTCTGTACTCCTCGAAGCCAATCCTCTCGTTGACGATATTCTGCAACTGATTAAATTTTAAAAAATATCAATAAATAATTAGTTTCTAAATAGTATTGTATTTTGTTAGTATTTTAAGCTGTTGTTGTTTTGGAAACAAAAATTAGTCTGCTTTGGCTGCTTTTTAATCAAGCGGTGATCTGTTTTGGCACAAATATCTCGATTGCATTTTCTAACCGAATATTTTCATAATTACTCTGTTTTTGAAAAGAAAGAAAAAACCTGCCTCAGTTCAGTTCGCAGCGTTCTTCTTCTTAGATAATTTAATTAAAAGCCAACTTTTAATATATGAGTATACGTATGTATGTATATAAATATGTGTGTGCGCATACATATTTCGCATTTTTTAAAGAAAGCTAGATTGGCTGAAAGTATACGCTAAATGTTGTTTGCTGCTTTTGGCCATTCTGCCGATTGTTGATGCAGTCGCACCATTTCTGAGCGGGTTTGCGCTAGTGGGCCGCAACCTACCACTTTTGCACAATCACCACAACATAGCGGCGGATTTACGTGTTGCTCGTCCACTGACGTTAACTGACATAAGCACACATACGTATTTGTACTTGAAAGAAGGTTTGCCACTTTGCTTGTGAGTCGAAGATCTGTTGGTCAAGAAGCTCCTCGCCAAAGCGATACTCGTTCTCGTTTCAATATCAAGTTCAACCAGTTCGACATCAGCAGTATCGACACATCGCCCAAGTCTTTAACGGTGCATTGGCAGTCAAGAAGCGCAAGCAACAAATATTGCGCGCGAGTCGGTATGCTTCTTAACTTGTGTCTTGATTCTTGTCTTTTGTTTTATGTGCTAATTGTAGTATTCTCTTCTTACACGGATTTTCTACTTTGCGGCAACTTTTACAATGCAATGAACGCAACGGCGGTACAAAAATACGTAAGTACTTACATATGTACATACACATAACCGGTTCGACACGTTTTGCGCTGACGAACGAGTGTAACTTATCGGCCGACCATCCATTGCCCGTCCGCCCAGTAATCACCCAACTTGGTAATGTCTGTTGGCCAGAGATTCTATCTATCGCCTTGACTTTCGTTGGTGCTGCAACATTGTTCACCTTTCTGAATGTCTGCCAACAACGATGTTAATAAATGGCAAAAACGCTAAAGTCATTTCTACACGCCAGTAACGAGTGGTCCAAATGCTTGTTACCTGTTTTCTAGCCTAGTTTCTACTCTGAAGTTGACTGATATCAATAATGTTTTGAGGGTCAGTCGATTGAACTATGTTTCGATAAAATTGACTCTGCAATTGAAATATTATATAACACTGTTTTCTTATATCCAAGGCTATAAGCCGTTAAAGCTCTCAATTCGAAACGCGATTCTTTGTAAATTCAAGAGATTCTTTGATAGTTTCTTTAGTGTATATTTTATATGAACACCGCAGACGTAGGCGAAAAGTCTTGTCCAGCCAACAGGTTTATAGTCCTAGAAATTTCGCTGAAACTTAATTTGAGAAAGAAGAACTAAATCCACCCTGCAGATACCATGGACGTAAATAACCCACAAAGCCACCCAACTACATTTTTTACCTTTTTCTCTACTCTTTCTTTTGCCCATAAAATGTCGAAGAGCTGTCTACGTCTTTAAAGAAATGGCAAAGCTCTGTTAGGTAGTCAATATTCTTGTTTTTTCTTACTGCAAGAAAGTTATGTATTTATTTACGTCAAGTATTTGCAAATGCCTCACTGGAAAAAGTTGTAGATAATTACGCTTTCTGTGACATCATGGCCAATACATAGCAGCGTCCGTAACGGTGACAGGCAGTTATGGAGACAGGTTTATGGGCGAATTTTTCTCATGCAGTTACTTTTTATGGTGTTCTCAAGACGCAATGTTGCTTATTATTTTTCCAAGCTTAAAAAATGTGAATATTTACTACATGCATATTATTTACAAACTATTTACTCATTACTATGGCAGCTCAACTGCATCGCTTGGCGATTCTTCAAGTAATTAATAAACGCCAAACCATATTATTGAGTTTAAGGACTTGATTCAATCACGTGCTGAAAGTTGGCATTCATTGACCTATTGCTTGAAAGAATCAAATGATCATGAACTTGGCACTTTAATGATGACATTCTGGTATGGAATTCCAAACGTTTTAAGTAGTTATATCCACTCCAAATTTGAAGATATGCTCTTTTTTAAATAATGCACAATTTTTAAATTTTTTGGATTCACTTGATCCTGCAGCCGATTTACAGGAAGACCTATCAAAAGAGGTATCTGGCGGCGAGAACGACTTTTGTGCTTAAAATTATCGCAAATCCAAAAGCAAACAATATATTCTTACAACAGATGAATACAGGTAATGATCGTAGCAACACTCAAAGTTTAGATTTTTTACGAAATGACATCTTTCAAAAACAAACTTGGCTTTTATTAAAAAAATTACACCTCACAGCCGGATAGCTAACTTTTTTATGCAAAAATTTTGACATTACAAAATAATTTTTTAATCCCGATGCTGGTATTGGAAATAAATTTTTATCCGGTTTATGGGAATAAAATTATTTTATCTTCTAATCAGGTATGTGAGATTATTTTTTTTTATTTTGGTATGTGGAATTATATTTTGTATGTTAGTTAAAATCAGTTCGTCCGTCTGGCCAAGCTGTAACTCGAGTAAAATTTTAGATATCTTGATGAAACTTGGTATGCGGGTTCCTAGGTGGCGTAATCGGATCACTGTCACGCCCACAAAACGCCATAATCGAAAACCTATAATGTGCCATAACTAACAACTAAATTAAGATATAAAATTGTAATTTAGCACAGATCATCTCCAAATTTAGTACGATAGATTGTGAAATGACTGAAATCGGACTACAGCTACGCCTCCTTCCCATATAATATTTCAAGTCCATCTGATTCTTTCCTGTCGAATGTATAAATCAAGAAAGACAATTAATAAAACGAAAATGCCTAAGTATGCCACCCTGTGGTCCAAAATTGTCCAAATCCAACAAAAACTGTTCAAACCCTTAGGTACCGAAAATTTGGACCCCCGTACCTATAGTTGACTTTTTACCGACAATATTGGTCAATGTATCAAATTTATAATTGAAATTCAGAGATAACCCTTTCCGGATAGTAGTATGTCTGTGTGCTATAAATGGGTTTGAGGTCAATAATTTCTTTAACTCCCATATGCCCAATATAAAGACTTTCGAACTTCGGCTAATATGCGAGTTATCTTAATAAAATTGAGAAAACGTGTTTATCTAATAACGGTGCATTTTTATGCTTAGAATGACTAAAATCGGGTGAAAACTCGCTTTAGACCCCATATAACTAACTGGCCTTATGTACCTGAAGGTACTTCCCTGGTTTTAATTCTTTGCCAATTGCTAAAGTTTAAAATTTTCGGTAAAAAATCGGTATTAAGCTCTTCCCTACTTGCTTTTTTTAATGCTTTATTTGCAACCTGTGAAGAAATTAAAATTATTTTCTTATTCTTTCGATCATTCTCTGAAAAATATATTTCCAAGAAAGTCGTAAGAAAATTTTATGTCGATGGATCCAATCGTTTCGGGAAATTTTCCTCATCGACTGGAGAAAAACGCGTTTAAAGTTTTTGGAGCCGATTACACTAAGCTAAAACAAGCTCAAACTTCAAAATTTCGGAGTAATTCTTCGAATATATGTATGTACATACAATCGATATACAAGCAAACTGTTCCCAAGTGAATATAACCCCTTAATAGCCCTGACAGACGACCAAAATTAATACGCATTAAGCAACGCTAATGGGCATTGAAATTTTATAGTGACAGATGACAGACTTATGAATTTAGACAGCTGATTGTGAAATTTGTTTTTTTTTTTTTATTAAAAAAAAAAAGTGAAATAAAAATGAATAAAATAAATTACTAATAGAAATTTTGGTATTTTTTTGAAAATTAATATAAATTTAAGGAAAAAATTCTTTTATTATTAGCTACGTTCAAAGATAATAGAGTGAAATTAAAAGCAATAATTTATTATAATGCGAAAAAAGTGTGCGAAAATATTAAAAATATTGGAAAAATGGATAGAAAACTGTGCGTTGTTTATTTTCTGCCATCAAAAAATATTAATATTTGTTTTTGTTGATATACTTGCACATAATTTAATTAGCAATATAAAACTGCTTACCTTTGATGCTGTAAACCGAAAGGAGGCGGCAGACTTCAAGCGACATCTGTCAAAAAATAACCAAGATCGGCCATTTCTGAGCAGTGTTGCCTACTCAAATTTGGTAAATTCAGCTAAAGGCACGCAATTCTTGTGCATTACAAATTTGCACTGACATGGGTCAAATGCGCAAGTAAATGTAAATTAAGCCCGCTAATGCGAATTAGCGCTGTCGTCTGTCAGGGCTATAAGCCAATGTCTGATTTTGCATTTAATTATGTAGTTAATTAGTCATTTGACTGCTCGATATGGAACCATTGTATTCAACTCTACTAAAACATACATACATATGTATATTCTTAGCTTGATAACTTTTTTTTCGTTTTAGTTTTTTCAAATATTTACTATACAAGTATGTATGTATGTATGTGATAAATACCGCAGTACAATTTTTATAAGTACACATCTGTGTTTGTATATTTCATAGCTTTCTTTTTTAATGCTTTATTGAAACTTTCATTTAAAAACAAATAAATATATTTTTATATTTTTTATAATTGACACAAGCAAATAAACGTGGTTGAAACATGATTGAACAATTACTGAGAGTACGTGATTGTTCACTTTTGCATACAAATACAAATTCGTATGTGTGTGTATGTGTCTACCTTCTGGTATAATAAAATATAGTTCACTGTACCGTAAAATGAACATGGAAAGTTAAGCAATTCTTCACCGGAAAAAACTGAAAATCATAAAAACAATGAAAAGTGTGCGTTTTTTGGGCATCATAACGGCAATTGAATACAATAAAGTACCATTTTAGTCAGTTAATGTTGCGCGCTATTCCGGTATTTCACGCCAGCAAGCTTCTCCTTAGACTTAGCTTCAACTAAAAGTGTAATAATGTAAGTAAATACTTATATCACTGTCGATCCCACCGACTCTATATGTAAATGCAGGTACCACCTGATCCAACTATCTCTCGCCAGAGTATGAAAGTGACTAGTACACTCTTTTATCTGCCGCTCACTGTAGCTTTATGTGTGGCAGAGTCAGCTATTTTTTGCAAGAACTTTTTTTCGCCGCTAAACATGAATTACAACAATAGATATATAGCCACTGGATCACTTAATGCAAAGTAGCGGAATAAACTTGGCTATTTCGGAATAAAACGTGAGCTAAAATTTTAATATTTTGTTGGTGTTTCTGCAGTGAATTTGCTGCGCAAGCGAAAAGTACACGTTCAAGCCAAAAGGGTTGGTCCAATCCATTCATTTTGCTTTATGCTTTGCTCTCCGAGCCCGTCCGTCACGTTTGGTTAGAGGGAATATGGAAAATAATTTTCTATTTGAATTTTGCTTTTGTACACGTTAATGTTAGTTTCTGTGTTTGTATCACAGCTTAGTACTTTGACCTTTCAGCAAATTGGTTTGGCTTACTAATGCAAAACCGAAACTTAATAACTCTAACACTAACTGTGAGTTAAGAGCTGTAAATGAGGCTTAAAAGTGAAAATGAAATTTGCTGACTCATGTGACTGCTCATTATTTATATATATTCGTATGTATGTATGTATATTCGTACGTTTATATCTTTAAATTATATTCATTTTAAAATGACCATAATTCTAATTAGGCCACAGATTTACATTGAAATAATATTTTATTATTATTATATGCGCAATACTTAATATTTCTGTTTGTTACAGTACAAGAAAAAACTTTTTTTCGATTTGAAAGTAAATAAATTTACAGAAGTTCTAGTTGAGTGGCGAATCGAACACACAACTGGTATAAATCGAACAGACTGGCATAATCAAACAGATATAGAATATAAACAGAAATTTTTAAAGAGGTATCCATACAAATTTTGTAGTCGCATTTCTCAGCTGAACTCTTAGACAAGAAAGCAAGGCTTATATTTTTTATGATTAATAAAGATTACAAAAGGATTAAATTTCAATATTTAGTCCCTATGTTCTTTCTATAAATATATATAGAATATAACTTTCAATTTGTTGTTTGTTTGTCAACTTGTTGCATACATAAAAAACAAAACAAATCCAAATCCAACCACAAGTAGAAGTTCAATTAACAAAACTACAGTTCTAGCATAATTAATGGTTCCGACTGAAAGATCTCCATATGGTCACGCTGATTGCATTGCTGTTGCAAGTGTATATACAGTACCGTTTACATATTCAAATTTACATTTGCATTAACCTCCTTCACCACTCGGCGCAACGCTACATTTTACTGTGTGCGATGCTTTTCGACTCCGCTTTCCGCTGTGGAAACAGACTACAAAAATATATAATTAACCATAAAACTGAAACCAGAGAACTCTGTGAATATTAAACAAAAATGTAATGTGTGTGTATGAATGCACGAGTTTTTGAAATGACTCCCATGCACTCATTTGCTTCACTTCTTTATCCGCTGCAATTTTATGTGTCATTTGTGTGCCATTCAGGCGTTTGTCGTTGCTGGCAAAATGATTTAAAATTCTCATTTTGAAGATTTAATGGAATATGTGACATATAACATATGTAAGTATGTATGTAGTGAAGGCACACATTAAAGCCTCGATATTTTTTGCTGCTACAATGTGGGAATAAGATTGTCCTAATAATAAGTATTACTTCTCCTAACTCAGACATATAATATGTTTTCCCACAGAGAGGGGGTGTGAACTACCAAAATAAATTTGTCATACAAAAATTATTAAAACTCTAGTTGGCAAATCAAAGTATTTCTCAGTCGAACAGCTATAAAGATATTATACTAAAAGACAGATTTAGTGTAAAAATAAAAAAAAAAAAATATATTTCGATAGGTTATAACCTTAAAAAAAAACAAAAAAACTACCTAAGGCTGTTGTACGGACAATATTTTTTATTAAATAATTGCGATAAGTAGCAAGTAGCTATCGTGGTTTTTCTAATACCGACACTTCTTCTTCGATAATGGCAAAGACACCGCTTGCGTGGTTATACCAAGCTTACAACAGCGCGCCAGTCGTTCTTCCTTTTCACTTTTTGGTGCCAATTGCAGATTCCAAGTGTAGGCTCACTGCAGAGTGGAAGTCATCGCCTTCCTCTGCTTCCTCCGGTAAGAGCTGGAGTTTTTTCGTCTATTCGCACCACGTAGCCGCTGTCTCTTAGTTACAGACTATACAACTTATCGTTCCACCAACTGAAGTATTTGTCGTTGCCAATGCGCAAGAACCATAAATCTTTCAGAACCTTTCTCTCGAAAACTCGTTACGCCAACTCATCAGCTGTTGTCATCGTCCATGCCTCTGCACTATATAACAGAACCTGGGTGATGAGTGACTTGTAAAGTTTGAGTCTTTATATGACAAGAGAGACTTTACTTCTCAATTCCTACTTAGTCCGAAGTAGCACCTGTAGGCAAGAGTTATTCTGCGTTGTAATTCGAAGCTGACGTTGTTGTTGGTGTTAATGCTGGTTCCAAGATCTGCGACTTCGAAGTTATGTCTGTCAACTGTTTGTTTCATGACAGGAGATATTTCGTCTTGCCCTAGTTCACTACCAGACTCATTTCCTTCGCTTCCTTATCCAGCAGAAATAAAGACGCGGTTGTTGAGGCCAATGATATCAATATCGCTGCCAGCTGTACACTCTTATAGAATACTGTACCTTCTCAATTCAGCTGCAGTTCGAATTATTTTCACCAACACTAATCGACCAATCCCTAATAGAGGCTTCAATTTATTTGTAATCCAGAATCATTTTAGCCACGATATTTTGTTTTTGGCACTTACTTATAATAGCTTTATATTGAAAATAGTGCATTTTACCAGTTGTGTACAGCATATCTTCATAGCCATTTATGGGTATCTGAGCGCATTCAAACAAAATATCTAAATACTACGTACATACCTAAGTTATTACCTGCATTAGCCAGTCTTTTGTCTATTGTAGCAGGCGAACATGCAATTTTAACAACACAAAATGTTAAAGACATTGCACCGGAAAAGCACAACGAAGCGTCAAATGGTGAGCAGACTATACCGACTGACTGACAGCTCAACGAGGCAGACTTCCATGCTCTTTTCCCTTTTCTAACTCATGGCTCATACCTCAAGCAGTCATTATGGTTTATGACTTTTGTAAAATTTAAACGTCAGAGAGGAGCAAAATAAGCTGTGCACAAATGCAGTAAATTAAAGCGCTGCAAGGGTAACAGTAAACATATGTACATTGTAATTCTCATTAAATTTTGAAATCTTGTATTTTTCACATTTCCTTAGTGCATATTTTTAACTTCCATATTTGTTATATTCTCAGTAAACCCAAGCACACAAGCTAATTTATGCTAGTTCTTATCGCAAATTGCTTTGTACTGCTCTAGTAATTCAGTAGCAATTGATTAATATTTAAATTATATGTATTTATGTATTTAAGACCGTTTGCGTAATTGAAATTTAATATTTTTTAAAAAGCATTTTTTTTTTCAAAATATTGCTTGTTATGTCAGGTGTGGGGTTCGAACCCACGCTCCCTCTCGGGAACCAGAGCTTAAATCTGGCGCCTTAGACCGCTCGGCCAACCTGACTCATATAGAACATTGCGCACAAATCGCTTTATCAGCACGACCACTTCGTCATCGCACACGAATAACAAATGATTGCCAGGCGACCGGCACATCAACAACGCCATGAACCCCTCGTGCGCTCATGCCGCCCTTGTGTAGCATTTCTGACTGCCACTGCCTCCCTATTTTACACATTCAACATTTGCCTGCTCTTTCTGCCGATTTGTGTTTTGTCGATTTCATGCGATTCGCTTGCAAATTTAATGTCAAGTGCAATTAAATGAAAAGGCAACGAATACTTACAACTCACGCGAAGAGAGGAAGTGCGAGAATTACACGAGTCATATAGAAGAGAACTCGCCAGACAATTTATTTACTTATTCATTTTCTTTAAAATGCTTTTTGTTTGATTTTCTGTTTTGCCTTTGTGTGTCGCGTTCTTCTGAAAGCTTACACCACATCACTAGTAATAAATATTTAATGGCTCTCAATAATAACTCAATTCATAAATTGCGTGTTGGTCGATTATTTCCACTATCAAGACGTATGGAACTGCCTGGCAAGTTTACCTGTAACGCGCTGACACAATGCCAGTCGCGTTGCATACTGCAGCAGTAGCCACTGACACTACTGAACTGGCTGTTGAACCGGAAGTTGTTGCGTGCCGCGCATGTACAATGACTTTTCTATGCAGTGGTTCCTGCCCACCCTCCTTCCCAACCCTCGCCCTTACTGTTTTGTATAAATTGTCAAAGCATTCCAAATTCTCTTTCTCTTCTCCACCCATGGCTCATGGGCTTTCTCCTAACCCCTGTTGAAGTGCACTTTAGTGCATTGTATAGAAATCCACTCGCTTTAGAGAGTTCTTTTTTAATTTCAAATGTGTTGTGCGGTGTTCTCGAATCGTTAACTCAACTCGTTGCGGTGAATTGGAGCAGAAATGTGGAAGTCACTTCGTTGGGGGCTTTTGATCTGTTGTTCAAGCGGACGCAAATTAAACGCTGTGCTAGGGAGCGTGGCTGCTGTTAAGCTTTGGCTTTGCGTGTCAGCCGCGTGCATGTTAAATTTTTGTAAACATACTGCCATAGTAGCTTCAAAGCTTTTTGGATTAACCGAATTTAAAAAAAATGAGTATTTAGAAATTCCAACTGTTTTTTAAACAGCTTCCAGAGTTAGAATAGTATTTGTTACAATATTTCTAACGAAGAGTTCCACAATAAGATAATAAGATACTTCTTTCTTCAATTCCTTCTGTGTATAAGTATGGAATTTTGTAAAATAGTACGGTGTTGTACCATGTCAGGTGTGGGGTTCGAACCCACGCTCCCTCTCGGGAACCAGAGCTTAAATCTGGCGCCTTAGACCGCTCGGCCAACCTGACTACATCCTAATTCAGAAGCGATAGTACCTCTTGTCTTAATCTTTTTAAAATATTTTTTCTAAAAAATAGAATTTTTTGATAAAATTCTAAGCAGTCCTTTGTCAGGTGTGGGGTTCGAACCCACGCTCCCTCTCGGGAACCAGAGCTTAAATCTGGCGCCTTAGACCGCTCGGCCAACCTGACTTGCGACATTTATTCCACGCCACTTTCATTATCAGGATTCAACGTGAAATTAGTCATCGTACTCAAAAATGTTTCAATATATCATAAAAATTAGTACTCAACAGTTTATGAAAAATATGCATACTAGCTAAGGTATCATATATAAGTTCGTGTTTGTAAATAGGTTATATTTGTATCCTCTCACGAAAAAATTGCATCAGGTCAAAAGAGCCCTACCTTCTAAAATATTTCACTCATAGGCAAGTTTATAATAACACCCTTATAGCACTATACCTTCTGCGCTAGCCAGATTACAATATCAAGTTGGGAGAGATCCCATACTCTGTCCTCTACCGCTATTTCCAGTAGGCTTGGAATTGAGTTTTGCCACATTTTCCACAATTACTTGTATATCTATCCGAAGGACTCGACCTAATCAGTAATTACTACATTCAATAGACAAAATGTACACACCTCTAACAGAATCTGTCATTATCTAAGTAGTATAATTTCACAACGCAAAAGTGCTCTGGAGTGAAATTAAAGCAACTATTCCAAAGTAAGACAAAGTGTACTTAGACAGCTTCGATTGCTAATCATATACATATGTACATCGCAAATTTATAATAATTTAAAAGTTGATGAAACGATCTCATTTCTCTCAACAATCCAGTCGGTTTTGCCTTTCAAAGCAAATCACGTAGTTTCCAGCGCATTTATAATATATAGTATATCTGCTCGTAATAAGCATTCACAACCTCGCGTACAATGAGCATTAATTTGCATTTATCTATAGAATCTTTGAAGCGTCATCATGACCGCCATCCACTGATTCTGCGCACTAGAAAACGCAAGTAAAAGCTCCTCCAGTAACGGCAGCAGCGAGATGACAACGACACGAGTACGAGGTCATTATATCGTAAACGATATGGGCTCACGCCTATGGAGTCCGTATGTGCCCACAGTCCGTTTTCAGTGGTCTCTAAGGGCGGACGCAAACACACCCTGAATTGAATAAAATCCTAGCTAAACATTTAACGTCAATGTGAATCGGTGTCAGTGCAATTCGTGACGTCGACAAGCTCGCAGCTCATAATACATACAGCAACAACGCGAACGCCGAAGACGAACTCGGAACGCGAACAAACAAACAGTGAACTATGCACTGAGCAAAGTATTTAACTCGGTTACTGGGTAAAATAGGTGCATATACATACATGCACACGTATTTGTTGGTGGCGGCGTAGGGTGTGCTGGCGCTGCGCCCAGTGGGCAAGCGTGCTGTGGTTGGATTCCTTGTGACACACGAAAGTTTCCAACGCAAACAAAAAGGAACTCGGGCACTGCGGCAGTAAAACGCTTTGTAGTCACTTTCGCGACTTGCATTTAAACTATTGCATGTTTTCGTGGTTGCAAGTTGTGTGTGTTGCAAGCAAATAAATGTGTACATGCTTCTGGAATATTAACGCTCCAGCAGTGTAATCCCGCGTTGGTGTGCGCCTGTGTGTGTGCGAGCGTACGAATATCGTGCCATATGGCAATTTTTCGGGTTGTGTTCCAATTTATTCCAACTCTTTTGTTATTATTATCGTTGCGGTGGTTTTGTTT
Organism: Bactrocera correcta; assembly: GCA_027475135.1. Taxonomy (NCBI): domain Eukaryota; kingdom Metazoa; phylum Arthropoda; class Insecta; order Diptera; family Tephritidae; genus Bactrocera; species Bactrocera correcta. Next base: position 17,370,281 of record CM050325.1, read on the forward strand.
TGGTGCAATGAAAATGAAATGAAATGGAAATAAAAATCGATCAAGCAAATTCGCATTCTCCATACTGCATAACATTTTGCACGCTCGTAGTTTCTTCGACTTTGCTATTGTTGCAGCCAATGTAGCTGGCGAATGATAATGATACGCCATGGTGGAAAGCATTGTGATTTGCCTGCAATCTTTATTGTTACATGTTGCAGCTGCCTCACGTTATGTTTGCGTATGAAATGACGTACTGTGCGATGTGGTAATGTAGGTCAGAATTGCCTGAGGCAACAACAATGTTGAAAACATGGCTTTAATGGCAACGGCACTAACTTACCTAGCTGCCACAATGGCCACAGTGGCGAATCGAACAGGGCTGCAACGCTAAAAAGTGCTTATAAAGAAGCTGAGATGTGAGAAATTCGTTGATTTTAATATTAAGACTCGCTCCAAAAATTATAGAAAGAGTAATTTATACCCTGAACAGGGTATATTAAGTTTGTCACGATGTTTGTAACACCCAGAAGGAAGCGTCGGAGACCCTATAAAGTATATATATAAATGATCAGTATGTTGAGCTGAGTCGATTTAGCCATGTCCGTCTGTCTGTCCGTCTGTCCGTCTGTCTGTATATATACGAACTAGTCCCTCAGTTTTTAAGATATCTATTTGAAATTTTGCAAACGTCATTTTCTCTTCAAGAAGCTGCTCATTTGTCGGAAAGGCCGATATCGGACCACTATAACATATAGCTGCCATATAAACTGAACGATCGCAATCAAGTTCTCATATGGAAAACTTTCGCATTTGACAGTGTATCTTCACTAAATTTGGTATTGATTATTTTCTAAGGCAACAATGTAATCTCCGAAGAAATTGTTCAGATCGGTTAACTATAGCATATATGTAGCTTCCATACAAACTGGACACACTAGCATAATCTATATAAAATATACATTATTAGTTAAAGCCAAACTAAATTCTTATACAATTATCACAATTTCTTGTTGTACTTCGTCCTTCTTCAGTAACGCTTAGCCGTAAGTCCTTTGCCTTCAGGGACCTTTATAGTCTTTGATTTTAATTTCAATTATATTCGTGTCCGAATGGATTACACTTATTTTACGATATGTTCCAATAGCTATATTCCCTTCGAGCAGTATGGCTAGGAGCGCCTTGTTCTTTTGGACAAGATTTATTGAAAAGTTTCGTTTAAATAACTCAGCAGATTGTGTCTCTTAAACCAAATTACAAGGCATTTTTGAAGAGGCTGAAGTTTTTTTTTTTTATCTCGAAATCGAGTAATGATAGGCATTGGGACCACTGTGCAACGAGGCACCAACAATGTTTTAGTAAAACTTCACGCAAAGTATGGCGAATAGGCGAGTGATTTGCAACATTGTGCAATAGCAACGCAATCGTCTGATTGTTTCTTCTCCGCAATTGTTGTTGAAGCGCTTCTTTATATGAGAAAATGTGCAAATTTGTATGTTATGTGCATGCGGGCCTCACAGATGTGTGGCAAGCAAAATCAACCGTTTAAGTGAAAGAAATGAGGAAACTGAAATTACATTACAATTACAATTAATAAATTGCAAAATATTTACAACAATGCGGTACCGTTTAAGTGAAAGTGTAAATAGTTATGAAAAAAAGACGCTAAGTGGCAAGCAAAAGCGCTACTTGCAACATTGATGCGAAAACAAGACATATGTATAACAACTGACATTACACGCCCCTATATGTGCATATATACATAACTGTGTATATACACATGCAGTTAGGCATGTGACTAAACTATTATGCACTTACAGCTAACTGCAGCAGGAAGCCTAGCAAATTACAGTAATATTAACGACTCTTAACAATTCATATGTGAACTTGCAACGCCGCAAATGGCTACTGGAAAATCATACAAAATGTTTACACGAGCAGAATTTTCGTAAATATTCACATTCGTGTGATTTTCCACACACACAGACACACACGGGTGTGTAGCGAGCTTTAACGTTCAAACTGTACTTTGCGCGAAGTGCACGAGCGCGCAGTGATGCACAGCACGACAATATAAGTCATATGCAAATTTGTTAGAAACAAATAAATAATAGGTATCGTTTGCGCCCGCACACGCTTGCCGCCCACAAGCTAATTAGAAAGTGAAACATCCATAGTTTTAATAGAGTGAGTTTTTTGCGATCTTTAGCGAACGCTCTGTATGCGCGTATGTGTGTATGTGTTGCGGCGCAACTTGAACCCGATACTCCTCATTCATTGCGACGATTAATTAGTAATTTATTTGCGCTATAATGGATTTCTATACGAAGACAGAACGTCGCGACGACAAAGATGGTGGTAAGTTTATTAACCGGTTTGTGTGAATGTTAACCTCTCCTCTTATTGACAGTTTAGTCGCAGTTGACTGCTCTTCGGTCGTTGAATTATTCAGTATACAACAGCGCAATTAATTTATGGCCGCACTTAGACGGTATTAATTTTGCAGAAAAATAGCAATTAAATGATATTTCAGCATTGGCTTTTTCTCGAATAGAAATGCAGAAATGTCACCTCTTTTCACTTTCATAGCAATGACTGATTAGTTATCAGCCGCAATGTTCATGCACCTATCAACTCGTAGATAACATCGACAAATGTCGTTTGACTGTCGGACAAAAATATTCGGCTTGCTTAGGTGCAAACAAGAAGGTATATATTTTCCATTATAAATAAATGCAAGGCAGTCTATTTACGTAGACACATCACAAGCGGTCACATACATACAATTTGATTAGGCTTCGTTGGAACTGCTTGACCTTATTTGTGTTAGTAAATAAAATAATAATTGCGATGCGATAGATATCAAGCCTTCAACTTTTAACAGACGCTGCAAATTACCGAGATCTACATTAAATATTTTCCAGCTGTAAAATTGCAATATGCAATTTTTACTTTCAAATAGTTTGAATTATTTTTAAATAGGTGGCAACTCCCAACAAATAATTTCCCACGTTAAGCAATAGTTTTAATAGTTTTTTCGACGCAGAATTTGAGAAAAATTCTTGAAATGTGTTTATTTTTCAGTAGTACGAGTATAGATTGTGACAAAAAAGTAACCGGAAATTGTAAAAAAACCGCGGAATATTTAATTATTCATCGATATTTTTTTTTTTGCCTTGAAAGTAATTCCGACCACCTGTAATACACTTAAGCCAACGATTTTTCTAGTCCTCGAAACACTTTTCATAAGCACTATTTGTTTAATCTTTTCGGTCTACTAAAAACGGGTTCTCCGGGTGGCAATTTTAGTTTGGATAAAAGAAAAAATCATGCTGAGCCAAATCTGTTGAATGCGGTGCTTAAGGGGGTATTATACTCTAGAAATCAAATTTTGGGCAGTTTTTTGAATTTTATTTGAAAAGAAAAACCAAAAATACTTTTACTGTCCATGTTTTTATGGTGTTTTTATTGATATCTTAAGAATACAGAAAAAAACTTTTATAAATAATATTTAAAATTAAAATAATTAGAGGGGGAGTTGAGATAGGTGTCAAAAAAATGGCGCATCCTGGTGGCATTGATCCTGACTCTCCTGGTGGTCTGAAAAAAAGATCAAAAGAAATTCTTAATCAGTAAGGATGCTGTATAGTCCGGGAACACGAAAACAAATTTTTTGAAAAATGGCGACTGCCTGGAAATAAAAATCATTTTTTACGCTTTTTTTGAAATTCCAAATTTTTTTTTAATATTAAAAACAATATGACACGATGCTGTAGGAACGATAAAGGATTATATAAAGAAGGTTCACACAAAATTTCAAGTAAATCGGTTGTATAGAACTTGAGATAATGTCGGTACCTTGTGGAAAAAAGTAGTTTCGAGAAAAACGCGTTTAAAGTTTAGGAGACAATTCTAGTGAACACGGACGCCACCTCACAAAATCAGCTGTATCTCCGAAAATAAGTCGAGTTTTGAAAAATCCTTCCAAGGTCATATTTTTGAAAGTCTAAACTTTAAATATATGAAAAAAATCGAATTTTTCAAAATTCTAGAGTAGAATACCCCCTTAATCGATGCGTTTTTGGCTTTAAATTCAGTCACAATCGTAGCTCGATGCGATGGTGGATTATCATCGTGTAAAATTATGCATTTTTCTTCCACAATTTAGGTCGTTTTCGACGGATGTTCCTAGGGAAAGCAAATTCATGATGCACCAAACTACGAATATCGAAAAACAGTGATTTTTGAGCGGCTTTGACGCGATTTTTTGGCTTTTGGCTCGTTTTTTCCATTCCGATGATTGTTGACTTGTCTGCATGTTAAACTCATAAACAAATGTTTCAACAGCAGTTATGTATAATGCTCTCCATGAATGTAGGACCGGAACTCGCACGATCAAGCATCTCCAAAGAAACCTGTTTACAGTACTATTTTGAAAAAGACTTAACTTTATCGGGAAGAGTTGAGCAAGAACGCCCGACGATTTGCAATCACAATATCCTTCACCTTTTTAATATTTTCATCAGTTGAAGGAAAGGTTCCAAAAGGGTTTTATCCAAGGAACCCAGGTTTGTGTTTTTAATAAAACTGAATCACCGTAAGATCTTTCCAACATTCGCAACGATTTCGCAGACGAAATTTGGTTAAAAATACAAAATTTGCGAGAAATCCTTTTTTAGATATTTTTATCCATTGTAAAAATCGCAACACACTACTGAGGTGTACCGACTTAAGCAGCTGCTGTAAACAAACCGGTTGACAAATCGCATCCATATTTGGCATAGTTATTAAAGACAGTCCTACCAACTTGGCAAAATATCATTTACAATTTCCGGATACTTATGTGCATACAACTGTGTTCGAAATAACAGCAGTGGTTTGTGAAAATTATAACACATTGGTCAGTCGAAAAATGGCGCAACACATTGTGGTCCGATAAAACAAAAATTGTTTTATTTGGTTCTCGAAGACGCCGACAGTATGTACGAAGGCCATTAAACGCCTCATTTGATCTTAAATATGTTTCAAGGACGGTAAAACATGGAGGTGTCAAAATCAATGTATGAAGGTGCTTCTCTTACTATGGTACAGGTCCGTTATTTTGGATTAATGAAAACAAGGATGCCTAATTGTACGTTGAAATAATGGTGTCGACTATGCTACCACACGCTGAATGGAAAATGCCGTTGAAATGAGTCTATCAACAAGATAACGACCCCGAACATACCAGAAGGTTGGCAAAAAATTGGTTTGCTCTAAATGGAGTGGAGGTTATGCGTTGGCCGGCTCAGTCACCGGACCTTAATCCAATAGAGAATCTTTTGGCAGAGATCAAAGAAACTGTAGAGAAAGATAATTCGTCAAATACAAAGCAACTATGGAGTGTTGTGAAGAAACTGTACGAAAAGATAATTCGTCAAATATGAAGCAATTATAGAGTGCTGTGAAGAAAGCGTGGAAGGCCATTTCTATCGAGAAATGCAAGCGTTTGGTGGACTCCATGCCTAGGAGTTGCCCAGCTGTGTTATCCAACAACGATCATTCGACAAAATACTAATTGTTTAAACTTTATTTTATATTATTATAATGAATTAATTGATTTTTGATGTAAAATCCTCAATACTGCTATTATTAATCACAGCTGAAATTTTCATTTACAAATTTTTTTATTTATTTAAAGAAGATCTTTATCCTATTCCTTAAAGAAATCATATTTCTTTTAAGCTTGGATATAAGCGAATTAAATACGATAATAAGAACCCATAATAAAATCAATTCCACGATTTTTTTTTTGCTCCATTTGAATTCTTGGTTATGCCACTACTATTATTTCGAACACAGTTGTATATGTAAGATACTACAAAAGTCAGTAAATGTGGATGCACTCGGTGATTTTACCATCATGCCTAAGTAATCAGATTCATATGAAAATATATATGGCAACTCTGATTGTAATAAAATTGTCCTAATTACATCTTGCAGTGAAGACTGTAAGTTAAAATGTAATTCTGAAATCATTCGTTCCACTTTTTCATCTGACGCACATGCAACAATTGAAACTGTTAGTGCTTTTTATAATAAGCTTCGTTTCGTTTACTTTACACATAGCAATCCATGGCAACACTCACTGCATCGCCTACAAGCCAATGGGGATTTCAGCACTTTTAGCACCAATTTACGGCATTCCATCGCCGATAATGTTGTAAACCTTTTGGTTTAATGCTAGTAAGTTGCGAAGCACTTAGAACCCAGCGCCGCACAAAGCCGTTTTTAAAAACGATGTTAAGGCTATTAATTACCTCGACGTGGATTTCTGCGCCAGAAAGTGTCACTCTGGCCAACTTATCGCAGTAAAAGCTCACATCCACCTAGTAATTGTGCAAATGTGTATGCTTGCTGGGTGTCTATGTGCATATGGGCAAGTGCGATTCCAAGGCAAAATCATACTAATCACTTTGCTCGCCTGGCTTTTCAGTCCAACCTGCTTGGGCAAAGCCATTTACCGCTTTTAGACCTATGCCCAGAAATTTTTTCAACCGTACATGAGCCTCTGCTGTGTGCCGTGTTTAGTGCAGCACTTTCGCATTATCCATTGTGTGAGTTGTTGTTGTTGTCGGCTTTAAGAGCGCCAAGGTTGTGTAGCAAATGTGCCGTGGTGATACATAAAAAATCCTCGCTTTTTGTTTAAAGGCGTTGCATCGAGAGTGCAGTGCATACAGTGAAAAACAGAACTAAACCTTCTTTTACATAGTGTTCTTTTATGTTACTAAATTATAGTCGTACGCTAGACTCTTTTTTCAACTAAGCACTGCATATCTGCAGTTGCAAATATTTCACGGTTTGGTAATTATGTCACACAAGCATCGAATATCATAAGCTTAACCTTAAGCGCTGTGTCATGCGGCGGCAACGGGGTTTTCTCTTGTCTCTTTTTCAGTCATTCGAAAAACAGCAATTTTGTACAGCGGCGTATTTCTCTTTATGCGTTTGTTTAAGGGCACACTTCAAAATGTTTCAATAGAAGAAATTCAACTATTTAGAGGATATACCGGATTATTATTTGAATTCTTCGAAATGTAGGTGGGAATAAAATTACATTGAAATATGTACAGCGTATTTCTTCCCTTGTTTCGGATGTGCTTCTTGGAATTATTCTATCTTCAATAAATGTAACTTATAACCTTTCTTCGCAATCCTAGGTACGACTCTTAAAGTTTGGAAGTGAGACTGACTACCCTCATTTAACTCTCTAATAACTTTTTTGACATAAATTTCTTAAATTTTTAAAATTGTTTCTACAATCTATGTAATTAAATATTACATTAGGTTGTCAAAAAAGTCTTGCGGTATTTTTATTGAATGATTTATTGAATTTATTGAAATGGTTTATAACGGTTTTATGACTTATGCCCAGCTCTTGACCGATGCTACGGCTGTTACTATGCCGGTCTCTTTCGACCAATTCAGCGATTTTATCGCAATTTTCGACGATAGGCCTTCCGGAGCGTGGCGCATCTTCGACCACCTCTACACCAGAACGAAAACGTTGAAACCGTCGTTGTGCGGTGGAAATGGAAACTGTATCGGGTCCGTAAACTACACAAATTTTATTGGCGTCTTGAGATGCATTTTTGCCTTTATCGTAGTAGTACTGTAAAATGTGCCGTATTTTCTCTTTATTTTGCTCCATGTTTGCGCTATAACTCACGAACGACTTAAAAGAAACGACAATCAATCAAACACGTGTTAGCGCATGAAATGAGCTTTCTAAAAAGGAAGAAAAGAAAGAACTACGCGCTTTCAGCGCCAACTAGCGAAAATACCGCAAGACTTTTTTGACAACCTAATATTTATAGCGTGAAAAACCATTAAGGAGTTACATTCGATTCCTCGGATAAAAAAAGCATTTTTTCTAAATTTTTTTCTTAAATAATAAATTAAATATTTTATAAATTTTTTATTGTTACAAACACACAATATTAACAAAAAAATTCTGAAATTTAAAAAAAAATATATATTTTAAACTCGGCCATTGCGAAACCATTTCCGGTAACCCCTCGGAAGAAAAATGCGCCTGCGTCTAAAGTGAAAAAATACATGTTTTAGTTAAAACCTTAATTTAGAACATGGACGAAGAGAAAGAAAACTAAAAAATTAGATATTTGGCAGACATTTTTACAAAAAAATTAAAATTTTGCGACATTTTTTTTTCAAATAGTGTTAAAATATTTCTATAATCGAAAATAAATCTTTCGTCCATGTCTTTAAGAATTGTATCTCAAAGACCTGTGTAAAATTTCATGAAGATCGGTTGAGTAGTTCTCGAGAAATCTTACCAACTGACTTAAAAAACACAGTTTGGAGAAAAACGCATTTAAAGACGGCGAACAAGTTCTCAAGGCTGCATCTTCGAAACTAATACTCGGACCAACTTAAATTATAAAATATATTACAATGTTCTAAAGCTGTTGTAGAAGAGAAGATAATAAATAAAAATCGATTTTTTAAAACCTGTAAACCCATTTGAACTGTTCACTGGGAGTACAAAAAGTATAGTAAAGTAAATATCGGATTTTTTTAAACATTTTGTTCAAAGACATTTCTGTACTTAATCAAAGAAAATTAAAAAAAAAAGAATCTGTATATAAAACCAACATTAAATAACATAAGGTTAAGATGAGACTTCGACTCTTATTCTGGGTGTGAAAGAATAGATGAATTGGAGCAGTCCTCCTTAAACGAAGTCTCAATTTGATTTGCTCTTGTACGTAAGTCGTGCTCCATTATTAAACTGATATTGCCACTTACATATACACATATTTGACCTTACCATTACCTCTAGTTAATTTTTTATGTAGAAGTGTAAGAACTTCGAGTACATATGAAAAGTCAAGAAATTTACTAATAATATTACGTTTTGGGTCGGTCGACATCACACCATTAGACTTTTTCCTGTGTGATATGTAAATCTAAAGTTTATAAGGACAATCCCGCTTCGATTTTGGTCTTCGGGCAAAACATGACGCGTGTCTTTCGCCAATTACCAGTCGAAATGCTCGACCGAGTAATCGCAAATTAGATGGACCATTTGAGAGGTAGCCAATATTTGAAAGATAATCTTCAAAAAATAAATGCCAAAGAATGCTCATTCGAATGATATTAAACATTATCCATTAAATTTGAAGTTTCAGTGTTTTTTCTTTAAAAAAGTAGGGCACATTGAAATTTCCTTTATTTAGTCTTTGAAAATCGAGTCAATTATTTAATAATCTCCTCGCAGCATTCTTTAAGAGTTCCGCTTCTAGTTGTTGAAGTTTTGACTCAAGACATCGGCCACAAAAATTAATTAAATGAAGTGGAATCAGAAAGTTAAATGTATTTTTGAATATATGACACAATATTTCTCTAAGCATTTCTCACAAAGTAGAAAATCCGGGCCCAAATTTCATAACGCCTCCAGGCACCACAGCATTTTCATTGTAACGGGTGATTTTTTTGAGGTTAGGATTTTCATGCAGTAGTATTTGACAGATCACGTGGGATGTCAGACATGGTGTCAAAGAGAAAGATGCTCAGTATGCTTTGACATTTCATCATGAATAGACTTACTAACGAGCAACGCTTGCAAATCATTGAATTTTATTACCAAAATCAGTGTTCGGTTCGAAATGTGTTTCGCGTCCGTGTCCGATGAGCGATGAGGCTCATTTCTGGTTGAATGGCTACGTAAATAAGCAAAATTGCCGCATTTGGGGTGAAGAGCAACCAGAAGCCGTTCAAGAACTGCCCATGCATCCCGAAAAATGCACTGTTTGGTGTGGTTTGTACGCTGGTGGAATCATTGGACCGTATTTTTTCAAAGATGCTGTTGGACGCAACGTTACGGTGAATGGCGATCGCTATCGTTCGATGCTAACAAACTTTTTGTTGCCAAAAATGGAAGAACTGAACTTGGTTGACATGTGGTTTCAACAAGATGGCGCTACATGCCACACAGCTCGCGATTCTATGGCCATTTTGAGGGAAAACTTCGGACAACAATTCATCTCAAGAAATGGACCCGTAAGTTGGCCACCAAGATCATGCGATTTAACGCCTTTAGACTATTTTTTGTGGGGCTACGTCAAGTCTAAAGTCTACAGAAATAAGCCAGCAACTATTCCAGCTTTGGAAGACAACATTTCCGAAGAAATTCGGGCTATTCCGGCCGAAATGCTCGAAAAAGTTGCCCAAAATTGGACTTTCCGAATGGACCACCTAAGACGCAGCCGCGGTCAACATTTAAATGAAATTATCTTTAAAAAGTAAATGTCATGAACCAATCTAACGTTTCAAATAAAGAACCGATGAGATTTTGCAAATTTTATGCGTTTTTTTTTTTAAAAAAGTTATCAAGCTCTTAAAAAATCACCCGTTACTTAAATCAAACTCGCACACCTATATACATACATACTATACATACACACTAATATCCTATTTACTTATGTATATAAATATGCATGTTCATAAATCGTTGACATCCGACTAAGCGCTGAGTGCTTTGTACTTCACAGTCCAGTCAATGTCAACGCGCTTGTGACAAACTCAAGCATGAATAACGGAAGATGGGACGGACATTGCATTTGACGATGGAAACAACCGTACAAACCATGGTGTTAATCTAGGCATCTGCATATGTGTGCATGTATATATGTATGTAAGAGCTTAGTGCATAGATTAAGACTTTTTTGTGTTTTCAACACTTCGCCATGGTCTAAATGCCACATAAATTTAAGTATTACTTTTTTGCTTCTGTAGCAGAAATCAGCATATCTGGCGATACACGTTCATATGCCATATATAGTATGCAAGCACTCGGGCATGTCGCTTTTGACTTTATGCATTTCCACCATTCGCATTTTCAATAACGAACTACCAACAGCCAAATATTCGTAATTCTTGGGGTTTCCTTGACTGCTGCTCCGCATGTTAAACGAACTAAGAGTCGGCCAACCACTGTCAATGTCGACTGGTTTGCTGCACGGCACTTCCATCAGGCAGCCTCTCCATTCTGCGGAGGAGATTGCCCTTAAATTACACATCTGCATACGTAAAGGTAGAGGAAGATGCAACAGCGGCGCTCGCGGAGCGGTTTTGAAGGAAGTATGCTGCACTTGAGCGCACTTGATGCAAACGAGTGCTAGTCAAATGAGTTGCAACTGGAATTTATGTGAAATATCTACATAGATGCACACATCGACCGACTGCACCATATATATCACACTTATATGCTTATATACATATGTGCATAAATACATATGGTCATTTATGTGTATATGTATGTTTGTAAGTGCGAAAATGAATGATGGTGTGAATGGCAACTGCAGCTGAGACAACGTGTTGGCTTTTCTTTTAATTTATTTGTGGATTTGTCGTCATCTTCAAAAGCTTCATGTGTGATCTAACAGCCACATGTTTGTATAACACTTCCTCCACATCAACTCAATGCGCTGAGGGTGTAGACTGTGACTTAATAAGTGTTTGCTGTCCTATATGAGTTGCAGCTGAAAATTTGCTTTGTACAACAGTTCTTAAAGAGGAGTGTTTACGAGCATTATTCATGCACTAGGGGTGTGCTAATGCGTGATATCAAAGTCAAATACACTGATTTCCATAAACTATCACAGTGGCGCCATGTATTTACTATATATTATATAGAGTTATGGAAAATCTTGCTTTCGCTGATTAACGCCCTTTTCTGTCCAAAGTTTGATAGTTGAGTAATTTGAGAATTTTCCATACAATTAAGCAATTAACTAATTGTGCAATTAGTATTTAATTGACAGTAAATTGATTTCGAAGTATCCAAGCAGTCCTGTGTAGTATTTGCCATGAGAGTTATGGTTGCTATCCTCTTAAGTTTGAAGGCCAATACTATAAGCCATAAACCATTTCAATACAAAAAACAAAAAAAAAATATTTATTAAATTACAATCCTAATGCTTATGTCTTAATGAATATCCCCGGTACATCCAAGGCACTCTTAGGTTAAGTGCAAGATGATAGCTGCTGCTCTCCACTCTTAGCTGCAACTCCACTTGCTACTAATCAACTCGGCAACATGAAACTACTATTCGTTAGAAGCTTAAAGAGAATATGAAAGTGCATAATCAAGATAGTGTTAAATTGTCTGAAAAATTGTTGCTAATTTGTTGCGCTTCTTTGAGTGCAAATTTAAAAAAATCGAGCACTTAGACAAGATTACGGCAACTGCATTTGGCATTATATTGCATATTTTATGATGAATTTACATAAATGTACGTAATTAAAGTCGCTACTTTTTCAAGTTAACCCAAAGAGAATATTTCTGGTAAAAATATTAAAAAAAAAAGTGTATTTGGCAATATCAGCTGGCCGACGTTGTCTAGTCAAAATGAGTTCATTGACAAAAATGAATTATGGTATTTGCATTTCATAATCTGATTATTCAATATTCGCTGTCAGTATTTCTTTTTAAATAACACTCAGTAATCAAATGGTAAAGATATAGATTTGAAAATGACTTCGTATATTGAAAAATTATTTTTAACACAATGTCTAACATAAAAAAAAATCACTTTATGATTATTCTTCTTCTTCTTTACTGGCGTAGGCACCGCTTACGCGATTATAGCCGAGTCAACAACAGCGCGCCACTCGTTTCTTCTCTTCTTGGGACCCGCCACGTAAAAAAAACACCCCCAATGAAAAACAAACAACAATCACTTTATGATTGCCTTAATTAAATTTAAAAATTGCACTATATTTTACCTTCAAAATCGGTCAGCATTTAGGCTTTAAAGTTAGTGCTGCAGCATTTTTACTGAAGAGTCTCATCTTGGTAGTCAAAAATACAAGTCTGTCGTGAAAAATGTTTCATGTTGTTGTTGTAGCGGCAGAATTCTGCCGAGTTGATAATCCTTGGCCAGATAAAAATTCCCGGGGCCGTTCCGATTACGTAGACCCGACTGCCGCGGCAACAGGAAAAAATGCTTCATAAAATTTATCAGTCGTTACAACGCGTATTCCAGGAAAGTCAATTGAGGGATTATCTGAGTATCTGAGTTTCTGTTCACCCAAAAACATATTGATTAAGAAGGGGGTTTCCATATACCTAGTGCAGGGTACATTAAGCTTGTAACACTTAAAAGGAAACGTCGAGACTAAGGTATATGCAGAGCCGTAAAGTGAAAACTGACGATCGAGGAGTATATAGTATGCGGGAGTTTATTGATATTTTATTTTATTAATTTTGAGAAAAAAATTGTTGCAGAGCACTGGGCTCTCCTTGGAGACTCCGCGCTCGGAATGAAAAGTTCCATATCCCTCCTTTTTAATCACTGAGTAATTATATATGTATATATATGTGACCTGGTCTACGAAAAGAGGGCTAGGTGTCAAAAAATAAAAGTAAAAAATAAAAATAAAAAAAAAAAATTGAAAAAAAAATAAAAAAAAAATTGATTTTTTGACACCTAAGCCCCCTTTTCGTAGACCAGGTCACATATAGAGATGATCTACGTGACGAGTTGAGTCGATTTAGCCATGTCCGCCTGTTCCTATTATGCGAACAAAAACTAAAGAAGTTTTTGAGACATCTTTCTGAAATTTCGTACACCAACTGATCCATCAAACTCAAATCTCTGTATGAAAAATTTTCTTATTTGACAGGACCTACGAAATTGTACAGATTATTGTCCAAAGTAACACTACGATCTCGGAACACATTGTTGAGAAAGGATCTCTCTATAACATATATGTACATATGTAGCAAACTGATCAATCAAAATAAAGATACAAATCTGGTCATATGTACATATTTTTAAGAAATGCACCTATTCAGGTATTATACGTGGGTTGCCTTTTATATTTCGGGATTAGAGCGCAAAAAAAAAAAAATAACAATCATAGAAAATCACTTCATTATTTTTCAAAATATTTACCATTTAGTTCGCGTTTGAACCAATTGTCGAAGTACTTTGTGCCAATCTGATTGAAAACATGTTTCTGAACGCCACTTTAAGTGTCGGAACACGTTGACCTTTTAGTCTAATATATCTTCGTACGGAAGCAAAAAGAAGTCATTCTTTGCAAAGTCATGACGGAGGATTACTGATCAAATCGATGTTTCGAGTGCTCAAAAATACTGTTGTTTCAGTGGATTTGTGAGAGCTTGCATTGTCGTGTTGAAAATTGGCCGTTGGTTTTCCTAATTTCTTGAAAGACAACTAACAAAGAAGGGCAAACCATTTATAATTTACTGTTCTGTGTTCCATTGGTATGGTTGCGACTGTCCAGTTTTTCCAAAAAACAGGCAACCATTTGCTTGGAGGTGCTAAGTGCGCGAACAACTTCTGTTCGATTAGGATCATTTTGAGACACCCATACAGTCGACTGCTGTTTACTTTCGGACTCATACGCATAAATCCACGACTCATCACATGTCAAGTTGTCATAGTCATGTTTCAAAGCACGATATCTCATTTTTATCGACTAATATTAGGTTGTCAAAAAAAGTCTTGCGGTATTTTGGCTAGTTGGAGCTGAAAGCGCGTAGTTCTAGTTTTATTCATCACATCGGGTCGTGCTATACCTTTTTGGAAAGCACATTTCACGCGCTAACACGTGTTTGATTGATTGTCGTTTCTTTTAAGTCGTTCGTGAATTATAGCGTCGCAAGCATGGAGCAAAATAAAAAGAAAATACGGCATATTTTACAGTAAAATACGATAAAGGCAAAAATGCATCTCAAGCCGCCAATAAAATTTGTGCAGTTTATGGACCCATACAGTTTCCATTTCCACCGCCCAACGATGGTTTCAACGTTTTCGTTCTGGTGTAGAGGTGGTCGAAGATGCGCCACGCTCCGAAAGGCCTGTCGTCGAAAATTGCGATAAAATCGCTGAATTGGTCGAAAAAGACCGGCATAGTAGTCATCAAACCGTTATAAACCATTTGAAGAAGCTTGGAGTCACTAAGAAGCTCGACTATATGGGTGCCACACGAATTGATTCAATAAAAATACCGCAAGACTTTTTTGACAACCCATTATATGAGTTATCTTAATAGAATTGAGAGAGCGTGTTTTTTATAATGGTGCATAGTGTGCTTAAAAAGAATAAAATCGAATGAAAACTTGCCCTAGACTCCGAATTTTCCAACAGACCTATGTACCTGAAGGTACTTCCCCGTCTTTAATCCTTCCAAGTTGAAAGAGTATGAAATGTTTGGTTATACCCGAACTTAGCTCTTCCTTACTTGTTAAAAAATATTTTCGATAATTGACCTAAAATGGTCTTATGCACATTCACATTTCCATTGCAAATTGTAACGAAGTAAAAAGCACAGAGTAGAATTTATTAAAGTCAACATTTTTATGGAAGCATATACGAGTACATACTTTTACACACATATCATAAGTATATGTACATGACGCTATATGCACATACATATGTATGTATGTAAATAATTTGTGCACACCCTCGTTTGTTGATGCGACCGGCAAACGCTGACAGCAATTTGGGATTGCTAACTGACAGTTTTAATAAATTTCACCTTGCCAATTGGTTAAACAAAAAACTGTTGGCGTCATCACGCGAGAACAACTGAGCGGCTGCGTTGCCCAGCAACTACAACATCGTCACTTCCACTAGCCAGCCAGCTATCGTAGTCACCATTGAAAGTCATTATCAATATTTTAACGAGTCGCTTAAACGCTTTTGGATTGTTTTGCTTTCCATTCCACCTTTCGTAATATTTGTACATACATATATTAAGTATGTACTTTTACAAATTAGTTAACACGCACGGACGTATGTACTAACGAGTATGTATAATAAGTTGTATATACTTATGTACATAGTTTTTACTCTCATTTGTTTGCGTAAGTTTCGCCTTTATTTCTCCAATTTATTCATTTCCATCGCAAGGCACAAATGAGGTGCGCGGTCAAGGGTGCTAAATAATGGCAAATGTGGGTGACGTCTACACACTTAATGCGCCTACACCGTAAACTAACCACTCATTATCCAATTTGCTTTGTTGTCATCCTCAACAGCATAATTTAATAGTCTGGTGATTGTTCTTAAATTCGCGCTGGAAGCTATTGAACGCTCACTCACCGCTCATCACCAATTATATTTTCGCTAACTTTCGCTGTTTTTGGTGAGGGTTGAGGGGAATTCAGTAAACTATTACCCGTTATTTACCTTATTAAGTATATATGTATATATATTGAAATGTCATATTCCCACAGTCTCATTTCATATCCAATGACAAGTATTTCATGTCTTCGCCTTCTTGGTGAATGAAAAAACTTCAGCAACAAAAGCAAAAGTCCCAAAAGTGGCATGTACTTGAGCCCAGCAAGGGAACTTAATCTTATCAGGTAGCGAAAAATGAGTCAGACCAGCACTTTTGCATAGAAATGTAGAAATTTACGCCAGAAATAAAAAATCGCTTGCGAAATCGCTATAATAGTACAATTAAAGACAACAACAACAAAATTAAAAATATATATCTAAAAACCAAAAGCCTGACATGGCCTAAAGAGAGCGCGAGCGAGTGGCGAGAGAATGGCAATAAGCGTTTGTGCAAAAAGTGCACAGAACTCGCTTAGATTGCCACAGCGACGACCGACCGGCCCAGGCGGCAACCAGTCGATCAGCTACTAGCCAGCCAATGAACCAACCAGCACAGTTACTAAACGAGTCAACGAAACTGAGCGCGGAGCGGCTGATTCGTACCGCAGTGGATCGAAGTGGAGCAGCGTGTTCGCTGAACCCAACGCCGTTGCTGTGCTTAGGTTGACGGTGCTCCGCTGTCGGAGCGCGTAGTTAGTTGACTTTTGCTAGCGTTGCGGAACACTTTTAACCAGAAAAGAATCGTGTTAGTGCTGTTTAACGTGCATTCAGCCGAGTGTCGGTGCTTTGTGTTTTGTTACTTTATTTTATTTCATTTTTGTTTAGAAAGCATAAGCACACGATAAGCTTGTAGCGACTTTTTTGTGATAAAAAAATATCGTAAGCATTATTGAAGTAACATTCCTGCTTGTTTTATGAGTGAATTCTATATTTGATGCTAACGGTAATATTTTATAACGAGTTTCGTTCTTTTTTCAGTGCGCAAAATGGACACACAATTGGTGTGGGCACGCGATCCAGTCGAGGGCTATATACAGTGCCGCATCTCGGAGATCGGTGCTAAGGAGTTCGAGGTGGAACCCGTCGATCGGAAATATCCAAAACGCTCCTGTCATGTCGACGATATATTTTCATCATGCGATGGGCCTCAAGATCATGATGACAATTGTGAGTATTGTGTAGATAATTATATCTTTAGTCTTATATCACTTTGTTTTAGTAAACATATAGCATTTGTATGTGTTTGTATACCAACACAATTATAGCTCAACTGGCTTTGAAACAAAGACACACCGTGCCTTATCAGCGCGTCGAGTATCACGTGCTTCCTCCGCGTCTACGACTTCAAGATTAACTGTTAAACGATTTTATTACTAAAAATTCCAAAATGCTTTGTTTCGATTCTCCAAAGACTAAACAGCCATTGTTGTTGCGCGCTGAATTCGTTTCTTGTAGCAGAGCAACTCTTTCTGGCGTTGTGTGCTGCATATTTATGTCTGCATGAGCCCCAACTATGCTGCAATCACAAATTTCGGTCGTGGCAAAACTCGTCTTCTTGCTTTTGCCAAAGCAATTTCCATTCGTCAGAGTGATGCCGATTTCAATTTTGCTAATTTTTATTTCGTGAGATTTTTTGTATTTAATTTTAACCATCTTCTGACTCTTTTTAACTGACCGTGCCAGTTGTGTAACGTCTGCATGGTCAAGCTAGATTCATCATGAGCATCCTTAGATGTTGCAGCCAGAGATATCAGGTCGACCGCAGCCAGCTGTGAGACCGCAAGCGCTTAAATTCGCTTCAATTTATGACCACAGCCGCTAACATGACAAAAAATACAAAAAAAAAAAGAAAAAGCTAAGCTTCATACATTGAGTTACACGCAATAATGTCGTAAGTTTAAATTGCACATTATGTTTTGAGCTTTCTTTTTTATGATCAACACGTGAAATGCTTTGCACTATATACTCCGGCGTTTAGTCTTAAGGTTTGCTTTACAAAACCACACATTGAAAGCAATCAAAACGCCACTCCTTCCAACATCACTATCAATTTTCATTAAAGTCATGTATCTGCGGTCGCATTTCTTCAGGAATTAGAGTTTTGTGTTTCTTTGTGTTCTAAAGCTAATCACGCCAAGTGCAGCAAAAGCTGTTATATCTATGTCATTAATGTATTATCTAATACACCGAAATCGTTTGGAGTGATGAGACTAATTTTTGAAATGACATTGCCCACTAATTACCCAAAAAAAGTTTATACTGTGCATAGTAATATACATATACATATATAAACTCATGTGGTTTACAAAAACAATTAGTAACTACATTCAGACCGATTTTGCCATTTTTTCAATATTATTTATCTAAATTTTCTCTTCCAGGTGAACTTATGCTGCTGAATGAAGCAACTTTTTTGGATAATTTAAAAACACGTTACTATAAAGACAAAATATATGTAAGTACTAAGAAGTTTAGTGGATAGGATAGAGTTAGATTATTTATAAAAACTGTACAAAATGTGCTCCTGATTTTTGAACGGAAGAAAAATGTTTTTTGATCTTAGTTCTTTAAACTTGAGGCAACCATTGCTAATATTAGCCTCGTTATTTTGTTGTCATGATATTCATCTTTGGAATAATACCAATTATATGCATTATTTGAGTCCTGAGCTCTTCAGCCGGTTCTTTAAAGCTTTCAAATATAATAAAATCATAGTAATATAATCTTTTAGCAAGACTTTAGCAGTGCAAAATTGTGCATATAATCGCGTCAATCAGTTGAGACAAGTACAAGTCTCACGGTGGCTGAAGAAAGCTAATAAAACCATCATAAAAAAGAACAAATGTAGACTTATTCTAACCGTAATCATTTTCTCTAATCTATTTTGTATTTTTTTTTTATTATTTTTCACATAACAAAATTAACTAAACATACAAATATTTCTTTTCGCAGACTTATGTGGCCAACATACTAATTGCTGTGAATCCCTATCGTGAAATCAGTGATCTCTACTCATCAGCTACAATCAAGAAGTATACTGGACGTTCCTTAGGCGAGCTGCCGCCACATGTATTTGCGATAGGTAAGATAACAATTATCTACAACCAAAAAAAAACAGATGTTACACAGAATTCCACTGAAGACCTTAAAGAAACGCACACACACACACATTAAGAACACAATGCACATAAATACATATTTACACTATATATATAATTGTTGCAGCTGATAAGGCCATACGCGATATGCGCGTACTCAAATCGTCACAATCAATTATCGTATCTGGCGAATCGGGCGCTGGCAAAACAGAATCTACCAAGTATCTACTGAAGTATTTGTGTCATTCCAGCGACAGTGCCGGACCAATCGAGCAAAAAATTTTAGATGGTAAGGCAATGAGGCATGCCACCATAGCTTTTATATTCGAAAAAATATAATTTATTACGTTTTTATTGCAGCCAATCCCGTGCTGGAGGCTTTTGGTAATGCAAAAACTACGCGCAACAACAACTCTTCGCGTTTCGGCAAGTTCATTGAAGTGCACTATGATGGCAAGTGTCAAGTGGTTGGCGGCTATATTTCTCACTATTTGCTGGAGAAGAGTCGCATATGCACGCAAAGTTCGGAGGAGCGCAACTATCATGTATTCTACATGTTGCTTGCAGGTGCGCCGCAACAGCTGCGCGATAAGCTTAATTTAGGCAAGCCGGATGATTATCGGGTGAGTGAGGCCATGCAAAATATGTAACTGAAAGAATGTTATGATACGGCTTTCGTTATGTGGATTAGTATGTTCGTATACCGTGTCCGTAGTATAAAAAGTAATAACTTTGAATTGTTGTTTGTCATATTTTTATTTCGATTACATACAAAAAAAAAGCTAAATAAAAAGTAGATAGCAGAAATCGTAGATTATTAGCGAAGGTTCATGGTTTGCCGCTTAATCTACGTTCTCTGTGGATAGTTAGAAGTTTGATACATATATTTTTTTAATGAGCTGAAACTAAATAATTTTATTTTTATTGATATCTAGACCCTGTTTGGGAGGAAAAAGAAATTTTCTTGGTTTTCTTAAAAACATTTTCCGTAAAAATATAATTTTTTATGAACATAAAGAAAAAGGGCTCACCATAAGTTTGTTGTCTTTCTTTCTTTATAAATAGAAATTTGAGTATTTATGTTCTGATGAGAATAACTAACATATTTGTTTGTTGGTTTGCCAATTAAAAGACAGTCAAAATTTGTTTCATACCTTTCAGTAGAAGTTTGAAAAATGAGCTCATATCAACTCCCACCTCTCAACTTTTTAATAAAGTAAATATCTTATACATTTACTTTTATGCAGGATTATTACTCAAATGTTAATCTGTTGAATTCACGGTGATGTAATGCTTTTCCTTTCTTTCTTCCAGTATCTCTCTGGCTGCACACAGTATTTTGCCAATGCCAAAACGGAACAACTGATTCCTGCTGCTCAAAAATCCACAAATCACGTGAAGAAAGGACCGCTTAAGGATCCCATAATAGACGATTACAATCATTTCCAAAATCTCGACCGCGCATTGGGTCGCTTGGGCTTGAGCGAAGTGAATAAGCTAGAAATCTATTCATTAGTGGCCGCCGTTTTGCATTTGGGAAATATTGCCTTTGAAGAGATTCCCGACGATGCACGAGGTGGTTGTCAAGTGTCGGAAACTTCGGAGAAATCGCTAACCATTACATCGAAACTGCTGGGTGTGGACCCTTCAGAACTCAGACAAGCGCTGGTATCGCGGGTAATGCAGAGCAAGGGTGGCGGCTTTAAGGGCACAGTAATTATGTAAGTATTATTTTCATACACAATCTCACTTGAAGATTATAATCTTAAAAATGTGCTGCTTTAGGGTACCCTTGAAAATTTACGAGGCCAGCAATGCGCGTGATGCACTTGCCAAAGCAATCTACAGTCGGCTCTTTGATCGCATTGTAGCGTTAATTAATCAAAGCATTCCCTTCCAAGCCTCCAACTTCTACATTGGCGTCTTGGATATCGCTGGTTTTGAGTACTTCACAGTGAACTCGTTCGAGCAATTCTGCATCAATTATTGCAATGAGAAATTACAAAAATTCTTCAATGACAATATTCTGAAGAACGAGCAAGAGCTGTACAAGAGTGAAGGTTTAAATGTGCCGGAAATCACATTCACCGATAATCAGGATATCATCGATTTAATCGAAGCGAAGGCAAACGGCATTTATACGCTGTTGGATGAGGAGTCGAAGCTGCCAAAGCCGTCGGCACAGCACTTCACGGCCGAGGTGCACAAGGCGTGGTCAAATCATTTCCGTTTGGGCTTGCCACGCTCATCGCGCTTGAAGGCGCATCGCACGCTAAGGGATGAGGATGGATTTCTGGTGCGTCACTTTGCTGGCGCTGTCTGCTACAATACGGTGAGTGGTAGTGAACTTGAGGTGAATGCAATGTTTGAATAATCATTTATTTATATTTCACAGGAACAATTTATTGAGAAAAACAACGATGCTTTACATGCTTCTCTGGAGGGTTTGGTGCAGGAGTGCGAGAACCCGTTGCTAAAAACTCTCTTCCCATCGGGCAGTAATACAGCATTACGTGGCAAACTGAATTTCATTTCCGTTGGCTCGAAATTCAAAACGCAACTCGCCGAGTTAATGGAGAAATTAGAGAAGAATGTAAGCAGTAATTAATTTAACAATTAGTGCTCATAGTAATATTTTTTTCATATTGCCAGGGCACCAATTTCATACGTTGCATCAAGCCAAACAGCAAAATGATAGACCGTGACTTCGAGGGTGGCCTAGCTTTGGCACAACTCAAATGCTCTGGCACCATTTCAGTACTGGAACTAATGGAGCACGGTTATCCGTCGCGCGTACAGTTCGCCGATCTCTACAACATGTATAAATCGGTTTTACCGCCCGAGTTAGCCAAGTTGCCGCCACGCACTTTCTGCGAAGCCATGTTGCAATCACTTAACCTCAGCTCAAAGGATTTCAAGTTTGGTGTCAAGAAGGTATTTTTCCGCCCTGGAAAGTTCGTTGAATTCGATCGCATCATGAAATCGGATCCTGAAAATCTGTTGGCGATCGTGGCCAAGGTGAAAAAATGGTTGATACGTTCACGTTGGGTGAAATCAACGCTCGGCGCGGTGTGTGTGATCAAATGTGAGTCCAATTATGCACTCTTTTTATTGAGCATCGTTGAAAACATTTGTTTAATTTTTATTCTGCAGTGCGTAATCGTATCAAGTATCGCAACAATTGCGTTTTGCTCATACAACGCACTGTGCGTGGTTATTTGGCGCGCAAACAGCATCGTCCGCGTTACCAAGGCATTGCGAAGATCAACAAAGTACGCTTTAATGCGCAAAAGACTATTGAAATTGCTGGTGGATTGAAGAAGGGTCGCGATGAGTTTATAAGCGAAGTGAATGGTATAAATCGTCAAGTTGACGAAGCCATAAAAACAATCAAGGTGCTTACTCTATTAGTGCATTGAATGACAACAATAAAATGTAAGTCTAAAATAATGTCATTTTTTGTTACAGACAAACGAGAAAATATCTTCAAGAGAAATCGATGGTCTCTTCACCATCGTCATGGCCAATATGAATAAGCTCACTGTAGACTTGAACACCAAGTTAAAGGTAACTCCAAATTTATTCAAATTTTTGCAAACAACTTTATCAAGAGAAACATAAAAAATATTTTTTTTAAATATTTATTTGAGCAGTTTTCAACATGCTCGTAATTATGACGCTGCAGTTGTTTATATGAGCTTTTTCGTTTACTTTACATAGGAACAAAAGCAAGCAGAGGAGCAGGAACGTTTGCGCAAAATACAGGAAGCGCTGGAGGCAGAACGACGCGCCAAGGAGGAGGAGGAGCGAAAGAAACTTGAAGACGAAGAAAACAAACGACTGTAAGCACAACGAAAACTTATTGTTGAATACAAAAGCATTTGCTACGCTGTTCCTCAAGTTGAATGACCACTAAAACTTTTCTAATGTCGCTTTTAATAATTTGCAGTAAAGCTGAAATGGAATCGCGCCGTAAGGCTGAGGAGCTGCAACGGCTTAGACAAGAGGAGGAAGATCGCCGGGCAGCGTTGGCGTTACAAGCACAACTGGAGAAGGAAGCACAAGACGACGCCAAGTACAGGCAGCAATTGGAGCAGGAGCGTCGTGATCATGAATTGGCGTTGCGTTTGGCTAACGAAACGAATGGCATGGTTGAGGACAGTCCACCGGTTATACGCAAGTATGTTAATGCATAAAATTTAGTTTATTGTAGCACGGTATATTTGTAAAAAGCTTTGTTTCGCAAACTGAGTAAATTAAAGTAATTTATACTTTTTTTATATTATTGCAAATTTATTATTTAGTTAAACGTATTATTATTATAAAGTGGTAATGGGGTTGGTTAAAAGGCATACGAGACCCCACCTTATCCAATATATTTTCAGTTTTCATATTGATCCTCTTTATAATAGATAAATTGTATATATTATTATTTATTCGTTGTATATATTTTTTATTTAATTTTACAGCGATATTTTCGCTTATGTATAAAAGATCCATAGCATTCCTTCATCTATTTAATATACTTATGTATTCATTTTCTTAAATTTTTTTGTATATTTACAAAATTTCTTTTCCCTCTGCGTTCAGTGGTCAAAGTGATGTGTCGCCCATGGCTCCCAACAAACTTATCAGGTACACAACAGCACGCTTTATTTTTGTAATGTGTTTTTTATGACTTGGAACTAAAAATTGTGCACAACTTCTTATTAACAAATAGTTATCATATGACATTGGAAATGATTACTAATATATTTTATATATTTTTGAAAATTTAATTGTTTTTTACCACAAAAAGTTTTACGCGAGGTGTTACAACGTTTGCATCTCGGTATTTCAATAAGTGAGTTGGAGAATTGTTGAACTTATATTTTCTTTGTTCTAAAATTCATTCAAAAACATTTTTGAAATCATTTGGTTTTGAATTTTTAGCCATTACAAATATTTAGTTGTACATACATACATACATTAGCACTTTTGAAGCTATCTATTTGCTATCAATAAACAAATGTACATAAATAGTGAAACATAAAATAAGTGGTAAAGAAAGCTTAATGGTAATAAACTTAATTGGTTTTGTCTCTAAATCCATAAATAACGCTCAACAGACAAGCGATTCTAGTCACTGTAAATTGTCCTACACACAAAATATTTAGTAAATAAGTACTTTTATTTATCACGGCACCTACCGCCTTCAAATACTGGCTT
The DNA here is from genome assembly GCA_027475135.1 of Bactrocera correcta. NCBI lineage: Eukaryota > Metazoa > Arthropoda > Insecta > Diptera > Tephritidae > Bactrocera > Bactrocera correcta. Next base: position 17,394,726 of record CM050325.1, read on the forward strand.
CAAACTCAAACAGATCACGAGTTTATTCATAAATACACTTTCAATATTATTTAATCATTTCATTCGCAACTAAACTTTCATGTCCACAATATTTGTATACGCATATGTTTCATAAAATTTCTCTTGCACAGATCTGAAAACGTCCGCGCTCAACAACAGGCGTTAGGTAAGCAGAAATACGATTTGTCAAAATGGAAATACTCGGAGCTGCGTGATGCTATCAACACTTCCTGTGATATTGAGTTGCTCGAAGTAAGCCATAGGGATATATAATATCAAAGATGTGTGTTCTAAATGCATTTGCTTCTTTCTTTAAGGCTTGTCGTCAAGAGTTCCATCGTCGCTTGAAGGTCTATCACGCCTGGAAGGCAAAGAATCGCAAACGCACCACCATGGAGGAGAATGAACGTGCACCGAAGAGTGTGATGGAAGCAGGTGAGCATTCTATATTATTATAATATATTAATATTTTGCATATTCATCGAATTTTGTTGTAACTATATGTTAAAATCATGTTAGGTTAAACAAATGTCGTATTCGCTTGCATAAATCTTAAAATACTTAAATAGTGTTCTGGGAAATGTCCAAAATATATCAACAAAAATGCATTAAAAATATTTACCGCAATATATATATGATATTCATGGAAATTCATTGCCGGATGACGAATTGTTTTATAATCGCAAACAATTAATGATAACATGCTAAACACTAGATAAAGTAGTTATCTCACACGTCAACAAATTAGTGCTGCGAACACTCATTACACTTTTAAACTGATAAACAAAAACACATTTTTATACCCGGGAAAGGGAATATTATTTGCCACGAAGTTTGTAACACACAGAAGGAAACGTCGGTCATCCTAAAAAATATACATACATATGTATATATAAATGATTAGTGCCGAGCGGAGCTTATTTAGCTAAATCCGCCCGTGTATCCGTATATATGCGAACTAGTCTCCCGGTTTTTGAGATATCGATCAGAAATTTTGCACACGTTGATTTCTCCTCAAGAAGAGGCAATCGCTGATATCGGACCTCTATAGCATATAGCTGCCATACAAACTGAACAATCACAATCATGTTCTTATATTGAAAACTTTTTTATTTGGCGAGATATTTTCATGAAATTTGAAATGAATTATTGTGCATGCCAATGATACAATCTCTGAACATATTATTGAGATTGAACCACTGTAGCAGATAGCTGCCATACAAACTGACCGATGAAAATCAAGATAAAGATATTTTTATACCATTTCATGCTTCGGTGCAGCCGAAGTTAACTTTTTCTGATTTTTTTGTTTTTGTATTTTTACCAAATACGCTTTTTGCTGTACTTAAGAACGAGCTATTAACGAGTATTTTTTTTTTTTTTGCAAAATTATTGAACTAATATAAATTGTTATGAGCTAAATGCTCTCCTAATTTAATGATTTCCTAATTGCTTACTTTAAACTGCCTAATTATCAAGTTTTTCCAAAACAATGTTACATTTTAAAATTTAAAATTCGACCTTTTGTTAAAATTTATTTTTTTTTTTAATATTTTTATGTTTTTGTGCACTAAATATAGTCCACTTATGCCGTTATTTTTAAATTTTCTCACATTTTTTCATATTTTTGTATTTATACAGCTTACAAAGCACCACCATTGGCCCATCCAAAACAGGAAATTACTACTGCCCAACACCGTTACTTCCGTATACCATTCATGCGCGCAAATGCGCCTGAAAACAGTGAGCACATCATTTTAAAGTGTATTGTTACCGATTGTTCATCAATTTCCTATTTTTTAGCTAAACGTGGCCTCTGGTACGCACACTTCGATGGACAATGGATAGCGCGACAAATGGAGTTGCATGCCGACAAGCCGCCCATACTGCTGGTGGCAGGTGCGTGTTTTATGAGCAAAAGAACAATGCAATGAGTTTATTTTTACTTATTTTATGATTTATTATTATCTTCTGTTCTTTTGTGGCAGGCGTGGATGACATGCAAATGTGCGAGCTTAGCCTGGAGGAGACCGGTTTGACACGCAAACGCGGCGCTGAGATTTTAGACCATGAATTTAATCGCGAATGGGAACGCAACGGCGGCAAACCATATAAAAATCTGGGTGCTAATAATAACTAAAATTTAACTAGGAATGTTTCCAACGCCGTACATTGGTACGCGCAGGGAAGTAAGGCAAAGAAATATGTGGACTTATTGAAAACAGTTTATAAGCGTCAACTATTAGGTTGATATGATTGCGTAAATCAAAAGTAGTAATTAAATAAATTATTACAGAAATTGTATGTGTATTTTTGCAAAACGATTTTTTAATAATCAAACAAAAGAACCGTCAGTCAATGTGCTTTCAATGTGTCTACAAGAGCAAGGGAAATATACATATGTGGCAGTAATGTTAGTATTAAATTTGGGAGAAAGCTTGTTCTCATCAAATCAAAAAATCTATTATTATTAAAGTATTGTATGAGTTCCATGAAATTTACAATGTTTTGCGAAAGAAACAAAGGAAGTATCGCAACTACTTTTGTTAGTTTTTGCAGAAATTAATTACAATACTAGTAAAATAAAAGTAAAGTGTTGCAGAAGTTAGAAATGAAAGCTGTCCGCAAATATGCAACAAAAAATAAAAAAAGTATTTTATTGCAAGACAACTAACAATTTTTGCGCAGTATTGCAAAACTTTCGAAAAATTTCGGTTAGCATGAAAACATAACTGAGTTAGCTAGAAATTTATTGTATGAATCACTATTTAACGCAAATTTATTAAATTAAATATGTAATAAAAATTTGAAATTGCAAATGCATTTTACTCAAATTCGATTCCTAACAGTATAAATGTACTCTAATGCAATATCAATTAAATTCTATAAAATTTCTGTGTCTACATCCTCAATACCACAAGTACTATAAACCTACATACGCAATCTACAGATTCATGAATCAGAAAATTAAATAAATTGATGTGATTTATCTTGTTGTCTTGTTACGGCATGAGTATACTTATTGGCATACAAACATGGAAAATAAGTCTTATGAGCTATTAGTTTATTTTACTAACTAACAGTATACAGAAACTACTATGTCTTGTTATGTTTAGCAAAAGTAGATTGAAGAAATTACACATTAAGAATGTCTATTTATAATTTTATCTATACAAAACGATATCTAACATGAATAGTATCTATGGCAAATAAATACTTTATACATGAAATTGCAGTGTTTCAATATTTTTGTGTTCAATTAGTGACGTGCAAAGAATCAGTTAATTTCATTAGCATATAAGTTGCACCACCATAGTTGCTGTTGTAGCGGCATAAAACATTCCTGAAGCAATTCGAGGAATAATGCCGAGTTGACAATCCTTGGCCGAATAAAAATCCGAATGTCTTGGGAACGGCACCACCGTAGGGTCCGCGTCCCGTTCGATTGGCCATTTCGAATAATAACAAAATGGGATTTCATAGTTCCATACCCGTATAAGTTCTAACATCTCAGTTAGGGATAATATCATAACGTTTTATAAACAACAGAATAAACAAGTATGAGGGGGAAGAAAACATTCTATCTCTATTCATTTTACTCCAAACTCTTTATAGATAATCATAGATATGCACAAAATATTGCGCCACTTCCCACTCAGTAAAATGATAATAATGCTTCTAGTAACGGTTTCGGTGAATTAATTATTCTTTTAATTAACCATGTAAGTATTTTCTAGTTCTGAGAGTGTGTATTTGGAATGATAATCCAAAAGTTATTGTTATAGGCATAATGGCGAATTTATAATAAAAATTTTTCATTAAATTTTCAATATTTGAAAAATTTGAGAAGCAAACACGTTTCTAGGGCATACGTTATTTGCCATTGTCATTCTGGTTATTGGCTCCACTAAAGTAAAAAGCATTGACACAAACCCTTTTGGCAACAGCATCTAGAATGAATTATTTATGTATAGCAAAAATTCTGTATAACTGAGAATTTGTGCGATGGAGTTGATATAGTCAGGTTGGCCGAGCGGTCTAAGGCGCCAGATTTAAGCTCTGGTTCCCGAGAGGGAGCGTGGGTTCGAACCCCACACCTGACAAACAAAGAATTTTTTTTTTGATTTAAAGAAGGTCTCATGAAAATATTATTAGTATTATTTATTAAGAGTGGAAATTCATAAAATAACACTAACATTTATTTTACCAGTTCGACAATGATAACCAGATTATTCATAAGTCGGAATTATGTATTTATTAATATTCCAAAATATTGAAATTTTTATATTATTCTCATTAACTTTTAATTATTATTATTTCGTTGATACATGGTCGATTTTGGTTGCGGCTTCACTTTTATGTAGACTGCTAACATTTCCAATTGACGACGTGAGTTTTGCACATCCAAATTCGACATGTATGCTACTGAGGCAGGTGCATTGCTCGAAGGGGGGACATACATATTTTCGATTGGGTTTGAACTCATTTTTTATAGTAGTATGTATGTATAACAGTCGAGAGTGTTTTACGTGGGATCCTATCTACGAAGGTCTAACTCCACGGTGCTCAGAAGCACAACGGATCAATACAATGCGTCGATCAGCGCCCTGAAAACTGGGTAACGATTTTCAGTACTAATCGGCAGTGTGGCATGGACACACTAACCACCTTGGTAGGGTTCGAGGCCCATCTAAAACCTCTTCCGTACTATGTGCATGGCGCCAGGTTGCAATGCAACTCCACATTTGAACTGACAAAGTCAGTTCTTCCCGCGATTTGGGTTTTAACCACAGCCACCACGAATCTCCACAAAGGGCCAAACCCAATGAGCAGATTGGAGTTTTACCTCGAAGGGCATTTCCGCTCCCCGTGGTACCAGGTTAAAGTCTCTGGTAAGACCTTGTAACCGAAGTTACTACCAGTTGAGTTTCCACACAACTCTGGACTGGCGGCCAAGATCAGTATGTATGTATAGTAGGTAGAGCCCCTACGACTTTACAAGTAAATGATAGGTTCTGTATGTAATAGCATTTTTTAATTTTTTTTTTTTCATTTTTCTCGATGAAAGGTTACACCGCAGTCGACCGACCCTCGTTATCCCAGGAAATGGGTGGCAGCAAGTCCAATCCGGACCGTGGGAGTGGTCGCTGAATAATAGTGACTGTAGGTCGTTTCACTACCTCAATACCTCCCAGGTTTTATAGGTTGAGACTAATTTTATATAGTAAAACTTAATTAGAATCAAGAATGACAGAGACTAGATTGCTGTACTCAGCAACATCACCGAATGAATTGTCAAACTTTCATAGTAATTAAAACAAAGCTATTCTCTCCATTTTGTCGTCATACACACACATCTATTTTTTTGTTCAAACATACTCCAACTGGAGGAAACTGTCGTATGCTATGTATAAACAGGTTTTAATAAAATCAAAAAATATTGTTTCAAGTGATAATCGATGAATTATAGATAATATGTAAGAAGGTCACGGCTTATGTACCGTTTCAAAGGTCAAGTCCACAAAATTTTATTTGATGTTTCAATGAAAACCAATTTTTTGAAATCAATCAATTTATTAAATAAAACATTTAATTATTTACATTTATCGACTGCTTTTTAATATGGTTACTAACTAAAGTATAGCAGCACTAGCACAGAGCCTTTCACAGTACTAAATATCAAATAAGTGGCAACATTAATAAAATTACCCTTTGAAGAACACTAAATTAGTTGTGACAAAAACCAAGTGTATAAAATAACCCATAAATTGTATATTTCAGTATTTGAAAATACGCTTTTATATCGATTTTGACAATATGAGTGATATAGTCAGGTTGGCCGAGCGGTCTAAGGCGCCAGATTTAAGCTCTGGTTCCCGAGAGGGAGCGTGGGTTCGAACCCCACACCTGACAAATGAAATTCATTTTTTTTATTATTTAACAATAAAGTAAAAAGTTTACAATAAAATAATATGTTTTTGCTCATCACTCAAAATATTTATACTATTTTATTGCAATGCATTGCATGTTTACAAATGCTTTCGTGTAAGTTCATTGTATTCATAATGACATGAGCACGACAACTTTAAGAACACTTCTAACAGAGAAACCAGTTAAGATCTGTATCTTATTAAGCGCCAAACTGCTTTCTCTCCTAGACAAAGTAGATATTCCACTCTCTTAGCACAGCCACTCGGCTCACCGCAACGACATGCGTCACCAGCCACCAACTCCGTGCATTGAAATTCTCGCTGCTTCACCGCTTTGCTGTTGGCGCAGTCAACCAATTTCAGACAGTCTTTCAGCAACATTCGCGAAGTCAAGATCAAGTTAACGTGAGCGCTCTTAAGTTAGAGATTTAAGCCAAATTTTCAATTTAATTCCCGCTTTATACGTCGCTAACCCATTTCGGTAATGATCGTCGACGAGTTCGGAAATCAAATTTCTTACTGTGGAGATTCCGGCTGAGAGTTGTTAATTTTCAATTATTTAATTTCGAAACTGATTTTATAGTTTTTGTTTTATGAAAATCGCGTCAGTTAAAACGTTGGCGTTAAGAACTGCGAATAATTCGATATCATTTTTATAAGTGTGTTTCATATCAAACACTCCGATAAGTGTGCGTGACTGATAACGGTGAAGTTATTGGCCCATACTGTACGCGAACCAAGTGCTCATACATACATACGCCAACATATTTCAATCAATTTCAAGCGTAGGAAACTTATTATCACTTGAAAAGAGAGAAAATAACGCTTTTACCAACCAACAAAAATAACAACAACAGTAACATCAATAATGTACGTGAGCCGGTTGCCGAAGTTGTCCCTTCTCGTATTGGCATTTGCAGCCAGCCTAGACTATGGTAAGATCACTAAGGAACAAAATAAAAACAATACATCTCAGAGGGATATATGTATACTTGTAGATATGTATGTACATACATACATACGTATGTAGATAGCATGTCTTAAGCCTCGTTCATTATCAGCGTTCGCACTTTTGCACAAAACGAAAATGTCTCGATATTTGTACAACTGCTTGTGAATGTTTCGTGATATCTGTTGACGTCTGCGACCAAATTTGAATTGCAAAGTGTTCGCAGAATTCTTACTTCGACTGCAGTCAGTTGTATCTGCTACTCTTACTTTGATTCTTCTATTTTTTCATATTTGTTCTTTTGGATGTGTGAGGAAGTAGAAGTGGCTTAGCCAGTCTTGCAAGAGGCTTGTGAATAAACCATAAAATATAAAATTTATATGCACACATACATATGTACATACATACATATGTATTTTAAAAAGTGCGTTAACTTTGCTTGCTTTTACGTTATTTTGAACGTGTTTTTAAGAGAACAATGAATATTCAGTATCTATTTTTATCTGGTGTTTCTGCAACAAATTGTAAAAATGTTGCTTAATTTTTTTAAGATATTGATAATACAATAAATAACGACGCAATATTAAGTATTTTTCAACATTGCAAATTTTTTACCAAATTAATAAAATAGGCTTCCTGAAATATTAAATAAACTACAGTGGTGTACACCTAAATAAGATCGAAATTATTCACTTTTCATATGTTCTTACAATTTTATCAGTGAATGATTTTTAAAAGCAGTTAGTGGGTACCTTTTCAAATTTTGAAAATGTTAAGGAAACGCCACGCAAGTTTGATGTCATACATATTCTATGGGACTAATTAGGAAGCCTTAGATCGAGAAGACTGGAGAAAATGTCTAAGCAGGGCATTAGGGAAACAATCGAGGATCATTGTGCACTTGTCCCGCATTGGCAAGACTACGCTGTAAGAATCTGGGTTACCCGCGATATGATATACTGGAGGCGGTATCGATAGTGAGGTCGTAGAGTCTGTTAAAATCGCCTCAAGCGCAGGCATCCTAAAGAATGACCAACTCGTCGTTAGACCCACCCACTGAACTCTATCTGGTAGCGCAAAGGACCAAAACTGGTCTATGCGTGACTTATTGGCTTACCAGATTAACATAACCAAACTTATTAGAAATCCTGTCACGTTTTTATCCCAATTTTTTTTTTCGAAAAACAGTATCAGCATTATCTCTCATTGAATTATATATATATATTATAATTAAAAGCATAATTCATACATCTCAACAGTGTTTTGAGACCTTGAAAGGGGGCTTTGGTGTCAAAAAATCAATTTTTTTTTTATTTTTATTAAACAAAAATTAAATACTCAAGGACATTGTCTAATACACCAAACAACTTCATTAGATTTAGTAGCAAATTCAATGATTAGATAAATACAGCAAATGAATTATGTTGATAAGACACGCTTTTGATATTTTATCACAAGTTTATTAATAATAAGTGATTCATAGGAATTCTGATGAGTGTATGTGTAGGTAGATATGTAAAACAACGGTGATATTCACAAACATGTTTATGAAAAATACAAAGCTTTCATTGACATTAAATTAGCGTCAGCAACAACAAACAAACTAATACAATTATTACTTTCATTTGCCTTTTTTCTTTGCCAACAAAGGTCTATCAGTGACAACAGTGTTAACGGCGGCAGCTAAACGCGCGAAACAGGTGTTTTACATACATACATGCCAGCAAACAAACACTAGTGATAGATTCCCTGTGGGAAATTTAGGCATGTCAAAATCCTTTCTTAATTAATCTTTCGAAAAATATTGACATGCTAATTTGATTACTTACACTGTATGAAATACCGTTTTACAAAAGTTGATGCTTGTGCTATCACTAACATATTTCAAAATTATTAAAGGGTGATCAATTTCGAGATTCCCTAATTAAAAAAAAAAAATAATAATAATTAAATGGGGAATGCTTATTATCATTCGAAAGAATAATTTTTGGCATTTATTTTTTGAAGACTATCTCTTTAAAATGTTGGCCGCGGCTAGTTTTCAGATGATCCATACATACGTTAAGTCCAATTTTCAATGACTCGTTGAAACATTTCTGCTGGTAACTGGCGAATGACACGCGCGATTTTTTGCTCAAAGGCCTGAATCTAATCTTGTTCGCATATTTAGATTTTACATATCTCCACAGAAAAAAGTCTAACAATGATATGCCACATGATCTAGGTGGTCAATCGACTGGCCCAAAACGTGGAATTATCTGCTAACCGAAATGTTCTCTCAATAAATCCATTGATTCATGCGCTTCCACACATCGCCGTCTTGTTGAAACCAAATGTCACCGAGATCACGATCAATCAATAGTGATCTGTCAAAAAAAGGCTATTGAAAAAAGTACCTCTACTTAGGATCACCCGTTATAAATAATTACAACGAAAGGTTTTTGTATTGCTCCTAACCGTGTAAAGCGAACTCATTATTATTCTTAACTAGTCGGAAACTTTTGCATTAATTTGTTGTTAATTACTAATTGAGAAATCGGTTAATTGTTGTTTTTGTGTGGGAGTTGAATAAATTAGGTTTTAATAATTTAAAATTTATTTAATTGCTAAAACAACAGTTTGTTGTTGAATAATTTAATATTTTCATATTTAAATGTATGAGATAAATGTCGAAATTAAAAACAAGAAAAATGTATAAAAAATATAAAATAAACATTAAACATATATTCTGACAAAATGCACACCCAGAAATTGTAATTAAATGCCTCATGTAAATAATAATTCCAATGTATTTTGCTAAGTTGGTAGGACTGTCCTTAATTATTATGGCAAATATGACAGCGAACTGTCAACCAAATTGTTAAAAAAGTGAAGGATATGGTGGTTGAAAATCGTCAGGCAAGTGTTAGAGAGATGACAAGAGAGCTCGACATCTCTCGCGAGTCCGTTCGAATGATTTTGCGTATGAAACGCGTTCTTGCTTGACTCGTCCTGAAAAAAACTGATTTTTTTTTCCAAAATGAGTACGGTACACAGATCTCTTTCGTCATGCTTGATCGTGCGAATTCCGATCTCTAATTCATGGAGAGCGTTATAACTGCTGACGAGACATGAGTTTATGAATTTGACATGCCAGTAAATCAATAATCCTCGTTATGGAACCTGTACTGTAATTTTGTTTCTTACATTACCACACGATATAACACATTTCCGCCAATCTATATCTCCTATTAGTCTGGAATAACAAATTAAGGGGCCTACGGGGTAAGCATGTAGTATTGACTTACACATGTACCCACTTGCGCCGACCATGACGACAAAATTCGCAACTTTTTTTCATTGGGCAATATTTTTGTCAACCATTATTCAGTTCATTGCAAAAAGTTGATAAAGAATGCAAAAATTGCGGCCAATTTTATATTGTTGGCTCGCCTATCCATTCAACACATACATTCATACATACATATGTATGTACATGCGTACAAATTGTGGGCTTAAAAGAAAATAAAAGCTTCGAAGACAATAATCAACACAAAGCCTTAAGTCGCATGCGAATAAAAATACCCTAAATACTTTGTTGCTGTTGTGCATACGAAATGATATTAACGACGACGCTCGAGTAGGACTATCCAATACAAATCCAAGTGAGCTGCAATACACAGGCTTGTAATTTATTGAATTTGATTGATATTTACAAACGCATTTACTGCGCGTATTGAACAGGCGAACATGAACTCCAAAAAACTCGTTACTCTACATTGTCAAAACTACAAAAATTTAAAATAAAGTCAGGTTATGTTGGCTTTATACATTCTGCTACTGATATATATTTACATGTATAATTAAGTAATAATATTAACATTTTGAAGTATTATTCTTGCAATTATTTAACTTTAAACGGGTTTTTGAATAAACATATTTTCAAATATAAACTCTTGAAATTTCAATTTATGTTATTCTTGAAAAAAAATATACATACATATGTATATAATGCGAAAAAATCCATGCACCATTTTAAAACTCTAAAAACTAAATACTAATAACTGGTAACTTATTTATATGGAGTACCAAAACTGTTAAATTTTGACTTATTCCACATTAAATATACGCGCGTGCGGAGCATATTGATACATGTGGCAGTGGGCGATGGTTTGTTGTTTTTGTTTTGGCCGGCTTCGGCACTATTTATAACAAATATGGGACAATATGCCAATTGATAGCGATCAAAAAAGTATTTTAATGTAGGGCGCCAAATAAACGGTTCGTGCAAATGTGATTTTGAACTTGAAAGAAGTTGAGACAACATGTTTGCCATTTGTTTGTATGTAAATAATACACTATACAAATAAAAACGTACATATTAATAAAAGTAATAAAAGTTTTGCAATTTTGAAGGTTCATAGTTCGTCGATAAGAAAGATCAAGGTCATTTGACACCTACACCTACACCTATGTATATACGTTTGTGTTAATATGTAGTCGTTTGAACGACTTGATAACTACTCCGGCCAGCTACAATTAAAGCAGATACGCATGAGCTTTCCATCCACTTTCGTGCATACATCATAATACGCAGGCTTGTTTGTATGTTTACCATATCGTCAAAGGCAAATATGCTCGTGTTTATTACTTCACACAACAAAAACAACAGGTGCTCGTCATTCTGGCGATCAGTAGCAGAATTTGCATAGAACTTCTCGGAAATCAAAAAAAGCAAGCCAATGAAAATGCACACACCATTAAGTATACATATATATGTACATATGTGTGTTTGCGAGATAAACAGGCGTTTGTACACAAAACTTTGTTTGATTATCATAAATTAACTGGGAGTTGTAAAGTTAAAAGATGCTAAAAAATGCTGCGCGCAAAATTACTACATACCCACCATAAACAATATACGAGGTACGTTCAAAAAGTATCGGGAATTTTGTGTTTTTTCAAAATCTATATCTATTTTGTCCCCTTCAAGGTAATCCCCATGAGATATTATACACTTGTGCCAACGGTTTTTCCAATCTTCGAAGCACTTCAAAAAATCATTTTTTTTTATCTTCTTCAGCTCCTCCTTCGATGCCGTCTTTATTTCGTCAAGAGAAGCGTAACGTCGTCCTTTCATGGGCCTCTTCAGTTTAGGGAACAAGAAAAAGTTACAGGGGGCCAGATCTGGGGAATACGGTGGCTGCGGCATCATTAGTGTGTTGTTTTTGGCCAAAAAGTCGCGCGCAAGCAACGATGTGTGTGAGCAGGGGCGTTATCGTGGTGCAAAAGTCAATTTTTGTTCTTCCACAAATCCGGGCGTTTCTGGCGGATTGCTTCGCGCAAATTGCGCATAACTTGCAAGTAATATTCCCTATTGACCGTTCTTCCCTGTGGCAAGAACTCATGATACACCACGCCCCTGCAATCGAAGAAAACTGTCCGTTACGATTCGCGATACTTTTTGAATACACCACATACATACATACATACTGTATATGTAAAATTACATGTAAAAATAGTAAAATATTTAAAAGGATGAATGCGGATAAAACGCACTAACAAATAAATATATAAATGTATGCAACTTACAGTGAACTTCATGCTAGTTATCCAAGCCAATATATTAAGCAAAAGAGTCTATCACCAGCTATCGAGTTAAGGGCTATATGACCTCCTGCGGTAGGTCAACCATTCAATCCATTTCAAATTCCTTCATTCAATACATCACTTCTCGTATCTTCAGGAGTAACAGTTACTAGAGCTCATCAAAGTTTAATAGAAGATAACCGCTTACAAGCTACACCAGCTAATTGAACTAGACATAACCTTTTTAACTAGAATTTTTTTTACATACAAGTATGGTATAGATACAACCAAAACTTTATATATTTTTACGATTTTGGAATTAGTACGTTGAACTAGAATTCTAAGTCGATTTCGAAGTAGAGGAAGATTGATATGTATCAGACTAAAATCTAGCTTTTATTGAAGGAATCAAGAATAGACATTTGGTTTTTTGGTTGGACTAAAGTAATTTCCAACTATTATTATAAAACTGGGTAATTTTGTTGTATATATAAATTGTGACAAAAAGCTCTCGGAAATTGTTAATAAATTCCCCGGTATATTCAAAACAAAATTTATTTTGCTAAGTGGGTGGGATTGTCCTTAATTACTATGCCAAATATGAGGGCGATCTGTCAACCAGTTTTTTACAGTAGCTGCTTAAGGCGGTACACCTTAGTAGTGCGTTGCAATTTGCGGAATCGCTGTGTTTCAGTTTTATCAAACACATAGGCCTATGAGTGGTACAAAGCCTTCAAAGACGGTCGAGAGATCGTTGAAGGCAAGCCTCGTTCTGGACGAACTTCGACATCTTCAACTAAAGAAAATATTAAAAAAGTCAACTTCTCGCTCGACTCGTCCCCATAAAGATGATTTTTTTTTTTCAAAAAGAATACCGTAAACAGGTCTCTTAGAATATGATCATGATCTCGGAAAGGAGAGAAAAAAACGAGCCCCAACAAAAAAAAAAAAAAAAAAACAAGAAAAAACGTTAACTTCGGTTGCACCGAAGCTAAATACCCTTCACAGGTGAATTTCTGTTAGTAACTATGTGTCCAGTTTGTATAGAAGCTATATGCTATAGTAACCCGTTCTGAACAATTTCTTCGGAGATTACATTGTTACCTTAAAAAATAATCTATACCAAATTTCGTGAATATATCTTGTCAAATGTGAAAGTTTTCCATACAAGAACTTGATTCCGATCGTTCAGTTTGTATGGCAGCTATATGCTATAGTTAACCGATCTGAACAATTTCTTCGGAGATTACATTGTTGCCTTAGAAAATAATATATACCAAATTTCGTGAATATATCTTGTTAAATGTGAAAGTTTTCCATACAAGAACTTGATTCCGATCGTTCAGTTTGTATGGCAGCTATATGCTATAGTTAACCGATCTGAACAATTTCTTCGGAGATTACATTGTTGCATTAGACAATAATATATACCAAATTTCGTGAATATATCTTGTCAAATGTGAAAGTTGTCCATACAAGAACTTGATTCCGATCGTTCAGTTTGTATGGCAGCTATATGTTATAGCTAACTGATCTGAACAATTTTCTCGGATATTACATTTTTTTCCTACAAAATAATCCATACCAAATTTGGTGATGATACATTGTCAAATGCGAAAGTTTTCCATAAGAGAACTTGATTCCGATCGTTCAGTTTATATGGCAGCTATATGCTATAGTGGTCCGATATCGGCCGTTCCGACAAATGAGCAGCTTCTTGAAGAGAAAATGACGTTTGCAAAATTTCAAAAGGATATCTTAAAAACTGAGGGACTAGTTCGTATATATACAGACAGACGGACAGACGGACAGACAGACGGACATGACTAAATCGACTCAGCTCAACATTCTGATCATTTATATATATACTTTATAGGGTCTCCGACGCTTCCTTCTGGGTGTTACAAACATCGTGACAAAGTTAATATACCCTGTTCAGGGTATAAAAAAAACACCCTAAAGTCATTTAAAAGTCAAGGTCAAGCTTATTCTTTCTTTCGATATACGTGGTTTGGTCCATCATGTATTTGTTCCGGACGGACAGACGATCAATAAGGAGTTCTATTCGGCCGTATTGAGACGTTTGTAATAGAACATCCGTCGAATATGACCGGAATTGTGGAAGAACAACTTATGAATTTTACACGATGCTCTATCCCATCGATTATGCACGATTGTGATCGAATTTAAAGTCAAAAACGCAATGAATACGATCGATTAAGCACCGTATTTACCAGATTTGGCTTCGTGTGTCTTTTTTCTGGTTTCCCAAATGGAAATTGTCGCTCCGTGGAAGCCGTTTTCAGTCGATCGAAGAGATGATACAAAATTCTTTGAAAGAACTGAAGCCCATCCCAAAAATTGCTTATGAAAAGTGTTTGGAGGACTAGAAAAATCGTTGGCATAAGTGTATTACATCTCGTGGGGATTGCTCTGAAGTCGACAAAATAAATATTGATGAATAATTAATAATTTTGCGTTTTATTTACAATTGCCGGGAACTTTTTGTCACAATGTACATATATACGTATATAAATAGTATTACATATTTCAATACATTATACCTCATCATTGCTTTGAGTAATATTTTGCTTCATCCGTTACAGCTAACCTAAGTCCCATTGACGAAGCTTCTCGCCGATCGGAGCTGAGCGATCTAAATAAATTGCCTACAAAACTGGGTTGGGCGGTAAGAATATTTTATAACTAGCAGATATAATTTAGATAAGTATGTATATAATAATCAGTGGTGGACTTGCACCATGGGCAGTCGGGGCTAGTGCCCAGGGCGGCGAAATTTGGAAAGTAGAAAAAAAAGTGAGCTGACATCGAAATTATTTTATAAAAGTAATATGAGAAATTTATTCAGGTTTACAGGCAAGAATTCATGAAATTAATGATCTTGCAGAAAATGCTCCTTGTGCTGCTCATTCTATGAATTTAGTTAGAGTTCACGCAGTAGAATTCGCGCCAGAAGCTGTTTCTTTCTTTAATACTGTACAAACTTTATATAACTTCTTTACTGCATCGACGCACCGCTGGGAAGTTTTACAATTTCGTACTGGAAAAAGAATTTCGTTGCAATCTTTATCCGCAACCAGATGGCCAGCTCGTTATGAAGCTGTTCATGTACTTAATCAACATTTCGACGAAATAATCGAGAGTTTAATTATTATTGAAGAAAATGCAATTACAAGACAAGAAGCTAAAGGCTTACGAATTCAATTGGAGCGACTTGAAAAGCATTTATGCAGATACTTTGGCATTTTTTACTCTCACAATTCAATGCTGTTAGTCAAAGATTGCAGAAAGTTGATTGTAGCATTGCTGACGTGATCGACGATTATTGTGGTTTGATCAAAGTTGCTACTGATACGAGAAATGAATTCGAAATCTATGAAAAAACTGCTTTAAATATTTCAGAGATAAAAGAATATATAGTAAAACGACAGTTTTTAGAAAAAGAAAGAGACTGTATAACTGTCGGGTCGAGACCACTTTGGAGTCAACACTTTTAATGTCATTCTTGACAATCTAGATTCTGAATTGCGAAAAAGATGTGTTGCATATGAAAAGATTCATGAAAAGTTTTCAGTTATTATTGAATTTGGCAATTTGGATAATAGAGAGATTCGTAACCGAGCTAAACGTTTACAAAATATTTATTCTTCAGATCTTGAGTCCTCATTGGAGGACGAATTATTGCACTGAAAAAAAGATGGAACAAAATTCACCTTTCGATATTCTGAAACTTTTGCGTTCAAACGACCTTTATACATAGTTTCCGAACGTAGAAATTGCATATCGAATATTTATCACTTTAACTATAACAAACTGTAGAAAAGAGTTAAAAACCACTTACGTTCTACAATGAGTGCAAATAGACTCAATAGTTTAGCTATTCTATGCATCGAATCAGATGTACTTCAACGTTTAGATTGTGAAGATTTAATCGACCAATTTGCAATTCAAAAAGTCAGGCGTGTTTGCCTGTGAAAAAAAATTATTGTAATACAATTATTAGTCAAGCTCAGTGCAAAATTTTTTGTTTTAAGAACAAGAACCTATATTTTTTATATTATACTGAAGTATTATATGTGTACATATATAATAAATTATTTGCAATACGTTAAATATTTTAATTTTTTAAAAACATAATATCAAATCTAGATAATTTTGAGTGAAATTTCAGTGACAGGCGGCATTTTTTCCAGTGCCCAAGCGCGGCAAAAATTTAAATCCGGCCCTGATAATAATGTAAAAATTTTGGTAATGCAAACGTCTATTTCTGTCAATTTTATATTCTAGAAGTCTATATAAATTTAAAAAAATTATGAAATGAACTCTTCATGTGCAGAAATCAGAGTGAAGTGCTGAATACAATGCTCGCGACAGACGACAAACGACATCTGTCAAATATTAAAATACACACGTTCTTAGGGACACTGTTATTTTAACAGCTGCACGACTACACGACTGTAGGCCGACGGTTGTTGTACTCGCTAACTTCAATATACTCCTATATTTGCCAACGACAGTAGGACGACAGTAGAGTTGACAGTAGAATGGAAGATAGAGAGATGAGGAAGAGTGGTGATGCCACTAATATGTAAAATGTAAAATTATTCACAGCTCTTACAAATTTAACGTTATTTTACAAATAAAAGCATAAAAAATTTTTGCTCTATTTTACCATTTGTAATAACAATTGATAATTTAAAACAAATAAAATTTACTTATTTTTTGCATAAAAATTTTCACTTTGAAAAAAATATTAATATTTCATTGAAGTGCAAAGATGGCCACAACGAAATTGTGTACATGCAAAATGGAGAGCTGTGTTGTCTTGTGTACATGCGTTCATGTAACGGGTGATTTTTAAGAGCTAAACTTTTTTAAAAAAAAAAACGCATAAAATTTCAAAATCTCATCGGTTCTTTATTTGAAGTCGTTAGATTGTATTCAGCATTAAACTTTTTTGAAGCGTAAATTCCATTTTGTTGACCATCGAAACCTTGCGAACTTAGTAGTATTGGAAAAAGTCCAATTATTTGGGGAACTTTTTCGAGCATTTTGGCCGGTAACCCGAATTTGATTCCCCCAAAATAATTGTCTTCCACATTCTGGAATAGTTGCTGGTTATTTCCCGTTAGGGGAAATTTAGACGAAAAGTTTTGGGGCCCCACCAAAAAATAGGTTTTAAAGGCTTAAATTTTGCAAATAATCTTGGTGGCCAACTTACGGGTCCATTTCTTGAGATGAATTGTTGTTCCGAAAAGTTTTCCTATCAAAATGGAAATAGGGGGAAACCCCGGGGGCTGTTGTGGCAAAAGTTTTTTGGCCATTTTTGAAACCACAAAAAGTCAAACCAAAGGTCAGTTCTTCCATTTTTGGCAACAAAAAAGTTTGTTAGATATCAACGAAAAAGCGATGCCTTCAGTAACGTTTGCTACAACATCTTTGAAAAAATACGGTCCAATGATTCCACCAGCGTACAAACCACACCAAACAGTGCATTTTTCGGGATGCATGGGCAGTTCTTGAACGGCTTCTGGTTGCTCTTCACCCCAAATGCGGCAATTTTGCTTATTTACGTAGCCATTCAACCAGAAATGAGCCTCATCGCTCATCGGACACGGACGCGAAACACATTTCGAACCGAACACTGATTTTGGTAATAAAATTCAATGATTTGCAAGCGTTGCTCGTTAGTAAGTCTATTCATGATGAAATGTCAAAGCATACTGAGCATCTTTCTCTTTGACACCATGTCTGACATCCCACGTGATCTGTCAAATACTACTGCATGAAAATCCTAACCTCAAAAAAATCACCCGTTAGTAGGACGCACAACGCCGTTTTCAGTTCACTGTCGTGATGCCATGTCGTGTCGCGAGCATTGTATTCAGCATATAAACATTTGCTTGTGACCAAGCGTAAACTTCCCATTTTGTTTTGACCATCTGTA
The DNA here is from genome assembly GCA_027475135.1 of Bactrocera correcta. Classification (NCBI taxonomy): domain Eukaryota; kingdom Metazoa; phylum Arthropoda; class Insecta; order Diptera; family Tephritidae; genus Bactrocera; species Bactrocera correcta. The sequence goes on from CM050325.1 coordinate 17,413,141, forward strand.
AACCATTCAAGCAACAACCGTTAATAAGATGTATGTATGTATGTATATGTACTCGATCTGTCAGATTATCGGCATTACGATTTGTAATGCGTGTATTTTGATGCCGGTGCGCCAACCACAAAAGTACAAATTCCAAAGTGATTCCCGTCCCCACATACTAATTGATTCACACATTTATGCGTATGTATGTATGTATGTACATACTCGTATGTATGATTTACCTGTTGGCAGGGGAATTCGGCTGATGACGAAACGAATTCTACGCGGCTCTTTCGAATGAGTCACGCGTAAATTAAATTAGGCTTCGTAGAATCTGCAATGAATTGATTTAGCAAACGTAATCCGTAAACACATACTACATACTATATACTTACTACATGCATATGTATGTATGTACTATGTATGTATATAACTTGATGTGTTGCGCTTGACACAGTAGTTGAAAGTAATCCAAAATTATCTAATTCATATGGAAATGAGGGTGAGCTTATCCGCTAATGGGATTGCGATGGCACGTCTAGCTGAGCACAACAAATGTTTATTTGGCGATTTTTGACATTACGAGTACTGTGACAATAAGTCACCTATTAGAGAGTCACGTTCGTTTTTGCATTGCATTTTATATGTGTGTGCATGTGTACATGTGTATACATGTATGTATGTATGTATATGATATATTGATATAAACACTTTTTAGCAGAAATAGAAAAATATCAGAAATGTTGTTTCAGAATGAACGTAATTGCTACTGAGTAATACTAGAATTCTGCGGTAATCCGGTTTCGTTTTAGCCTTGCAAGTTTCATAATGCTGCCTTAATACATAATTCATTTGAAAACCGTTTTATTGGAATTGAAAACATTCTAGACACAATAATTGCATCCAGTGCAGCGGTAGATTACAAGCACAATGTGCAGACACACATACGTATATATGTATTTATGTTAGTGATTATACTTGGTAAATGCACAGATTATTTCTCCTGTCCTGAATGCTGCAAACATACATACATACATAAATATATTATTATATGTATATACATACATACACACATTTTTAAGCCTGAAATGTCATACTTGTGATTCACAAACTTTCCACTAAATTTTACGAAAGCCTAAATGCTTCCAAACACATGCATGCACACTTATATACATATGTGTGGATACAATTCGTATAAATAATTAAATTAACCTGTGGAAAATATCAGTTTTTTCTGTGGTTAGCCAATATTGTTGTTGTTGTAAATACTTTAAAGGTGCGTGCATTTTACAGTGAGACACTCTGAAATTATCACATTTATTTCAGGAAAGTTGCACTGCCCCTTTTTATATATAAACATATGCGTTAATCGTGATATTCTTTTTAAGCCGCTACCTTTGCTGCATTAAACGATGTTCACACTATTTTTAAACGACTTTCTGCTTAATTTATTTTCGTGTTGTTCATTAATTGCTCTTTGTTCGAGAGAGACCACCACTTGTCATATCGATAAAATCGGTTGCAACTTTAAATGAAGATCGGGTTGTGTATGCTTCCTTATTCGTCCGATTTTGCCCACTATTCGATGGTTCCAAAAATAAAACATTTATATTTAAAATTTGCGTAATAAATCTCTGATTGTGGGTATATTTTAAACATATTATATAATATTCACACATACATATAAATATAGGTACATATGTTATTGGATTTAAATTATTCTAAGGAATATTTAATAAATTACGTTATTAACTTGAATTATGAATAAATCAATAGCTTTTGAGATTTCTTTCTGTTATAGATAAACTTTATTACTATAAATCATATTAATCAGATAGGTTTTTCTTGTTTGGTTTTGCGAAATACTTGTTTTTCTATAGAAATATAAATTTTATTAATCAAAATGACGATTTTTTCGGATGCAATAAATATTAAAACTTTTGGTAAAATACAGTACTAGTGTTCCTCCGGGGCGATAAATTAACGAATTTTTTCAAAAAAAGTCTTCGGTATTTTCTCTAGTTGGGCTTAAAGCGCTTAGTTCTAGATTTATTCGTCGCATCGGGTCATGTTATAGCTTTTTGGAAAGCTCATTTCACGCGCTTTGATTGATTGTCGTTTCTTTTAAGTCGTTCGTGAGTTATAGCGTCGCAAACATGGAGCAAAATAAAGAGAAAATACGGCATATTTTACAGTACTACTACGATAAAGGCAAAAATGCATTTCAAGCCACCAATAAAATTTGTGCAGTTTATGGATCCGATACAGTTTCCATTTCCACCGCACAACGATGATTTCAACGTTTTCGTTCTGGTGTAGAGGTGGTCGAAGATGCGCCACGCTCCGGAAGGCCTGTCGTCGAAAATTGCGACAAAATCGCTGAATTGGTCGAAAGAGACCGGCATAGTAGTCATTAAACCGTTATAAACCATGTGAAGAAGCTTGGAGTCACTAAGAAGCTCGATGTACGAGTATGGGTGCCACACGAATTGAATATATAAAAATACTGCAAGACTTTTTTGACAACCCATTATTTACGCCATGGGTTTCTAAAAGACTTTTTTGTAAATTTTGTCAAATTAGTTGAATATTTTTGAGTAGATAATATATACATTAGGACAAAAAAGCACCCGGTAATTGTAATTAAATTCTCCGAGTAAATGATATTTCAAAAAAATTTTGCTAAGTTGGTAGGACTTTCCTTAATTTCTATGCCAAATATGAGCGCGATCTGTAGATCAGTTTGTTTCTAGTTTTGTATTTCTAACCAAATTTCATATGCGGAATCGTTGCGAATGTAGGAAAAGACTTACGATGACTCAGTTTTATCAAAAACACAAGCCTACGAGTAGTACAAAGCCTTCAAAGACGGTCGAGAGATCGGTGAAATCATGTCTCGTTCTGGATGTCTTTCGTCATCTTCTACTGAGGAAAATATTAAAAAGTGCTTGAAAATTGTCAGGTAAGAGATAGTCAGAGAGCTCGACATCTCTCGCGAGTCCGTTCGAATAATTTTGGTGGATATTTTGGGTATGAAACGCTTTTTTGTTCGACTGGTCCCTATAAAGCTGAATTTTTTTCAAAAAAATCCAGATTGTGCCGAAATTTAAAGCCAAAAAGACAATGAATAACATCAATCAACCACCGTATTCACCGAGTTTGGCTCCGTGTGATTTTTTCTTGTTCTCCAGACTTTAATTACCGCTTCGTGGAACCCGTTTTTTAGTCAATTGAAGAGATAAAACAAAGGAGCTCAAGACCATCTCTAAGTGTTAATGAAAAGTGTTTCGAGAACTGGAAAAATTGGCATACGTGTATTACATCTGGGGGGGATTGCTTTGGATTCGACAAAATAAATATTGACAAAAAATTAAATATTTTGCGTTTTATTTACAATTTCCGAGCACTTTTTTGTCACAATGTATGTAGTTACCTTAATCTACTGAACACGCTTTGACTATGCCTCTAGCTTTGAAATTCACTTTAGACAAGTCCAACGAAGCGATCGGATTAATAAATAGCTTAAAAATTTTTTTACAATTAAATGCATAAATATCATATATTCGTTATTCTCCTTACAGCCAAAGCCCGAAACAGCCAGTTTCAAGCACTACGATGACGACTCAATTCGTATAGTAACCGATCTGAGTGAGGATCAAAGGCTCAAGTATGATGTGGAGGTATTAGAGGTGCGCGATATTAATAAGGAGACTGCAGAGCTCGAAGAGCGCTTTAGGTAGAATTAAAATATTTAAAAATTACGCAAGTCTTCATGATTTATGCGTATTTACAGGGGGCCAGCCATCAAAATGGACAGGGATAATTTTGTTGCGGAAAATATAGAAGTGAATGCGGAGGATGCTGGTACCAAACAGAAAGTTCAAGTTGCCAATGGCACCGATAGTGCTGCTTTTGTTCATAAAGACCTTGACGGCGACGATGATGATGATGATGATAATGAAAGCGACGCTAAGCACAATCACATGATACTCACGATGGTGTTGGTGTTCGTGGCGTTGTTTTCGATATCGCTATATGTGGCGCTTGTCGTCTGGCGCTCATACCTCGAGTAAGTTTAATGTCTTAAAGTCAGGCTTACCCATGCCTAACAAATAAAAGTTGTACGGGCGAGTATGCTTCATAAATATGCAATTAAATTCCCATTTAATTGATTCGATGCCTTTCGCTCTGTTATGAATTATCTTTAATTTTTGCTTGTAATTCATTTTGTATAATTTATTCTGTATTTGCGCTTCCAGACGACGCTATGCGATGCGCGAGTTGCTTGTCAACGACGAAGATGACTTCTATCTGCCGAGCAGTGCGATTGCTGACCGCCGTTGGTGATTTGGAGAAACTCAATCGTTTACAGACTCGTGGACTTAATTTTAATTTCAACAAACTGTACAAAGAAACTGTCAACGCCGGGCATTTCGCGCTGCAGTGCGAGATCTTCACTTAGTTCGTAGCTAATTGCCATTAATTTCATTTAATTTAATTCAACACAAGTTTTCGCCGCAACTCTACGCCATGAATACATATACATACATACACATAAATAATATGTGTAGCTGTATAAATTAATGTTAATGCGGTGTGCGCGGTTGCAACAAGTCACACAACCGAACCAGATTGCCTTCCTGGGTGGAACCGTGTGAGTGTCGTGACCAAAACAAACTAGAACTGTTGCAAAAGAGGAAAGTGCGGAGGAGGAAAAGTGAATGGGTGGAAGTCGCAGCTACAAAACTGTAAATCTGACAAATTTTATTTACTGACAAATTTTATGCGCGACTTTCCAACAACTAGTCTATTTACCGTTACAAAAATTATGATTATTGTTAGTTTCGATGAATATTGGTGCAATATTAAGTGTCAAGTTGGGCATTTTACTTTCATTTCATGGAAGGCGGCAATTACATGTACTAGTATTAGCTTGTACATACATATGCATAAGGGATTTGTGGAATTTAAGTTTTTTTACGCAATAAGTTCGATCACAGTGTTAAATATTTAGTCTCATCATACATAAACCCATAGTATTTATGAATGTATGAGTATTCAATGATATATATGTATGTATACATACATATATACATACATATGTATATATACTATACACGAGTATTTTATAAAAGTGAGCTTAATTGTAGCATTTGGTTGAAAGTAATTGTTAAGCTGTGATATTGATTTAGAACTAATAAGATTTCTCATTTTTCCATGTCACAAATTGTTTTCAAATCCACAAATGATAGTTTAAATGAATTCTAATAAGATTTCACAGGAATCACTAAACTACTTTTTACAGCAATAAACTGCATTGTGGGCAATTACACATATACGAGTACATACTAAACGTGCTTTAACGAAGGTAATACATATATATAATATATATACATATGTACATATGTACCCATGTAATATTCGTGTGTAAATAGTTGTTTCGGGATTCTCACAGAAATAATTAGTGATTTCATCTATATACATATATGTATGTGAGTTTAAAGGCATGTGTAAATACATATATATACATATGTAACAGCAATATTAAATTTAAAATTATACAATTTATGTCAATATATTTTTAAAAATAAAATTTGAAATAAACTATTTAAGATACACAATTTGTTTTTAAACTATTGCAGTTTTTATTACTTAAAAATTATAACATTACTTAATATTTTTTTCAATAACGGACCGCAGAATAAAATGTATTCTTCTTTTTCTTCTTTACTGGCATAGAAACCGCTTACGCGATTATAGCCGAGTTAACAACAGCGCACCAGTCGTTTCTTCTTTTAGTTATTTGGCATCAATTCGAGATACCAAGTGCAGCCAGGTCCTTCTCCGCCTGCTCTTTCCAAGGGAGTCGATGTCTTACTCTTCCTCTGCATCCCCGATGGGTACTGCGTGAAGTGTTTTAATCGATTCAAACGACATTCCTAGCCAGCGCAGCCGGTGTCTCTTAATTCGATGGAGAACGAAGTCATGTGTTCCTTCCTTCCTTCCGTTCCTTCTTATCGCAAGGTGGCGCCAATTGGAGATTCTAAGCGAAGCCAGATTCCTCCTCGCCTGGTTCTTCCAACGAAGTGGAGATCTTTCTCTTCCTCTGCTTCCCTCGGCGGATATTGCGTCGAATACTTTTAGAGCTGGAGTGTTTTCGTCCACTCCGACGACATGATATATCCAGCGTAGCTGTCTTTTAATTCACTGAACTATGTCAATGCCGTCATATATCTCGTACAGCTCATCGTTTCATCGAATGCCATATTCGCCGTGGCCAACGCGCAAAGGACCATAAATCTTCCGCAGAACCTTTCCCTTGAACACTCGCAACGTCGACTCATCAGTTGTTGTCATCGTCCATGCCTCTGCACCATATAGCAGGACGGGAATAATGAGTGACTTATATAGTTTGGTCTTTGTTTGACAAGAGAGGACTTTACTTCTCAATTGCCTACTTAGTCCGCAGTAGCACCTGTTGGCAAGAGATATTCTGCGTTGGATTTCGTGACTGACGTTGTTGTTGGTGTTGATGCTGGTTCCAAAATAGACGGAATTATCTACAACTTCGAAGTTATGACTGTCAACAGTGACGTGAGAGCCTAGTCGCGAGTGCGACGACTGTTTGTTTGATGACAAGAGATATTTCTTCTTACCCTCGTTTACCACCAGACCCATTTGCTTCGCTGCTTTTCCATTCTGGAGAAAGCAAAACTAACGGCGCGGTTGTTAATACCAATATTATCAATATCATTAGCATACCCCAGCAGCTGTACCCTTATAGAAGATGGTATCTTCTTTGTTTAGTTCTGCAGCTCGAATTATTTTCTCCAGAATTAGGTTGAAGAAGTCACACGAAACAGAGTCGCCTTGTCTGAAACCTCGTTTGGTATCGAACGGCTCGGAGAGGTCTTTCCCGATCTTGACGGAGCTTTTGGTGTTGCTCAACGTCAGGTTAAACAGCCGTATTAGTTTTGCGGGGATACCAAATTCAGACATCGTGGCATAGAGGCAGCGATATTGAGGAGGCTTATCCCACGATAGTTGGCGCAGGTTGTGAGGTCTTCCTGTTTTTGGATTGGGCAGAGCACACTTAAATTCCAATCGATGGGCATGCTTTCGTCCGACCATATTCTACAAAGAAGCTGATGATGAGAAGGCAAAACATCGCCTCCATAGGGTTGTGTGCTGGGTTTGGCACCCGCCACCTAAAAAACGGCCCCAATGAACAGTCAAAAACAGTCTCGGATGGGAAACCCCCCTTGTGATAAAATGTATTACATTCCATGGGTCATAATATTGGACTGTATTTTGGAAGTACCTTATATTTTATATCGAAACATAGTATTCAAGATATCTTCACGAAATTTGACATAAATTATTGTCCAAGACAACAGTTTAATCTGCGAGCAAATTTTAACATGTAGCTTCTATACAAACTGACCGATGCAAATCAAGTTCCTGTGTGGAAACTTTTTTATTTGTGAAGGGTATTATAGCTTCGGTGCAACCAAAGTTAACCTTCTTTCTTGTTTCGTATTTTTTGTTCAGCTAAAACGCAAATTACAGAATGTTTCTTATTGTCTTCTAAGTTAGTAACTAAAATTCTTATACGACTCTTAAAAGTTTCCTGCTGGAAAAACCTGTAAACGCAATCAGAATAATTTTTGAAAAAATCTAATTGGACTCATTGTCCAATTGGCCAGCTGTTATTTTCGTTAAACTTTATTCTGATATGGCAATATTGTAGAACGGCTTTTTCTCATTTGCTTTGTCTTGACATTTTGCATACGCTTTTTCTGGCTTCCTTCTCGACGAAGTTTGACAATTCAGCGTTTAATTTGCAAAAACTCGAAAAGACTTTCATTCATTTCATTTTTTTAATAAATTCTATTAGCTTAAAAAGTATACGTTTAAAATGTCTGAAAATAATGGTATGTATAAGGATCGATTAGAAAGTGTAATATAGCAATATATTTGTGCGAACTAGTGCTGTTAAAGAGTCATGTATTCAAGAACATCAGTTGAAAAATGATAGAAAATTTCTGGAAGTATAAGCCGGCAATTACACGTTTCCCTTGTAATCTTTTAGATACCTCCAACGAATCAAACAGTCTTGGTAGCGATTCAATTCTGCAGTCATCGAGGTTAACTGGCGGTGGTGTAAATCCGGTTATACGCTCGGGAGTATTGCGACCGTCAGTACTTGGTCCTTCAGTTTTGGGTGCAGCAGCGCTGGGCAACAGCAACAACAATTCGCTTGCCAATGTGAATGCAAATTCGATTTCCAATTCAACAGCTACTAGTAATAATGGTGATGACGAAGAGGACTCTGTAAGCAGCACAACCAATCATAATCCTTTCATGCGGGAACAGAAGGACGATGAGGAGGAGGAGAGCACAGAAAATGATTCGAATGCTGCAGAAGGAGCTGTTGGAGGCGAGGCAACCAATGAGAAGGCGACGGAAGAGAAAAAGTCGGCAGACGATGATGAGCCGGATGAAGTAAGCAAAATTTATTCATAATGTTAATAATTGACACTAATTGAATTGTACATTTTCTATTTTTTAAGCGGTCGGATCCTTTAAGCTTGCTTCGCAAAAATGGGCTCGAACGATCAAATCTTTTTGCCGCGGCCAAAAGCTCTATGCCGCTGGTGGAAAAATCAGGTTTTGTTTTTGGACAAAATGTGCATGAACGTGTTGTTGGTGTAAGAACTCTTGAGTTACATTTAGGTATTGATTTTAATTGTTTTGAATTTTTTTCTGTAAAGGAGAATATTAATCCTGATGGTGTACAGAAAGCAGACAATTCCGAGGCGAGCTGTTCTACTACTGGAGAATTGCTGTTTTCAAGTGTTATACAAAATGCAGCAAAGGCAGTGGAGTCTGACAAAGGTGCCACGCCAAAAGAGAATGAAACAAAGACACTAACCGATGTAGCGCGCGAATACGAAGAAAGTCGTGCTCAGAAGCGCAAATACGAGGAAGTGGAAACATTCACAGGCGAAGAGAATGAAATAAATATTGTCGATGTTAGTGTTTAAAAAATTTAAAATAACACATATTCCTTTACTACTTTAATATGATATACTTTTCCCCAAAATATAGGTAAATTGTAAGTTATTTGCCTTCGTCAACAGCAACTGGGAGGAGCGCGGGCGTGGCAGTCTTCGTTTGAATGACTCTAAAAATGAGCAAGAATGCTCTCGTGTTGTGTTTAGAACATCAGGCAATCTGCGCCTTTTGCTTAATACAAAAGTGAGAATTGGAATTAAGATTCTAATGAAAGTTATTATATAATGTCGTTAACGTTTCCAGGTTTGGGCTGGTATGGTGGCTCAACGTCCAAGCAACAAATCACTGCGCCTTACTGCAATGGACAATACTGGTAAAATCAAAATATTTTTAGTGATGGGGCGTCCGGCGGATATGGCGCTACTGCATAAAGAATTATTAGAGAGAATCGAACTCCGAAAAGTGTCACATCCAGAAGAATGCCGTGCGCCGACAGAAACGAAAAATGGTATAGGATCAACAGCCAATCATGAAGAGGAGGCAAAAGAAGCTGAAGCCACCGCTGTACCAGATCACGAAGATTGCACAGAGCCAAGTCCCAAAAAGCCATTGGTTAATGAGGGAAAGAACTAATACACCGTTTTTATAAAACAAAAAAAAAAAAGCAAAGTAATAAAAATAACAAACTCTTAATTTATATTTTGGAAAAGAAAAAAATGTAATAGGTATTTAAAGATTTGAAAATTGAATGCACACAACATGGACTGCATAAATCCTGTTAATGAATTTTAAAAAACTCAATATGTCCAAATTAAGCGAAAAACTGATAAAGTAACGGTTATGGCTAAAGGCGAAACATTGATTTCTTTTGTACCGTATAAACAACAACGAATTACACAGCGCAGTAGAAAAGTTTTCTAGATCCAACTGACAGTTAAACACTACAGTTTATAAATATTTACTAGATAGTTAGTAGGCGGTAGGAAAAGGGTCGAACTCAGCGCCAAAATATGCAATGCTGCTGAGTTGTAATTAAATTTATCAGTGAATACCGTAATTTATCAATTTTTTTAGGCGTTTTTTCATATGCATAAATTTAATTTATGATTTTACATACCAAACATACAAAAAATGCAAATCTCCAATCATATCATTTCTCAATTGCATGTGCTTTATGTGTGGGATATTTCATTTATTTTCTATTATTAAGCTACCTACCGATTTTCCATACATTTGTGCTCTGCATATAAACTGCAACAATAATATGTTTATATATATTTTTAATAATGAATTGTAGTATAAATGAAAGCAAAGTTGAAAACAAAGAATATTTGAAAAGCATTTGGAAGAAGAAGCAAATAAAATGAAATAAATTTAGATTTCTGTTCCTTACATAACAATAAAAACTGGTCATTTTATTCATTATTGAACACGTGTGCGTGGAACAGGTGGCTTTGCAGGCGCTTTACTTTGATTTTATTTTTCTTTGAAGATTTTCCACGTGTATAACTATTATGTGTCAACCTGAAGCTACTACGGAGTGGCTAATAATCTTGAAATTAGAAGCTGATAGCGGTGTCTGTTAAGTGGTTTTTTTTACGCAGGAAATTAGTGCGAACTCAGGGGAGATTTTCTGATGTGGTTCGGAACTTGATAGTTAACAAGAAAAAACGTTAACTTCGGTTGCACCGAAGCTAAATACCCTTCACAGGTGCATTTCTGTTAGTAACTATGTGTCCAGTTTGTATGGCAGCTATATGCTATAGTCAACCGATCTGAACAATTTCTTCGGAGATTACATTGTTGCCTTAGAAAATAATATATACCAAATTTCGTGAATATATCTTGTCAAATGTGAAAGTTGTCCATACAAGAACTTGATTCCGATCGCTCAGTTTGTATGGTAGCTATATGCTATATTTAAACCCTGATCTGAACAATTTCTTCGGAGATTACATTGTTGCCTTAGAAAATAATATATACCAAATTTCGTGAATATATCTTGTCAAATGTGAAAGTTGTCCATATAAGAACTTGATTCCGATCGCTCAGTTTGTATGGTAGCTATATGCTTTAGTTAACCGATCTGAACAATTTTCTCGGATATTACATTTTTGCCCTAGAAAATAATCTATACCAAATTTGGTGAAGACACATTGTCAAATGCGAAAGTTTTCAATATGAGAACTTGATTCCGATCGTTCAGTTTATATGGCAGCTATATGTTATAGTGAAAAGAAAATTAAATTTCAAAAGGAAAATGAAATTTCAAAAGGATATCTTAAAAACTGAGGGACTAGTTCGTATATATACAGACAGACGGACAGACAGACGGACATGGCTAAATCGACTCAGCTCAACATACTGATCATTTATATATACACTTTATAGGGTCTCCGACGCTTCCTTCTGGGTGTTACAAACATCGCGACAAACTTAATATACCCTGTTCAGGGTATAAAAATATACCTTCCATTGTCCATTGTTCCTTCTACCTTGAAAATGCTGTTATCAAATTCAGCAGTCGTTCGAAATTTGAGTGAGTTTTTTTGGCTCAGGTTGGTTCGGCGGTTTAAACAAAAAATCACGGTCACTTTTTACTTACTTTAACGAGTATTATTCCGGTTTACTTACCGAGTATTCCGTTTACTTACCGAGTATTATTCCGTTTACTTACCGAGAATCATTCCATAAACACTTTTAAAAATCGAAAATGCATTTTGTTATTTTTTAATAGTAAAAATATGTATTCTATTACATTCTATTGATTTTCTTCTTATTTTCGTCAACTCTTCTAGCTGTCTACACTACTCATTTTTATGTATAGTATGTATGTATATGCACTAAACAAATGCTGCATACAATATAACAATCACTACTTGAAATTTAAAAATTTTTCACCACACTGGGTGTCAAAGAGGGTATATTTATTGCACAAGCGAACATTATAGTTGTATAATTAAGGGCATGCAATTTCCTTGGCTCGATAAGCAAAAAAAAAAAAAATTATATATATACATATTTATTTCTTTCGAATTGACACATTTTAATTTATCGACAATTATTTGCTATAAGAAGTTACACGCTTTTTACATGATATACCTACACATCTTGCATTTGTATATTAATAAGTTAAATCATTTGATTTTACAACCTTACAAGAAATAATTAATATGACTTAAAATACTTTCTACAATTTATTTATTTATTTTTTTTTTTGTATATGTTTGTATGCTTAAATTAAATAAAACCAAAAATAAGGAAAAACACCTCTATTTTTAACATAAAATGAAAGTAACTTGAAACGATTTTCGCCATATTAATAAATTAGAATGCATAATGGTCAATTGCAACGAGCATAAACGAACGCAAAACGAATGCAAGGCTTCCGCTGGAGAGGAGCAGGTATTCGGATACAAATGGCGGGTACATGTGTATGCGCTTACAATAAATAGTCATATGTTTGTATGTATGTGGGTATGTTTTTTGTATGTGTGTGTGTGTGTGAATTAGAACTGCGCTGATTGGCCCATGCACCTGTTTTGTGCAACGCAACACTGCAAAGGCAAACAAGATGTGGGGCGCCGATGTTGCCGATGAGCGGTCGAATATGCGTGTGTTTCATGGAGAGTTGCATTTAGTTGACAGGTTAGCTTTGTTGAAGTTTTTTAAATGCGTCTAGCTAGTAAAAATCCATGCATTCTGTTTTTGTTCATCTTTATGCAAATGCATTCAGCCGTTTGGTACTCTGTGAACTTTGTGTGAGCTAATCGGTGCAGATCTTTGCACTTCACTGCTATCTAATTATATAATTTATTTATATGCCATATATATGTATGTATATTCAATTGTCGTTGCAAATTTAAATGATCGGTTTCCGCCTTTTCACAAAGTACATATATTATATGTATACATATGTATGTAAATATGTAGTAATTTGCCTACTACACGTGTTAAAGCATTAATTGCAAACATTTATCAGTTGTTTTTGCTGCACGTGATTCTTACTTTAATGCTTGCTCCCATATACTTATGTCTGTATGTATGTATGTGTGAAGGTTGTAAATGCTTTAGAGAGTTTGCTTTTCTATGTTACAGCAGCCAGCGCTCAACACCTCTATATAGTTTCGTAGATACATTGTTCAAGCGATAGTGGAGAATGTTTTTTTTTTGTTTTTGTTGCACAATCGCATTTTGCAATCGCTCTTCAGATGACCACAGTCGGCGCTGCCGTTGTGCTTTTCAACGAGTTTTGTGCGTACCACTGATGTTTGCACATGATAATGTGATTTGAATAACAACTGTTGGGTTAACAAGTGGGATTTATGCGCGGGGCCTTAGCTGATGCTGCTGCAACTCGAAACCGTTACATTTAGCGCACTTCCTTTGCTGCCTGCTGCGATAGCCACGGAAGACCTGTGAATGCGAACGCAAAAATAAGCACACACATACACACACAATATTGTTTGCATTTGCATTGTACTCACCTATTGTGACGCATGTGACTCTTAACTAGGTCACTATTGACCAGCGCCGCCATCAGACTTATTTCGCCCGCCATCACTGTGGCGCACACAATTTGTGCCAGTTTCTTGGCATTTTCGCCGGGATGCGCGTGATTAGCGCCTCGCACGCCCAACATGTCCAGGCATGCGCCCTGACCGGGCAGGCCGGTGCCGCCACCAACGGTGCCCACCTCCAATGAGGGCATCGTGCAGGTCATGTATAAATCGTCATTGTTCGGGCCCCAGCATTCCATGCCGGTGGAGCAATTACTGGATGTTACATTTTGTGCAGGGTCTTGACCGGTGGCTAGGAAAACGGCCGTTACCATGTTGGCTGCGTGTGCGTTGTTTCCTGCGTACGAATATAAATGCAAAATGAGTGGGAAATTAAACAAAGAAAATGGTTTGCGGGAATAGTAAAAAAATATGGTTTAATTTTTATTTGTTGGTATTTTATTAGAAAGAAGTATTTTATCTTTTACTTACCACCTATACTGCCCGCCATGGCGCTGCCGGACATGTTCTTCAATTTGTTGCACTCCACCAAGGTTTTGGCGTCCGTTTTCAGTACAGTGCGCAGCGTTTGAGCCGGAATGATGCACTCGGTTACCACACATTTGCCGCGACCCTTGATCCAGTTGATTGCTGCCGGTTTCTTGTCGCAACAGAAGTTGCCACTCAGCGATATGATTTGCATGTCGGGGAACTCCTTCTTGATGCATCTCAGCGCCATCTCAGCACCTTTGGACACCATATTCATGCCCATGGCATCGCCTGTCAATGCCACAAATCGAATGTAGAGCTGTGGACCATCGATTGCGATCAGGCATTCCTTCAAGCGACCAAAACGCGAGGTTGAATCGAATTCGCTCTTGATCTTTTTATAGTTCTTCTCATTGTAAATCCAATTTTTCGCTTCCACAGCGCGTGAAATGCTGCCGAAGCGCACGCAGGGTGCACGCGTCATGCCCACGTCCTCCACATGCGAAATGACACCGCGCACGGAGAGTGCTTTGCAGCCCCGATTGGTAGAAGCGACCAGTGCGCCTTCGGTGGTTGCCATGGGCACGAAATATCTGTTGCCATCTAGCAATAGTGGTCCGGCATAGCCCACTGGTATGGGCACGTAGCCAATGACATTCTCACAACAGACATTCATCACTTTGCGGTAATCAAAGTGCAGATAGGGTAAGCAGTCCATACGTTCCGCTGGTACTTTGGCACGCTCGAAAATTATTTTCCTACGTAAGTTCACACCGCGCACCGGGTCATCCAGTATGGATTCGATATTGTGTAAGGGGCAGTGTTGACTGGCGCTATTAACGACTAAAGTGATTTCTTCATCGGTGAGGTTGGCAGCGCTGCAACCCTCTTCGGTGGATTGAATAATTTGTAGGCATTCTTGGAGTGAGCGTGGCGGCCGTGGCTCGACCTGACGCTTCACCAGTGGCAGCAATTGGCTTACATCAGTTATGCTATCGGTTTGTGTGTATGCATTAACGAAATTTTGCTCTTCTATGGTGAATAGTGGGGCGCGATGGCTGCGTACGTTGACGCCGGGAGGCGTAACAATGAGCTCAGGCAGCGAGCCAACAATTTCGGTTTGACTCGAGTCGTCGACAGTGGCAGTCATCGGGGAAACTATGGCGGCTTCTTCGACTTCGTTCAAGGCTTGAGTTTGGGAAGTTTTCGCCGCAAGGGCGACTGTGGACTGACGCAGTTGATCGCGAAGCTCGTGCCGATGTTCGAAGAAGATGAACTTCACCACCAAAGCAATGAGCAGGATTAGTATGACAATCTGGTCAGCGCTCATGGTAAGCCATCTAGAGATAGAATAAAGCAGAGAATGTTGATTTGCAACTAATTAAATTGGAATACATGTTATGCTAAGTAATCGTAAGAAAATGGCGAGTCAAAGAAACCACTACGTCAAAACAGGCGGAAGCAGTGAAAAATGTAAAGAAAATGTACAGCCTAGCTTTGATAGTATATCATCAACAGCAGTATTATACTCACTTGATGATCATATCCGTAATTTCACCCGACTCCGTGCGACTGCTGTTCGCATTCAAATTCAATTGCGGTGTCAATTTCTTATCCACCGTCTCGTATTCACTGTTCGAGAAGACGATGCGACTGTAGATGTGCACAACCATCAGACCGGTGGTCATTATGATTTTCACGCGTTGCACTACCGGATTCGTCTTCTGCTCCTCGTCGTTCAGCGCCTTCAATAGTATGGAGTCTTTGGCCTTAGCGCGCACTAACGACATGTCCATGCCGTTGCGTGACAAGTCGAGTATCAGCGACAAACAGGCTGGATAGAAGGTCATAAAGACCACATAATTCACTATCACCGACATAACGGCGAACGTACACAGCACCTCGAGACGCTGCACGCCCGACAGCGTTCCCACACCAATTACAAGCGTCTCCACTATTGTATCTAAGGTTATGGCCGGTCCCAACAATTCTAAGCCACGCGCTATGTTATTCGTCACTTCCGCTTGATTCGTGCCGAAGAGCGCCAATTGCGCGAGTGTGCCAGAATTTGTGAGATCAATAACCAGGAGCATAAAAAACAGTGCATCTCTGCGGGAATGAGGAAAAGATGTAATTCGATTAATTATTAATTCAATTGCTAATAATAATTTACATTGTATAATTGGTTATTGCTTTACTCACTTTAAATCAGACATATCACTGCCAAGGAACTTTATTATTGTCGTCGTAAAGATAAAACTAGAGAAGATCGTAAATAGTCCAGCGATTCCTGTGAAGTAAAATTTATTATAAATGGCTCAATTCATTTAATGGTCGGCGCACGCTGAATGCGAAATGTGATTGCGAATATTATGTAGAGGTAACAGGTATTTGTTGTATCAAATAGAATAAATGCACACTAGGGTAGTCCCAAAATAATTTTTATGTTATGCACCCAAGATTATTGGGGACGAAAAAACTAAAAAAAAAACACAAAGTGATTTGGAAGGCAAGTTTGGAGATGTCGTTCCAGAAAACTTTGGTATGCGAAAGCTGAAAAATTCACTGTGCCACAAATCAGTGAAAGTGGCATTGAGCTTCGAATAGTTTCCGTGTCTACAATATTCTTCGGATCTAGCCATACGATTATTTCCTGTTCTAATGTTGTTTGGACGTTAAAGTCAACTATGTGAGTAATAAAATCTAATTTTCTGCAAAAAAAATATTATCTTTAAAACGGTAAATACGAATATTTTGGTCTGTCCGTTAAATTAGGATTTTTCCTCCCCTGAAGTTCCCTGATAAGATCAGGAGCGATCCTCGTTCTTACCGGGGCATCAGTCTCCTTCCATCACTTGGTAAAATGCTGGAAAGAGTTATGGTGAAACGGCTTCAGGAGCTATAAGATAGGCAGTATGAGTTCAGGAAAGGACGCAGTATAGAAGATGCTTGGTTTCATGTCCAGAATGTCGTTAGGGAGAATGTCAACAAGTATGTCCTTAGCATATTTGTTGTCTTCAAGGATTCGTTTGACTACTTAAGCTGGGATTGAGTGGTCCAACGCCTGAAATTTAACCTTTGGCAGAGTTACTTTTCGGACATGAGAGGCCTCTTTGTCTTGCTGAATGACGCTATAAGATCGGAGGTCTCGTTCTTAGCCGCATAGTTTTCCCGCACTGGTAAAATTGGAAAGCGTTATGATGAGGTCAGGAGCTTTAGCATATGGTTGGACGCTATAGAAGATCTTGGTTTCATGTCCGAATGTCGTTAGGGGAGCAGATGTCTTTTGTTTCAAGAATTCGACTACTAAGCTGGGATTGAGTGGTCCAACGGCTGGAATTTAACCTTTGGCAGAGTTACTTTTCGGACAGAGAGTAGAGAGAGTAGTCGGCATGAATGAGAGTATGGAGATTGGAGTGCTTAGTTGCTGCCCGCTAGGTTTCATCTATGGTCCATATTTTTGAAACCTTATGATGATGGAGTCTCTGCTTAGGCAGCTCGATCCACTCTGTAAGTGTTGTGCGTATGCGGACGACTTCTTCTTTGGTCGAAAGTAGCTCGCGTTCTGAGCTAGAGCGGGCGGAAAGACATCTCTTAGAGATTGTAAATACTTGGGGTTTACATACTTGGGGGTGGACATATCGATGGAAAAAGCGGGTAATCCAGACTTCAGATTTTGTCTGAGTCTGGGTTTTGTGCTTACGGGTCATGTTCCTCTGAATGCATTTTTGCATCACAGGCACCAATCTTGTGGTTTTTTGTGAGACGGAGGTAGAGGACTGGGTGCATATAATTACAGAATGCTCGATGTACCGGAGCCTTTGGAGTTCGCTCCAACCTGCTCATGCCGACTCATTTGATCCGCTGTGCATTTGAGCCCCGCGGGGTAAGGCTGTAGTCACAGGTACTCACAATAAACATACCGAACGGTGTCTGTTAAATCAATCGAAACGAATGTGTGAAAACTTCTTCCAGTGGATAATATATATGTACATACATAACTGAAATACCTACGAAGGACCTTGTTTAGAGCTAACTTTTGAAAAACGGAAAAATCAGCTTAAAATTGAAACTTTGGACTCGCTTTAATCTTCTTCCGTAAAGATTAGACACACTAATAAAATGTTTACCGGAAACTCGAATGTTAAAAATCTCATTGAATTATGGAGTGTCTTAATGGATATTAGCAATGAACGTAATGCTCATAAGTCCCACACACACACACACTTGGTACACCTTGCGCTTAGCCATAAATCAGCGAAAAGCTTCTATTGTTATGCGCTGTCACCGTATTTAGGAAAGATATAAAACTAAGGACGTCTATATGCAGACATGCACATACACCTGCATGCATTTATATTTGTATATATGTATGTATGTATGTATAACACACTCATACTTTGTAACCGTTAACATTAAACAAATACAACTTTCTTAAAGAATTCAACAAAGTGGATATATGGAGTTTACGCAGCTTATAGGACCTGTAGGCTAAAATCCATATCTTATACTGTATATGTATGTGTGTGTGCCAATGGGATTTTTGCCACGCCAAGATTATGGCAACAGATGTGTGGCACATTCTAGAATATGCTGAGCCACTTGCATTTGCTTCAATGAAGAACTCAAGGTATTAGCAACGGTTGTTTTATGTAAACCGTTTTTATGCTTTTTGTGCGGGGTGGAATGGCGCTTCGTCGGACTTTGCAGCTACATACATTGACAACAGCAGCAGAGGCAAAGGCGAATGTTAATTGCATTGACAGTTGAACAGTTTGACGAGCACTAAATGGCATTGTTAATTCTTTTATTTCAATGCAGCAGTAAAATGATTTTAGAGATCATTAAAACACGAGCGCGAACGTTAAACGGCCTTCGGTGTGAAGTTTACAGCAAATTTAGTGGATGTCTATGCTGACTGGTGAGCACTTTTAAAAATGTCGTTTCACTAAAATACTCCACTTTTGGTGGCAATAAAACGACGTAAGTGAAAACGCCTTACACACACGCACACACGTACGAACGTTTACCATGCGGCACGTAACTGCAATTAAATTGATTTGCGAATTCGCGATTGAACATACGCAATTGTATGTATGTACATACATGCGTTATTAATCGCAGCAACAGTGCATGCTCAGAAACTATACATACGCTTATATGTGCGTGTGAGTTAACTGAGGTTTTTGCATGGACATTGAAATGAAAAATGGACTAAGGTTTTCTGCCGCTAACTAAACGAACGCACATAAATCAAAACGTAGAAAATTGTTCAACAAGTGTTACGGCATTCTCAGAGCGTAGTCCAATACGAATGTGAGCTCGAATAACCGTATTTTTATTAGTTTTTTAGGAAGTGCCACAAGCCGGGAAATCAAGCAACACTTCAAGAGGTTTCACACTCTTCGTGGCTAAATAATTTCACTTTTGGTTCAGCGTTAAAGCATAGATCTAGCAAAACTCCGCAACGCTGACATCATATTTTATGTTTAAACATCTACATATTTGCCTTTTGAGACAATGTTAGCTCATTCTATTAGCATTAACTCACTTGCGCTTGAAATTTGCGAAAGCTACACCTATGTATAATAAACATTTCGGTTTCTAAGCGCAGCCAGCCACTGTGTATGGAATGCATGCATATGAAAATGAATGAATATGCTCATAACATATGTACATACATATGTGTGTATGTATGTGGTGATGTTGCTATGATTATGACCAACAAGTAGTCGCCCATTGTACATCAAAACTGAAAAAGCGCGCTCAAAACAAATTATTGCGTGTAAAACTCAAGCGAAACGGCAAATTCCACATAAATAGTGTTTAGCAGTTTAAGTTGAAGGTTACCATTAGATAGCTATAGGCCAGCTAGCGGCTGCGTTTGCATCCTAACGTCCGTCTGGCTATCTATCTGAGTGCTATTCTTCAATCAGTCAGTCAGTAGTGCAAATTTTACGCCTCAATCATACTTTTCGAGGCCAATGCTCAATCGCTCAACGTTGATGGTCACCAACCAACAAAAACAAAAACAATTGCTATTATGATAAAAGTATTGCGAAACTGCGCATGTGCGTCGATATTTAATAACTGCAAATAAAAGCACCGCAGCCTTACCATTGTCAGCGAAGCATTGAACTGTGATTACCCCCCAAATCTAGGCGAACAAGAGCACAATCGCTTTAAGGGCACTTTAAGTGTTGTTCAAGCATGCGCATTTTCGCCAATGCTTCCAAGAGTCCGCGTAAACAAATGAATAATCTCGTTGGTGGTCATTATTTTGGTCAATAAGCAATAAAGCAAATACTAATATCGAATGAGATATGTACTCTATATGCACTATACTCGTAATATGTTTATGTGAATATTGCTCGTATTTAATTGTGATCTCTAGCACGTATTCATAGTATAACGGAATACACATCTCGTAATAGTGCTAAGTGATGCTATTTTAGTAAATAAGTTCAATGCTACGAATCAAACCGTAAGTAGATTAGACTTACTTTTTAATGACGTATACCTTGAATTTATTAATGATAATTTAATAAAGCTACTTCATTAATAAAATTTTTTTATTAATTTTATTTTAATGTTAAGTAAATTGATTCCGAAATTGTCAATTGTCGCTAAGGCCGTCACAGCAATGCGAAAAAAAAACAAGGAAAAACGTTAACTTCGGTTGCACCAAAGCTAAATACCCTTCACACGTGCATTTCTGTTAGTAACTATGTGTCCAGTTTGTATGGCAGCTGTATGCTATAGTAACCCGTTCTGAACAAGTTTTTTTTTCATATTGTTGGCTTAAAAAATAATCTGTACCAAATTTCGTGAATATATCTTGTCAAATGTGAAATTTGTCCATACAAGAACTTGATTCCGATCGCTCAGTTTGTATGGTAGCTATATGCTATAGTTAACCGATCTGAACAATTTTCTCGGATATTACATTGTTGCCTCAGAAAATAATCTATACCAAATTTGGTGAAGATGCATTGTCAAATGCGAAAGTTTTCCATATGAGAACTTGATTCCGATCGTTCAGTTTATATGGCAGCTATATGTTATAGTGGTCTGATATCGGCCGTTCCGACAAATGAGCAGCTTATTGAAGAGAAAATGACGTTTGTAAAATTTCAAAAGGACATCTTAAAAACTGAGGGACTAGTTCGTATATATACAGACAGACGGACAGATAGACGGACATGGCTAAATCGACTCAGCTCAACATACTGATCATTTATATATATACTCGTGACAAACTTAATATACCCTGTTCAGGGTATAAAAAAACTCATTAAAAGCAAAATTGAAGCCGTTTTCGATCCGTCCCTCTCTGTTTACTCTTATTCTGAGGTTAGAGATACCTCAGCTCTAATATTCTATTCTATTTTTAATGGTATCATCGGTATTGCTATTCTACGTTTACATTAGAAGACCTAATTGCTTTATACCGGTTCTTTGTATGCATTTTTGGTATTGCAAGGTTATTCAAAAAAAAAAAAAAAACAAAAATGAAGGGTTTTGCATAATTTTATTTGATTTTTTTCTTCTTGCCTAGGTTGTTCTAATGCTCACTGTGATATGAATGCCTTTGACGTTAGACAATTTTATCAATGGATTTAAAAAAATTTAAACGAAGCTCCGGGTTTTTCGTTTATATTTGTAATTCAAAAAAGGTGCACTGATATAAGAAGACTAAATAATACTTTCATCCATCTTTTACAAATAAGGACTGCGTCGAATAAAACTATCCGTTACAATAATGAAAAAAAATTTAAAACCGGTTTTTATAAACTAAAATATTTTATAAAAAAAAATATTTAAAATTTGAAAAACGAGAGAAGAAACCAAGAATTATGTTATAATACATTTCTTTTTTTATTTTTTCCAGAACCTCGTCCATTAGTGCTTTTATGACAGTGTCCGATACTCTCATAGCTGCTGAGCACCACTTTCTTTTAAAGTCTTGAAGGTCTTTGGTCACTTTTTTGTTGCCTTCATCTCCCTTTTACTAAAACCCAGAATCTCTTAATCGGCATTAGTTCTGGACAGTTAAGCGGATTCGCCTCTCTGGTACTAAATCACCCCATTTCATTGGAACCACTCTAAGGATGTTTTCCTATAGTCACTGTACTTGATGTAACGAATGAGCTGCTTCTTTTGACACTACTGCAAATTGTCTGCCACACAAGAAATTTCTTTGGAAATGTTGTCACCTTTTTGGCTTTGAACACTTTCTCGAGAATCGGCTGTATAAAATTCCTTTCCAGGTAGCTAAGAAAAGTCCACTAAAACGTAGATATTGTCATCCATTATGCAGCATTCAAATTTCTTAATAAAATTTTTGGTCAGCTTCTTAGCTCGTTGTTTTGCGGTTTCATTCTTGACGGCGTTTCTATCCCGAAACTTTCTGTACCTTGTACGTCTACAGCTCAGCTTCCTGCTTTTTCCTGTGCTCGAAAGATTCTAAACAGCCAGCCTTCCTCGCTAATTTCCTGCCCGAAATGCTTGGGTCTTTCTTGAGAATCACAACGTTCTTCGCCTTCTCACGATCATATGAACCCTTCTTTTTACTAGAACCTTTCTACCTGTCAATACGCACATCTTCCTTAAAGTGTTTAAAAACACGAGAAATGGTTGTAGGGTTAGCCCCTACCTCTTTGGCAATTTTCTTAAAAGGCCCCTTCAATTTCTTTTGAAAAATTTTAATAATTTTTCACGCACTTCCAATTTGCTCGCTATTTTCGCGTTAAATCAATTTTTATTGACTCTAATGGACCAATAACTTTTTCTGGAATCTGCACAGTATAGAAAAAAATGTAGCAGATAATTTTATTCGACTCAGTCCTTAAAATAATAATTTTCGCTTTTTTTTTCAAAGTAAAGCAAAATATTCCCAAAATCTATGGCTTGCAATTTAACTGTTCCTTAACATAAAATATTCATATGCCCGCATATACGCGTGTAGGTACTCACCTAGAATGTACTTGGAACCGAGCTTGTGCAGGCTGCAAAACTGGTAGTAGCAATAAAGCACTGCCGTGCAGCGTACAATCGTCATCAGTATCACGTCGGCGGCATTGTACTCGGCTTCTAGACCGTCACACGACTGACTCCAACCGTGACAGGGACGATGTCGACTGGATGTTGCCGACGACGCCGCCATGGAGGCAACGCCGGCGCCGACGCCGCCACCACCGGCCTGCTTGTCAACTGTCAGCATGCATGCTGTCAGCGTGAGTAGCGCCACAATAACCTCCCACGGATGGGAAGCACAAAATTCACCGTGTGCACGAAATAGACGTCCTATCATTTTGGCGACGAATCTCCGGTTTAAGCACAATTTTGGCGGCGATGTGCAAAATGTGTACTCTGAATAGAAATTCCTGAAGTTGAGACGCGTTGCTCTTGTTGTTGTTGTTGTTGCCGTTGTAACTTGCAATCACAATTTTGCTGCAACAATGCGTATTGTATTTGCCGCTGACAGTAAAAACAATAACAGCAAATTCCAATAAAAGCAAAGCGCCAGGTAAGGTAAGTATGTATATGTAGTGGCGTTTACGGCGCTTACGGAGGCGTGGTAGGAAATTGTTGAAAACAACAAATTATCGCAATTGATGAATAAATATTTTAGTTTTAGTTGTCAGTCAATCACATACGTTGCCTCTAATGGATTCGCGCAGCTGTTGCAACGTTCCACATGTGTGCGTATGTATGTGTGTGTGCTGGGGGCGAGATGTGGAGCGTGAGTGCGCTGGATGTTGGCGTGCAATTTCAAGTGTCAGCTTATTCGCGATTCGTTTTTCACAGGCAGGTGATGTTCTGCCACACTTTTCGCCAATATCTGTTTAATATTGTTAATAGTTTGATTTGATAGTTGCTATTTTCAGTCAACGAAGATCTGCAAAAAGATAAAAATAATGTATTTATTAGCAAATGCTAAAATGTTTAATTGTTTACATTCTCTAGAACTCTTACAATACTAAAGCTAATAACCACGGCGGTTGGATACTTAACTTTTTTATACTATTAATAACACATATAATATTATTTAAAAATTAGTTTCATGGAGCAAAATTCAATAAAATGCCAAAAATCTTGCGCTCATACTTGAAAAATGTGCGCAAATTTGGAATAATTGAAATAATAGGTAAAAGAAGATGTTATAATTTTATAAAATAATGGAATATTTGTACACATTGGGTAGTCGAAAAAGTCTTTTCGTATTTCTAATCAAACTTCAACTTATTTTTTTATATTTATAATGAACTTTAATGAATCAAATATGTACCATTTTTTCGCTAGAGACATTATTTCATCAGTATAAAACTTTTCTGGTTTCTCGGCGAAAAACTGCGACAAGTAATTTTCACAAGCTTCTCTTGCAGTCAACTTTACTCCATTAAGGGGGTATTATTCTACTCTAGAATTTTGAAAAATTCGATTTTTTTTTTTCATATATTTAAAGTTTAGACTTTCAAAAATATGACCTTGGAAGGATTTTTTCAAAATTCGACTTATTTTCGGAGATACAGCCGATTGTGAGGTGGCGTCCGTGTTCACTAGAATTGCCTCCTAAACTTTAAACGCGTTTTTCTCGAAACTACTTTTTTCCACAGGGTACCGGCATTACCTCACCTTCTTTATATAATCCTTTATCGTTCCTATCAGCATCGTGTCAAAATTCACCAGGATGAGCCATTTTTTTACACCTGTCTCCACCCCTCTAGTTATTTTAATTTTTAATATTTTTTTGTAAATTTTTTTTCTGTATTCTTAAGATATCAATAAAAACACTATAAAAAATGGATACTAAAAATATTTTTGGTTTTTTTTTTAATAAAATTTAAAAAACTGCCCAAAATTTGATTTCTAGAGAAGAATACCCCCTTAAGGGAGTTCTGCATTCCGAAACAAATGGTAGTCCGATGGTGCCCAGCCAATCTCTCCCAGTTTTTGCCGAGTCAACAAAGATATGTATGGTCTAGCATTCTCCTGATGGAAAAAGAAGCTGTTTCTGTTAATCAATTCTGGCCGTTTTTTTTTTCAATTGCTTGCTTCAATATTATCAGTTGTTGACAGTAAAATGTAGAATCAATCGTTCGGCCAGGCTAGAGCAGCTCATAGTGGATGATTTCTTTGCAATCTCACCAAACAATCTGCATAACCTTTCGAGGCATCAATTCTGGCTTTGAGACCATTTGTTTTCTTCACTACGCATGATCTTCACTACGCATGATCTTTTTCGCACATTATTGTCGTATTTGATTCACATTTCGTCTCCTGTAACCATTCGCTTCGGAAATGATTGGATTTCATTTTGTGTCAGCAAAGAATCGCAGATGTTAATTCGTTCCATTAATTTTTAAGAAACAATTCATGTGGTGCCCTAACATGGAACTTCTTATTGTGACCAGCCTTTTTTAAATGGTTTAAACTCGTTTGATGATGCATGTTAAGATCCTTTGCGATGTCATCAATCTTCTCCATAATTTCGTCGACTTTTTCAACGATAGGTCGACCAGAGCAAGGAGCATCTTTCACATTGAAATTTCCAAAACCGAAGCGATGGAACCATTGTTGTGCTACACAAACTAATACAGCATAATCCAGTGGCGTAGCTACAAATTCGGACGCCCGGGGCCAAAGATGTTCGGCCGTCCCCCTTTATCTACCTACCTACAAGTTTCATGAGGTGGTTCGAACAAAAGTGAATTTTTACAAAATATCTTCGATATTAAGTGTATAAAATTTAGGAACTAGAAGCCACGCAAATTCTGAAATTCGAAAATTCTCACAATACGGTTTTTGAGGATAGTAAATTTACAAGACATCTTATTAAAAGCCATAGAAAAAACCCATTTTCGTCCTATATCTTGTACACTTTTGACACAATTTTCAGGAACTTTTGCCCGAATTGGAGTTTTCAAATACTATTTTTGAAAATTTGGAGAAATAAAAGTATTTGTTACATTCAAAGCATAGAGAGTGACACGTCGCGAAGATCGTTTTGCTGCCCCCAAGACGTTGCGCCCGGGGCGACGGCCCCCTCAACTTTTTTTGAAGCTTAAAGTCTCACTTTTCCAACACTATACGGTATGACACAATGTGATTGGTCATTTTTGAACAGCTGTAACTTTTTTTCAACTTCCCCGACTTTAATTAAATTAGATTTTTTGGACAAATGAAGCTTAAAATCTCACCTTTCCAACACTATATGACACAATGTGATTGATAGCACTGAAGATATACAACTGCAACGGCATTTATTGACAAAATACGAAAAGACTTTTTCGACTACCCAATATTTTGAAAAATTTTGGAAAAAAGAAGGCTTGAGAAATTTTTACAAATCACGCAGGATAGCCTTTATTATATATACTCAGTTTAAATACGGGACAAAAAAGTGGGTATTAAAAGTAATCCATTAATTTGCTGCTGCAACATTTCCATAAAACCGAATAATTTTGTGTGTATGTATATCTGTACACATATACATAAGCAAATTGAACTGTACGATTTTTTCCAGCAGTCGAAGCTCCGAACTACTCAAATAATGATAATTAAAAGTGATTGTGAGAATATTGACGGTGCTGCAAGAGTTCACTAACCCAAAGTGCTTTACTTATGCCGCCACAAGGACAACGGAAACTGACAATCGAAAAACTGAAAACATTCAACACCGTGCAACAGACGGCAGCCGGAGCATGCAACATTGTATTGCAATTGAATAGTTTATCGATCATCGCTTGACATCGTTTCATTATACATAAGTACATATGTATGTTTGTATGTGTATGCGCGCATTATTATTCACACTTGCCTCGCTTTTGTTCCGACTGCAGCGGCAACGAAGTCGATTTACTGGAACATTTGGTGGTTGGTGGCATTATTCGTTGCCAATTATAAGTGGCCAATGGCCAAGATAGCCCAGATGGACAAGATGCTGTTGAAATGGCTTGGCAAGCACATTTTATTGTAAGCGGCTTGGCTTGTAAGCCAGATAGAGGGCCGAACCTAGGCTTTGTAGTGGAATGCCAAAGAATGCAAAATTATCAATATGAACTTGTAGAGCTTGAGCTTCAGAGATAACAATAGCGCAGAACAAAAGCAAAAGTGTAACGGGAATAAAGCGGCAATTCGTTGCTACCGATTATGGTTGCATGGCAATAAGTAAGGCGCTTAAAGCAATTGACTTTGCGACATTGCAGGATTAAATTTACTGCAGTAAACGCGAGTATATATGCACAGATGACTATACGGACAGTGTTGCCAGATTTAACAGACAGCGAATGAAGTGAGTGGATTTATTAACACTGCCTTTTGCGGGCAGCAATAACTTTATTATGAATTACGATTTGATAGCATAATTTCTAGTAGCTAACCGTTAGAAGGCATAGTGGTTGGGGAAAGAAAATCATTAGACATTTTGCTGGCAGAAGCATTTTCTTTTCTACATACATATGTATGTATGTAATTGTCGCGCTGGCCTCTCGTGGTGGTTTTATCAATCTTTCAGACAATTTAGATTGCAACAATTATTACAATGATTAAATCGGCTATCAAATTAAATATCATTATAAGAATCAACATTAAATTTTATACTTTAGCGCGTTCTCTTGTCACTCGCTTACAAGGGAGAGAGTTTATCTGTAAAACTACGATATATCGGCACGGAATTTATGTTTTTGCAATTATGTATACATATTTATATATTTACACACATATGTATATCGTCATCACTAATGTCGCTATTGAAATATTTCTTTCAAATGTTTCGTCACACCCATATTTCAGCATTGAAACGCTTTCATAAAGCCGTGCTCACAGACATTTTTATGCGCCAAACAAGCGCATCTACACATGATTTGATCATTATGGATATCGCAGCAATTTATTTCAAGTGAAGTGCCTACTCAATGCAGTGCCGCTACCCTGCAGAAAACATCGAACTAGGCACGAAAGGACTAGTTTCAGTTTGAAATTGAACTCATTAGAATAATATCAGACTTTTGCAATTTATGGAACATGTTGTTTCGGGAAGTGGAAGAGTAGTTACCTCAGTCCAAGCATACTTTCAAATAGATAACAGGAAGTACTTAAAAAGGCTTCGTCTTGACACTAGTTAGATTGTGGCAATTGCGATCTCGTAAGATACATAGGTACAAAGAGGATAGAGTCATGTGTACAAGTTCACGCAAGTGAGGAAAGTTCTCTGATTGCCATTTACTTGGGATTGACCAGAAATTATTCTTTTAGATATGGCTCAACCAGCTCACGACTTCCGATCTTAGACAAAGTATTCTCTGGGTAGCCAAAGAAAATCTGTTTGAATCTAAGGTGTTATGCGCTGGGTTTGGGACCCGCCAAAAACACTACCAATGAAAAGAATAGAACAGCCTCGGATGAGAGAACCCCTTTTGATGACGACTATTTCGATTGTCTATATGGAAAAAACTAACTGCCGGACTAGTTGTAGTGGGTACTAGTTACAAGGCAGTTTAGAAGTAGTTGTTTTCGCTATAGAGTATCTATATTTTATTATATTTAACTATGTAACACAAAACGGTTGTATGTATGTATGTTTGTGTGTCGATTGCGTTGGGTCTTTCGCAGCGATCCAACTACAACGTGACTAGGATCTCTAAACACCGCACAATGACGGTATCGTCGTGAAAAATTAACAACAAATATTATTTCAATACGAGTCACAACAACATGAAAAAACATATAAGTTATGAAAGAGTTACGGCCAGCGAAAGCGAATTATAGTAAAAGGATTGACAGCCGCAACGCGACACAAATTTAATAATAAATCAGTGAGGCAAATATCAATCGGCCGCTTATGAGTGAAGCGAAACCGCATGCACATACAAACATACCAAACATTGCATGTGTATGTGTGTATGTGTGTGTGTGCATAAGTGCGATATTTAGTGCATTTACCGTATTCATGGCATTCATTGTGGCGTTCGCAGCTCGGTTGGTGTTAACCACTCACGCAAGGATTCCCACCAGCAGTGCTGCAAAAGTGGTGAGCGCTCAGGCTATGCATAGAATGTGTAATGGGAATGTGTTCCTGTTTACATTTCTTTATGAATTTCAAAATATTTAAGGCAATTTATGTATTACATATGGACATACATAGTAACCCATACTCATATTTCGTCAATTTATTTGAAATCG
Source organism: Bactrocera correcta (assembly GCA_027475135.1). Lineage (NCBI taxonomy): Eukaryota > Metazoa > Arthropoda > Insecta > Diptera > Tephritidae > Bactrocera > Bactrocera correcta. The sequence continues at coordinate 17,442,312 of CM050325.1, forward strand.
GATACTCGCTTCATGAAGTACGTAAAAACCAAAAACTATTTACAGCATATTTTCCAACGGTTGTTTAAACTGGATAATGAATGATACGAGGGTTGTTCTTTGCCTTATCATTGCTAAACAACATTTTTGGTTATCAAAATATTCTTCATGATAATCATATACTACATATGTATGTGTACCGTTACATCCCTTTGACCAGTTTTCGAAAACGTCTTTGTTGACTTTATCTAGTCTGTTTGGTGAAAGTTGATACCTTTGTATTTTTTGAGAGATTTAAAAAAAGAAAAAAGTATAATAAGATTTGGTATGATCGTTTTACATTGATCTATTGTCATTATAACTATCCTATCAATAATTTCGAAAAAAAGCGGAGCATTCGTTAGATTTAACTTATCCTGGAACACCCAACGATTTGAATAATCTTTAGTCTTCAGTTTATCGTATCTGTAGGCCTTGAAAAGGTCGGCTTTGTACATTTTACACACGTTCTTCTATCACACGCGATTATTAATGAGCCTCATTTTATTGTTAACAGAGGAATTTTTCTAGTCACGAGGTGATCATCACAAACTCAAATACGACTCATTTTTAAGTGTATGTACATACTACAAATCGTCTACTAAAATGTACAGAACTGCAAGCATAACATTAAAAAAAAAATCGAAATCAGATATTATAACTTTTATATAACTATTTTATAACCAAAACTCAAAATGTGTTTTAATATGAGTGTTTGGTAACCAATATATTGGGTAGTCAAAAAAGTTGTTTCGTATTTCTAATCAAACTTCAACTTATATTTTTATATTTATATTAAACAATAATGAACAAAAAAGTAACATTTTTGTCGACCACTTTTTGCCATTTTTCCGTTAAAGACATTTTTCCATCAGTGTAAATCTTTCGCATGGAACTTTCCAGAACGGAGCGAGCGAGCCATTGTTTTGATACACGAACTTATACAACATCGTCTCCGTAAACTTTACAAATTTCATTGGTGGCATGCGTGGCAGTCATCTCTTTTTTATACAAAAATTTCGAAATATGGTGAATTTCTTCATTATTCTCACTCATTTTTGAACAGCTGAAACTTTTTTCAAACTTCCCGAATTTAATTTCTTTTTTGGTTAAGTCAAGCTAAAAATCTCACCTTTCCAACACTGGTATGGTATGAAACAATGTGATTGGTAGCATTGGAGATATAAGTACGGCTGCAAAAACATCTATTGAAAAAATACGAAAATACTTTTTCAACTACCCAATATAACCACTTTATTACCAAAACTCAAATTTCTTTTCAATTTGAGTGGCTTCTATTCCATTGTTTATCCTGCGCCTGTAAGCTTATGAAAAGTGATGTTACATTATTTTGCAATTTAGGCCACTTTATTACCAAAACTCAAATTTATTTTCAATTTGAGTGGGTATTCCATCGTTTTTCCTGCGCCTGTACACTTATGAAAAGTGATGTTACATTATTTTACAATTTAGGTGACGAAATGTACTATGCGACAAGAGATATTGAAATTTTTACAAAAAATGATTTTTGATGAGTTTCCCGGAATAATATGCCCTGACTAACAGAAAAAGTAACAATAGTGTCTTCAATGAAAAGTTGGGAAAAGTTATGGCGAAAATTTTCCACACAATTTGCGTATTATCAGCCTATACATCAATTGGGAACTGATAACTGATACGAAAATTTCTCTATATTGATTTTTATCATCAAATTTTTAATTCCCGATATCCTCTAAAACAATTTTTAAAACTCTTAAACATTATTCGTTACAGGAGGATTAAGAAGTTAGGGGTAGTCAGAGGAATGAAAAAATGAAAATTTTCAGTTTTTTTTTTGCTATTAAATCGTGCTATTTTACAAAAGTAGTAATATGGCATTATTATAGAATATGTTGGCTTGAAGTCACGAAAATTTTAAAAAATAAATTAATTTCGAAAGTTATAGTTGTTTGTGCTGACCCAGTTCCAAAAAAAACGTACTTGCGGTGACAACTTTAAGTCCTTGGAGATACACCTAAAATCAGTGGAACAAAAAAAAATTAGTTTTATAAAGGAAGGATTTTTTTTTTAAAATTAACAAAATGGCGGCCTCAGGAAATTTTTTTCTAAATTTTTGGGAAAAAATCAATAGTTAATTGGTCTTAAAGTATCGAAATTTTTGAAAAACCATAAATCCTTCGATCAGGCCCGAGTTTATTATGTATTCTAAAACCTATATAAATTTCATCAAAATCTACTGAGCGGTTTTCGAGTTACAGTTGACACCAGTTCAAAAAACAAAAGTTTTGAGAAAAACGTGTTTAAAGTTTCACACTAGCGCTTTGAAGTGCCCGAGCTCTCTTTGTTATTTGTCGAATAACTCAAAAACTAATTATCGGATCAACGTGAAATTTTCAGAGAATATTTTTAAGATATTCACTTAACGAAAATGCAAAAAAAAAAATTTGAAAATTCTGACTACCCCTAACCCCTTAAGAACGAATAAAAAATCGTGTTATGCACGTAGATTTTTTCTATATTCTATCGTAGTATAGAAAAATTCGCTCTAAGGGATATTATTGCGGTGTTCTGGAAATTAATTCCTTATTAAAAAGCTTTGCTATACATAAATACGAGAAGTACGATTGTATAATCAATAATTTATACATTCAAATATGATAAATAAAAAGTGACATTTGCGAACAGGGAACATTTTAGAAAACTAAACCATTAATCAAAGCCTGTGTTAGATTAGCAATCAACTAGTGTACAAATAATGGAAATAAACACGTTTTTTTTTGCTTTCGTCATTTTACGCCAATTGCAAATGTTGCAAATTAATTCAGAAATGAAAGCACGTAACTTTATTTTTATTGTTATGCGAACGTAAACAAATTACATGCGGTAAATGGAACAGATGCATGCAACGCTTGCAAAGAACTTAAAACAAATGAAGCACTTGCCAATTTGCAAAAAAAAAAACTCGCACAAGTTCGAGTATTGTTTAAAAAAGAAGTAAAGTTTTTTCCTGGGAATTGACCATTAATTTTTCATACATACATATGTGCATATAATAAATTATATAATTATTAAGCGTAATAACCATATGACCCGTTTAGCTTATGGCTTTGGTGAATACATTTATTTATAAGTCGTGAGTGTTGGAGCAGAAGTTCAATTTAATTTTCATTTACAGATTTTTATATTATTTCTAGGTTATAAGGAGCCAAGATCTGGTTTGATCTGGAAATAAAACACATGTAGGTTAGTTTATTATTAGCGCGTGTAAATGTGCTTAGTTTGAATGGCAAAGAGAAGCCTTTTTAAGGCACATAATTATGTTCCAAGAGAATTGCTATGGCTTGACAGGAGGCTATGAGAAACACTTAAATCATGCGGTTTGGTAGTGTTTCTTTTATTTCTTCTGGTTTTATGGAGTGTCAGTCGTAAAGCATCATCATAGATCAAATAGATAAAAATTAAATTGCGTTACATCCTTGTTAGAGAGTTTCTCCTCTTAATTTATGCATTGATTAATATCAATCGATGAACATGACGACCCATCCACAGTTTCCAGGACAGTTGGGTCTAAGTAACCTGAACGGACCTGGATTTTTATCCGGACGAGGACTGTCAACTCGGCACTATTCCTCGATGTTACTTTAGGAATGTTTTCTGTCGCTCCCTCAACAACAACACGAACCACCCCGAAGGCTAATGAAGTCTATAATGAATATTTTATTGATTTTAGTCATAAAGGGGTATAATACAAAGTCTTTTGAAGATAGTCTTGTGCACGAAGCCTTTACGTATAACTCAGTTAAATATTTTTATAGTATGGGAAGGGCCTTAAACGTTTCATGAAAAAAATCGTGGAAGGATTACTATTTTATTGGCTATTTCATGCCTAATCCTCAGGGAGAGATCAGGCATAGGCAGGGAGAATATTAATTTACAACTACAAATAGCAGACCCCTTTAAACTTGTAAAAACTACTTGAATTTAAGTAGTCCGAAACAGACCAGACCACACCAAGTACATATATGTCACCTGGTCTACGGAAAGGGGACTTAGGTGTCAAAAAATCAATTTTCACTTTTTAGTTGATTCGGATGGATGTTTATTTTTAACATCTGTTTCCAAGAAAACTAGTTTTCGCACGTTAGCTCCCTTTTCGTAGACCAGGTCACATATGTATGTATATCAAAGTTGGGGAAACACTGTTCTTTTAAAAGAAGAAATAATTAGCAAGATTCCCGCAGATTTATGAATGATTTGTAGATTCACTGAAAGCATTTCATTTTGTGATTGCCGAATTTCAACGCCAAAATTTTACGAATTACGTATGCGAGATAAAGAATTGTATGAACTGACATACTTATGTATGTACATACATACACACATATGTATGTATGTAAGTATATCGAAATAAGATTGCCAAAAAGTAATATGATTTCGTAGAAAAGCATTTAATTTATATTATGGGACAACAATTTCGAAGACAATTGGGCGCACGATTATCTGTCGTCAACCGAGTCGCGAACAATTACTGCAAAAGAAAACAAAACGAAGAGCAAAACATCGCCGAACTTATCGTGAGTTGAATGCATACGATTTTCAACGGCACGCGGCTGTTTTCATCATTCAACTTTGTCAATGAGTAATCAACTTTTAGAGTGAAATGCTTTCCATTTTTGAAAATTCTGCAGAATCTACAAATAGCAAGCGCCCGCGTCGCATGCATAAAAATATACTTTGTATGTATGCAAGTATGGCATATGGCCATAAATAAAATAACACTGCAAGCATAAGAATGTATGTATGTATGTAAATGCTCGCAAGTGTGACGAAGCATACAAATTGAGCATTTTGGCTTGCGATTAGTGCTACCATTACAATGACGATACAAGTCAATTGACCAATAACAAGAATTATGTATGAGTGCATTATTTCGATATTCTGCATGCAACTGTAAAAAAAGATTTTTCTCTGAAATAGTAATTTCTAGTTGAAAAATCAAGATACGAGAATAAAATGTAACCACAAATGTATTCGTAACAGATTTTTCATTCGATGCATTTTAGTGTAAAAGGTACACATGCGTTTGTCAACTCCTTTCGCGGCAATGCCAAGCAAATTTTCGACATACATATGTACATACATACATACATTCATGCATACGCACAAAAAAATGTGTGGAGAATCGGCCAATTGAATTTTTGTGGCGTATAATTGCTTCTTAGTACCCTCAAAGTAGATACTTGTGTATATTATAAAACATAAAATTTATGCAAACGGGAGCAATTGACATCTAAGTCATAAAATGAAGTAAACTGATGTCGATGATAATGCTTTCGATGATTGGGAAAGTCCCAAGTTAAATTGTTCTAGGAAATCGCACATGTGTATAAGCATTCCATACAATTCAATGTAGACCTAGCCTAAACTATCAACTGAAGCAGAACGACGCTTTCCTGGTATTGCAGTGAGCAGATAGGAAGTTTTTAAATAAAAAGTGAGCTAAAAGAAATCGTCTATACATACACATTTACATAAATACATTTGCGCAGATGCTTGAACTTGATCTCGTGTCTTGGAACTGGCGAGAATTTACAGCGAATTGTAGCAAGTCGAACGTCTAGAAAGTGTCTGTCAATGCGAATATTGCAGCAAGACTGGTTTTAACTCAGATAACTCTTGTGCTCGCACAGACGGTAACAACAAGTTCCATTAGGGAATCCCGCAGTCGGACAATGTGTGACAGTTTAAGTTGCAGTTTTCATTTTGTGTGCGAATTCTTGGGTGATTAATGCATGTTTTCGTTTTAACGGCAATAAATTTTCATATGTAATGCACAGATGTTTGTATGTTTAATATGTGCAAGTTTAATGTTGCGGCTCGTCATCAGTAAAAACAGTGACTTTGCACAAAAGAATGAGCATTTAATGCAAATAAAAAATGTAAAAAATCTGAAATCGGAGGATGGCTAGAAAAAACTTGTTTTTAATCAGGATTCTTTGAATACGTAAATAGCACTCTTGCGAACCACAAATGAAAGAGTTTTATTTATTTCATTTTATTTTTGTGGATTTAGTAAATTTATGACATTTAGTGGGTAGTTTCAATGACAGTCCATAAAAAATATGCAAAGTTACATCTACTTGCGAATACGTCCAATATGTGAATGGTTCATACAAGTGCATTTTGGGTTCGAAGCCGACAAAAAAGTTTTGCAGCTCTTTCTTACGGACCAGTAAAATACAATATTATACAGGGTTTGTTCGGAAAGTAATAGGGCTGATTTTATTCCGCCACGACTGAAGTTCGGAGCGTGCGCGCACCGACTGGATACGGTAGAGAGTGTTCCCAGCTAACGAACGAGCGGCTGGTCAGTTGACTCCGAGCACCTGGAGAGTCAGGACAAACATTTTCGCGCGACGTTTTTCTGTGAGTGGTGCAAGCCGAAAATGCAGCGTTCGTTAGAGCAAAGGTACGCGATTAAATTCTGTGTGAAATTCGGCAAATCTGCAACGGAGACGTTTGATATGATCAAGCAGGCTTACCCAGATGTTGTATAGCAAGAAGTGGTGTGTTTCGGTGGAATTAGGACTTTTTGGAGAGCGGGGAAGAGGTTTTTGATATTTTTTGACATCAAAGGCATCGTCCCCGATGAATTCGTTTCTCCTGGATAAACCGTCAACGCCAAGTTTTATGTGGAAGGCCTCAAGAGACTCAAACGTAGGGTGAATCGGGTCCGAAAAGACATCGCAGCCGATTGGAAGTTGCCCCACGACAACGCCCCGGTTCACACCGTCTTTCTTGTAAACAGCTACCTAACCAAGGCCGGCATCCCAACGCTACCGCAGCCGCCCAACAGACCAGATGTGGCCCCTCGGACTTTTTTGCTTCCTTGCTTGAAAAGGCCGATGAGACGACAGAGGGGATCGAAACAGTATGCACTCAAGGCTATTCCGGAGAATGCCTTTCGTGACGCTTTCAATGCGTCGCGCTGGCAGCGCTACATCGACGCAGAAGGAGCCTATTTGAAAAGTTTTTAAGGAATTGTAACGATTGGTTCAATAATTTTTTTTTTAAATCGACTCATTCCTTTTACTTTCCGGACAAACCCTGTATTGTGAATAACAACTTGAAAGTCCTACTCGTATTTTCGCTTCTTATTTTTACATGCAAAATGTTCATATTGCGGAGGGACCTTCCTCACTGTTTTTAAAATTACGCGCACTTTATTCAGGGGTATTTTACACACTCAGATACAAATGGAAATTTGTAGATGAGATTGAGAAGCTGATAAGAGAAATGATTTTCGTGTTAAGTATAGCCGGCAGCACTGTAAGGTACCAATTTCCCATCCAACAGTCAGAGATGATTTCAGTTAGATACTATATGTACATGCACGTACATATGTATGTATGTAAAATTACTATACATATACATATATAAGCATACATACATACATATGTGTGTCTGAACAAGTACTTATTCGGCAAATCGATAAAGCGATCTTACTATGTAACGACAAATTCTATATAGCAGTAAGCAAAAACATATGTAAATACATGCATGTCACTTTCCCACTACACTTTGCTGTTATTTTAGTCAATGCGTATGTAAATGTAAAGTCAAAATACCATATTATACCATTGTAAATGCTTTCATTGTCGTTGTTGTGCCTTTTAACGTTCATCGATGAGAATTTACAGTTAAGGTTGAGGTCAGACCACAACATCCGTCGCATTATTTGTTAAGCGTTCGCATTGAAATGTAAAAATGGTCATAAATGCAACTGTGCGAAAGGTGTATCAACACGCTCAACTGCTTCACATCTTTTGTATCCACACATACATACATACATATGTACATATGTATTTACATATTTGTATTCATAAATACATATGTAAGTACACTAGTCATCAAATGAAAGTATAAATTTAATACTTATCAACTTCACTGCATTCGTTCACTTCTTACATTTGCAAATTCCGCAATTGGTGCGAATAGTATTCCATGAAGAGGCACCGTTATGTAAATAAACCGTTCGACCATAATGTATGTTTGTTATGTATACCTAAAAAGTCTTTTTATCAATAAGAGTAATTAGTCTGTGCTAGTCGTTTGATGCGCGTGCGTCATATGAAAGTATAATTTTAATTTGTGTTATTTTTTACAAGGTAAATTTAAAGTTGATTAAAAGTTTAACTAAATTTCCACTGATTAGGAAAACTTTTTTAAAATTTAATGGTTTTTCATTTGATTTTTGTTCTGTTCTTAGTGCAAAATGCGAAAAACTGAGATTCGAAACCTAATTGTAGAAGATAGGAAGAAAGGCAAAACATACGCAAAAATTTCTGAAAAATATTTTATTTCCATCGGAGGAGCAAGAAAGATTTTCGAAAACTTCAAAAAAAGGAAGACATGTAAGACTCAGTATGGAGGCGGTCCAAAGGTCAAAATATCAAAACACGTTGAGCGTCTCATAAGAAGAAAATTTGTAATTAACCCTGAAATTTCATGCAGGGAGTTGATTGAAAGTTTAAATTTAAATCTTTCCGTCAGTACAATGCACAGAAAATTACGATCATTTGGTTTAAAAAATTATGTCGCAAAAAAACGACCTATGATTTCCATTGTGAACAGGAAAAAAAGGCTGGAGTTTGCAAAACAGTATGTAAACATGCCAATCACATTTTGGAACAAAATAATTTGGTCCGACGAGTCCAAATTCGAGCTCAAGAACTCAGAAAAACGTAAACGAGTTTGGTGCAAAAGTTCTGATCGCTTAAAACCACAGTGCATACAAACAACAGTGAAGCATGGAGGTGGGTCTCTTATGGTGTGGGGATGCTTCTCTAAATTTGGTGTGGGCAACTTGGTAAAAGTCGATGGAAGAATGACGGCAGCTGCTTACGTTGACATTCTAAACGAAAATTTGACAATAAGCGCGAAAAAAATGCATTTGGGGTCGTTTATTTTTCAACAAGATAACGACCCCAAACACACGTCCCGACTTGCAACTAACTTTTTGAAGAAAACGCAATCGAAAAACTGAACTGGCCAGCTCAATCGCCAGATTTAAACCCGATTGAGCATTTATGGGCAATTTTGGACTCTAAAATTCCAAAAAGTAGCCGCACAAATTTGGCGTCCTTTTTCTTAGAGATGAACCGCCAATGGGTTAATATTTCGTCGGAAATGTTAGAGAATTTGGTTCGAAGTATGCCCAAACGTCTTCGAGCAGTAATTCAAAATAAAGGTGGTAATACCAATTACTAAATTTCTTTTCAAAAGAAAATTTTCTATATGTGTTGCCAATTTATACTTTCATTTGACGACTTTTGTTTTAGTATCAGATTTTCAAATAAAAAATAAAATATTTTTCTTTCCATTAATGGAATAAGATTTACTTTACATTTTTTGTTATCCAAATACGTTTAGAAATAGAACAATATTGTATGAATTACAACTTATTTTTTTAAATAAATCTAATTGAAATAACTACTGTGAAATTTATACTTTCATTTGACGCCTAGTGTATGTGCTTACATACATAAATATGTATGTTCATGTGTGCTCATGGAACCGAAATTTTGAACGAGCTAAAGAGAATTTAAAATAGTTTTAAGGCATACATATACATACATATGTACATACATACACACATGGAAATAAAAAATACATACTTTTATACGCCAAAAATTTTAAAAAATAATATGCTCAAGGAAAATAGGTTTGCAAAAATAAATTGTTATAAATACATACGGCTATGTGCATATGTATGTATGTGCATATGTTTGTTTGTAGACATTTCACACCCTCACTTTTTTTGCTGTCGTTACTTATGAAAACGAAAGCCTTCACAACAATAATAATAATAACAAGTTTGGCTAAAAGCTAATACGAAAATAATTACCAACAAAATTTGTTCACTTGACAACAACAACCCAACACAATTGAGAAGCCAGCCAGTGAATCTTTTAGTCCAGTAAACATAATATTGCGTTTCTTTGCACTATTATAGGCCACCTACACGCCTCACACGCTGGACACACTTACATACATATGTATTTGTATTTGTCATATACTACATATGCTGTATATTATTTCGTATGTGCTCATCCGCACATCCGCATCCGTACAAACTGCCAGCGAGCAGACCAGTCACTAATGGATTTATAATATGCTAACAACAAATACACATATGATATGAATTTATATTTATGCTTAGGTGCATTAGGGTGGGATAAATTGTTCAGGTCAATATTTGCACAATTCTTAAAATAAAATTTCCCGCCGACTTTTTACACTGCTCTAAGGGGGTATACCAGTGTGACACTTTCAAAAAAAAAAAAATTTTAATTGCTTTTTCGATAGAATATATTTCCGTAAATATCCTGTGAAATCGGGAAGGCCGTATCTTGAATAGTTTTCGGATGGCAGCGTTCTAAAGAGCGGCATCATAACTCAACCAGAAATTGACCGATCGACTTCAAATTAAAACTGAGTATTTTTGAATACATTTACTATACAATGGACTACGATCTTTTTGATTGACTGAAAATTGTCAATTTCGCATTAAAAAAACGACAAATTTTTTCCTAAAAAAACGATTTTTTTTTTTCAAAATTACGCTATTTTGTTAATTTTTGATATTTTTCAAAGTTCCTAGTTCATTGTATAGGAAATATCTTTAAGTTTAATAAACTTTGAAATTTGTTTTTGTTTCAGCTACTCATTCCCCCAGCAGTTGGGACACTTTTTTTGGCACTTCCGAAGACAGCCCATAACTCCGTTATTTTTCAACATTTTAGTAAAAAAAAATGTTAAAATATAGCTGAAAGTAAAGTTACGTTCAAAGAAGTTCAAAATATTCAATCGCGTACTTTCTCTTAAAAAATTCACGAAAATCGCCTAATTTCTCATTTGTCACACTGATATAGCCCCTTAATGTCAAATCTGTTCCGACTCCATTCATTTACTGTTTTATCTAAAAAAAAAAAAAACATTTCAAAAATGACATTATCAAATATTTTGGAAAAATTTGCTAAGCAAAGTTGAACCACCCTTATTTACATATCTACAACCATTATTTGGTTGCTCTTACTTTCCCTTAATATCTGCATATGCACATGCATTTGTATTGAAGATTTTCTGCTTGGTTTATTCTTTGGGATTTATCGTTTGGGCCTCCCATTCACACTTTGTTCAAAATCGTGCAAATTTGCCGGAACAATTTTCGCCAAGACAACGTTGTTGTTGTTGTTTACGGTAGAATGGGTCTATGTGCTTGTATGTTTACATATTTGTTTATGTGCCTGTGTGCTTATCAGGCTTTTATTTAAAGTACACAATTTGTATGGGAAAATGATAAAAAAAAATCTTAAAATGTGATAATCGTGCGATTATTTCATAAAAGTCTGCTGGCCAAATTATTGGTGTTAATTGGTGAGAAATTACATAATATACTGATCAGCTTAACGGAAGTCGAAAGAACTAGCGAGCTTGCGATTTGATATACTCGTATGGTAAGTGCTCTTTCGCCGCCTGCTGGAATTTAGAAGAGCATTAAATATTTTGAGGAAGTAAGTTTATTGCGTAAAAATGTAAAAGTAAAAGTTAAGTAAGTTATTTTAAGTGTCTGCAACGTTTCATACAAAAAATCATTAATCTTTCACTCAAGTATTGGAGATTTACGTTGTTAAAACTAAGTATATTTACGCTATCGAATATTTCGAAAGGTCTCGAATATGTTTAAGTATCATTCATTGGCTGGAGAATATTTCGCCATACGATCTGTGACGTACATACAGAGAAATGTTAATACATTTGCAATTATTGAAGCACATCGGATTTGTTTACATTACAATACTCGCACAGTTCCAGAAATACAAATTTTGGCTTTTGTGTAATTTTTATTTTATTTTTAACTTAGAGGCCAAAGGCAATCGCAAAAGTGGCCCAATACAATAAATATTTATTCAAAAGTCCTATTTTATTTTATGGCTGTTTATTTCATTTTACATGTGTTTATACTCTAGTGACAGAAATACACACATTTGTATACAAATGATGTAAGTACATATGTATGTATGTATGTACTTATTTTGGGAAAAGTTCTTGCAAGTAAGCATTTTTTGGGAACGTAAAATCGTAACACGGAAGAGTAAATACGAGTAAGCTGGCATCGAAAGCGCTGAAATGGTGCGGAGCACTGCGCTTACGAAGTCACATACAATTTTTGGAATGACAAACACGAGTAAAAAGCACTCAAGCTAGCATATATGCATAGGACTTTGGATATCAAAATGCATGCAAACAATGCTTTCCGTGAACTATGAATTCACAAACGCACTCACATACATACATGCATGCACACATTTCGATGTATTTAACCATTAAGCACACGCATATGCAAATGCATAGCAACATAAGTACATATCTTAAGCATTAAGTAAAAGAACACTCACTTGCTTCGTTCAAGTGATGCCGCACAAGTACGAATAAAAACGAAAGTGTTGAGCGTGCCTGTGTGTGCGCCCGCTTGTGTGAGTGGATGGGTGCTTCAAGCGATAAGTGCGTTGTACCACAAACATTGGTAAAAGTGGAAAAAATATGAGAAAAGCAAAAGCAAAACTGAAGGCCTATCCACTACGCGCCATCTTCGGCAAACATGGCATCACGTCATAGAAGATATAAAATTTTATCTCATTTAAAGGCGCGCTAATCTTTTTATGTTAAGATTAAATCTGTGAACGCATTTAGGCACGTCTGCCCAACATCCATGCAGACCTAAACAACAAAAAACAAAAAGCGAATTGAAAATTTATGCCGAATTTTATGAGTCACAATTTTATACCGAAAGAGCCATGATTTTCTCTATTTTTTTGGGAAAATAAATAAAGGTTCAATTTTTTCCATCGATTTTTTAACTAATAATATATACTTATGTATGAATGTATGTATATACAAGTATATAGAATTCGCATTAGTGTAATGCTCGTTTATTTGTGAAAAGTAAACAACAAAAGCAAACAATTTTATTAGCACAACGCCTCGATGGTATTTCCAAAGAGAGTGCGAAATTCCAATAGGAATGTAGCAAATCAAATATTTTTCATTAAAATTTCAGTTAACCATTTAAAAAACGTGCTTTATACGAAAATATGACTAAGTCATAAAGCGGCTAGAAAACTATACCGCTGCATATTTCTGTGTATTTTTTTTTTAAATTCATTTTAATATTTTTAAATTGTTCGTATTAACTTTCCTCTTCTTCTTTACTGGCATAGACCCGCTTACGCGATTATAGCCGAGTTAACAACAGCGTGCCAGTCGTGTCTTCTTTTCGCAACGTGGAGCCAATTGGAAATTCCAAGCGAAGCCAGGTCCTTCTCCAACTGGTCTTTCCAACGAACGGAGTGGAGGTCTTCCTCTTACTCTGCTTCCACTGGTGGATATTGCGTCGAATATTTTCAGAGCTGGAGTGTTATCGGATCATAAATCTTTCGCAGAACCTTTCTCTCGAAAACTCGTAACGTCGACTCATCAGATGTGGTCATCGCCCATGCCTCTGCACTATGTAGCAGGACGGCAATAATGGGTGAGAATGGTAGAGTTTGGTTTTTGTTCGTCGAGAGAGGACTTTAGTTGTCTACTCAGTCCAAAGTAGCACCTGTTGGCAAGAGTTGTTTTGTAATAACTTTTATAATTAAAACCAAAGTTGGAAAAAATAAGGTTGCTATAACATTGAACTTCTTAGAAATGGGAAATAGTCAATTTTTACCAGTGGAAATTTGGTTAAGCACGTTTTGCTTAGTTTAGCACGAAGGCTATGGGACTATGAATCACTCTAACAAACTACCGAACTATCGGAGTCTATATCATCAATTAAAAATACTAGACATAGTAAGTGGAGTAGGGGCGTTAACTTTCTTAAAAATCATCTACAGTACTTCAAACAAGTTGTCTGTCTAGCTCTAACATACTATATACATATGTATACATATGTACATATATATGTATGTATATACATAAATTTATAAATGGTTCGCAAGGTGAAATTTGTATTTAAAGCACTTTTTCATATCACTCAGCAAATCTTAATTTTAATATTTGTATTTTCGCGAAATTTCCACTGAACTTTTCTTTCGAAAGTAAACATTTAAACGCGTGTAATTTATTTCAGCAGCTTGCACTGCGCACCTGCCACATATACATACCTGTGATCTATACGTCTACACACACACACACACATACACACACACACGAGCGTCAATGCTTCGCATGGAAGTGTGTTTGTGTTGGGCTTTTGCGTTAAAACATTCTTAGATCATTTTCCGCAAATTACTCAGAAAACAAAAATAAATAGTTGTGTTGTTGCCTTCCTCTTGGAAATCAAATTAATTGCCTACATTTAGGTAAACACTTTTCAAATTATTATTCAAAGTGCGCTATTAAGTGTGAATGAAATTAGATTTCGACAAAATTGCACACACGATTTCTACAAGTAAACATGTTTTTGCGTTTGTATGAATGTATACATACATAAGTATGTATGGATTGGTGGAACTTTGTTTGTTTGCGTTTTTCGCTGCAAACAAATAGATCAGCTGGAAGAAAGCAAGCTGGGAGCTCACCTTCAATCTTGTGATAGACATACATAAATATATGTTTAAAAATGTATGTATGTATGCATGCAAAGAAATAAATAAACATATGAATGCGTCGGAAGATACCCAGTTGGAAGTGTGATCGCAAACCGCAGTTGGAAGAAGAAGACGCGTCCCAGCTTCATAAGGAGAAGCAAGCTGCTGATCTTCAAAAAGGAATTTCGGAGAATAGAAATAGATAGAAGTTACTTACTCTTCCTCTCATAATTCTCTTTGTAGCTTGATCCATTACTCCCCATTAGATAGAGATAGACAGAACACTGTTGAAAGATCACTTGAAATTCTAAGGAAAAAAAGTCAGCAGGCAATCAAATCAGGTGTCAATCTATTGAAAATTTCCTTGTAACAATGGATCTATTATAGGCAACAACTTCCGACAGGGGGCTTGCGGCAACAACAGCAATTGGATTAAACAACATTACCGGCGCGCTCGGTCGCACAGCGGGTGTCTGTCATGTTGTTGGGCCGGCGTTGGCGGGAACTCTCTTGTGGTTAGAGGTGAGTGCGTCGGCTGCCAATAATGACAGTATTATCATACGGTACATATTGCCAATATCTTGAACACACGCTACGCCAAAATGGGTTTTCCTCTTTTTTCTCTCACTTCGTGGTCTCGATTTTTGTATTTTAACCAAACTTGTTGTTGCAAAATATTCAACAATTTCCAATTTCTGTTTATTTACATGTGTTTCGAATTTTCTTTGCTTCGCCAAAAATGTGAAAATAATCATACATTGGCGTGCCTGTATGTGTGTGTGTATGTGCGTTTGGATCGGTAGAAAGCGGTACCCCGGTGTTTCGAAATTGTAATTCGCGAAGAAATTTTATGTTTCTATAAATTATTAACGCACACATACAAGCACACGCATATTCAAATAGTTCACTTGTGGTTTGTGTATTTTTATTAGCTTCAAGTGAGCGAAAAATTTAATGCATTTCCATTGCACCAGCCAGCAAATGGACAAATGTCAAGGACTTTTCAGCTATTCCAGTGTAGCCATGGCCTCGAAATTTGGTGCTTGTTCAGCGGATGTAGTTTGCTTATTTGTGCCATTTCGGGTTTTCCACCTATTTCGAAAGTGTAATATTCCGTGAGCGCAAGTAACTAAACGGGCGCATATCTGCCATAAATATTGGCGCGGAACAAATGATTATTTGGCAGTTCGCATTGGTATTTCATTAATATTTTGTACACATGAATTTGGATTATTTAAAACAGCTGAAATCACTCTTTCGATATTTCCAATTGATTGTTGCCATTTGGCTCACAAAAAGCATATGTATAATATTATTAATTTTAATATTTATTTATGTACGAGGTGTGTTCAAAAAGTATCGTGAATTTTGTGTTTTTTCAAAAATTATTTGTTTATTCATGAATATCTATTTTGTCCACTTCAAAGTAATCCCCATAAGATATTATACACTTGTGCCAACGGTTTTTCCAATCTTCGAAGCACTTCAAAAAATCATTTTTTTTATCTTCTTCAGCTCCTCCTTCGAAGCCGTCTTTATCTCGTCAAGAGAAGCGTAACGTCGTCCTTTCATGGGCCTCTTCAGTTTAGGGAACAAGAAAAAGTCACAGGGGGACAGATCTGGGGAATACGGTGGCTGCGGCATCATTAGTGTGTTGTTTTTGCCAAAAAGTCACACACAAGCAACGATGTGTGTGAGCAGGGGCGTTATCGTGGTGCAAAAGCCAATTTTTGTTCTTCCACAAATCCGCGTTTCTGGCGGACTGCTTCGCGCAAATTGCGCATAACTTGCAGGTAATATTCCTTATTGACCGTTCTTCCCTGTGGCAAGAACTCATGATGCACCACGCCCCTGCAATCGAAGAAATCTGTCAGTTACGATTCGCGATACTTTTTGAACACACCTCGTATGTATACTCTTGCAACCTGTTGCTATAGAGTATAATAGTTTTGGTCACTTAACGGTTGAACGTATCACCTTAAACTAAGCGAGATAAATATAGGGTTATAAGAACTCCTACCGACAGTGTGAAAATGGATGAAATCGGTACATAACCCCACTCACTTCCCATATAACAGGTCCACTTTTTGGTGAAATTACATATCTCGAGACCCGGCCGATCGATTTCCACTAAATTTAGTACGTAGCAAATCGGACTACAACAACGCCTACTTCCCATATAACACAATGTTCAATAAGTGCACTAATAATTCCTTTAAAGTAAAATAAATATTGTTCAAAGGGATATTGAATCGGGTCAATACTTCCCTGAGCCCTCATATACCTGATATAAAGATTTTCGAACTTCCAGGTGACTTTATGCTGGATATTTGGGCCAATATTTGTGTTATCTTAATGAAAATTACAGAACTTGTTTTACTCTTAACGGCATATTTTTGTGCCTAAAATAAATACAATAATCGAAAACTAGGGCGACAACTAATATCAGGAATTTCGAACATCCAGCTGACCTTTATCCATATGATTGGTAATTGTATGTGAGATACCTTAATGAAACCCAGGGAACATTTTTTAGTATGTGATATGGTATTCGTTAATAGATAAAATCGGGTCGATACAACTCTAACAAATAAAATTGCTCAGATTCTGATCCTCAGGTTGACGTTTCACATCGTAAGATATTCAGTTGTCAAAAAAGTCTTGCGGTATTTTTATTGAATCAATTCGTGTGGCACCCATACATCGAGCTTCTTAGTGACTTCAAGCTTCTTCAAATGGTTTATAACGGTTTGATGACTACTATGCCGGTCTCTTTCGACCAATTCAGCGATTTTATCGCAATTTTCGACGACAGGCATTCCGGAGCGTGGCGCATCTTCGACCACCTTTACACCAGAACGAAAACGCTGAAACCATCGTTGTGCGGTGGAAATGGAAACTGTATCGGGTCCATAAACTGCACACATTTTATTGGCGGCTTGAGATGCATTTTTGCCTTTATCGTAGTAGTACTGTAAAATATGCCGTATTTTCTCTTTATTTTGCCCCATGTAACTCACGAGTGACTTAAAAGAAACGACAATCAATCAAACAAGTGTTAGCGCGTAAAATGAGCTTTCCAAAAAGGTATAGCATAACCCGATGCGACGAATAAAACTAAAACTAATAAATACCGCAAGACATTTTTGACAACCTAATATTTGCTTGGTTTTCTTTCGTGCAAGTTAATGTTCGGTTGCACCTGAATTAAGCCTTTTCTTACTTGTTTTATTTATTTTCGCTTATCCTCTAGATGAACACGTTGTTTAAAAATATGAATTTTTCAACCGATATCGGATCACTACATCAAACATAAAATCAAAAACTGATCGGTCAAAATTAATCCAAAGATATTCTATACCCTTTTATGCAATACATTATGTACCTTTGAAAAATATAGCTTCGGGGCAGGCGAAGTTGACGTTTTTTCTTTTTTTTAATAATTCTTGAAACTTTTGAAATCAATGCAGGAAATATTTGGTTAAAAAATATTATTTTTCTTTAAATTATTCAACCCAAACATTTTTAAAAATAAATAAAATATTAAATAATTTTTTTTTTCCATAAAAACAAATATTCTTAGATCATAATTTTGTGCGTATTAAATTTTTAGGAAATCGAAGTTATAAATCGTGTAATTTTATTACTTTTTCTTCTATAGCAAGCCCATCTTTGTACTAATGTATGTACGAGGGCTGCTATATATATTTCTGTCCTAGGCAGCACTAAGTGTTGCCAGGTGCAATCTGACATTTCCATTGGAAAGTTTGACATTTTTTAGCATAACATCACTCAGAACGTTTTGTCATTTAATCGTGAATTGTTTTATTTACAGGGAATCAAAAAATTCATCTCGGCCAAAAAATGAAATTAACTCGTGAACATTTTCGTGCGATCATTTTTCACAACTTTTTTCGACCACGACAAGAGTGCATCGATGAACTAAAATCTTTGTATGGCTATGAAACACCATCCTATAGCACTGTGAAAAACTGGTACAACGTCGTGGCCGACGCTCGCTCAAAGACGAATTCCGTGAAGGTCGTCCAAAAACAGCCATTGTGCCAGAAAACATCGATGCCGTACGTGAACTGATAATGCAAGACCGTCATGTAACATACCTTCAGATAAAAGCATGCCTATGCATTTCTCCCACCAGCATACATTCGATATTGCATGAACACCTGGCCGTAAAAAAGGTTTGTTCTTGTTAGATCCCGCACAATTTGACAATCGCTCAAAAAAGGCTCGTGTGGATTGGTGTCAAGAAATGCTGAAAAAATACGATCGCGGTGCTTCAAAAGACATTTATAAGATCGTCACAGGTGACATATTATGGATCTACGCGTATGAGCCCGAAACAAAACAGCAATCGACCGTGTGGGTCTTCCACGCCGAGCCAAATCTAACGAAAGTTGTTCGTGGAAGAAGCACTTCGAAGCAAATGGTCGCCTGTTTCTTCGGCAAAACTGGTCATGTGGCGACAGTTCCGTAGGACGGTCAATTCTGAGTGGTACACCACCATTTGTTTGCCTGAAGTCTTCGGAGAAATTCGAAAAACGAACAAGAGAAGACGAATCATTGTGCACCATGACAATGCGAGCTTTCACACATCGGCTCAAACCAGCGCCTTTTTGACCGGCCAAAACGTCGAATTGATGGGTCATCCGCCGTACAGCCCTGACTTGGCACCCAATGACTTCTTTTTATTCCCACACATCAAGAAAATAATGCGTGGTCAACGATTTTCGTCGCCAGAAGATGCTGTTGAAGCATTCAAAAACCATGTTTTGGAGGTGTCTCAATCGGAGTAGAAAAAGTGCTTCGAAAATTGGTTTGAGCGCATGCAAAAGTGTATAAATCTTGATGGAGAATATTTTGAAAAACAATAAAACTATTTTCGTTGATAAATATTGATATTTTCATTATTAGGCCAGAAATATACATATATAGCAGCCCTCGTATATACTTACGTATATGGTAAGTGCGTTAAGTTGTAGGTTTCGTTAAGCGCAAACGGTTTTTTATTTACCTGTAATAAAAAGAAAAACGAAACATTAATATTATTGTGCTTTGTTTTGTTTATATTAATGTTTAGAAAAAATAGTAATAGTTATAATATTATATAGTATGAGTATTTTTTGTAGGTGGCTTATGAATTGAGCTAGTTCTACAATTATTTGATATAACAATGCCCATTTTTATATACGCACATTACCTACATATTTATAGAATTACAATATAAATTTGACAAAAATTAATAAAGACACCGTTTTCCTGTAAAATTCGGGGCAACATGTAAGCTGAACATAGCGAGTACGAAAACGTAAACTTTCAACTGGCAAATTTTCAATTAAAACAAACTTTTAGAAGCTCCAAGCCCGCTTTGACTAATAGAACGTTTAGCAAACTTTTTTAATTTGGAGATCATCAAACGAGCCTTTTATCTTTGCAACTACTTGCCTCAAACGTTCTGAAGCTTACTTATACGCAGCTGTACATCCATGTAATCGCTTATTACATAACACAAAACACAGTAGAATTGTACATATGTACATATGTATGTATGTATGTACGCAGTATCATCCAATTTGGGCATCTCTGCTGAAGTTCAGTTGCGTATTTGTTTTGGAAATTAATTATTTTAAAATTGTGCTCTTTGCTGTTTACTGCCAGCATAAAATTGCAATGTTGCACAATCAATTCGCTTTGAATTTAATCAGTTTAACTCAATTTAATTAAAGTGAACAATCAAGTTTGGCAAAAACTCGCATTAAAACTTTACGCGCCAAGCATACAAAGTCAGTCTTACCACACACACACATACACACACGCACTTGTAACACAAAATTCATAAAATTTTACATATGCACACACATGCATATGCACATATGTACATCAATGAGTTTGCGATTTTGTGCATTTCGAAGTGTATAAAAGTAAAAGTTGTCGAAAAACTAAAATGAAGCGAAGAGCGGCTTAGTGCGTTCGCTTGGCAAAAGTGAGAAAATAAGTACACGGCTTAGTATGAGTACATGTGTATGTATGTATATGTGTGTGTGGCATGCGCGAGTGGCAAGTTGGCAATTAGTGGGTACCATCCACAATAAAACCAACGAAAGCAAAAACTTTCTAAAATGATTGCTAATTAATTTGTATTCAAAAGCGCGGCGTTCAAAGACTTGCGTCGTTCCAGTGGGCACGTCGTCTTCCGGCATACCTTACAATTTCATGCTCAGCCATCGCTGGCAATGCTCGCTACTGTTTGGACATGCTCACTGACTTAAGCGCGTAAGTCAATTGAGTGTGTTCGTTTATATTAATGGATAATGAAAATGCGTTAGGCTTCTTTTTGTTTTCTGGGAAGCACAAGGAGTGTCATTTGGTGTCAATTAAATATTTCAAACGAAGCAGTAAATATTACTTATACATATACGTATGATGCATTTCATGCGCTTCTCAGTAAAGAATGTTATTCAGTAAAGCCATAAATTTCAAATATTTTCGCGCAAAAATTATAGAAAAAAAGCAAAAAAGTTGATTTGCTGTTTGGAGCAATTATTTTTCGAAAATGTGCAAAAACAGTTTTCAAATTTCTTTTGGATTTTTTCTCAACTGAATTCCAACATTTAGCAAAAGTCAATATATAATTAGTGGCAATAGACATATACTTAGTAAGAATGCTTTAGCAGAACCGAGCAGAGAGTGTTTTGAAAGGTCAGAATCAATTAAGAGCCTACAGTTGTACGTAAAAAGTCCTCAAGAGACTCAAATGAAGGGCCAATCTAGTCCGATAAGACATCGCAGCCGATTGGAAGTTGCACCACGACAACGCCCCGGCTCACACCGCCTTTCTTGTGAACAGCTACCTAACAAAGATCGGCATTCCAACGCTTCCCCAGCCGCCCTACAGCCCAGGTGTGGCCACCCGGACTTTTTTGTTTTCTTGCCTGAAAAGACCGATGAAAGGCAAGCATTTTGAGACGACAGAGGGGATCCAAGCAGCATGCACCACGGCTCTCAAGACTATTCCGGAGAGCGCGGCATCAATGCAGAAGTAGCCTATTTTAAAAGGCAATAAATTTTTTTAAAACAACACAGTCTTATTACTTTCCGGACAAACCCTATATACCTTACTTGTGAATTTAAAAAAATCAAATTTAGTCTTTGCTTGTATTGGACAATATTCTCCGAACTTTAAGTTATGAACTTAGGAGTATTTGTAAGAGTTTTGATCTCATTTTTTGCTGGTCCTTCGATATTGTCTATAATGTTAATAATTATACCCTGAACAGGGTATATTAAGTTTGTCACGATGTTTGTAACACCCAGAAGGAAGCGTCGGAGACCCTATAAAGTATATATATAAATGATCAGTATGAAGAGCTGAGTCGATTTAGCCATGTTCGTCTGTCTGTCCGTTTGTCTGTTTGTATATATACGAACTAGTCCCTCAGTTTTTAAGATATCATTTTGAAATTTTGCAAACTTCATTTTCTCTTCAAAAAGCTGCTCATTTGTCGGAACGGCCGATATCGGACCACTATAGCATATAGCTGCCATATAAACTGAACGATCGGAATCAAGTTCTTATATGGAAAACTTTCACATTTGACGATGTATCTTCACCAAATTTGGTATAGATTATTTTCTAGGGCAAAAATGTATTCTCCGAAGAAATTGTTCAAATCGGTTAACTATAGCATATAGCTTCCATACAAACTGGACACATAGTTACTAACAGAAATGCACCTGTGAAGGTTATTTAGCTTCGATGCAACCGAAGTTAACGTTTTTTCTTGTTTTTTGATGGTTTTTAGATTAAAATATGTCCTTTAAAAAAATCACAAAAAAGGCGTTGACTTGCAACTAGGTTTACTCTTTAAGAAATAATAGTAGCTGAAATTTCTTTATAGGAAGTTTGGGGTTCAGTTCAGGTCTTTTCTGTTTTGTAGACCTTGTTATCTATTCTAATCGGTAATGTAAGGAATACTTTTCATTAAGAAATTGCCGCTACCTAAATGTTATTAATTATTATATTTCAAATACAAATTTGCGTTTTCCCCACTCCCACAACTTCGCGTAGATTTATTGCTATATTCCTTCATACTTCTTCAAAGTTCAACATTTACCCCATTGTCATTTACATTTTGCACAATTTGTGAGCTTTTCGAACAACCGTTGGCATTAAAAATTTAAGCGAGCAACTTAGTTAATAAAGGGCATCTACTATAAATTTCTCTAAAGTTAAGTTTCAATGACTGCTAAACGGCAACAACAACGTTAAATCGGCAAGGGCCAGAGGGCCAAAGTTGTTGGCAAAACATCGGCTGCAGGCAAACGAAGGAGCAAGATGCGATGGCAATTTTAAAGATATACGAGTCAACTCTTCGTGCAGATGCGTTGCGCAGTTGACTTTGACGGCATAACACTCGTATTTAATATGTGTTGGTATGCGTGTTTGTATCAAAGTTCAGTTGTCAACATGGCTCCAAGCGGGCATCCGAAACAGCAGCTACAAACTAAAAGGTAAACATTTCATTTTATGTCCAACAAACTTTAAGCGTGACACTTTGGATACGCCGTTAAATGTGAACTTGTTGGAAGCAAACTTGCCGATAACGAAACTATGACTTGGGCGACACAGCGCTATCGCTGCCACAAGCGAGCCCCATTAAAATGAAGATGAGACGTTGGAAATAACAACGCAATCTTAAATGCTAATAAATGATCAACCAAACCGATGGCCGATATCAATAACTGACCTTAACCCAAATGCGTGCTGGAATGGTGGCGAGGGGAGACGAGTTGCAGAGTTGAAGGGAGTGAGAAACGAGTTGAGCGCAGTTATTTTGAAAGACATTTATTGCGTTCGGCGATTATGAGATATTTACGCCCATACATTAATACATACATATGCATATTTGTGTATACGTTTGCATGTATGTTTTTGGATACAGCGAAGGCTGCCAAAGACCACAAAGATGGCAAAGACAGTGCGAAAACAGCAATGAACTTTCGTTGAAGATTCACTTTCATATGAGCTTCAGCTCAGCTGAGTTACATACATATGCACATATGTGCGTACTATATATATGTATAAAGAGTTATGAGTCTTACGTAGACCTGCTGTCAAAATTCATAAACATTTGCATTGGCCAACGAAATTCGAATATTTGAGCGATATGCAAAGGCGAGATTTGTGTGCGCTATTTGCCCTTGGAGCGTTGTCTACTTAAGTGTACTACTGTAAGCATACAGTTGGGTCAGAAAGTCAGCAACACAAATGAGTTCGCTCGAGTGACTATGTATTTTACATTTGTATAGGAATTATGTAGTCTTTAGTGTGCATATTTTATATAAATATCTAGAAATAAACAATACAAATTTCGTACGCTCGCCGTCCACCCCAAGCGATATTATTAGTAAACCGTGATTGTCGCTGATAAACTGCACCTGATGGTGGACCACCGGCGACCATGAAGACCCTCATCTATTGATACTCATATTTTATGGAAATTTGTTTTTTCCTAAATGGCGTCACAAAGGTCATTCGTCTAGTCAACTCAGGTCTCACTACAATGTTTTCTGCTGCCCTTTTGTTGTGCGTTTGTTCGTTTCCGAATTGCACAATGCAAATCATAAATAGAAATGTAGAGGAAAAATAGTCTAATTACGCACGCATTTAATGAAGTATCAAGCGCTAAATATTTTTTAAAACTTACAAGGTTTTTTCTTGTTTATTCGTCTTTCTTCAAAGTTGAGTTTAAACGCGCAAGTTTAATAAGTCGAAATATTGCGAAAAAACATTTTAATTAGCATGGGCACCCCTTAAGCTGCAATAAAGTTCATGCTCGCAGGCGACTCTCTGCCCCGTGGGTTTAAGCCCCAACACAGTTGGAATTTATGTCATGTGCGAAAAACCAACTAAAAGTATTGCTAAATTGTCTGACTTCACGCTTTGTTAGGCAGCATATTTTTAATGTTTTTTGTTTTTCAAACGCTTTTAGCAAGCGGTTTTGCTTACTTTATGATTTGACTTCTGCTTTGCGCGCCTATGCGTTATGGTTCGCGTAATCTGTCTTCTGCATTAGGTTGACTCGTGACACAAAAAGTCACTCGTGTCGAAAATATGACAGCGATTTTGTGCAATTTTTCCGGCTTAGTCAGTTTCCTCCTGATTACTCCTAAGCCACAGAGAAGTGCACACTGGTACTAATGGTATGTGTAATGCAAATGCAGAAAGGCAAATCATGATTATCGAGCTTTTTCATTAAATATTTAGATTAGAAAGCAGAGTGGTTTAACTGAACAGACTATCTAGAGTCCATGAAGTACATAAGTGGTCGCTGACTCGTCACTTTTAGGTGCGTTATGAGCGAGCTTATCTTTGTTAACAAAAAACGACTGAAGAAAAGTGGAAAAATAGTTCGCATTGTAATCAATGTGATTTAAAATTAGTATAACAAATTAGTATTCAATTGGCTTTTTATGATGAAATGTTTGTACGAAATATTAGTCCATTCGGAAATCGCGCACACGTGCTTTTAACGCACAGGTTTAGTCCGAAAAGTAATAGGACTGAGTCGATTTAAAAAAAATTATTGAATCGATCGTTACAATTCTTTAAAAACTTTGAAAATAGGCTCCTTCTGCGTCGATGCAGCGCAGCCTGCGCGATTTCCAAGCATTGAAGGCGTCACGGAAGGAATTCTCCGAAATAGGCTTGAGCGCCGAAGTGCATGCTGTATGGATCCCCTCTGTCGTCTCAAAATGCTCGGAAGATTGCCTCTTTATCTCGGGATCATACTCAAAGATCCATAACTCGTCACCTGTGATTGCGTTATTCAAAAATTGTGGGTCACTTTCACACATGTTCAAATTTTTTTGGCACACTTCCACTCGCCGCAATTTCTGGTCGTCAGTGAGCACTTTTGGTATCATCTTCGTGCACACCTTGCGCACGTTCAAGTGCTCCATCATAATGTCATGAACCACAGATTTTGATATATTCAACATCTGGGCTATTAAGTGAATACTTAGTCGACGGTCTGAGTTCAAAACTTTCTTTTTCTTCTTCTTTACTGGCGTAGACACCGCTTACGCGATTATAGCCGAGTCAACAACAGCGCGCCAGTCGTTTCTTCTCTTCGCTACGTGGCGTCAATTGGATATTCCAAGCAAAGCCAGGTCTTCTCCACTTGGTCCTTCCACGTAAAAAAACAACCCCAATGAAAGGAGTTCAAAACTGTGTGCACACGAATTACATTGCCGTTTTTTGTCGAAGTTGAGGGTCTCCCAGCACGGTCTTCATCAGCGAACTCTTCTCGGCCCTCCAAAAAGACCTGGTGTTACTGAAACACACCACTTCTTGTAAAAGCAACATCTGGGCAAGCGTGCTTGATCATATCAAACCTCTCTGCTGCAGATTTACCGAGTTGCACCTCTCACAGAAACACGTCGCGCAAAAATGTTTGTCCTGACTCCTCAGTTGCTTGGAGACAATTGACCATTTGCTCGTTCGTTAGCAAGAAACGTCCTCTACCGAATCCAGTCAGTGCGCGCACGCTCCGAAGCATAGTCGCGGCGGAAGAAAATCAGTCCTATTACTTTCCGCACAAACCCTGTGTATGTAAAAAATCTAAATTTCTTCATTTCTTCCGATATTGGTACAAATTAGTAGGAATATGGAAAACCAAGCGCAAGTCAACTCATGTAAACCCATTTATCGCCACGCTTGCTTAGCGAAACCAGTAAAAAATCATGGTTTATGCAAATTTACGAAAAGTCCCCGAGCAAAGCATAACACACAGAGGTGATAATTAAGTAAACTGACACTGACTGAAAAAGTTCCATACGAATTTTGTATATCCGGGAATAATTTAAGAATCCCGCCAAAAGTTTGCGAGGCAAGCAATAAAATCTAAATCAACTTTTTTATGCAAGAAAGAAGTTAAAAAAAACAGCAAAAAAAAAAACAAAAAACCTTAAGAACCATACATGTTAGGCACAGAAATATCTAAAAACTATGTAAATAGACTTATTTATTATGCAAATACAGACACACAATGTGATCTTTCCAATGTTACGAGTAAACGACACACCTGATTGGCAACATCTATGAATGTAAGATCAAATGATGACCGATCGACCGACCGCCGACTACGCCGTCTACATGGTCATTGGCATGGCCACGAGCAGCCAATCAGCCACCAACATCGCACAGACAGGCGGACGACAAAGGCGCTCGCTGACAATCGTATTAATAACTCTACACGAACACGTACACGCAGATACAAATGTTTGCATTGTACATACATACATATGTATATAGTCATAAATTTCATTACGAATAGCCCACAACAAAGCGCGTGTTTGCGAAGCTTGTGTGGGACGTTTGCCGACTGATCGACTAGCAGACTTCCAGCCTGTTGCCATTGCAGCAGATAACTCAGCCGAGAGGGCAAACGCGACGCGGCATAATTCTCGTACACAGTCGCACGCCAAATGCAGGCTTCTTCCACAAATTACTTGCCAAACACAAAGTGGTTGTAATATCCGGGCGCGATGGTACAAAGTATGACAAAACTGATAACAAAAACAAAACAACAATATCTATAAGAGGCGACAGCACAGGGTATGCATAAGAAATCCGCAAATCTGCAGCTAAACCAAACTACTTCGGCAAACAGGTCGCGGCTGTGAGTTAAACCGAGAGATTATCAGCAACTACATAGCTGCCAGCAAGCTAGCAAGCCAAGCGCGGCAGCAATCAACCAACTGCTTTTTCTGTTGCTACCAACAATCTTTTGTATGCCGGCGCTGCGCAGCGACGTAGACGCATGATCACATAATCATCAGTGACGGCGACCGCAGCCGCCTTAGTGGCCACAACAGTCACAAGGTATTAAATAATGTTCAGCTAAAGAGCGTTTGGTGGCAGCAAATGAAGACGCATACCGTAACAGCAGTTGTTGGACGGTGGTCTTGAAAGTTGAATAGCTGCCTGCATGTCTGCATGTTCGCTTTTCACTTGCGAATGGGAAATATCACGTTGCCTCTTGGTAGCAACTCGTACACGTTTCTTGTTTATATCATTTTCGCATTTTCTATTTTTTATTTTTATATATTTTGGTTTCAATTTTCGACATTCGCAGTCACACGCTCAGGCGTTCCGCACTCTGTGTCGCGCTGCAAAAGACGCAATGCAATTCCGCGCCCAAAAATGCGGAGCGCTGCCTTGGCGTCCGTCATATCGGTTGGAAGTGCGTGACCGTCGTCACAGATGGCGATATTAACCAAGTAAATGGGACTAGTTTAACAAGTGTACGATTGCCAGACAACACGACAAGTGTATCCACAAGTTGTTTCTTTGTGTCTGCCCCAAATGGCATGATCAGCTGAAGTATCGGTCGGTACATTTATACTTGCAAGGCGAAAGGAAGCATTAAAATTAAATGCACAAGCGACTGTGTGTCACCGAAAGAGTGGACTGTCTTGCAAATGCTGTCGGCGAAATCTAAAAATTTCCGTTGTCAACTACTTAAAAAAAAATAAAACTTAGATTATAAGTTCATTTCGCATAGACAAAACAAAATTCTGTGGGACCAAGTTGGGTAACTGCAACTCAGTAATTCTTCTTCATCTTCATTGTGTAGACACCGCTTATGGCTGAGTTTATAATAGTATGATGGTCGTTCTTGCTTTTCGCTGTTTGTCTCCAATTGGATATTCCAAGCAGGAGCCAGGTCAAGAGTTGTTCTGCGTTAGATTTCGAGGCTGATGTTGTTATGTTGGTTCCAAGATAGACGAAATTATCTACGACTTCGCAGTTATGACTGTCAACCGTGACGTGGCAGTCGCGAGTGTGGTGAATATTTGTTTGAAGACCCATTTGCTTCGCTTCTTTATCCATTTTGGAGAAACCAGAACTAACGGCGCAGTTTTTGCGGCCAATGATATCAATATAATCTGCGTATGCCAACAGCTGTACACTCTTAAAGCAGATTATAGCTTTTCTATTCAGATCTGCAGCTCGAATTATTTTCTCCAGGAGTAGATTGAAGAAGTCGGACTTTAGGGAGTCGTCTTGTCTGAAACCTCGTTTGGTATCGAACGGCGCGGAGAGGTCACTCGCACAGAGCGGCTAAGGCATGGTTTTAAAAGTAGCTTTGAAATCGAGGAAGAGGTGGTGTGTGTCGATCCTTTTTTCACGGGTATTTCCCAAAAAATGTGACGCTTGATTATCCAGGCCTGAAGCTACACTGATGAGGTAAAATCAGTTTGTTGACGGTGGGTTTTAAACTTTCACACAGTACGCTCAATAGAACCTTATAGGTATGCGAGTTTGAGGAAGCTTAACCCACGGTAGTTCTCGTTTTGTGGATTGTGTAGAGTACACTTAAATTCCAATCGTCTAGCATGCTTTCATCTGAATATATTCTAAAAAGAAGCTGATGCATGCTTCTTATCAGTTCTTCCCCGCGGTATTTGAATAGCTCGGGCGGCAATCCATCGGCCCCGATGCTCAGAAACTCAGGAATTAGGAATGACCAATAGCCAAGCTGCTGAACCAATCAATATCACAGTATTTTCATTAAAATAAACGAGTAATAGACAAGTATACTAGACAAAAGATACAAAAGGGCTTTTGATATGACGCACTCTAATAACTTCGTTAGCATAGTTCGAACTTTTAACCTCAAATGTTAATGGTCCAATCTTTACACTAGGCAATTATGGGTAACAGTTTAGGGTTATATTATGTCCTGGTGCATTTGGCACTTTAATTCGCGGAGACACTCCGAGTTCACATTCGTCGTTCCACCATAATGAATGGCTGTATATGAAACTTATGAGTCAAGACACTTAAATCGATGTCAACAGTCCTGTAGTATGAATTTTAAGGAGAGAGCTCTCAATAACACTGAGGTCAATTTCGTATCAAGAGTTCAACTTTGTAGCATTGAGCCAATTTTGTTTATGAAATTTTCTAATGGTATATGGTGAATACCGTAGCGAATCAAATATAAACAAATCAAGATCAAACGTTTCGCTAATTTCCGACAATGGAAACCGTTTCTTTTGAATTTTTAAGACCTTACCGTGAAATTAATAGCAATAAGGCTTTAAAAATATTTCATCAAAAATTTTAATTTCACAAATCGACCATAGCAATACGAAATCTTGGTAGTTTCATATGAAAAATTAAATCACTGGTGTCCATTGATTTCATAACCGTACTAAATGGGGCTTGAGCTCAAACTCAACTAAAATATAGTAAAGAGAGTACACGTTCTATGCTTTTCTCTAAGATTTTCCGTAAATCTATAGCCACATGGGTGTGTGATTGTAGTGCACTTGTGGATATGAGTTCGGACTGTCATCTTGCGATATTTCAATTAGACCCAACCAGCAACATTTACAAATTAGTGGCATCCTGGAATTGGCCAAAACGCAATTGCATCTTTTGTGCTACTCCCATTGTGCCAAGAGCAAGCTTGGATGTAAACATACCGTTGTAATTATGTGCGTGTGTAAGTACGTGCGGATGGGAGTACAATGTGCCGGATACACCAACTGCCATGACGATAAGAAATGACTACAAATGATGTACGTCCGCCGAGCGCACAGGCACACACACCCAAACGAATATCAACAGCGTGACGGTTTGTGTGTGTGTGTTTGTATGCAGCCTTCATGACAACGAGGATTTACGGCGCATTATTAAGATGTCACTGCTAGATGTCGAGTGGTGGCATGGAGTGTGGGAGTAGAGAGCCCAAAGCACACCAGTCTATAGGTGTATGCGCGGCCCACACAGCCCAACGCACAAGCCACAAACAACGATTGCAACTCAGTCAACATCAACATCAACATCATTGGGAAGTTGGCCGCAATAGACAGCCCACATGGTTTAGGCCAGCAGACGATACGACAAACATGTTGCTGCAACCAAGCGGGCCAACAGTGCAGCGACAAAATGCATCCATCAATGCGCTGCCGCCGTCTGTCGCTTGGCCTCACGCACTATCTGCCAGTCTGTCCGTTTGTTCGCTTGTCTGTCGGCTCGCATGCCCGCCGCCGTTCAAATCGGTCGCTTGCATTTGGAGGCGTGTGCGCCGATTGCTGTGACTCTTGTCTTCGGTCTCTATTGTTTGTCATTTGTTGTTATTGCCTTTACTTTACCAACAATCATTGTTTTTGGGTTAAATTTTTGTTGTGGCTTTGTTGTCACTGTTGTTTTGCTCGAAAATTGTTAACGCAACGCCAGTCAAATGTTTACTCAATGCAGAAGCCAACTAAATAGCACTTGGACTATGGCTGCGGCTGCGGCTGCGGCTACGGCTACAAAATTGCCTGCCTCAATATTCATGGCTGCATTTTTATTTTTCTTCTATTTACTTATTTCGCATTTCTGTTTTTGGTTTTATTTGCTTCGTTTGTTACTGGTTTGGAATTCGTGTAAACAAAGTGAGTGGCAGGCGGGCAATAGGTACCTAATAAAAGTACACAATATTGCATCTAAACACACATTCTTAAAGACACTAAAAATACCAAAAAAAAAAAAAATACAAATAAATAAATAAGCGAACTGCAGATCACCGAAATGCTTTATAAAGTTTGTGTAAACTTTGAGATTGTTTTGGGGCTGTGGTCGCATTCGTGAGCGTTAGCACGCGTACTTGTCCATGCTTTTTGGAGTTTATGTGCTTGAAGTGTTGGGCAAAATCGCTTGCATGCATACATAAATATGTAAATATGAACTAAAAGACAACTATGTGTGTTTATGGTTCAGTTTGTGCTCGTTTATTATGTGCATTTACACAGCTCCCAAGTGCATTGCTCTTGCTCTACTGATTCGGGAAATTGGTGCATGTGCGCCTGCGCTGCGTCTATCATCAGCCCACTCACGCGGCTGGGCTGGAGAAAACGGGTGGGAGCAGAGGAGAAAGCAGTGCGAAGAAGAAATCTGAGGGTTCAGCTTTGGTCGAATGTGGGCTAAGGTATCTTTTTAACACGCGCGATAACAATGTCAGTTTGTATTTTATAAAGCAACGGTACTTTAATTTATTAGACAAAAAGTTAAGCATTTGCAGATCTTTAGAAAGTTAAAAAGAATATAACACAGCCCAAAAAATACAAAGTATAAGAAGGAAAGTCAGTTTTAGTGTTAAAGCAACTTCATGTGGGATTTGAACTCGAAATAAAAAATAATAGAAATAACGTTGAAGCCGAAGCTACAATTCCCTGCACAAAATACAAAAAGTTAGTTACAAGTACTCTGATCGGTCATTTTTATTGCAGATATATGCTAGAGTGACTCGATATGAATAATTTCTATGGAGATTACACTGCCGCCTTTGACAATAATCCATGCCAAATTTAGAAAAAATATCTCGTCAAATCTCGTCATATAAGCACTTTACTTCTATCGCTCACTTTGTATGACATCTATATTTTATTTCCCACTTACATTAACCGTTTAAAACTTATAAATCTCCCGACACTCGTTAGTCGTAGGGAGATGATTGGTATAATATTTCTTGTAAAACTCATGAATGGGTCAGTCTATAGCCCATCTCTCTTATCTGATATTAATTTTAGTGTTCCCGCTCGTTCTACCAGGCTGTTTAGATCCTTACTTTTAAAATTTTCTAGAACAAGTTTTAAGTTAAACGAACCATTCCGCCGTATATGTCATGATTTCAATTCTCATTCCAGCACATTGATCTAACAGTCTCACTCTTTAGCATTAAAAAAATTATTTTATCCACTCTTAACAAGTAACATGTAAAAATTATGAACTTTAGTTTAATTCTTAATTTTGGCTGTTGAAATTTTAGTTTCTGTAGCTGAGCAGCTTAAGATCGCAACCCTTAAAACTCTCTTGCCTTTTAAGACTCGGCTAATTCCGCTCGTTCGCGGATTGCGCCCCTCGCGTCGGTTGGGCGGGAGGAGGGTAATCGTTGGGTATTATTATTATTATAGTTGTCGGATATCGGCGGTTCTAATAAACGAGCAGTTTCTTGGTGAGAAAAGGACGGCTGAAAGTTTTCGGATCGATATCTCAAAAACTGTACTGGACTAGTTCGTTTATGTACAGACGGACGAACAGACGGACATGACTAGATCGATTTAGCTCGTCACGCTGGTCGTTTATATAGAATACGTAATAGGATCTAGGACGTTATTGATTACATTGAAAACGCCTACTCATTAAGGTCATTAAGGCAATTATCAACTATTAAACTTAATTATTGAGAAATGTTTATTGCACAAGTTCTGAAAGCTACAAAAGAATATTCGCTAGAATAGCGATTTACCGGGGAGTAATATTTGTTGCTTAAGAGTCACAAGGGCGGATCCAGAGTACCTATATTTGCAACTCAAAGTCTTTTTCTTCGCGGAGTGTCACTTATGATGGAATTAATGTATAAATTTTAACTTTTGGGGGGTAACTCTCCGCAGCTCCCCCTGGATCCGCCCCCCGTCACTGCTAGAGCGAAATTTTTAAAAACTCATTTTCGATATGTTATACATTTAAAAGCAATTTACTACAATTTTAAATCGATTCTCAAATTGCTCTTGAGTTACCGACATCTTAAGTGCAGCCGCTCAGTTTTATCCTTTCATTCAGTTCGGCTGATTACACAGTACAACAGCTAATCTGGGGGGTGAGAAATTCCAAGTCAGTGTGATGGTACTAGGTCAGTATAGTACAACCCTCAAAGGGTTTGGCGTTGGTATGTGTCAGTTTTTTTTATGACCTTTTAAATTTTTTCCTTATCTTGATGTTTTTTCGCTTAGTTGTAACATTTTGGCAAAAAAAAAAAAACAAAAAAAAAAACAAGAAATGTTCCACAGTGTTACTATCGAATTCTGCATGTTCTGTACACATTTAGTTCTTCTTACAATGAGACAATTACATTACAAATTTTATCAACTCCGATTAAGGCTTCAGATGAGAGAATGTTCCAATCAGTTTATTGATCTCAAAGTCAAAAATCGAATTTTAGCCAGCCAAAAACAATCAAAATTTTGAGTTAAATTCAAAATTTTTAAACAGGCACCGTCATTTTGTTATTTTTACATTTTTTCGAACGTGAGTCATTTTACAGATAATATCAGCAGTGAGATTTTGTTTAGGTTTCATACAGAAGACCGGAATCATTGCAGCAATGGTGCTAGCCGAGATCGCGGATAACACAAATATTTCATATTTTTGAGTTCAAAACTAAATTACTATATAAAATTAAAAAAAAAAAAAAATTGGTACAGTACTTTTTTGTTTAATGCCCAAACATCTCACTTTATTAGGCTCTCACAAGATGTATCCTTAAAGTAGTAAATACAAAACTGGCACAAATATCTCAAAACGTCAAAACAAAACAAATTTTGACATATTTTTGGCAGCTGAGCTGTTGCCATCTTTTAAATAATTTGACAAAAATTTTATCTGAGTTGAGTAGTTTTCCGTCACTCACTAACAAATATTGGCATAAAGCGGGACTTTCACTATTAAATTATTAAAAAATACATAGCAAAATAATTGCGAAAGTATATTGCCAAAAAATATAGACAAAAAGGAAAAAATTTTTATTGGAAATTTCTCTTTGAAATTTCTTAAAATCAAGTTTTCATATGACTACTGTGTCTCATTAGTATAATAATGCGCGGTGCTCGAAATCGAAATCGCACAATCCAAGCAAACTTGGTCAATTACCTTGGAATGAGTATTGTAATTAATATAATTATTACTTGAAGGAAAACGCCAAGAAATCGGCCATAAACATGCAAATCCTGGCAGTGCAAGGCATTTAAACAGACCAAATAAAAATATATGCGAAATTATGAAGCGAAAAGAGTTGGCCACGAAAACTGCAATAACTGTACATATACATACATACAAGTATGTGTGGTATATGATTAACAAAACAATTAAAATTCCGAAACATTTAAATAAAGAAGAGAAGCAGCTAATTAAATAAAGTCATTAAGAAAGGGCAGACAAGTAAATTCAAACAATTAATAGCACTTAGCAAAGCAGGTCAGCAGCATATCGTAGTTAAAAAAGTGAGCGCGCGCAACGCCAAAGCACGAGTGCTTTGAATTCGTAAAAAGCGGGAAGCGATTTTATTTAAAAAATGCGCACAAACTCTTGTTGAAAAAGCCACAAAACGAATTAACAAAGAAAACACAACTGATATCATAAGCCACAACGCTGGCTTTGAAACACTCCTACAAATTGCTTTGAATTGGAGTTGTGTGCGCACCCTGCGAGAAATTTGCAACAAGAAAAAATTATAAATTTTATGTTCCTTATGATTTGTAATACATATTAGGTTGTCAAAAAAGTCTTGCGGTATTTTTGCTAGATGGCGCTGAAAGTAGTTCTAGTTTTATTCGTCGCATCGGGTCATGCTATACCTTTTTGGAGAGCTCATTTCACGCGCTAACACGTGTTTGATTGATTATCGTTTCTTTTAAGTCGTTCGTGAGTTATAGCGTCGCAAACATGGAGCAAACTAAAGAGAAAATACGGCATATTTTAGAGTACTACTACGATAAAGGCAAAAATGCATCTCAAGCCACCAATAAAATAAGCCTTGAGAGCCGAGGTGCATTCTGCTTGGATCCCCTCTTTCGTCTCAAAATGCTTGCCTTTTATCGGTCTTTTCAGACAAGGGAACAAAAAAAGTTCGGGTGGGCAGCTGCGGAAGCGTTGGGGAGCCGGTCTTGGTTAGGTAGCTGTTCACAAGAAAGGCGGTGTGAGCCGGGGTCGTGGTGCAACTTCCAATCGGCTGCGATGTCTTATCGGACCAGATTAAACCTTCGTTTGAGTCTCTTGAAGACTTCCAGGTAAAACTTGGTGTTGACGGTTTGTCCAGGAGAAACAAATTCATGGTGGACGATGCATTTTATGTCAAAAGATGTACAGTCGCGGCGTAAGAAAATCAGTCCTATTACTTTCCGGACAAACCCTATATATTAAAGAGAAAAGGTGAAGGCACCCCAAGAAATAACAGAACAATGCAGCCTCAAGAATTGTAAAAATAGGAGTAAATTGCTAGATAAAAGCATTGTTTTTTAAATTGCTTTAGCATAAATGCAGTACTTGTCTCCAGAATTTCCTGCTGGTAATTTTGTATGTATGTACATAGCATATGCAATTATAAGTACAATTTGCTTTATTTCCACTCCAAAAACAATTGCTTTTTTGCTACAACAAAAACAATTGCAATACGTAGCCACATATTGTGTAAGCCTAGGCCATGTACTGCAAGTGCCAAGGGGCGTTTGTGGCGTGCGCATACGAATGCTTACATTTGCAATTTATTTGGCACTAAAAACCACGTTACGAATGCCAACGGCGGTTTCGAATTTCTATGGTTATTAACTGCGGTAGCGCCAACAGCTGTTGGCCATTAAACTGATCGCTGACGACAGCGATAACGCTCGCGGCCTAGAGTTAGAGCCTAACAGTAAGTAACTACATGGCTGGTGCTAGCGATCGAAGCGCGAACGCACAGCAGAACGCCGACAATGATGGCGCGTGCGACAGCGCTAGCGGAGAGCATAACGAACGGCACTACCAGAAGCAGAGGTGGGAAACCATTGGACTTACGTTGGCAACAGAGCCATCACAATACGTCATAAGGAGAAAGTGAGCAACGTGAATGAAGTGATTTTTCATTTAGTTTTTAGCTCAAATGCCAACGAAGAACTATTATAACTCAAATCTAGTAACGAAACACTGAATAAAAATAAACAAAATGAAAATTTCTGAGTTCTGCTGCGTTAATAGCTGAAAGCTTAAACTTCTCATTGTAGCACGCGACTACAGACACTTGTCGCTAAGAATTGTTGGTGGGTGGCGTACTCATCGCCAGGACGGCGAGAGTTTCGGATGGTCTTAAAAAAAGAGTAGGCAATCAGTGAACTAACAAACAGCTGACGCTGATATGACGTCAGCAATCAAGACCATCGCAGACGCAGCGGCAGTTTTCGCCACCGCAGCGCGGCACTAGCCGATCGTATGCATGTATGAATCTACATCTGTATGTATGAATGTAGTACGATCATGTTACGAAATCGTGGCCGTAAAGAAATGGAATTTGAATATTTTTTAAGTTGATCATCATAAACGAGGAATTCAGCGAACCTGAAGAAATTTATGGGTGCGTTTGTTACAAAAAAAAATCATAAAAGTTTTGGTGAGGATTGGTAATATTGAGGAGGCTGCATGCATTCAAAAAAGTGTTACTTTACAAATGAATATTTGTGTGAACACTTGTGGCTTTCGCGACCAATGAAGCTGTATTATTTGATATGCGCTGCGCGCCTGTCCCGCTTTACATTCCACTTATGTATGTATGTATTACCTGCACATATTTGCATATGAATGTAAATAAATTAGGCAATTCGCTTAAAAAAAAGAAGAGTTCATGAAAGCGCCAAGCTTAATCTTCGCTCAAAAGCATATTTTAGCTATGATTTTTTCATTCGCGAAATGTTAAAGATGAAATATCTTCGATTGAATTTAAACACCACTGAAAATCGATTTTCCCTTTCAGCTACTTTGTTTCCGCTTACAGCGATTTAATTTCGATTTTCTTGTTGTGTGTGGCATGGCAATCGCAGAATGTCGGAAATTAAGTTCTTGCAATTAGCGGAACCCGATGTTTCAACATGGTGGTGCTGGCCGCGTGTGTGTGTGTGTGTATGTACGCTTGCAATCGAGCTGTTGGAGCGCCATGGTCTGTCGGCTAGGTATTTGCCGTGCCACCAACAGCGAATACTTTGCCACAGCTGCCAATGATGAACTTATTGGCAAACGGAAATCTACTGCCACTAGAAAAAGGAGAAAAACAGGCTTGCACAAATGGCTGTGTATGTACATATGTATGTATGTAAGTATTTATGTATAAAATTTTTGCTATTAATGCCCTCTTCTTTTCATTTTAAGTTACTTTTCCTCAAATATTCGCTATAAAAAATATTTATATACAAACATGCTCATAGGACTACGTGATAAACGCAGGAAGTTTTCTGGCGTGAAGAAGCTCAACATTAAAATCCTTCAACCGTCCAATGGCGTAACGTTTTATGCACTAAAATTTGCTATAGTCTAGCGCATTTATGTTACCTTCATGAATTTATGCAATTTGAATTTAGCAATAAATTCTATAATGCTCTCTAAAGGGCGCACAAGTGTACATTATGGCAAAAATAATAAAAGTAAAATATGCAATGTACAAAGCTGAGCCATGCGAAGGAAAATGACATTTTTCCTGGATTATGGACTAGCCCAATCATCGGTATTATATTGCTCAATTCAGTGTTGTTGTTGTAGCTGCAACACAACCAATATTATTGATGAAAATTACCAGTTCTCATTGTAGTCATCTAACGGAAGCTCAAGAAATGCCTTTTTACAAGCCTGGGCCACAAGGAAAAGGTATTGACTGAATAAATTTAAGCGGGTCTGCAAAGGAAAGCATTGGATATGTTTCCTATAAAATATATATTTTGAACATAATTTTTACTAAAAAACGTGTACATTACTTGTAAGAAATCATATATCTACATATTTTTATATGACTAAGGCAAACAGTATGTCTTTATTTATACCTATACATACATACATCCATATGTGTAGTCTATAAGATCGTTCAATATCAGAACCCACTCGGTTGTGGTAACCATAAGGGATTAAATGCCTTAAATGGTATTATTTTAAATCCACTTGTCTTTCTAATTTTTATTTTTACATTTACTTTCTCGAAGAATTTTTATCTTGCGCTTGGCTGCTACACCAGATGTTCGTAATTTAATTTACACATCAGAGCGGAA
Organism: Bactrocera correcta; assembly: GCA_027475135.1. Classification (NCBI taxonomy): domain Eukaryota; kingdom Metazoa; phylum Arthropoda; class Insecta; order Diptera; family Tephritidae; genus Bactrocera; species Bactrocera correcta. Next base: position 17,480,825 of record CM050325.1, read on the forward strand.
ACGCAACTTAGCTGAAGCAGCACAGGCGACAGAAACGTGGCGCTACAAAAATTGAAGAACATTTCTGGCTAGCTATGCTGTCAAAGGATGAGTTCGGGTGATAGACATTATCATTTGTAAGTGTGCAGGTATATAAGTAAGAATATGTGGGAGGGAAGTCACCATATGTTGTTGTTTGTGAGTGACTACACTGCAGTTAGAAGTGTGGTAGTCAGATACTTACTAGTTCCTTTCGTACTAGAAGAATTTCTGGTATTAAAGAACCGACACTTACCAAATATTCACCAATTTTAAAACGTTCTAGTTTTACAAAATAAAATAGTAAATGAAAGTCAGAACTTAAGAGTGTTTCAACTTAATTGTAGGGAACTTGGGAACTGGCAGCGATATTGCAGGGGTGATAGTGAATATGCCATACTTATGTCGTTAAAAAATCTTTAAATTTCCGGAAAAATATTCAAACATATACACATCTATTAACATTTATTAACACACATAGGTACATGTGGATGTACATGAATATTACTTATGCAGTCTTGTATGCTTCTATGTTTTCGTGCTAAACCAGACATCTGCTTAACATCACACATGCATACACATAACATAACGCTTGTATTTACATGAAATTAATTTGAAAACAAATTCATGCAATGACACACTAGTCCCCTTGGTAGGTGCCTCTATCAACAGAACAGCAATTTGTCGTTCGTTTAAAGCAAACGATGTCACACCTTTGAGTTTCAAATCAATTTATGCTGATGAAATGGAGTATTGATAAATAATTCATTTTCGCCTACATTAAGGAGAAATGAAGTTAATGTTATTCTCAGTTCCCACGACAGACGGGTCTGGAGTTTTATCCGATCAAAGGCTGTCTATGCGGCACCATGCCTCGAAATTACTTCAGATATATTTTTGCAGCTACAACAACAAACACATTAACATTTCATTGAACATTTGGTGATAAAAACAAGAATTTGGACTTAAAAAATTAATTAATTTTTTTAAGCGGGTTTTTTTAAAAAATTCCCTTTTTTAAGTTTTATGTATTTGTAAATTTGTTTTTCAAAAAGTTCAACAAAAAGCCAATTTTATTTTAAAATTGGGTATAAAATTATACCAAACGTTTTAAAAGTAAACAGTTTTGGGGATCATGCCCCTTTTCCCGTTTTGTCGAGTGCAAGAATTTTATCTTTTCAAAGTGGTCCGAGAGAATTTTTGACATGGCAACAAATGTAAAGGGCAATCAAAATCAGTTCAACCCGAAATTCCAACGAAATTGTAAAATTGGTAAAATTTCACCGAAACTTTCAATTTGAAAAATTTTTGGAAATGGATTTTCCATCCCGTAATCAGAGTTATCGAGTGTTTCCAACATTTCTTCAAAGGGGGTGTGTGGTACAAATTTACGAAAAACCCAAATTGCTCAAAATCCAAATTCGAAACATCATTGTGACCGAATTTCAATTTTTTTAACCATTAACCACTCCCCGTGTTCACCTGATGTGGCATCGTGCGACTTCTTACCTTTTCGGAAAAATGCATTTGACCATAAAAGAAAAGCAGACTGGCCGCCATACCGGCCAACAAGCTAAAACACTCGTTCGACATGATCTGTATTGAAGCAGAAAGGGGACTTTTTTGAAGAAAAAAAATTAATTTTGCCGAAAAAAACCCTTTGTTCTGTTTTTTTAAGTCCTGTCTTTTTTGGAATACACCTACACAGAATTAAAAAAATTCTTGACATCAAAAATAATTTTTAATGTTTAAGCCCTAAACAGGGTAAGAGCAAGTTTGCCACGAAGTTTGTAATACCCTCTCTGTCCCTGACTTTTTGAGACATCTATCAGAATTCAATGTTTTTTTGTGTCTGTTTAAAATATCACTAGTTTTTTTTGATATAAAACATCAAACAAAATATCATATTTAAAAACACCGTAAGTAAGGAATCACACTAAAACCTTGATATTTTTTAAATTTCAAATTCACGTATCTAAATTTTTAATAATCTGAGCGAACATAAAGTTCGCCTTGCTTCCAACGAATATGCTTCGAAGGACATAACTACGGAGTATACGGTAAATCAGGAAATTAAGTCCAAAATTTCAATGGGAGTAGCTACGCCATTTTCTACTTGGAAATCCGTTATGTGCAAACCAATTTATGGCAAATGTGATTTCCGTCCTTATACTACGGTTCAAGTCTGTTTCCTCTAATTGATAACACTACAATTAATACATTATTACTTATGCATAAATATGTTTTTAGTGTTTTCGTTATTTTTCCGCATTTTATTTAATTGAAATATAAATACTCATATTTTGCACTACTTTTTTACTGATTTCAATGTCTACACAAGGTGAGCACTTTCAGAACAGAAACATTAACAAACGATCTAAATATGCTTATAAAACATATATACATTCATAAGAGCGGAGCAAATTGGTAAATTGAAAGAATAAGTAGAAGGTGGATCAACATATTGTAAACATTGAATATTTTTAAAGACGTCGCTAGGAAAGGAGCAGCTACATACAACAAAAATCTTCTTGATAAATAGTCAACCATTGTCCATGGCACATTAATAGGACCATTGTCGTTCCCACGACAGTCGGGTCTACGTAACCGGAACGGACCCGGATTTTCATCCAGCCAAGGACTGTCAACTCGGCAGAATTCTGTCGCTACAACAACAACAACAACAATAGGACCATTGTCGCCAACTGACACTGCTGACCTGACTAAACATATGTGAATAAATGCACTACATGTGTCTAAAAGTGTACGCTTGTGGTAACACGAACTACTAACCTTTTGTTCCAATTCACTTAAATATGCCGCAGGTGCTCTGAAGTCCTTTTAGTTCGTACTTCATCAAGTCTTGTACCGTGGATTGTCTTATAGAAATTGTAGAATTGCACTTTCAGTCACAGCATTTAAAAGTCATTTCAAGAAGTCGCTCCGAATTTACAAATAAACAAGTTCGTTGTAAATTCTTGTGAAAAACTATTGCTTTAATTGTTTGTAAAACAAATATAAAAAATCAATTATATAATTAAGAGTTAAATTTTGGTTAAAAACCGACCGAACGTTCAGCGCACAGCGATATTGAAATATTGTCTTAATTGATTGGTAAAAACTCCTTGCACACTTTCCACTGCCTTTTTTTCAATTAATATTTTGACTGCGAAAATTCCTTAATTTTTATTTTCTTTTACTTTTATGTGTGCGCCTTTTCTCTTATACATTTGCTGATTGCCAGTCGTCACAGCTAATAGTTTCACTTTTTACTGCTTCCGTTTTCAGCGCGCGGCACACGTAATTTCACTTCACTTTGTTTAGCTCGCTAATTGAACGTGTTACAAAATGTTATCTTTCTCCACGGATGTTCAATACACCGTTTCTTCCGAGTTATCACCTATTTAAGCCAGCACAATGGACCAACTATACTACAATATATCTGGAATTCAACACCTAACCTATCCACAAAGTACGACCATGTATTTACGAATAGCACTAATAAGAGAAAAGAAAAATGTTAACATTGTGAATAGTCATTCGCAAAAACAGATGATTTTACTAGTGCGATAACGAAACAATGTTTTTAGTTTAAAATCTTTTATTACGAAAGTTTTCACTGTCTTGTGGATTTATAAAAGAAAAGTTAATAAACAACTTCAAATAATATTTTATAAATATTTTTCCAACTTAAATAACATAGATATAGACATATTTAAAACTACGGTGAAATAATACAATGAAGCCATTCACAATAGATACAACTGAAAAATATAAGTTAACATTTTATCTTTATATTCCTTCTAACGTATAACTTTTATGTGATCTCTGTATTACCATACAATTTAATTACTTTATACAGAATATATATAATACCATTTTACAGTTGTTATTCAATGAATAAACTATAGTGTTCCCTGACGGTTAGTAGCGGAAAATAAAAAGCCCACAAGAAGCTGAATTTTACGAAATGCAAGCGTAGTGCGAATTTTGACGTTTGTTTGACAATTACGTTTAATATGTGATTTGCAATTTTTCTGTTCAACAATTTTGAACAAATTTCCAATTTTTTATAAAAGCATAACAAAAGTTGAAATATATTTAAAGAATGGCAGCGCCTACAGTAAATGTATCTGCTTATTTAGCAACACAGAAGAAAACTACAAACAGAGAACTTGCGAATGAGTGGACCACTATCGAGGATTTGTACAATGAGAAGTAATAACGAAAAAACGCTATTGGCTTTTTAAGCTGACTGATCTTTTTATAACTCATGTTTCGAATACTTTATACATGTAGGTTGTGGAACGAATTGACCATACTGCTTACGCGTTTTGTTCGAAATCCTGCCCTTCAAGATGAAGATGCGCTGTTGCAGTTGTACCAGAACTTCATTGCTACATTCGAAATGAAGTAAGTCAATATAAATATACGGACTTGTTAGAGGTGAGAACTTAAGTTACTAATTTATTTTTTTTTACAGAATAAATCCATACGGACTGGTACAAATACTGGAAGTCGTTGTGGAACATATTTCAGATAAGAAGGAAGCAGTAGAGTTCTTGGATAAACTGAAGGATAAAGTGAATATATGCGATGAGGCGGTGTGGTATATTAAGGTGAAATAATTACTTGTAAACCTGTGAATCTAAACTAATATTTAAACATAAAATGTATGAATTTTTTAGGTGATGCAAGGTAATATTTACTTAACCAACCTTAATGATTTAGATGCCACGAAAAAAATCATTGAAGAGCTGCGTGAAGTCTTGGAAGAGGCTGGCAATGTGACACCGGTTCATGGCAAATTCTATATGCTCGCTTCCCAATACTACCGACGAGTGGGCAAACACAGTGACTACTACCGTTGTGGTTTACAATTTCTCGGTTGTTCTATGGATGATTATCCCAAAGACCAGTGGGCACAACAAGCATTTTTCTTAGGCCTAGCAGCATTGCTTGGTGATGGCATTTATAATATCGGTGAATTGGTAAGAACCATTAATAATTGATCTCAATAGTATTTAATTACATTGTTTTATATTTGTTATAGTTGGCTCATCCTATCCTGGAATCATTAAAGGGCACAGATAACGAGTGGCTTGTTGAATTACTTAAAGCTTTCAATACAGGCAACATACCGAAGTAAGTAATTAAACTAGATATTTCTTATATTCGCTTATAAATTGCTTATTCAACAGATTCAATGAGATGAAAAAGATTTGGTCTAAGATTCCTGACTTGGCTGCTCAAGAAGTTAAATTGCGACAAAAAATCTCACTTCTTTGTCTAATGGAAATGACTTTCCAACGTTCAGCCACTCAACGCTCAATATCATTTGAGGAAATCGCAAAAGAGACAACACTGCCACAGAAAGAAGTAGAATTACTGATAATGAAAGCACTAGCACAAGACTTGGTTCGCGGAGAAATAGATCAAGTTGCAGGTGTGGTGAATATGTCATGGGTGCGTATTAAACATTTAAAAAAGCTTAATGGACAAATATCCATAGGAAAGAAATTTTAATATGTGCAATATCTAATTTTAGGTGCAACCGCGTGTATTGGGCCGTAAACAAATTGCTGGAATGGCCACAACCTTAGACCATTGGATGGCGTCTATAACATCAATGGAGAAATTAATGGAAACGCGTGCCGCAGAAATCTTAACAAATTAAATTCTCGATTTGAAGTGTTTTTTAACATCAATTTAGTTTAAAAAATTAAAATAAATAAGATAATGTACATTGGCAGTATAGCTGTGGAGTACCTTATACAAATGTGAATTTTGTTTGAAAAAGTGTGTGGGAAATTTTTTTCATTATCGAAACAGTATATGGATGCAACCACGATAATCTGGCTAAACTGTTTAGTGGCGATTAATTTTAAAAATCGGTGTTCGTTTAGGTTATGGAACCCCGACAATAATGTCTGTTTTATATTTTTCACTTCCATGATAATCCACGTTGTTAACATTACCTATTTTGTTTCTTAAGAAAGGGTCAGCAATCACATTTTTTAGTTGTTTTATTTGGTACAAATTTGTTGTGCTATAATCATATTTTTACTAATTTCTAAACGCGATGTTATAAAATATATCTCAACTATATTACAATGTGTGTGGAAGCCATATCTTACATTAAATTGTTTCGGTTCTTTCTCTTATCTCTTACGATTGCTAAGAATATAAAATTTAACGTTCTAAAGTAAAAAAAATAACAAAATACATTATGAATACATCGAAAGCCAATTGTTATTAATAATAAATATGTACTCTAAAGCATTCTTTATAATTTAACACGTGAATTCTCACTACTTGAATCGTCGCACTCAGCTAGAATTTATATATATCTTATACACAAAAAATTTTGTATGTATGTATGTATCAAAAAAGCAACAATTTATTACAGCCAGCCTTGTGTCCCGTTAGACGCTTGTCAGTTCCATTGAACCCCAATCAAATATTCAAGCAACGCAACTTGCGCTCCGCAATGCGAGAAGTGAATTCGAATGTCGGTGGTCGTTTGATCTCCTCGTGCGAGTCGCGTCGTATGCGTTCCGGCGACACACCCATAACGGACCACAGAGGTATTTGGCGTTTGTGTAGTTTTTCCAGCACCAGAAACTCCAGCTCGAACAGGTGTGGATCCACAACGTCGGGGATTTCCTCGCGGATAAAATCAGCCAATCGCAACAAATACTCGACGTTGTGCCCACTCGGGCCGCGGCAATTCACAATTTGTTCAGCAATATTGTCAGCTGTATCTTCGCCCAGCCAATGGCAATTATCAGGCGTAGCCACATATACCAACACAGGAACTGCTTCACCACTAAACGGTGTATCAAAGGAAGCCACGCGAGGGAAGAACTTCGTTTCGAGCACAATGTAACCACCTGAGAGAATAATTGCATTTATTTAGTAGAGAAATGATGATAATCGGGAAGAAAGACTTACCTAGCTTACATTCGCGTTGTTTGAGGTATTCCAACGCCGTGCTGCCGGTAATTTTATAGGCACAACCCCAAGTGATGCCCTGCAATAAAAATAAAAGAGACACTATTTATAAAAGGCAGTTTGATATTTTTAAATAGAAACACTCTAAGCAGTAATAATTATTCTAACTAGTCCTTAAACTTAATTAGCGAAATTTGTTAATGCTGCACAGTTTTATGTATATTATACAGCGCCTAGAAGTATGTGACACGTTTTAGTTATTTTTCATTCACAACGGAAAATCTATTAATTCACAGATGCTTTTTCGCACATTGATGTGTGAAATACAGTTAGTGCTATGTGAATTGGAGGGATGGGCGGGTGTTCGAATCTTCCATGCATGTTTCTCGGGGTCACACACGAGTTCTTAGTAACTCTCATATATTACCCTGGGGAAAGTCCCCGGGTCTAGGATAGAAAGTATCAAGGCGTAAAACGGTGCAACGTAAAAAATTGCACTTCGCCTCTATTCCGAGGAAATCCTCCAGACGCCATAGACGAAGAGAGCAATCGAGTCTTCGCGCGTCCGGTGTCCACGGAAATGTGCCAGAGAATTATTAGACATAAACAAGTTTGAGTGTTTCACACTCTTACACGAAATGGGGCTTACGTTGGGAAATTTGGACGCGTGCCAAAACATCTCTTTCTTTTAGGTTTTGCTGTATTTCTTATGTTTACACTTGGGTACAAATATGTGTAAATATTATGCCGGCGAACACGTGTCAGCGGCCGTGCGAAAAGTTTAAAATATATTGTAGTATGCGTGGGTGTTGGGAGATGTTCCATGAACACATTTCGCTTGCATGTATGATATATAGTGTTGAAGAAAAAAATAGAAACAAAATTATAAAGTATTTTGTCAGCATTTGTTATTCTAATTACATTGCATTTTTTTATTTTATGTATTATTTTTAATCGTGTACAACTTTACGCGAATTTCTAAAGACTCTCATTATAAAAAAAAAAATATTAGGGGTAATAATTTGATTATAGCAATTTTATAGAATAACACCGTATCATTGAAAATTCTCATTTTGTTCTTATTTCGAAGACATGAAATATTGAATAAATGTATGGTTTTGGTTAGTTTAGCTTAGGTGGCTGATCACAAAAAAAGGTGCCGAGGGATCACACTTAAGACTGCAAAATACAGAAGTTTTTCTTCTGGTTCACAAAGAACTGTATTTTGCAGGCTTTGTGATTGATAAAACATGCTTTTGTACTTTATTTCTATTTTCGTTAGTTCACTGCGATGTTTAAAGGTGTGTTATCTGAGGCTTTTTATTTGGTGAGGCAATATAATGACATGTTTTTTCAAATTGTATTGTTTGTGACATTCTTTACAGTCAGCATTTTCTTACAGTGTTGCATTACTCTCAAATATTGACGTTTTTAATTGCAATAAATTGACACAATGATTTAACACAAATAATAAAAATTTACGGATTTTTCATTGTTTGTGCTTTCACTATAGACAATAGTATGCAGTGCATATATGTATATTTATATTTTGTTAAAATTATTTAAATACATATGTACATACATACATGTGTGTAAATATTTGCTGTACTCACATTCTGCTCGCCACTCACCTCTTTGTCTTCAATGAGTGTCGCCACGCGGCCGGGCTGTAATGAATTGTAAGAGAATAAAATTAAAATAAATATTTTTTGCAAATTTATCACAATTTTATTGTGCGATTAAAAATACGTATTATATATGCACATGAGCAAGTTTTTGTGCTCGTGTAGACATTAAAATGCAGTCATAACAAGGCATTTAGTGCGATTTAAACAAAGAGCTGCCTGTCATTTTTACTTTTGCCTGCACTTTTATTTATGTATATTTTTTCTAAGTTTTTCAATTTACGAGCACTTTTATAAACTTAAATAGGTGTTTTCTCCTAAAGCCGCACGGCCTTGATGCAAATGACTATCAGTCTGGCAGGGAGTAACCGAACTACAATATAATACTTGTATATTTGTGCTGAAGAACAGAGACCGAAATATGTATATAAACACCTTAACCTCACAAAGGATCGATTATTCGAAATATGTATGTAAATATTGTTTTGTTTTCGAGCCCATAAGGCAAGTAATCGCAACTGCGCTTTGTTTTGTTAATTTATCGAAAGAGATAAGCAAAGTCGGTAATTGTTTATTTATTTGCTTATGCATGCGCATATTTTTTGCAAAAAGTCGTGCTAAACAAACTCGCTTTATATGACAGCAAATCGTGTTTAAAAATAAAAATATCTTCATAAATATATAAAACACATCTGAATATATTTTATGTGTATATAATGCACAAAATATGTGTATAGATTAATGATTTATTTTAGGTTAGGCTTTGCATTTCAGTAAATACTTACAGAAAAAGTGGCATTGACATTATAAAGAGAAAGATGCTCAGTTATGCTTTGACATTTCATCATGAATAGACTTACTAACGAGCAACGCTTGCAAATCATTGAATTTTATTACCAAAATCAGTGTTCGGTTCGAAATGTGTTTCGCGTCCGTGTCCGATGAGCGATGAGGCTCATTTCTGGTTGAATGGCTACGTAAATAAGCAAAATTGCCGCATTTGGGGTGAAGAGCAACCAGAAGCCGTTCAAGAACTGCCCATGCATCCCGAAAAATGCACTGTTTGGTGTGGTTTGTACGCTGGTGGAATCATTGGACCGTATTTTTTCAAAGATGCTGTTGGACGCAACGTTACGGTGAATGGCGATCGCTATCGTTCGATGCTAACAAACTTTTTGTTGCCAAAAATGGAAGAACTGAACTTGGTTGACATGTGGTTTCAACAAGATGGCGCTACATGCCACACAGCTCGCGATTCTATGGCCATTTTGAGGGAAAAACTTCGGACAACAATTCATCTCAAGAAATGGACCCGTAAGTTGGCCACCAAGATCATGCGATTTAACGCCTTTAGACTATTTTTTGTGGGGCTACGTCAAGTCTAAAGTCTACAGAAATAAGCCAGCAACTATTCCAGCTTTGGAAGACAACATTTCCGAAGAAATTCGGGCTATTCCGGCCGAAATGCTCGAAAAAGTTGCCCAAAATTGGACTTTCCGAATGGACCACCTAAGACGCAGCCGCGGTCAACATTTAAATGAAATTATCTTCAAAAAGTAAATGTCATGAACCAATCTAACGTTTCAAATAAAGAACCGATGAGATTTTGCAAATTTTATGCGTTTTTTTTTTTTAAAAAGTTATCAAGCTCTTAAAAAATCACCCGTTATATAATGCACATGTATGTTTGTAGATATGCATATATTTTAGGTGTGCTTTGCAGTCTGCTAGATAAGCTGACTTCAAGTAAATATTAGCATTGACATTATAATGCAATTATACAGCTATGGACAGAGATTTAGCGCACTTGCATTCATAATTAGAAATATTACCGTTACTTTTAAGAGAGCGATATTTTCATGAATTTGTTATTAGTAGATTAATATTGCTTCTGTCGCCTCTTTAAATGCGTGGAAAATAACCGTTATCATTTTTCCTCAGATACCGTTAATTTGTTTTTGTTAAATTTCGCCATGAATTCGTTGGACAATGATTTAGCGCACTTATAGTTTTCGGTCTATAGTTGTGTTTGGTCTAACAAAGAATTAATCACAGTTGTGAACTTGTATTCAATAGTTTTAGTAATATTACAAATTTTAATAAAATGGCTAGAAGGAAATGCTTTTCGACTGAAAAAATAAAAATTATTTGGGACCTTTACAAAAACGCTTCAAATCAAGTAAAAATTGCTCAAATAGTAAAATGTCCAAGAAAAATGGTATACAATGTCATCAAAAATGTTAAGAGTGATCCAAATTTGTTAAAACAAAACAAAGTTCGTAAGGCTCCCCCTCGCAAAATAGCCCCCCGCGAGGATAAAATAGTTCTTAGAAAGTGTAAAGCTGATCCTTTCAAATCCTGACGCGCGATTATGGTCGAAGTCAATGCAAAATTGGACTTAAAAGTGTCAAGCAGACTAGTACGAAGACGTTTAAATGAAAATAATTTGTATGGACGTGTGAGCAGAAAAAAACCGCTATCGTCGAAAAAAAATATTAAAGCGCATTTGTCATTCGCTCATAGCCATAGATCAAAATATTTAAATTTTTGAAAAAGGATATTTTTTTACTGACGAAACTAAAATAAACCGGATTGGTCCTGATAGTAAACCTTTGTACATCGTGAAAAAAATCAAGAAGTCAATACAAAGTACACCAAAAAGACCGTAAAGCATGGGGGAGGAAATTTAAAAGTATGGGGGTCGTTTTCATGGCGTGGAGTTGGACCCCTAGTAAAGATAGAAGGGAATATGGATAAATTTGCATACCTAAATATACTGAGGAATACAATGAAGCCATATTTCTATGATATTATGCCTGTAAACTGGATCTTTATGCACGACAACGATCAGCAAATGTGGTAAAAAACTGGCTTGCGCAAGAAAAAATTCCACTTCTCGATTGGCCAGCGCAAAGTCCTGATCTAAACCCAATCGAGAACTTGTGGAATGATGTCAAAGAAAAAGTTGAGCAAAGTAAATTTAAAAATTGCGACGAGCTTTGGGCATGAGTACAGGAAACGTGGAACTCTATTCCTTTCGACAGATACCAGAGGTTAAGAGAGAGCTTGCCACGCAGATGTGAAGCGGTGATAACGAATAACGGTTATTCCACTAAGTATTAACCAAGTTAGATGTAATATCAGAAAAATTTTACGGAACTTGTTAATAATATTTATTTTTCCTTACTGATCTTTTAAAGTGCGCTAAATACTTGTCCAAGCCAATTTTGACTTAATAATGTAAAATGAACAAAACGTTGTACTTTAATTATAGAAAACTAAGAAATTTTGGATTACTTTAGTTTTTAGTGAGGCAATAAATAGTTTTTTTACATTATAACAATTCTACTTTCTTTAAATATAACATTATTAAGTATCATATTTCACATTAAGAAAGTGCGCTAAATCTCTGTCCATAGCTGTAAATGTCCCTTATTTTTATTGCATATTCATTAATTTTTTTTCAGTAAACGTTTGCATTAACTACATTGTGTTAAATGTCAGTGTGCCCACTTTTGAATATGCAATCACCAGCAAGATTCATATTTCATTGACTTTTAAGACAATGGAAATGTGATAGCCCTTTTTGGACGATAAATTCTTAATACAAGTTCTCTAAAAGAAAAATTGAGAAACAAATACATAGAACCGATTTTTTCACACAAAAAAAAAAAAATATTTTATTATAAGTTCGCAGACTTCTTTGCCCTTCTAATCACATGAATGTTTTGTTCTTGTAATAAATCTCTTACGCACTTTATTTTCATAATACTAAAAGACAGCAGTTCATTTTATAAATAGCATTCATTCCACGCAATATTTTAGTTGCTATCTCGTAGGCATACTTTTGATGGCGAGTGTATGTGCTTTGATTAGCATAAAATCGAGTTGCTCTGCACTAATTGAGTGTTACAGCTGTGGCTAAGTGCCACTTTATGGACGGGGTATAGTGTAACTAATTAAATAATTTACTAATTAAATTTACTTGGAATTTATATAATTATATCTTTATAATGAGTTGATAATGGAAAATTTGTAAATGATTTCCACGTTATCAGTGCTCTTCGATAATATGCTCGCCAAACTGTTATCTGCTGTATGTGAGAGGAAGGTGTGGCGAATCGAATAAACAAATCGTATTTTGTACAATGATGCCACCAAAAAGTTACCATAACACTTTGTTAAGGTCTTATACCATGTTCAGACCGAAAATTTAAAAGATTAGCTTACATTTAATCATTTCTTAACCCAACAGTGTTCTTACTGCCGTTAGAAAGATCAAAAAACAGCTGTTGTTGTTATTCGTGAAGTCACATCGCTCAATATTTATCAAAAGAGAAGATTGTCATATAGTATTTTGAAATAAAAGTCCTCTTTTTTCAAATATTTTTCATATAATAGGAATAGTGGATGCATTTTTCTATTTGTTAAGTCGATTTTCAGGTGAAATGAATCTATGCTTTAAAAAAAATTTGTTTGTTTACTTTTTTTTTCCCTACGTAGTGTCTAAATCAGCTGTGTTACATTAAACAGATTTCCAATGCTGACAAGTAGATGGCGCAAAATTAGAGTCGCACAGAGAGATTTTGCGTGGATCAGTTTCAAATCATTTCAATGAAGTGATTTGGAACTGTCATTTTTGTATGGCGAAATCTTGATAAATTTATAAGATTAGTGGAATAAACCAATCAATAGCTGAAATCGTGTGATTAAGTGTCGGTCTGAACATGGTATTAATGTATTTCCATGTATGGAAATCGACTGCCAAACTTTTGTTGTTGTTAATACTACAATTCTTCTATTCTTTCTTTAAGGCGCTACCCCTTTTAGGGCAGTTATTGAAAAATAATTAAGCTGCAAGTAAACTTTCAAAAATTCTTGTTTTACGCTTCAAGGTTTTCCTATGGACCACAAAAATAAATATAATGCACCAATACTCACCATCTCATCCGTGCCTCGGTGCGTGGTATTACCCTGCCAGAAACGCCGCACGAAACCTTTAATGTAGCCCGTTATGCATTTGGAATACTCGAAGCCGGGATACCAGCAGAGCGAACCGTAGCCAAAGACCCAACATGACGGTTCATAATTGTCATGCTCGGCTAAGTTGTTGTGCGCTGCTAGTGCCCCCGCCGCATCCAGCATCTCCTCATCAGCGTTTGCTGCGAAATTTCCATTCAAGAAAAGATTTTCAAAAAATTCTGGTGCGCCACGTGCGGCTGGATTTTCATTTAGATTGTCATTGTTGTTGGGGTCGTTGTTGTTGTATTGTTCTCTATGATTGTGTGCCATCTTTGGTGTGGTAAGCGTGCGTAGAATTTGATAGTGACGACTAGATGTTACCGTTAACCGCAAATGTTAACCGTTGGGATTGCCGGAAGCTGGTGGAACGTCAGCTGGGTGTAGATTACCTTACTGGTGTTAGCTGCACTCGCTGTTTTTTAAGCTAACACTAGCTGAACACTTCTCTATTCCGGGGTATGTATGTAATGCGCGTATTTGTGCGAGATTTCGGTGATGATTCGTGTGATCTTTGATGTTTTCGCTCCAAGCTTCGTTTAAGCCGCGTTGTTGTAGCAATGCGTGTTGTTGCTGTGTTGTGTGTTGCACGCAATACATCGATGTTTCTGGCTGGTCTCTATAGCTTTGGAAGTGCGTGCTTTCTTGCGGCTTTCTATGATGAGCTGTGCGAGAATGCAGTTAGTTGTTAGCTCGTCATTCGCTTGGAGTTACAGTTGAGATTTCTTAAATATTTAACATTTTTTTTTTTTTGTTTTTGGGATGATTCTCACTTTTTTCGTGTTTATATGTAATTTTTTTTGTTGTTTTAATTTGGCTTATCCGAAATGTGTTAGAGTGTTGCGACCGTTTACATCGTCTATGAATTTGGCGTCTTTATGAGTTTTGCTGCAATTTGAAGAAAATAAAAAGAAATGTTAAAAGAGCTAAAGAATATTTGAATTTTGTTTCTAATTTCTCGTTTTGACAATTATTGACACTTCAAGTGTTGGAAAGTGAGTTTTGCTAAATAATAAATATAAATTATAAGAAGTAATTATGCAGTCGCCGATAATACAATTTATTTTGCTTTATTCAAGAGTAATATGTTAGTCGAAATAGTTTTTTCGTATTTTTAATAAAATTTTAACTTAAAGTAAATAGGAAATTCGTTTTTTGAACCTTTTACTTTCGTCGGAAAATGTCTTAACGAAGCCAAAATACCGTAAACATCTTTCTTCGCGTCTTATGCATTCATTTCTAACTTCGAGTAAATATTAGCGGTGCGGTTTTTCGAATAAAATCAACAATTTGAACTGGCACTTTCATTTGTGTTTGTTGTTCTATATTCACAAGCTACTTATGAAGCAGAAATAAACAACAAATAGACCGCTTTTTCTTATGATTTCAAGTAGCCATGGAATTTGGAGGCTTTTAACGATTAGAAGATTTACATATGTATGTATATATGTACATACATACGTATGTATGTATAAGTATGTATCCTAAATGTGTACAGTAGGCATAAACTGGAAATACCAAAAATTGCCAAGTTTTTAAACAATGCAAATATTATTATTCCCAAAAAGCTGTCCAAAGATAGCAAGGCAAACATACATATGTATGTACATACTTATATGCAAATTAACTAAACTCACTCTAAATATTTACCATTTGGTAGGTATGGCTGTTTTTATATCTTATATTATTTATGTGCGCTTATTTCGCATTTGAGCACATGAACTCGTGCGCGACATTTGAATTAGAAAAAAAACGAAAGCAACGAAATTTTTTTTTTTTTTTTTGCATTTTCGCTTTTTGGCTTGTATTTGCTTGCGCAAAATCGTAAAATCCTTATACCTGCATACAAACATACTTTTGTGTTCATTATTTTCTGCTAGAAATTCACATAAATGCGCGAAGAACTGGCACACTTTTAAAAACATAAGATAAGATAAATGTTTTGAAATACATTCATAATTTGTTATCAATAAACAAATTACTTTCAGAGCTAGACCAAACAACAGAATGTAAATAACGCTGAAAAAAAGTTAAAAAAGGGATGTTTGGTTCAAAAAACTAGTATTATTTTTACTTAATTTTTATATGTTTTCTGTGCTTTTGGGACATAAATCAAAATCACTCATAATCAGTTACTAAAATTTTGTATCGTTTCGAATTTCAAACTGGTGTGTTTTGTGCTTTTCTGCAGTCATTTTGTATAGGGTCTGCTCTTTCTTTCAACACAACTGTACACATGAGCATAAACAGTGGAAATATTTGTCTGAGGACGTTTGCTAAAAAGAAGAAAACGTATGGCCTAATTTAATAAAATATACATACAAGTAAATCACGTAAAGATAGCTATATTTACGTACGTGTATGTATAACATTGACGAACGATTTATATGCGCAAAAGTCTATGAAAATTTTATCACGCAAAATGCGAATATGACTTTTGAAAGAAAGGAATCAACTCATACGCACACTTATACATACTCATACGCACACATGTACATTAATATGAATGTATTTGTGTAAGTATATGGTGCACTGGCGGTATCAGTGCTCGAACTGCAAACGAATTCGAGCATTTGAAATTGGGTGAAGCAGCTTTTTCGAACTCGAAAAAAGGAGCTAATTTCGATCTAATTTGGGGTTTGCTGTCAATAATTTACTTATTTTACTGGAGGCACCGTAAATTTAATTTGTTTTGGATAGCGAAAAAAATTAGGAGAAGGAATGGAGGCTATACAACTAAATACCATAGAAGTGAAACTTGTCTAGGTGCGTTAAAACATATTTTTTGATCAGGAGAGGGGTATACATAATAAATATTATTATTAAATTATTTGTTAAATAATTTTTTAAATAAAATATTTTAAAGTATTAAAGATAAAAATTAAATTATTTATTACTAATTTTTTAAATATTTTTTTTTTAGAAAAGAAAGTCTTACATTTTTGGAAAAAAATTTTAAACTCGGCCATTGGGACGCAATTTCCGATGACCCCTCGGAAAAAAGATGCGCCCGCGTTGACAGGATAACTACTTACAGGACTATCTTAAGTGAAAAAATACGTGTTTTTAGTTAAAACCTTAACACGAACTTGGACGAAGGAAAAAAACTGAAAAATGTATTTTTGGCAGACATTTTTACAAAACAATGAGAATTTCCTTTTTTTCAAATCGAAAAAATCCTTCATTCAAATCTTTAAAAATTGTATCTCAAAGACTTGTGCAAAATTTCATGAAGATCGGTTGAGTAGTTCTCGAGAAATCTTGCCAACCGACTTCAAAAGCACAGTTTCAAGAAAAACGCGCTTAAAGACAGCGCACTTAGCCTAGCTGGCTTCGAGCGCACAAGTTCTCAAGGCTGTATCTTCAACTATTAGTCGGTTCAACTTGAAAATTTAAAATCTAGAGATGTTGTAAAATTTAATAAGACAATAAAATATTTCGATTTTTTTAAACCCGTAAACCCTTGTAACCCCTTAAGCGTCCGAATTTAAACTGACAGCGATTAAACCGTCTTTATGCTGGCGCTCTCTGAACTGTGATAGTGTTAAGGTTTTTGTTGCTATATAAATTTCTGCACCAAAAAATTGCGCTTAAAAATTGAAATCAGAATCACAAATAATGTTCCAACACTGATGTATTTACATATGTACATGCATATAATATTTGTGTATACTTATGACTTTGTAAGTGTATAAGTGCAAATATATCTATAGAAATATTATATATGTATGTGCATACATATATAGGTAGATACATATGTACTACTTCTCTACCTTGTTTTTAATTTCGCTTTCTTTACGCAAGCGACAACGACCTCTCTTTGCCTTGATACTGAACCTTTATGTAAGAACAGATACAATATTTGCCAATGTTAAAATAATTGTGCTACTAAAAATATAGAAATGTGGCGACATTACCTACATTGTGCATGGCACATGCCGCCAAATGTAAACAACGCTCGGTTATTATATAACCTAATGAAAACCTGCTGCTATAAATATTGTTAATATTATTAATATATGCAAAAATGTAAGTTTGGATGAACTTGTGCAATTTATTTAGCGACATTATTATGGACTTCAAGTGAGCTAAATCGTTTTTGCACACATTAAATATTTGCATAACACAATTCATTAGCTAATAGCGCATTCTCAACGCGCTTTGCACAAAAGTCTCGCTTCTGCAAACGTCAGCGGCAGCGCTACGTATGTATGTAAATTGAAATATTCGCCAGTTGAGTGGCGGAGCAGCGAGCAATTCACCACTTTCCTGCCGCAAATTAGCTTAATTCGTTAAGCGTTTTCGTTTTAGTTGACACGCAAACGAGCATAATCGCCTGCTTCATTTTTCACACATCGGCAATCTTCAAATTATTCTATCAGTCAATTACCCTGACTATCTGTATGTATGTATGTACAAATCTGCTATCTGTTGATATCAGTTTAGCAGCGAATTTCAAATCTGCTCATAAATGCATTCAACTATAGGCTCACTATAAGCACCACCTATACACTTCGCTTAGCTTTTAAATTTATGTCGCTTTGCTGTGTTTTCGCACTTTCTTGATTATCACATTACGTGATGTGGTCGAGGTATGCACATACGTACACACAGAGACGTTTATTTGTGCACTTTAGCAGCCAGCAGCCATAAAGTTAAACAATGTTTAATTTTTATTTGCTAATAATATTATTATTCACACAGCCATACAAAATTTAGGTGTGGGTTTTTGTGTAGAAAGTGTGTATATGGTCTGTATTTGCATCATCATCACGCTCTAGCCACATGTGACCGATCGGAACCATATACATATGTATGTATGCATGTATATATGTATGTATATGCATAAACAAATATATGTATGTAACATATTCTTAAGTTCTGAGAAAGGGTGGTCTGTTTCCCAAATGTCGTTTTTTGTTGTCGGTCTCACCAAAACTGACAGAACTTAAGCCGAAAATTTCATTAAACAGTTTTGTCGTATTTTCCTGAATAATATCGCTAGTTTTTTAAGAAGTCTTGAATGAACCATCTTTACTCGAAAACCTTGATTAATCAGCTGTTTAAAATTGAAAAGCTGCAATTATTTTTAAATTTTCACAACCTAATTTGTCTCAGTAAATTAAACTGAAACAGATCGGTTATACAATTCATAACTCAAGAACGACGCTGCCGATATGAAAATATCAGAGTTATCGAGTTCCTTTCCAACCTAGATTGCAAAATGACTGCTAAATATGGGACATATTAAACTAAAACAGCATCCATATGAAGAGAAGATATTTAAATCGTTTATATAAACAAACAAAATAAAATTAAAATAAAATTAAAATAAAATAAAATAAAATAAAATAAAATGAAATAAAATAAAAATAAAAATAAACATTTTTTAAAAGAGAATCATTGAGTGTTAGGCAGTCAAGTTCTTGCAGGGTCGTACAGTTTTTCAAAGTTATTTTTTTTTATATTTATTATTCAGTTCAAGGTTCACAGAACTTCATAAATTTAATTTATACCAGAAAAGAAAAAGAAAATCATTTGTAAGCAAAAAATTTAAAGAATATAAAAAAGAAGTTAATAACAGCCCTAATGTGTGTTTGTGCGAGAGTAGGCGAAAAATGTGGGTGCCATGCGCACGAATGGGAAATATTTTAAACCAAAAGTCGAAACGTAAGATGTCTGCATATATTAAGTTGTCAAAAAAGTCTTGCGGTATTTTCGCAGGTTGGCGCCGAAAGCGCGTAGTTCTAGTTTTATTCGTCGCATCGGGTTATGCTATACCTTTTTGCTCATTTCACGCGCTAACACGTGTTTGATTGATTGTCGTTTTTTAAGTCGTTCGTGATTTATAGCGTCGAGTTATAGCGTCATGGAGCAAAATAAAGAGAAAATACGGCATTTTTTTACAGTACTACTACGATAAGGGCAAAAATGCATCTCAAGCCGCCAGTAAAATTTGTGCAGTTTATGGACCCGATACAGTTTCCATTTCCACCGCACAACGATGGTTTCAACGTTTTCGTTCTGGTGTAGAGGTGGTCGAAGATGCGCCACGCTCCGGAAGGCTTGTCGTCGAAAATTGCGATAAAATCGCTGAATTGTTCGAAAGAGACCGGCATAGTAGACATCAAACCGTTATAAACCATTTGAAGAAGCTTGGAGTCACTAAGAAGCTCGATGTATGGGTGCCACACGAATTGATTCAATGAAAATACCGCAAGACTTTTTTGACAACCTAATATATACTCTATGGTCTCCGAATAGGAAATATTTTAAACCAAAAGCCGAAACATAAGATGTCTGCATATATAATATGTAAATGAACTCCAAGATATCACGATTTCGCACTAAAAGTTCGTTTACGTGTGTACTGAACTTAAAACAGTCGAATAATAAATAAATAAAAATGGACTCAGATAAGTATGTGCGTTAGTAACAGAGACTAACTTCTTACTTACGTACAAAAGAAATTTTGTTAATACATGTATTTTATTTGACCTCAGTCACTAACTTTTCACACACACACATATACACCTGTGTAGTACCTACATATGTATGCATTTATATATGTATATTCGGCAGTCAATGAATGAAGGCCGGTTAAAACTTATCAACTCATAGAAGTAGACGTTGTGTGTGGTTTGTATGTATGTATGTACAATGGGCAAGTAAGAGGAATATCAACTAGAAATAATGCAATGAAATTAAAAATAAAAATTGTATATATTGGTAAACAGAAAAGTGATAAAAATATACTAGACATATCTAAGTACATTTATGTAAACGTATACATTTTTAAAAAAGTTCAAAGTATGCCGATTTTGAGTAAACAATTTTTTTTCACTTTGGTTTGATTTTGGGGCTAATTCTGAAAAAGTGAAAAGTCTAACAATCTACATACATTTATTATTAAATGTTTTTTATTGAAGGAAAATAAATTTTAAGTGTTTAACTGCATATTAGTTTTTGAAAAGTGGGTAAAAAAACGTAAATTCGATAAAAATAAAAATATTTGTTTACTTTTTTTTTTCAAATATTTACGAAATTTATGTAAAATTTATTTATTTTTGACCTTTTCGTGTTTGAATTGCTTACAAAATGAAAAAAAAACGACAATCGATTAATATCTATGATGATCTCTAT
This sequence comes from Bactrocera correcta, assembly GCA_027475135.1. Taxonomy (NCBI): domain Eukaryota; kingdom Metazoa; phylum Arthropoda; class Insecta; order Diptera; family Tephritidae; genus Bactrocera; species Bactrocera correcta. The sequence continues at coordinate 17,501,584 of CM050325.1, forward strand.
TCAGTACATTGAAAATGGCAGCAAGAGTTCTTTTAAGTTTTGTGACCAGCTAACTACTAGGTCTCAATATGTTGAGACTAACGCTAGAGACTGTTTAGTGAATAGTAACTAGTATCAAATTGATACTTTGTCTCAAAATGTCTCAAATAGAGACTAGAGACTGGTTACAGAATCCCGCTATAAGTACATTTATGCATACATACATATACATATTTACAAACAAGTTGCAAAGTATGCCGCCCATTATTCGCACAAACAATTTTGTTTTCATTTCGTTTCGGTTTGTATGTGTTCGGAAGCTCGCAATCAAGGCGAATAGTAAACAGAAATGCACAAGTCTACAATCGTACACACGTACATTTGTATGTAAATGTTCTGATTTGTGTAGACACGACATACAGATGTTTGCATAGATGATTATACATGCATATGTATGTATGTTTGTAAGAAGGTTTGGCGTGAAATTCGCGATAAGAAAGAGGGAGCTTGACGACGTTGGAATATTTTGTTTACTTTCTGTTTTTCAAATCAATTTTTATTGTCTAATAAAATGTGAACAAGGCGTCGATCTTAATCGTATAATCAAAATTTAAATTTATGCACACAACTTGTTCTATAAATTAATTTTACTTTTGACGGTGCGGCTCAACTAAAATACTGTAGTACAGTCAAGCAAGCAATCTTCGAGTTCTGCCATAAGAGAAATTCAATGTGCTGATATGAAAGCAGCTGGCTATTTCTTTGCACTTGTTTGAAGCGATTTAAGATTGCAAATCTCTTCATTATATTATTAGAAAGTGGGTGTGATAGACTCTTATGACTGAGGGAAGATTGAAATGTCATAAATAAAACAAATCAAACTTTTATAGTAATTTTTAATAAAGTCTTTCCTGTTTTTGGTAAATAAATTTCAAAAAAAGGAAAGAGCCTAACACATACATATGTACATATATGTATACAAATATATCTATTCAGCAATAATTTTTTTAAATACTTAACTCCGCTTTCGTGAGCACACGTGCAAAAAAGTTAAAGAGCGCAACGCCACGAGAAAACTTTCATTAGATAATGTCTTCGTAAACATTATCATTCGTTCAAGGTGTAAATGCCGAGTAGAATACAAAGTGAATGACAAATATTTGTTCGGTGTTTTGTAAAGTAAAACTATAAGCATTAAGGAAATTGGCTATTGATATTATCAGCTTTTGATTTTTTTTTTTTAATAGTGCAGACTAATTTTATTAAAACACATTTTCTTTACAAAAAATATGGCAAAAAGCAGTTTTTTGGGTGAGCATTTTTTATTTTGGCGAGTCTTCTTATAAAGCTTTCAACAGAGAGGTGTAAATATTTTCACAGGGAAGAATAGAATACAACTTTTTTTAGTACCCCAAATTTGGGTTTTTTTAACTCAGCAAAACAAATGAATGAACTTTGGGAAAACGGGGAAGTAAACTCTAATAACGATTTGGACCTTAATAACCGTTTGTGAAAAATTTTAGTTTTCCACGAAGTAATTTAAGGGGTTACATGGATTTCCTCGGCTAAAAACACCATTTTTCAACAATCTTTTTCTCATATGAAAAATTAAACATTTTATTAGAATTTTTTATTATTACAAACATAAAACCTATTAACAAACAAATTCTGAAATTTTTGGATAAAAATATTTTAAACTCGGCCATTGTAGGGCCCCCTTTCCCGTGACCCTACGGAAAAAAGGTGCACTCGCGTTGGCAGGATCATCTAAAGTGAAGAAATACGTGTTTTAGCTTTAAAAACTTAACTTAGATTTGGAAAGAAGGAAAAAACCCGAAAATTGGAATTTTTTTTAAACATTTTAACAAAAACCCCAATTTTAAGAATTTTCTCAAAAATGCTTTTTAGAAATTGGTTTTTTTAAAAAACGTAAAAAAAATCCTTCATCCAAGTCCTTAAGAATTGTATCTCAAAGACCTACGTAAAATTTCACTAAGATCGGTTGAGTAGTTCTAGAGAAATCTTTTCCAACATACTTCAAAAACACAGTTTCGAGAAAAACGCGTTTAATGACGGCGCATTGAAGCTAGCTAGCCTCGAGCGCACAAGTTCTCAAGACTGTATCTCCAACTATTACTTGGATAAACTTGAAAATTTAGGATAATATTCTAGAGGTGTTGTAGAGTTTAATAATAATTACAATGAAAAATTCTATTTTTGATTTGAAACCCGTAAACCTATGTAAACCCTTTAAGGAAAAATTAGCCTTCCTGCGACAAAATTTGATCTTATGGTCACACTCTAATAATCCCAAACATTTTACAGCCCAAATGAGAAAAGAGTAAAATGTTAAGACAGCCTTAAAGCATGGATTACCTAAAATAATCGACAAAAGTTAGAAAAAGGTGTAGAAAACAACACATTTTAAACTAACTTGACATTTATACGAGTAGTATTTGAACTGGTTCACTTGATCGTAAATAAAAATTTGCAAATAAAAGCTATTTCATGTTTTCAAACACATGTTGCACACGCACGAAAGAAAAGATGAAACCAACTCATTAACATTCAAATCAGCTTCTGTCAAGCCTCCTTCAATCTATAAAGCATTATGGCCCCGCCAGTGAGTCTGATGAAATTATTGCTTCTCTCTAGCTAATAAATAAGCTTGACTTGAATAAACAATTCCATATAGTATACTAACAGGTAGTTGTATGGCAGTAAGTGTGTATTTTACATTAAACAAACGTAAAGGCTAGCAGTATGGTGAAATATGCCGAAAAATGTAATGATACGATGATAAAATTTCAAGTCTATGTTAGAACAAGTGTTTTTAATGTTATGTTTACATTGTTGAAGTCTGCTTATAGTACTTATTTAGATGTAAATGCATATGTGTGTGTGTGTGTTTCGAAGTAGGGCGTTGCAATACTGGCGAACATTTGAGGCTATGAAAATAGTCTTCAGGTTCATGCTGTTCAAATGAATGGGTGATGCAACAGGCGTGTAAAACAAACAAAACTTCAATCAATGGAAACATTAAGCTTCGGTAGTAGCAAAGTATTGCATGTTTGGCGGTATTTCACATCAAATGCGTACCGTTATATGACATCTTAAGCTTAAAAGATGTTTTTTAGCTTAGCGGCAAAAACCAGGAAAATATTTCGGTATGACATCCTAATCAATAAAAAAATAATAGTTCCAGCATTTCTTTTTTTAAAATATCTCTACTTTGGCGTACATAAGTATAATATTTATGTACGTATGTATGTATGTATATTTAGCATAAGTATAATATTTATGTATGTATACTTAACACATAAAAATTCGGAACCAGTTACATACTTATGTGCTCAAAAGATTTTCAAGTTCAACAAACCAAGTTCAGTAACAGGTGTAAGTGAGTATATATTTTTATTTACATGAAATAAATGTGTCGTCACGCTTGGCAATGCATGTGAAGTAACTGGTTTTCGCAGCTTACCTGCCAATAAAAACGTCATTATCAGTTTTCCAAATTCAAAAATAATGTAACCTTGAACATCTTATAAAACGCTATCGGCTAGACTTCTGTTTTCCTCAACAGTGTTGCTGCCTCTCTACAGGGAATCGCTAAATCAATGAAATAGTTACATACCTAAGTACATATACTAGATGTAAGTATAAACAAATTGTGACCTATGTAAATATGAAAGAGCAAACCGCAAATATTTTACTTGGCATTTTATATTTTGATAAATTAGGGGAAATACGAAGGAAATGACATAAGTGGAAGTTAATTGAGTAATAGAGGCAAAAATGCACAAATGTATAAAGGCAAGCATCTTATACTTCAATAAAAATTAATTCAAAAGTAAAGAAAAAACAAGAAACAACGCTAACTTTGGCTGCATCAAAGCTAATATACGATCATTCTGTTTGTATGGCACCTATATGCTATAGTAATCCGATCTGAACAATTTTTTCGGAGATTACATTGTTGACTTAGAAAATAATCTATACCAAATTTCGTGAATACATCTTGTCAAATGCAAAAGTTTTCCATACCAACATTTGATTCCGATCATTCAGTTTGTATGGCAGCTATATGTTATAGTGGTCCCATAACGGCAGTACCGACAAATGAGCAGCTTCCAGAAGAGAAAATGACGTTTGCAAAATTTCAAAACGATATCTTAAAAACTGAGGAGTAGTACGTATACAGACAGACGGACAGACAGACAGACGGAAATGGATAAATCGACTCAGCTCAACATACTGATCATTTATATATACTTTATAGGGTCTCAGACGCTTCCTTCTGGGTGTGACAAACTTCGGGGCAAACTTAATATACCCTGTTCAGTGTATAACAAAAACAACTCTAACTTTGGCTGCACCGAAGCTATAATACGGATCACAAGTGCATTTCTTACTGCATAAAAGTGCATAAAAATATCGTAAACTTGATTTTGATCGGTCAACTTGTGTGATAGCTAGATTCTATACTGATCCAATTTTGGTGGTGTCGACAAATAAGCAGCTTCTGGAGAAGAAAATGATGTGTGAAAATGTTCATCATCGATCTCTCAAAAGCTGAGGGACTAGTTTGTATATATACAGGCAGACAAGCATGGCTAAATCGACACAGCTCGTCGCGTTTACCAATTATATACATACTTATGTATGTATGTATATTCTCTATAGCGTCTCCGATGTTTGCTTCTGGGAGTTAGATACTTCGTGCAAAACTTGATATACTCTGTTCAGGTTATAACAATTTCCCAAGGCAACACAAATCCACCACACTTGCAACTATTACGTATGTATTTTAAAACGCTCATTAAAAATAATGATAATTGTGCCGTCGCCTACTGACTTCAATAAGTAGATTACTTGAGATTATGTAGGTTAATGTGTCGTTCACGTGCGTTGTAATGATTTGCTTCCCGTCGACTACTTTACTTGGCAGCACGCGGTACTTATGTATGTGCATACTTATGTGCGGACCAGTATGCAAAGCGGTGCGTAAAATGCAACTAGACACTTGTGGGAATCTATAAACAAAAGCGTTTAATTTGAAGAGAGCAAGCACTTGTGTTACCATTGCACTTGTTGATGACTTACAAACACGTCAACAACGTTTGTTGTCAATGATGACAGTGGCAGTGAGCTAATGTCAAAACTGACAACTAAACAGCGGTCGTGTGTATATACGAGCTATTGTGAGCATGTGCAAAAATAAACAACAATGCGTTGTATTTACACTATAGCAGGTACAGATGCGCTGACGACATTGAAAGCAAGAAGTGGCCGAAAAGCGAAATTTTCTGATGACACATGTTTCCCCAGTAGCGAAGACTCTTTCAACTTTCGAAGCTAAAAGATTTTACACATAATTACGCGGAAAGAAGATTTTTGGTTTTATAAGCACCATTTTTTATTTTAATAAAAATTATTTCTTTTACTTTTCACTTACCCGTAGAGTCTTCCATAGGAAAAACTTTTATTTTTACTGCTGCATGTTAATTTTGATGCGACGAAATGACGAAACTGCGTATTTCATCAACTTTTTGCAAATTTAGTTTTTAAGCAATTTTTCGCTACTTTTTAGTTTTCACACATAGTTTGGTTTGTATTATTGTTTTGTTCATTCTTTCACTTGTGCATAATTTTCTTCAGCTGATTGTTTATTTGTTACACGTGTCTTTTTTAGTTTTGTTTTAAATTTTATTCATAATACAGCGGTGTTGTTATACACTTTGTCATGGATTTCTTAATTTTCACCGCCAGACGTTAAATCTGCCAGATAACACTTTGTGTGTGTTTTTTGCTTTTCACTTGCTCTTCCTGATCTCAATGTTATACGTATGTATGTATATGTGGGTATTTGTTTATAAATATTTGCGCGCACAATTTTCGTTTTAGAGCTGTTAATTTTAGACGCCTCTCGGCCTCGTGTGTGTTCACTGTGATGGCCAAGCGGTGACTGAAACTTGGCGTTGTCGCTTTTCACATTATATCAAGCGTCAACCCGACTTCACTCATGCCCATACGAACACAAACTAGGTATATATTAATGCGTTTTTGTGTAGTGTATTTTATTTGCTCCATATCTAGTTTATTCTGTACCTTTTTAACTTTATTTCGATATTAAATAAAATGTGTTTCCGTTCCGCTAAACCTTCTCTACACTCAGCCGCAATGGTTTATTTATAATTTTTCTGCAATTTTCGCGTATTCTTGTGGTTGTTTATGTATTTTTACTGTGAAAGCGTTATGGCGAGCATTGTATCCGGTGAAAGAGAGCATGTTTAGTTATAAGAGCGATGACTAGAAAGCGGTTTGCCTTTGTGTTACAATAGTAGTAAATACTACTAATTGCATTTAAGCTTTAAAATTGAGACTTTCCGGCTAAGATTTACATTAAAATTTTATAGAAATGTTCAAAATGTCTTTTATTGTATTGTAAGACAAATATTTTGTTCAAAATGTATCATTAATTTAATTTTTTTTGTTTTGAAAATTTTTATTTAAAAAATTTTGAATTTTTTATTTAAAAAATTTTCAAGTTTAAAATAATAATTTAAATTTTTAATTAAAAATTGGCATTTAAAATTGAAAATTAAAAAATTAAACTGTAATTTTTTTCAAAATTGGAATTTAAAATTAAAAATAAAATTTTTTAAATAAAATTTTCAAGTTTAAAATAATATTTTTAATTTTTAATCAAAAATTGGAATTTAAAATTGAAAATTAAAAAAAATTAAACTGTAATTTTTTTCAAAATTGGAATTTAAAATAAAAAATATTTAAATTTTTTAAAATCGATTTTTGGAATTAGAAACTTATTTTTAATTTTGCAAACCTGCATTTGGGAACAGAATTTTGATATATTATTTTTAGCAAAGCGTTTTGGGATTAATATATAAAAAAATATAATTTTTAATGAATTTTTGGAGCTCTAAATTGCAAATATTAAAAAAAAGATATACATACATATGTATATAAATGGAATCAAATAGGGTTCGAATGTTTTTTATTTATAGTAAATTTTCCCTATTATTATTATTGGAAAAGGTCTCTCTCCTTTTTAAATAAGAATATTCAGAACTGTGAAATATGTATATGGTCGTAAAAATAATATAAAATAATATTTTATTTATTTATTTTTTACTTTTTTTTGAATATTTTCGAAATAGTATCAATAGAGGCTAAAAAATTCTACACAAATACTTTTTTCTGCTGCCTTTTTCCCTACATGAGTAATAGCAAGCTTTACAAAATGCAATGCTCATGCTCAAACATTTTTTAACACGTGCAGCATAAAATCTGCTCTTTTACGCTCTTCTCACACCTCACGAAGATGTCAAACAACAACGTAAAGAAGTTGGTCACTAAAATCTGATGCAATGCTTGCCTCAGTTTTCAACATAAGCATGAAGTTTGTGGGAAATGTAATTTGCAGATACTCCTTTTACGCCACTTTCTCTTGCTTCCTCTCGAATGGCAGAGAAAGATAAAGAGAGCCGTGCTACTGGCCGATTGCAAATATTAATGCGCCAACGATTTCTACACAACTTATGTTGTTGTTATTTATGTGCTATCTTTCACTTGCTTAATAACTTTGCTAATATTTCGAAATACTTCAGAGGCAACGAACTTTAAATACCGAACAAAGGCGAAGAAAGGTTAGAAGCGTGTAGCATACTTTTAGGCCGTGCCTGATTTCTGAAATTGACTCACACACGTATACACGTACGAATACTTGCTTACAATCTCTGTTGGCGTGCGAAAGAGCTCATGACTATATAACGGAACCCCGAAAGATTTATTAAATAAACCGTTAGAAATTCCGAAATTAAAATTTCGTAAGATTTTTAAGAAAGTTGCGGTAGTATTTATTAAAAAAGATTTTACAATTTTTAATTTTGTTTTTTGATTTTTGGTTTTGCAGTAGAAATCCGTGTTTAAGAGCATCAGGCTAGTCATTGAAACGTTTACGGCATATCAACTGGTAATGTAAAGATATAATTCAAAAGCGTACGAAATATGAAATTTCAAAAATATTCATATTCATATACATATGCACGACTATATACAATACATATACTAGTACACTCGAATAGGCACGCATACATACATACCATTTAAATCATCTATGAATAATTGAAATATCGACTCTTTCCATAGCGTGTCAATGCATCCGTTTTGTAAGCGCCTGGTCCTGGGCCAGCTTTCTTGATGTCATCGGGACCACGCAAGCCGAAACTGTATCCAGGCGAACGTCGACCAGTTGGTTCGTTGTTACTGTAACCAAAGCTTGAGGGCAGCATATAAGCACCTGGACCGGGGCCTGTGAGAAGCGAGAAAATCGAAAAATAAGTAGGAAATAAAAAGGTTTGGGCACTCTTTGCACATTGCTACCCACCCAACGGTCTCCTACTCATGTTGTTCCAACAATTGTTTTTAAGAAATATATGTATGTATTTTTGTGAAGGAAAAAAGAATTAATTTGGAAGAAGTTTGATAAGCTGTTAGCACACCGAAAATTAGAATGAAATTGTATTTTTAACATAGACATTTTAAGAAAAGAGAAATTGTTTAGAGCCTGAAAGTGAGCGTGTATAATTTTGAAAAGGTAATTTTTTTTTGAGAAACTATTCTTCAATTTTTGGAATATACAGATATTCACTTTCTAAATTGCTCGCAAGATGTTCACGTAAAAATTGCTTGCAATGCAAATAATTGAGATATATAGAAATTGGGCAATATGTGCTCCTCTGCTCGAGCATCCGAGGGACAAATAAATTGTTCTTGTCATTCTTAGTCCAAATTGGTGGAATTTCTCTAACTCTCTGTAGCAAATTATGCTAATATGATATTATAGGTATATCTGAATTATTATTTCAAATAAATAGAGTCATAACCAAAAATCTCATTCATGTTCTATAAATGTCTTTCCAATAAAATTTGTCAATATAAAGATAATTACATAAATTTGAGGGGAATTAGTATGAGGATTGAGAAATATTTCTCAATTAAAATAATCAAGTGGAAACTTTTCTTCCTTTTGCCTCGACTTCAAACGGATGATTTTTGCCTACCCAGAGGATACTTGTTGTAAGACCGGAATTCGTGAGCTGCTTGAGCCATATGTAAAAGAACCGTTTCTGGCCACTCCCAAGTGAATAGCCCTCGGAGAACTTTCCTCACTTACGTGAACCTCTACACATGACTTCGTCCTCCATCGAATTAAGAGACACCGGCTGCGTTGGCTAGGAAATGTCGTTTGAATCGATTAAGGGGGTATTCTACTCTAGAATTTTAAAAATTCCATTTTTTTCATATATTTAAAATTTAGACTTTCAAAAATATGACTTTGGAAGGATTTTTGAAAATTCGACTTATTTTCGGAGATACAGCCGATTTTGTGAGGTGGCGTCCGTGTTCACTAGAATTGTCTCCTAAACTTTAAACGCGTTTTTCTCGAAACTACTTTTTTCCACACGGTACCGGCACTATCTCAAGTTCTATACAACCGATTTACTTGAAATTTTGTGTGAACCGTCTTTATATAATCTTTTGTCGTTCCTACCAGCATCGTGTCAAAATTTTTGTTTTTAATATTTAAAAACAAATCAGGCATTTCAAAAAAAAACATAAAAAATGACTTTTATTTTCTGGCAGTCGCCATTTTTCAAAAAAAAAATGTTTCGTGTTCCCGGACTATAACAGCATCCTTACTGATTAAGAATTTCTTTTTTATTTTTTTTTTCAGACCACCAGGAGAGTGAGGGTCAATGTCACCAGAATGCGCCATTTTTTCTTACACCTGTCTCTCTCTGCTGTTGTTAATTCGGCTATAATCGCGTAAATTTAAAGAAGAAGAAGATCAGCTCAAATACCCACAGACCTCTTAGCACTTCAATCGCAAATTTTTCTTTCAGATTTTGTGAGTAGTGTAATTTGATAACGGGATTCATTAAATAAAAGGTTTTACTATAATTATTATTTGTTTTCAACTGCGAGCTTTTTAAAAATCTTCGAGTTTGATACCCGTGCTTAGTATTTTAAAAGATAAAGACTAGCAATTTTCGAGCAGATCTGTTTCAAAGAAACTAAAACGAACAAACAAAGTAAGCTATTCAAATTCGCCGGGGTTTCTACTCGTACCCTGATCAAGCCAAAATGCCTGAACAACGTATAAAAATCGCTCAACTTTATTAAGAAAATTCACGTTCTGTAAAGAATGTGTTTCGCGCGCTTCGCTCAACTTACAGTCAACATAATCGGCCTACTGAGCGTACAATTCGCAACATCTTGAGACCAAGCATTCTTTACTGAATAATATTCGACAGAATAATCCACACGCAGCAGGCAGCGAAGAAAATATAGCAGCTGTAGCTGAGAGTGTGCACGAAGACCGTGTAGAGTCGATTCGCATCAACGACTTGGCGCATTTTACGTTGAGATCTTAAACTAAAAGCGTACCAAGAAAGCTTGAACATTCCCAAGTGATATTGTTTTATTCTATGGACTCTTGAAAAGTTCCAAGCAATTCCGACGTTTTGATCAGTGATGAAGCCCATATCTGTTTCAATAGGTATGCAAACCTGCCATTTCATCCAGAAAAACAAAAGATTAGTGTGGTTTGTGGACCGGTGGAATCATCGGTCCATATTTCTTCAAAAATGATGTCGGTGAGAACGTAACCGTCAATTAGGACCTTTATCGCGACATGATAACCAACTATTTGATTTTTGAAATTGAAGCACTTAATCAAGACAACATTTGGTTTCAATAAACCACTTCCCCCACATGCCATCAATCAGTGGATTTATTGACAGAACACTTCGGTGTGCAGATAATTTCATGGTTTGCGCCGCTGGATTGGCTACCAAGATCATGTGTTATCACACCGTTATACTTTTTCCTGTTGCGATATAAAAGTTTAAGTTCTATGCGGACAATCCCGCTTGAGCTTTGGAGCAAAACCTCATGTGTGTCATTCGCCAATTCGAAATGCTCCAACGAGTCACATAAAATTGGAATCAACAGATGGACCATCTGAGACGAAGTAGTAGGAGCTATATTTGAATATGTTATCTTACCTTTGAAATTGCCAACTAAAAGAATTATTCATACTTCTATGGTTCTTTAGCTTTTCTAAAAACGATTCAGTACTTTCTTCCAATTCCTCAGCGGACGAAATTTTCGAAAACTTTGTCACAATCAAAACAAAACATTTATCACGACCATTTTGAATTTATGTGACAGAGATAACGAAATGCAAAAGCAGCAACAACGCACACCAAACGAGCGCTATGATGCACCGAAAAGCGTCGCAAAGTTGAAAAGATTTACAATTCGATTCGAAAAGATTTAAAGGCGATTTCCAAAGATATATTTTTTGTTTGAGCAACGATAAATAAACAAATTATTTTCAGACACGGAGATTTTCGTTGCGGTTGAGTGTCTCAATTTGAATGAGCGCGTGTGTAACGGTAAGTGTGCGGCAGACACATTCACTCGCGCATAAATATCCACCAACTTATTATTAGGAAGAAATGTATATTCTTCTAGGTAGATGGGTGTGTGTGTGGGCAACACTACCAAAACTGATTGGTTTGCGCGGGCGGTGGTGGGTGCTGTTGTGAGGGGCGCAGAGCCGCTATGCATCATGTTGACGGATGTTGGAGGAACGGAAACGCCGGCATTCAGTTGCCGTCGCTGGCTCCATTAAAAATGTCACATTACCTTTTTTGTTTTCTTAATTTATTCGAAGTAAAAATTATTACACAAACAACAAGAAAAAATCGACGCAGCGGCAGCGACTGGGGCTAGGTATGCGAAGGCGTAATGCGTCAGCGATTCCACAGGTGCCCTTACAGCAGGCGTAGCTCGGAGAAGTCGCTGCTTTACTTACGAGTGCATGCTTGCCTGTGTGTCTTCTGCTCGGTCGTGAGTTATTGGAAAGAAGATTGTTGTGATGCTTGAATAAATGGCGTCGAATGGGTTTTTGTCAAAACAAATTTTGGCGGCACATTGATCAGGACTGAACGATTTATTGTATCGTTTTTTAGTTGTCTAAATGCTTGTGTGGGTCCATATAGGGTGGATTTTGGTATTATAGTACTGATTGAAATATTCTGGTTTATTAGTAACCTGCCTTTCCTGATGGAAATCAGCCTGCTTCGTTGAAAACACCACGCGGAGTGCAAAGAAATGGCATAATCGAACTAAAAAATGATGCTGTCCCATAAAAACGTAAGATTAAAATATACTGATTTGGACGATCGAACGAAAATGGTATTCAGTATGAATTGAAGTGAATAAAAAAGAATGAAAACTCATTGTCACCATAAAATTTTTTTTTGGATTAATTTCAAAATTGATATTTTCCGTATATTGTATTCTGCAATTGAGATATTCAGCATGCTTCTTTGACTAGAATTTTTTGACCCTTAGGAACATTTGTTCGAACTATATTATGAACATAAGGACCTATTTCTCCTCGTTAATTAGAGAGGTCATCACCTCATACTCATATTCCTCATACTTTTCGATAGGTTAGGTTAGGTTCGGTTAGGTTACGTTAATCTGGTAGGCCAATAAGCCACGCATATACCAGTTTTAGTCCTTTAAGATACCAGATGGAGTTTAGTTTCTAGGTCCGAAAGGAGTAGTCATCCTTTACGATTCCTGCGCTTGACGCGAATCTTAACAGACTCTGTGGCCACACTATCGATTTCTCCTTCAATGTATCATACCATGGGGTCTCCAGATGCCTACAGCGTAGTCTTGCCAATGCGGGACAAATGAAGAAGAGATGGTCCATTATTTCCCTGGTGCCTTGCTCTAGACATTTCCTGCAGTATTCTCGATATGTCAGTCCAAATGCGGAAGTGTGTTGCCATCAGACAGTGACCAGTCTTAGCAAAAAAGTGTTAAAAGAAAAATTCTAAGAAGATTCATCCAAATAATTTGCCTGTTAAATATTTGCGAGGTATCCAACTAATATAGTATTATTCAAAATGGACAGGGTTATAGTCTTTTTTAAATAAATTTCCCCATAAAATTCTGGTGGAAGCAATGTCTTTGTACTCTACTTATTGTTTTGTTTTTATTCTGCTTATTTCTTGATCTTCTGCATTAATTATTAAACTCATCGACCTTCATCTAAATTTTCCACCATTTTACAAAAAATTTCATTCATTAAAATCTCATGGAAGACTACCGAATTTCCACTCAAAATCTATGCAAATATTTAGTAAAACACCAACTACAAATACAAGATATGCTTCTAAATACTTACACTCTAATTGCACACATATAAACATAAGTATATAGTATTTCAGAAGGAGTAGGCGTGGCCTAACTGCATTGGCTCGAATCCTGCACTTTGTCATATTAGAGAACGTCTAATAACGAGACGATTTATAAATAGATACCACTCGAAAACACTACAGCTCCTCAGCATCTTGAGTGTAGTACTCAAAAAGAACAAACAAAAAAGACATCAACGTAGGGACACATGGTACAAATGTGTTTGACTACATGAAAAGACACAGCGTCGCTCGATCTCGAGACACAACAACTCAACGCCAAGCGAATGAGAAATGAAAATTTTGAAATTTTGTCAACTAAAAGTGTCGTGGATGCCGTCGTTGTCGGAGCGAATTTGCGTTTCGGAAGAACGAATTTTGAAGATCGACGCGTATGAATAAGAAACACGCACGGGCACAAGGTGACACTGGGCCGCCGAAAGGGCTCCTACGCTTTGCCAGCAACATTATCGAGTACTAATTAGTGTAGAATTTGTGAAAGTGTTAACTCGTGCTCTATGATAAATTGTTTAAAAAGTGCCAAAAAGTATTAACCAAAAGAATTTATAGTTTTATTTATATGGATTAAGAAAAAATTTTCGAATTTTGTTTTTACTGTAATGACGAAGTACAGTTCGAGTGCAGTGCCATCAGCGAACTCCAGCTCTATTTCTCTTATAAACAAAAATAAGTGTATCTCAAATTCGACAAACATGGAACGCATCAGCATCAAGCAGGAATTCAGCAGCTTCGCCCAACATACCGCGTTTCCACATGCGTCCGTGCTTCAGGGTCAACAACAGCTATCGCTAACACATCAGCAACGCGCAACCACCCAACATCTGCAGCAACATCAGCAGCATTGTCAGAAACAACAACAACATTCACACCAGCAACATTTACATACACTCTTCAGCCGTTATGGCGCCGCCGTCGGTATTGGAGTCGGTTTGAACTTTGGTGGAGACACCACCAATCGGGTAGCGGCAACTGCTTTTCTGGCGGATAACAGTAATGCTTGCAGTTATTCCATTTCACGTGACAACGATAAGCCCGATTTGACACCGTCACCAATCTTTACGGATTATGATGAGAACAGTTTGAGTTCGGAAGAGCATGTACTGGCGCCACTGGTTTGTTCATCGGCTCAGACATCGCGCCCGTGTCTGACGTGGGCCTGCAAGGCCTGCAAAAAGAAGAATGTGTCAGTGGATCGCAGAAAAGCAGCAACACTGCGGGAACGTCGGCGTTTGAGGAAGGTAAGTGCTGGATAGAGTTTTAAAGAATACTACACCTTGCAAAACGGAGGCACATGCCCTGTAACCGATGTAACCGAGGTGTTAAATGTACTCTTTTTATAAGTGATTAAAAAATAATAACTTCAATTAAGATTTTTGCGCTGAAGGGAAGAGAGAAGGTCGAGTTTTTAGGGCAAATTTTAACGAATGGAATATGCTAAAGATTATGTATAAATAATTAAAGAGTTAAAAGAATATTTGAGGTGTTACGTGGAGAGAAAAATTCTTTCAGCAAAGAACCTGAAAAAAGCCACCCATGAGATTTTCAAATATATAATTATTATCTTCGACCAGTTTACTGTCTTGGTATAACATTCAAGAGGAGTTATTTTTTTATAGCCACATGCGGTTTTTTAATTATGATACTGATTTCAAAACAAGTAGTTTATACTAATCGAATATAATAATAAATACAATATAAATAAAGACCTGTGAAAGGAGGTAGTTTTTATCTTAAAATCTGAAATTAAATAATTTATTGATAGAAATTGGGTGGTCCATGGAGTGTATGTTTGGATACGAGATTGATTCGCAAGAATGACGTTATGAAATATAATAAACTAAATTCATATCCTTCAAAGTAAACAAACACTTGAACTCTGATAATATCGCTGGACAAGAGAGTACAGAGGAAGAAGAACTCACCAAAAAATAAGAGTTCTGACAAAGTAGGAAATACGTCGAGATATAGTTGTACTCTACACAGATATTCTCCAGGCACTGGTATTTCCTGCAAGTTTTTTTTTATTTAAATCCATGATACAAAGGGAGGAGTGTTTTAGTGGGTGCACAAGTCACGTAGGATGACGATTCATATATGGTGCGAAGGAAGCGGGATTGTCCGCATAGACTTTAGACTTTACATATTCGCACAGGAAAAGTCTAACGGTGTGATATTACACGATCTTGTTGGCCAATCGATCGGGCCGAAACGTGAAATTATCTGCTCACCGAAGTGTTCTCTCAATAAATCCATTGATTGATGCGAAATTGTTGAAACCAAATGTCGCCGAGAACACGAGCTTCAATTCAGGCATCAAATAACCGGTTACCATGGCGCGATAGCGGCCGCTATTGGCGGTTACGTTCTCGCCGGCATCATTTTTGAAGAAATATGGACGATGATTACTCCGGCTCACAAACTACACCAAACGGTTGTTTTTCTGAATGAAATGGCAGCTCTTGAATCTCTTCTGGTTGTTCTTCGCTCCAAATGCTATAATTTTGCTTGTTTACATCGCTGAAAAAAATTTGAATCGAAAACGTCAAATCTTCATGGAATTTTTCAAGAGCTCATAGAGTGAAGCCATGTCGCTTGAAAAGGTCCAACTTCAGTTCTTGCACATACGATTTCAATTCAAGATCTCGACGTAAAATGCGCCAAGTCGTTCCATACGTTAGTCCGAGTTGCTGCGAATGGCGCCGACTTTACAAATTCCATTGGTGGCTTGCGTGACATTCTTCCTTTTTTCATACAAAAATTTCAAAATATAGCGAATTTCTTCATTATTTTTACTCTTTTTTGAACAACTGTAACTTTTTTTCTACTTCCCCGAATTTATTTAAAAAATGGCTAAAGTTAAATTAAACTTAAAATCTCACCTTTCCAATACTATATAGCACAATGTGATTGGTAACACTGGAGATATACGAATGCCATGAAATCTATTGACAAAATACGAAAAGACTTTTTCGACTACCCAATATATGAACTTTATGTTACTGTATAAAAGCCTATAGTTAACTGTCATATACGAGTACGTATGTATGTACGTCTGTGTGTTTATGTGTTTTTGTAAAAGAACAGAATATTTACGATTAAAATTTTCTAAATAGAAATCGTTGTTTTTGGGTGATAAAGTCAGCGCGACATTTAATGAAAATTTGCACCGCGTCAACTTTTCAGCACTTCATTTATTGAGCTATAACACACGCACACACACACGGAATTTATGTGAATTTGAAAAATCGGCGACAATGTTGTCAAATTATTTGCGCCAGTAAAGAGATGCGCATGCCAGCCTAAGTAGTGCATTGCAATTGAGGCAATTATAGAAATGCATTAAACCGCATTGGCGGTGTTTGTCACCGCAAATGCACATGTAAGCTAGCGATGGCGAGCAAACGATAGCCTCACGAGGCGGGCGGCTCATGTGGGAGCAACGCAAATGAGTAAAGCTCCTGCCAGCGATTTTCCAAATGCACAGTTAAAAGTTTTACGAGTCACCGCAAGAGTAATAAAATACAGCCAACAACAACATGGGCTTTTATGAAAGTACTTACTGCGCCGAAATAGCTCCACAAGTCCTCAATAAACAGTGGAACGGGATGAACCCGTTAATTTCCATCATTTATGAATTAATGGATTTTGCTTTCAAGCGCTGAAAACGCTGCAAACAGGCTAAAGGAAATGTAAAACAAATTGGGCAACTCGTTCGGATAAACATAAAAATACAAAATAATGATGAAGGGGGAAATTTCTCCATCATTTGTGAAAGGGAGAGTTTCGGTAATAAAGCAAGAAATTATCCGAAACCTTATACATGTATTCCCCTCTATGTGTAAGTGTGTGCGTGTGTGCGTGTGTAAGCGTTTGTGTATCTGTGGGAAAGGCTTTACTAATACGAAAGTGTCTTTAGTGTTGCGGCAATTATGTTAATTTTATTATTTGAATTTAATGCTTGTTTTAAGGTGAATTATGTGCGCGTTTAATTACTGTAGCAGCTACTTTGTTGTGATTTAGTGCCTCAATGTGCGGCTAGAAAGGCTGCTCCCATAATTACGATGTCGCCTTATTTTCGAACGCTTAGGTGCTGAATAAAATAGTTCTGCTAATACAAAAATGGCATAATTTGTTTTTGACAAAATAATGTCGAGAATTTTAGTGACAATAACAGTTATGAATATAAGTAAATAAATAAGGAAGGGCTAAATTCGTTTCAACCAATATTTTATACTCTTGTAACTTGTATAGATCAAAGACCGGGAATTTCTTTCAGGTGCTGGCAAAACTTTATATCCGATGTAAGTTGAAGTTGGTGTGGGAGATGATAATGATAATTTTGTTCCATTACTGCAATGGAATAATCTATTTAAGATTTTACTTCTTCGAATATTTCAAATAGTTCGAACTAGCAATTGGAATATAATTCAAGCAATTCGAAATATTCGATATTTGACTCGAATATAGAATCGATCTAAGGATTCGCACACCCCTAAAAACATGTTCTGTGTGTTTCATAAAGTACCTTATATACAATTACCAATCATATGGAGTAAAGTCATCCAGTCAAGGTAGGTCAAGCTTTTGTCCAATTACATATATCTCTTTTAGGCATAAAGAATCTTTAAAAATATTGGGTAGTCGAAAAAGTCTTTTCGTATTTCTTATCAAACTTCAACTTATTTTTTTCTATTTTTACTAATAAATAAATAAACAAATATGTACCATCTTGGTTGACCACTTTTTACCATTTTTCCGTAAATTGAAATTTCGAAATTTCCAGAACGGAAGCGAGGGAACCATTGTTGTGCATATTTCATTGGTGGCTTGCGTGGCATTCTTCCTTTTCTTTATACAAAAATTTCAAAATATAGCAAATTTCTTCATTATTTTCACTTCCGCGAATATAATTTTTTTTTGGTAGAATGAAGCTTAAAATCTCACTGTTCCAACTCTATATGGTATAACACAATGTTATTGGTAGCACTGGAGATATACGACAGTAACGACATGTATTGACAAAATGCGAAAAGACTTTTTGCGTATCCTATATTAGGTATATGGGGGCTAAGGGAACCGTACTTGAGAATGTAAGATATCAAATTTGGTTAAAAGGCCTGGGGTCTCGAGACATGTGTTTTCACTCAGAAGCCCATCGTTTAATTTTGAACCCGGAAACTGAGAGGGAGTAAGGGTTTTAAGGTAAGAAAAGACTTTGTTTGCAAATTTATTTCTTAAATATGGATTGAGTAATTTTATTCGGACCTTTTGTACATTATTGAGCACACTTTTGACAATATAATCGTACTATTAAAGCCTTGTAATATCATCTAAATTTTTACTCAAGTTACGGCTTGCACGAACGTACGAACAGACAGACAGTCACTCTGATTTCAACTCTACTCGTCATCCTGATCATTTAAATAATCCTATATCTCTCACGCTTAGTTTTAGGTGAACAAAACTATTATACTCTGTAGTAATATGTTGCAAGAGTGTACAAATAAAAAAAATTCAAAACAATCAATGCAAGTAAACATTTGAGATAATTTGTATTTTATATGAGCATATATACATATCGATCATTTGCTGCAAGACTGGCATAAATCGAAAAACGTGATTTTTGAGTTAATGCAGAATTGTTCGTTATATCATACTTCATGTTGAGTGAAAAATTCATTTGAATACCTCTTATATAAACCGCTTGAGAAGAGAATATATTTCCTGTTTTCCGTGTAAGGTTGAAGTCAGCTGAAAACTTTTAACGCGTTTTCTGGAAAATCGATTTTTTTGACTTATGCCGGTCTTGCAGCAAATGAGCGATATACTATATTCATATTGGATAACAAATATTATCTTAACAAATACTACAAATAACACGATTTTACAAAAAAATCTTCGTTCTTGTCCTAAAGTTTATTTTATGTTTCTTTGATTAATTATGAACAAAAACTATAAGAAAATAACTTTTTCGTATAAAGTTTGCTTTTGTAAAAGTTATAGTAATAATACTATATAATATTTCTATATAATTATGCTATCGTTAAGGCGGTTTCCTAAATAAAAAAAAAAAACAAATTTGTTCATGGCATATATTTTTTCGTCTAATTACGGCCTAAAACATGGAAATTTACTGCTTTAAAGTTATAGTCCAATTTTGTGTTGACCCGTGTAATCAATCAGGATGTCTGTATATATACGAACTAGTCCCTCGGTTTTTAAGATATCGTTTTGAAATTTTGCAAACGACATTTTCTCTTCAAGAAGCTGCTCATTTGTCGGAACGGCCGATATCGGACCACTATAACATATAGCTGCCATACAAACTGAACGATCGGAATCAAGTTCTTGTATGGACAACTTTCCCATTTGACAAGGTATATTCAAGAAATTTGGTATAGATAATTTTTTAAGGCAACAATGTAATCTCTAAAAAACTTGTTCAGAACGGGTTACTACAGCATATAGCTTCCATACAAACTGGACACATAGTTACTAACAGAAATGCATCTGTGAAGGGTATTTAGCTTCGGTGCAACCGAAGTTAACGTTTTTTCTTGTTTTATATTACTTTTATAAAACTACTATAAAAGTTAAACTTTAGGGGTTTTTTAATTGTAATTTCAGTTGCAATGTCTATAATGCTTAGAAATTAAAGTTAACATTGAAACCTTTTATGTACAAGAAGGGCCTTTTTTTCACTGGAAATATACAAACTGAAGTTAAGAACTAATATTTTTTCAGTGAATTGCTTTCCAAAAGAGAATAAAACTTTATTTCCAATTCTATCCTTCTTGTAAATTACAACATTGCATCCATCAATGTGGTATATATTTATTCTAATATTATTTTGTACATATTACATATGTATGTGAGAATTTACACAAATTTTAGTCTGCAATTCAGTTCCATGTGAACTTTATACTAAACAATTATATTTAGACGGAGTAGCAAAAGTAATTTGTTCCAATACATTTTTTCTAGGTAAATGAGGCTTTTGAGGTGCTGAAGCGTCGCACGTCGACGAATCCAAACCAAAGATTACCAAAAGTTGAAATACTGCGCAATGCCATCGAGTATATTGAGAGTCTCGAAGATCTGTTGCAGGTAATGTAAGCGTTGCTGTTGGAAAATCCACAAAGCAACGAAACTTTCAATGGCAATTTATTTTTAAGCAGACGAAGCTCTAAACGACCACTTTTTGTCGCATCTTTCTATTTTAGGAATCTTCACCCACACGTTCGATCGATTGTCTTAGCGAAGGCATAAGTGGGAAAGCGTGTCAACAGGACTATTTGGTGAGTGATATTTACTAATAAAATACATTACGAAATAAGCGAATAATAACAATAAAATGTATATGACTTCAATGAATTGTAATGCTTGTCGGCTTATTCTAAACTTATTTATTTGTATGTTTAAATTTAAGAACTTTTTATGTAGTGTTTACTGAATTACGATGCCCATCAGCTCATCGCCGAACTGCGAATAATGTGAAGATTTTAAGTCTTTATTGTCAGGTTGTCGTAAGTTCTTTTACTTAATTTTAGTTGACGTTGCTTTGTTCTTTATTTTGATTCTTAAGATGACGTGTGCGTGTGTGTGTTAAAGAAAACAAAAAAATATACACAATTGTTTACTTACACGAACTGAAGAGCGAAGAGGCGGTGGGCCTTTGTATGGCCTGGCCTTCGTATGCGTGAGTGGGGAAATAATTGATAGACTGTCACCACAAATATTCCTTCGATTTACAATGCTGACATGCAGATGAATAGTTGAATAGATGATACACCTTGATCTTTTGAGCAAAAAATAGTTAATTATGTCTTTTTATGATATTTGGTTGAGGATGAGATTTGGATGACAATAAATTTTTTATTGTTACAAACATACACTATGCACAAAGAAATTCTGAAATTTTCGGCAAAAAATATTTTAAACCATTTCCGGTGGCCCCTCGGAAAAAAATGCGAAAAAATCAGAAAATTGGAGGTTTGGCAGACATTTTTACAAAAAAAAATAATAATTAAGTTTCATTGAAAATTTCGCGATTTTTTTTTCAAATAGTTGTAATCGAAGAAAACATTCATCCAAGTCTTTAAGAACTTTAAGAGTTGCATCTCAACTACCTGTGTAAAATTTCATAAAGATCGGTTGAGTAGTTCTCGAGAAATCTTGCCAACCGACTTCAAAAACAAAACAGTTTCAAAAAAAAAACGCGTTTAAAGACGGCGCACTTAGTCGAGCGCATAAGTTCTCAAGGCTGTCTCTCCGAAATTATTTCTTGGATCAACTTGAAAATATGTTAGAAGTGAGAAATCCGCGAACCCATGTAACAGCTTAGTAATTGCATATTTTGTATGATAAACATCATTCAAGGGGTTATATCCAAATTGAAGTCAGAAAACGGCAATTCATTTGGAAACACTTTGGTTCCCGGGGCGAATCTTTAGCAGGATTTCCGAAGAAAGTTTCTGGCGTTAAGGAAGATTTTTCTGATAAAATGATCTCAAATCGAAAAATATCCACTGTTACTATATCTCAGCATCGAATTTGGATACATTATTTGGAGAAAAACCCCTTAATCGACGTTCAGTACTAGAGATCACCAAAAATCCCATATTAATCAAATATTTTTATTTATACATACATATATAAACCTTTAGCCAGCCAGCTGATCACATTGCATTAAAAAAAAAACTGCAGGCATGCGATAAACTGACGTCTAAAGATGACTAAAATTTATGAAAATGGACTCAAAATTATAAAGGCTTTCTTTTTTATTAAATGCCTTATGTTTTGCGAGACAAACGTATTTATCAAACATTTCGGCTGCATTAACAATAAACAGGCGAGGAATGCATAAATAAATAATATCTATACATTATTTGTTTGTGTGTATGTATGTAAGATCATGTACATAATCTTTTTTCTAGCTTTTCCGCCAAATTTTCTCGTGTCAATGCGGAAAAGCAAACAATTTGTTTTGCTGCCGCCCATTTGGACTCCTCACACACCAGACATCTCCCTTCGGCTCTCCCTCATCGTACAAGTATTTAAACATCCAGCAATTGGAAAATATTTATGTTTACGCTGACGTTCACATTTAATAATCGTCGTGTCGCCTATTTATGAATTAGATATTTTTTGTTTGCATTTAACTATGAATTATTTCTGTGCCAGATATCGAGACACTCAAACGCACATACATACACACTTTACTAATAATAATGTACACATGCATATACATATATGAAGATATGAAGGCATTTCTGTGACAGTGCAAGGCGCACACGCACGTCTGGGGAAAGCATTAGGCGCTCGTCTTGCCAGCGTTTGCATTGAGCATTTCAATCGCCTGGGCGGTCGGCGCTTGTTCTTTTCGCTTGTTACAATTGTTGGCACCTTATTTATTGCTCAACTTCAATGATTGCTTATTTCGGCTAGAAATCAATGGCTGTGTGAATACTTTTCAAATATTGATGTTTAAGAATGTATTTCTTTAATAATTCTTAGTTTTTCTTAATCTCTCTATTTGTAGAAGTCTATTGGTTTGCGGTCGTAAAAGCATCCATAGATACGTTGTATACACATGCACATATGTGTGTTAATTAGTCAAAATATTCTATATTTCGCATATCAATTCAAGATGAGTTGATCACATAATATCATCTTCAAATCGAGCTTACGCCGCAAAAGTTGAGAGATTATTTTGCAACCGACTCTTTCTTGGTTTCGATAGTGGGTTTCCCTAAAATATACCAAATTGAACAAGTAAGGAAACGAGGTAGTATCAAAGCACGAATAGTACCTTCAAGGGCATAAGGTTAGAATAACTTTACTGTATTCTTTATTAAATCATTAGAACCATTCGTGTTCGTGGAGCAATTGCACATATTTTCGACATTAAACTATTGTACTTGTATATGAACTATTATACGTTTAATTAAAATTTTGCTAACATGTCTCACCTATGGCCTAATATGTACGGAATAAAGCTGTGAGATAAAGGTGTATTGTCCCGTTTTTACTTATTTTCGTAATCACTCTATATTATTGAGACAAAGCGAAGCTCTATGAGTTTCTTTAAGGTACCTCACCTACCCTAAACAGTGTTTTAGCTCGCTGACCGGTATGGCCGCCAGTATGCCGGTGCAAGCCTTTTGAATGGCCTCTACATCTGCATAATGCTTTCCTTTCATGGGCAAATGCATTTTTCCGAAAAGGAAGAAGTCGCACGGCGCCATATCAGGTGAATACGGGGAGTGGTTAATGGTTAAAATGTGATTTTTGGTCAAATAATCGGTCATAAGCTTCGATCGAATGTTGGATTCTGAGTAATTTTTGGTCATTAGTCAATTTGTGCGGAACAAACCGTGTACACACCTTTCGTAAGCCCAAATGTTCGGTCAAAATGCGATAAATTGATGTTTCGGAGATGTTCAATTCCTTTTCCATGAATTTTAATAATGATTTCGGTTGATTTTTGATGAACTCACGCACAGTTTCGATGGAATTTACGGTGATCACGGATTTTGATTGGCCCGGCCACTTTGAAAACGTTGAAACCACTCGTGCAGTCTGCTACGGGATAGGCAATCATCACCATAAACTTGTTTCATCAATTGAAACGTTTCTGTAAAAGTTTTACTAATTAAAAAAAAAATTCAATGTTGGCTCTTTGTTCGAAGCTCATTTTCGCACCGATAGCACAAACATACTGACACTTAAAACGCAATAACTTCACATCCAATCTATGAAATGTCACGAAATTCTCACTGGACAATCGATAAAGATAGCAGATAGCAGTAGACATTTACAAAACTGTAAACTTTGGATCGTCCCTTGGATAAACATAACCGTTATATTGGACGTGGTCGGGGCTATACCCGAATTTACCCATTTTCATAGAGTGAATAAGGATACAAAAATATATTCCTCAGCGACGTGATAATTACAACCTATTAGAAGATGGGGCCACACCCACTTTTAACAATTTTCAAACCAGAAGTGCCCCACACCATTATAATCCTCTTCACCTAAAGTCTTTTGTCCATTAAAGATGGCTATATGTAAGTTTTCTATTAAGGGGCTATACCAGTATGACGCATGAAAAATTAGGCGATTTTCGTGATTTTTTTAAGAGAAAGTACGCAATTGAACATTTCGAACTTCTTTCAACGTAATACTCAGTTTTAATTTGAAGTCGATCGGTCAGTTTCTCGTTTAGTTATGATGTCAGCAATTTTCAAAAATTTCGTTTCGAGAAAAACGCGTTTAAAGTTTCACTTATATGAGGGCTGCTATATATATTTCTGGCCTAATAATGAAAATAGGCATATCTATCAACAAAAATATTTTTTTTTGTTGGATTTGGCTCGTCTTGGAAGACCCACACCGTCGATTGCTGTTTTGTTTCGGGCTCATACGCATAGATCCATGATTCGTCACCCGTGACGATCTTATAAACGTCTTTCGAAGCACCGCGATCGTATTTTTCAGCATTTCTTTACACCAATCCACACGAGCCTTTTTTTGAGCGATTGTCAAATTGTGCGGGATCCAACGAGAACAAACCTCTTTTACGGCCAGGTGTTCATGCAATATCAAATGTATGCTGGTGGGAGAAATGCATAGGCATGCCTCTGTCTGAAGGTATGTTACATGACGGTATTGCATTATCAGTTCACGTGTGGCATCGATGTTTTCTGGCACAACGGCTGTTTTTGGACGACCTTCACGGAATTCGTCTTTGAGCGAGCGTCGGCCACGATTGAATTCGTTGTACCAGTTTTTCACAGTGCTATAGGATGGTGCTTCATAGCCATACAAAGATTTTAGTTCATCGATGCACTCTTGTCGTGATAATCCACGTCGAAAGTTGTGAAAAATGATCGCACGAAAATGTTCACGAGTTAATTCCATTTTTTGGCCGAGATGAATTTTTTAATTCCCTGTAAATAAAACAATTCACGATTAAATGACAAAACGTTCTGAGTGATTTTATGCTAAAAAATGTCAAACTTTCCAATGGAAATGACAGATTGCACCTGGCAACACTTAGTGTTTCTGCCTAGTCCAAAAATATATATAGCAACCTACGTATACGTTTGCACCTCTGAGCGGTCGCTGTTTAGAACGCTGCCATTTACAAACTATTCAAGATACGACCTTGCCGTTTTCATACGATATTTTCGAATATATAAACTATCGAAAAAGCAAAAAAAAAAAATCAAAAATTTTTTTTTTGAAAGTGTCACACTGGTATAGCCCCTTAATGGAGTTTTCTGCAGTATCTAGTCTCCTTGGGCACCAAGAAACATACATATGTATGTATATATGTACCATGTTTCATTAAGATATCTCAATTTTTATTCAAGGTACAGATTGAACGGACGGACGGACAGACAAATGAATTTCTCGTTATACAGGTGAACCTTTAGGTGAACCAAACTATTATACTCTTCAGCAACACGTTGCAATAGCATAAAAATAATCGTTTGCTTAAGATTTGTGTTTTCAATCGCAGACTGATGTGGAGACCAAGCATTTGGGTCTAATAAGTTATTTTGCTGACGTTAATCGTACATTGTGCGTTAGGGATGAAAAAATAATTTTTCTAGAAGTGCAGTTATATAAGTTAGATTACTCGACGTTATAATGTTTTTTGCTTTTAATTCTAATTTGTTTTGCAAAACGACGGTCAAATAAAGATCTTAAAAAAGATTCGAAATACAAATAAAGACCTCTCTCCGTCAATTCAGTTATCAACCGAATTATCTGTGATCTTTTACTTTCCTTTAAGGGATTATAAACAATAATTGCAAGAATTAATGTCAATCCTAGAACAAGCTTACAAAAAGTTCATGGACTATTGTATTTTTCCTTGACTCAAAAGGTTTTAATTTAACGACATGAAACTGCTTTCAGTCTGCAATAAATTTCATCAGATTATGCTTTAACAGTAGGCATTACATCAAAGAATTTTATTAGAAATTTCAATATTTCAAAAGCTTTAAATTGAAAATGCGTCTCACCCCATTTAAGCATGGACTCTCTTAAACCTATAAGCATTATTCCTAGTCTACGAAAGTCGCTGAAAATTGTAATATCTCATTCCTATCCAAAGATTTAACCCTTGAACACTTAAATTATCATGGAAGCATATTTCAAGGCGCTTTATTTCCCGATTTACTTACGCAAGCACGCGTTGCTGCCTTTTGGAGCCGAGTTCACGCTTTAAAGCATACATACATACATAGTATGTGCATGTGTATATCTCATTCCCCTTTGATGGCATGCGAATGGAGTGCCCATAAAGCATAAAAATTTGTGACAAAAATGCGTTGCCGTAAATTAATTTTTACAAATTCAAATGGTTTAAAATAATTTTACTACAACGCACCGAGCGACCTGAATGAATGCACGGCAAATGGGCTGTGTCGCGTGCTACGAACGCTATGTGTAATGGTATGTGTGTCGTGCATTTGGTAGGCCAAGAGATAGGCGCGAAGGTACATTAGTGTGTCGGAATTCATAGAATGCGCTTTGGGTTGTTTGATTGCGGCAAACAGTTGAGCGCCCGACAGCATATCGATGATATCAACGCGCCGCATAGCATCGCCTGTCGGCAATCATTAACGCACTCATACATATTGCGTGTGTATTTGTGTGCTGCTTGCTTGCTGCTACGGTGGGGAGACAACACTGAAACGGGGGCGTGTTGGGCGACTGTGTTAATGACAAATTGCACAGGAAAAACATGACACCGAAAATGGAAATGTAACTGTGCATGGGACATTGCGAGCGCCTTGTGCTTTTCACAACAAGCAAACTCAACGCATGTTTCCTACGTGCCGTTGCCTATTCTGCCTTGCCGCATGTGCTCGTGTGCAATCGTGTGCTTGTAAGTAGTTGCGCTCGTAGACGCCGACGACTTCATTGATCGAGCAGTTGCACGACGGCATTTACATTCTGACGATTTGACAGCTGAACAAATCGTTTGCAATTAAAACATGTTGCTAATTCTGAAGAAAGTAAAAGTCGCACACACAGCAGCTATTTTTGAGCGGCAAAGTGCAGTTCACACCTTTTCCAACTTAAGGTTTTACAAATTACATTTGAGTGATAATTTTTCAATGTTGACTGCACTTAAAAAACAAGAACAAGGAATACATGTTAAGTAATGGCACCAAAACCAGAAAACGGGAACTTTTCCTACAAAGCAGCAAGATTACCTCACTCGTGTTTGAAAACTACAAGAAATTTCCACTACAATGAAATCAGCAGCAAATGAATGCTTGAGCGATTGCTGGCTCTCCATGAATTCGCTCGCTAACGACAGCCCGTGGTCCCGTGTCGCATATGACTTCCTATGCGTTGCCAAAGTGGATGCTTGTGTTCAGATTAGAAAATGTACAAATTCGCTAATTTACCATAAAACGTTTGATTCCGCGCGCAATAACTGGGAGGGTGAAAAACTAATGAAACCGAAGGGGTCCAAGCATTTGGATTCATATACGAGCGTAATGGTTTCGGTTTTATGATTTTGATTGAATTTTGGCATATCGCCAGAGTGAAATGCATTCTGCAACGAAGCATTCATTTGGGGTCGTCCAAATTACTTAAGGATTTAGATTTTCATTTATGGAATTATGAGCTATAAAGTATTTCTTGCATTGAATTTAAATTTGAAAAGAAATTTCAATGGTTTTGGTGATACTAATTTGAGATTTTAAAGTTCAGAGGATTTGGTAAATGATTGAGTTTGTGTGCTAGAATTTAGAAAGCATTTTATACATCTAAAAAACAATAAATTTTAATAGGTATTGATCGTACAGGTTCTATTAACTTTTTAGTGGTGACAACTTTAAAATTATGGAACTATTGCATTTCTGAAACAACCGAGCAAGAAGCTCGAAAACAACGGTTCAAACGGTTGTACGAACGACATGTCAATTCCTGCGAGGGAACTTAAGACATATCTATAAACATTATAGATTGTAAGCTGCTTGAATCCACTTCTTCTATTAGTTATGTAGTGCAATTTTTCCTATCCGAGTAGTGGAGAGTCATACTCGTACAGGTATTGAATTGCTTTGCCTTCGAACGAGTGATCGATTTCATGATTGGTCTATTTTCCTGGCAGAAATACGTCCAAGCGTTGCCTTGAGTAAAGTCGCCAGCTGACAGCAAACTCTATTTAGAGGTTTATCGCCGCAACATTAGAACCCAAATACCACCTCAACTTCACTATAAAATATTTAAGACTTTTAAAATATAAATAGGAAACGAGATATCGTTATACCCGAAGAAATGTCGGAGACGATTTAGGCACGTCCGCCTGTCTGTATTACTGTCTGTCCCTTTCTCTGTATAAGTATATGGTACTCGTAAGCAATCTGTATTCCTTCAGTTCTGAGATATCGATATGTGTAAAAAACTCCTTTTTTCCCCCAAGAAGCTGCTCATTTATTGGAACCATTGACATCAGGCCATTATAGCGTATATACTCGTACCTGTGCCCAAAAAAAAAAATAAAGTGACATTTGAATGATGAATTTGATTAAACTGCGCGCGTCGAATGGTTTGGAGAATTATTTTTTTTTTTGCGTTGGTAGTACGAGTACTGTCAGTGACATTTATGTCAAATTTCATGTGAAAATATTCATTAGTGTTTGAGATACGTGTCATTTTGTGAGCTGCTAAAAGTGAGTTTTTGGTCTTTTGCGATGTCAAAATTTGTTGAGCAAAGAATTTGCATTAAATTTTGTCTACGGAATCAATTTTCTGCTGCGGATACGTTGAAGATGGTGCAGAAAGCCTTTGGTGATGCGGCTATGTCTAAAAAAATATTTACAAGTAGTATAGTGAGTTCCAAGCCAGCCGTGAACATGTCGAAAACGAAGAGCGTCCAGGGCGACAATCAACCTCCCGACGAAGCTCACGTTCAACAAATCAAAGATTTGGTTTTTGAAAAACCGTCGATTAACAATTAGAGACCTTGCTGATTAAGTTGGCATATCGAAAGGCTCAGCCAATACCACTTTGAAGGATGTTTTGGGCCTCAAGCGCGTCAAATCTCGACTGGTTCCGAAAACATTGAATTTTTTGGAAAAAAAGCGTCGCGTTGAAGTGTGTGAAACGATGCTTTCCGACTACCAGGGTGTCATGAAACGCATTATAACTGGCGATGAGACTTGGATCTATGCTTACGATCCCGAAACAACCGATCAATCGAGCGAATATCGTGCCAAAAGAGAGCCGAGACCAAAAAAATCGCGCCAAAGTCGCTCTAAAATCAGGGTCATGTTGACTGTTTTCTTCGATTATCGTAGTGTTGTGCATTATGAATTCCTTCTAACCGGTCAAACAGTCAACAAGGAATATTATTTGAACGTAATGCGTCGTTTGCGTAACGCTATCCGCCTAAAAAGGCCGGAATTGTGGAAAGACAATTCTTGGTTTTTACACCACCATAATGCACCATCCCATACTGCCTTCGTAATTCGTGATCATTTCGCCAAAAACTCAACCCATATCGTTCCGCAACCACCGTATTCACCTGATCTGACGCCGTGCGACTTCTGGCTGTTCTCCAAGCTCAAAAGACCGCTCCGGGGACACCGTTTTTATACGATAGAGGAGATTCAAGCCGCAGCGAAGACGGAACTGAAGGCCATCCCGGAAAGTGACAACATCCAGTATTTAGAAGATTGGAAAATCCGTAGGCATAAGTGCATTGCATCGGGAGCGGATTACTTTGAAGGTGATGAAATTGATTTGAAAGGTTAAATAAAGAATTTTCAAAATAAATACAATGCCAGCTAATTTTTGTGAGCAAAGTATACATTATGTGATAGACATAAATTAGCTCCAATTTCGGAACAAAATTTTCAGATCGGACAACTAAAGCTTCCACACAAACTGACTGCACAGATCGCAGTCATTGTATGGAAAACTTTTCTAACAAATTATCTTAAAAAAATATGACACAAATTATTGTCCCAAGAAAGGCTACTAGGTGTAATGGGGTATAATTATGCTTCTAGGGAAGCAGCTACAGTTGTAGGACTACACCTAATTCCTATTTTTGCAGTCTCACCGCGCACCCTGGAAACGTGAAGAAGCCTTGTGTAAGATGCGGAAGTCAACCCATGTGTAGCTTGGGGTCACGGCTAAAAGAGAGGAAACGAGTAATTGGGTAATTTACCAAAGCGGTTATATAAAGATATTTAAATTCGGTTTGGGATTCGTGGTGGGAGAAAGACTCAGTCGTCGAATCCTCGCATTCACTACGATCTTATGCTTATTAGAGCAAAATGTTTCAACATAACACTAATTTGACAATATGACAACTAACCCCGCCACGTTGTAAAAATTTAATTGCCGATTTAAACGTCAGGGTGAAAAAGAAACCAACATTGGTACAACAGACCTAAAATTTAGTCTCCATGGCAAAACCTGTCCAAATGGCTTGAGGCTGATCGATTTTCCAGGGTCTCGAAATATGGTTGTTTGGAGAACTAGATTCCAGCTCAAAAAATTCATCAAACTACTTATCTGTTTCCGGATCGAAAGATAGATGATATTTGAGTTCCAAAAAATAATTAAAAGTCAAGATTTGTCATTATGGCATGAGGATCTTATCAATGACGATGTGAAATATTGAAGAGAAAATGTAAAAGCTGCGCTTAGTTCATCACTTGAACATTTCTTCGTTGTCATTAAATAAATTACATTCCCATAATCCTTCTGAGGCATTTTTAAATTTATATCAACCAACTTTGTCGAACATGCCCATCTTAAATAAGAAATTATAATATTAATCATGCGGCTGTAAACTAAGGAAGTTAAGCGCACGATAACACTGTCATAAAGCCCAACATGATGAATGGTTTTATAAAAGTCCATTTGTAGATTCATTAAAGAATTCAAGAAAAAAACGAAAACACATAAAACAAAAAGTGCGTGCTGAAAAAGTCCGAACCACATGTGCAGTCATGCGATCCTTTAATGTGCGCGAACGCAGCTCCAGGCTGTGAATGCACTTGTTGCGCGGCTGCATGTACCCACCCACATACACACATACCCGCATGTATGCACTATTTGTGCATGTGAACATTTACGGCAGCACTAAAAAAGTCACTTGTGCATTATAATGCAATTAAAGCAACTGCGACAGTATAAATATCCGCATGTGGCAGCGGGATTATGTAAGTCAACGCGCAGCGGCGTCTATGTAACCGAGTGTAGCCAGCAGTGTGGCTTACAAAGTGCACACATATTCGCTGTAATAAAAAGTAGCCGGAGAGCCGGTAGACGTGTGTGCTTAGGGTTGCGGCTCCAGCACTCAAGCCGCGAACCACCCAGAATTCATAGACAACATTTCAATGGCGCAGATTTATGGTCGCCGGAAAGAGCACTTTGTCTCGAACTTACACAAATAGGACTCGTACACAATGAAATGCCAAAAATAGAGTTTATCATTTTACGCATAGATCTCCATTCTCACTTTATGAAAGTGCGTAAATCTATTTAGCTGATGCCTCTATATACAAACATATGTATATAATTAGTACATATAAAAATGTGTAGCGAATAGTGCGAGTGTTTATGCGGTCGTCATGTCGTCTGGGTATGCCAAAGTTCTTCAGCGCAAAGCGTGCAGAAATTAAGCCAAATTATTTTAATTACTAATAAGTGCAGTGCATATGATACACAAGCCGCACAGTGCACTTCGGAATTGAAAACTTTGGTTAAATCAAATGGATAAAAAAAAAACGCTAATCAATCAATTATTTTTCTTTCAAAATTTTGTGAAAAGTGCCAGTTACTTGTGGAAAACCTTACAACATTTGACTCAAAAATTTTAGGGAACAACAATTTGTTTACTGTGTTATTATCTATAGGAAACCAACCTTCAATGTGATTTTTGAAAGGGTTACGTGGGTTTCCTCGGGTAAAAACAGCCCCCTTTTTATAAATTCCCCCCCTCAAAAAATTCTACTCTGGATCCGCGCCTAACAAATACACACTATTAACAAAGAAATTCTGAAGTTTTTGGGAATAAACTGTTTTAAGCTCGGCCCTTGCGATGCCATTTCCAGTGACTTCTCGGAAAAAAGATTCGCACGCGTTTGATACTAAACCCTCTCTTTAGAGGATCATCTAAAGTTAAAAAATACGTATTTTAGTTAAAAATTTAAATTAAAATTAAAATTATTTTAGCCTAGCCTAGTCTCAAAAGTTTTAATCAAGTTCCTTTTTTTAAGAGCTGTTATTTTTTTCGAAACTTATTACTCGGAAATTTTCCCCAAAAAAATTTGAAAATTTAAAAGGGCAATATACCCAAAAGGGGTTTAAGGGGAAATTTAAATAAGGCAATTAAAAAAATTCCGGGATTTTAAAAGGTAAATCCATAAAACTCCTTAACGAAATATTATACAACAACAGTTACTTTTTTTTCCATGATTTTAAGTGATTTGGGTGTTCGTTAAGTTCAAATAAAACTCAAAACCATAAATATTTTTTTCCCGTTGCTAATACACTCTAAAATACAACCTACGAGGAATTCTAAAAAAATACATATGTTTCATATATAAGGATATGTTCGTAGTGGACATAATATGTCAGTCAAAATCGGTTGTGTGTCAACAAAAAACTAAAAACTTTCTTAGCGACCCATTAAATGTTTTTTTTTTTTCAAAATTCTCATATCTTATACTAATTGTACTAAAAGAATTAGCATGCTTATTTTTCGGTTCCCCTAATTACGCTTGTTGCAACAGTCTAAACAATGGCAACAATTTGCAAGTTGTTCGTGTCAGTCTGATGGGTGTCTGTGCTTCCTTGGACTCGCGATCTCGCCGGTTCAACATAATTAGCCTTTGAGGTTCATTGCATTTTAATTGGCTTAATACAATTTGTTGTTGTTAGTGTTGGTATAGACTGAAAAAGGGTGGCACTAGGAGCTGCTGTATACAGCTATATATGTAGAAATGTATGTATGTATGCATGCTTTTATAACAATTCGTGCAATGACAACAATTTGTACACATTGTTGCCAACCCAATCATTAGGCCATGTTTCCTAATGACAACAACACAGACGCCTAAACTTTTGACGTTGTCATTTGCATTGTCACTCGCCGGCAAAAACGCAGACAAAATCGTAGAGATGTAGGTATAGAATGTAGATGTAGATTTAGCTAATAGAACGCCACTAGGGCTGGCGTTCGAAATCCATGAGTTATAGGCTTAAATATAGACTTAGTAATTGTTTATATATGTAAGTATGTTTGAGGCTCTATGTTCCACCTAAGAACTACGGGAAAATATATATAATTATGTTTATACTACGCCAAAGAAAAAGAAGAAGAAGTACTATGTTTATGTATCTAAGCATCTTTTTTTGTTTTAACTAAAAAAATAACTATTGCTCTATATTGACTTTTTTCTCTTTTCTATTTGCAGAACTCGTATTCAGGTGCGTATTTGCGACAGAAGTTAAATTTTTTCCACAATGATTTGGACAGATTCGGCATTTTCACAGGTATTAATTATGTATGGTCTATAAAATGGCAAATGCCATGACACTTTTTTGTTTTTATACAAAAATGTGTATGTTTATATAAAAAAATTTAGAAAAAATCATTTATGCTAAAAATAAAATTTAGCTTTAAAAATACAATATTTAAAACAAAAATCGACAGTATATTATCATTTGCATCTTATGCTGATAAAACTTGATTATTTTATGACTACAAAGTTCAAGAGAATTGCACTTAGTTTTAAGATTTTGCGGTTACCATAGCTCGCATTTTATGGAAGCACTCGATTGTTGATAGTGTCGGAAATGCCTTTTAAAATTAATTAAATCTATAGCAATAGACTATAATTTTTGTAGAGAACTTTTGGTATTTGTGAACAGCATTATACACGCCTGGCCAGGCAAACCTTACCACCTTACTATCTTAAATTTTTTTCGGACTTTTTCGTTCGTTACATTTCGAGCTCATTTTGTAAAGCTCACTATATTTCAATTGATTTATCTATAGCTGAATGAATTTTAATTTTTAATATTTTTGATCAATAACATGTCATCAACTTATTTCTAAATAAAATATTTCTGTACCGCAGGATATACCATTATACGAGGTATGTTCAAAAAGTATCGCGAATTTTGTGTTTTTTTTTCCAAAATTATTTTTTTATTTATGAATATCTATTTTGTACCCTTCAAAGTTATCCCTATGAGATATTATACACTTGTGCCAACGGTTTTTCCAATTTTCGAAGCACTTCAAAAAATCATTTATTTTTACCTTCTTCAGCTCCTCCTTCGATGCCGTCTTTATCTCGTCAAGAGAAGCGTAACGTCGTCCTTTCATGGGCCTCTTCAGTTTAGGGAACAAGAAAAAGTCACAGGGGGCCAGATCTGGGGAATACGGTGGCTGCGGCATCATTAGTGTGTTGTTTTTGGCCAAAAAGTCGCGCACAAGCAACGATGTGTGTGAGCAGGGGCGTTATCATGGTGCAAAAGCCATTTTTTGTTCTTCCACAAATCCGCGTTTCTGCCGGATGGCTTCGCGCAAATTGCGCATAACTTGCAGGTAATATTCCTTATTGACCGTTCTTCCCTGTGGCAAGAACTCATGATGCACCACGCCCCTGCAATCGAAGAAAACTGTCAGTTACGATTCGCGATACTTTTTGAACACACCTCGTTAAGTGCAGTCAAAGATGCACAATACTTGAAAATTTTGAGTGGAAAGCTTTGTGTGGTCACGAGCCTAGCTTCGGTATCCGTAGTTAATGTGTATTCTTGTTTTTTGTATTGAATACTCTTCAACTCCTATCAAAAAATAATGTTGAGTTATGATTTACTAAACAAAGTTCTAGTACTGAGGCATTTAAATTGTTCTCTGTGGTATTATTTTTGAAAAAAAAGGGATACATTTAGCCCAAGTATTGTCTAGGATTGTCCCACCGAGCTGGCGGGAATGGAAATTAAAAGCCTGTGCAAATTTGTATTAGCCACTAAGCGGTTTTCTAATTTATAGTTCGATCACAGGAGTTCTTCTTTCTATGACATCACCAAGGAATACTTATAGTAGTCCACGTGCGATCTTTGATCAGCCAACTAACCTAGCAACAGCTTACGAGTTATCTTTAATAAACAACAAATTTTCAAATTAAGATTTTTTTATTGACTAGTGCTATGTATTGTCTCACCCTATACTACACTCGGTGAATTTTTTGTATTTTATTTTACAATAAAATTTGTCATTTATTCTAGATAAGGCGCAACAGGTGTTACAATCGAGGCGAAAGTAAAATACCTTTGCACATATATATGCATATATCTTTACTTATCGGTTAAATTGCCATTGAAAGTAAATGCAAATACACCAAAAAAAACTCATAAATTTATGGGTATTATAGGTATTCAGAACTGATGGGAAGCGAATTTCAAAGCACAATATTATATATTCAAAGAACTAATAAGACTATGATTACATAAATCTGTTCAAAGTCGTTGTGGTTTTCGAATACATGGCATAATACAATATGCATAAACAGTTAACAACTAAAGAAGCTTAGAAAAAAAAACAAAGAACTGAGGATATTTTTGATCAGAAAATTATTATTTAAAAATTTTTATCAATTAAACATTTCAATAATGCAACAATAGATTATAATGGTTTTGGGAAACAAACCTAGCCATAACATGTCGGTGAACTATTTAATTTTAAAATGATAAAATATATATTTATTTAAAAAAAATATATTTTGTTGAGTCCTTTTTTATTTCTCCTTTCAACATTTTTTGTTTGAGGGATTACATGGGTTTCCTCGGGTCAAAAACAGCCCTTTTTCAACAATTTTTTGGTGATATATAAAACGAAATATTTTATTAGAATTTTTATTGTTAGAGACATACACTATTAGCAAAGAAACTCTGAAATTTTTGGAAGAATATATTTTAAACTCGGCCATTTCCCCTGACCTCTCGGAAAAAAAATTTGCACGCGTTTGCGGGCATAACTCTTTACAGGATCATCTAAAGTGAAAAATACGTATTTTAGTTAAAACCTTAATTTAGAATCTTGGATGAAGGAAAAAACTGAATATTGAATTTTTTTCAGATATTTTTACAAAAAAAATTAAAATTTTCCGACATTTTTTTTCATTTTGTTATAGTTGTAATCGAAAATAATACTTCGTCCAAGTCTTTAAGAATTGTATCTCAAGGCACTGCGTAAAATTACATGAAGATTGGTTGAGTAGTTCTTGAGAAATCGTGCCAATCGACTTCAAAAACACAGTTTCGAGAAAAACGTGTTCAAAGACGGCGCACTTAACCTAACTAGGCTCGAACGCACAAGTTCTCAAGGCTGATCTCCGAAACTATTACTCGGATCAACATGAAAATTTAAGGCAATATACTAGAGGTGTTGTAGAATTTAATAAGATAATAAAACAAACGTTTTTTTTTTTTGAAACCCGTAAACCCATGTAATCCGTTAAGAGAGGATTCTATATTTAAGGAGACCGTATTTTATAAACAAATATTTGCTGAAATTTAAGTGAGCTTGTTTCATATTTTTCAAATCATTATTAAATTCTTTTACAGAATTCGATTCGTCGGCCGCGAATGGTTCCAGTTTAGATTGCCTGAATTTGATTGTGCAGAATATCAGTCGAACTACAACGCAAAACACGTCAACAGCGGTGACGGGAAACCACAAAAGCAATAATAATCTGCCTAACAACAATATATGCAAAACGAGTAGCGGCAGCAGTGGGGTTAGCAGTTGCGCCAGCTTAAGTGCAGGCAACAACAACAATTCACATAATGCCCCACACAATGTGCCAGTGACGCCCTCACCATCAGCAGCAAGTATTAACAGCAATATATCGCAAAGTTCCTCGCAGTCGTCGCTCAATGCGACCTTTAAGCAAAAGTGCACAACGTGAAATTGAATGAAATGATTAATTATTTTGGAAGGGCTACATTTACTTAGAAAGTAAAATCTGATTCGCATGTGTGTGTGTATATAGTATCATAAAATGACTCATGCACAGTTTTACGGCGCTTGCTTAACAAAAAACTAGTAAAGGATTCAGCGGTTATACAGAAGTATAAATATTTTAATATTACAATTAAGGCCAAAGAGCAGTTAGTTATTTACAGTTAATATAAAAATTCAGTTTTTGGATTTTTAATTTATTTTAATAAATAATCAATTTATTTATTTGCCTAGTTTAAAGTTGCTTAAAACACATTATTTGTAAGTTGTACAATTTTTAGCTAATAAATTCTGTATAAATATATAAACAACAACAATTTCTTTTTTAATTTTTACAACTTGTTAATCCACTTCTAATTTTCGGAAGGACCCAATAGCACCGCTCAATTCGTCCAGTTCCCATTCCTTATTACGTCCGATTCGTAGTTTTTCATTTGTACCAAAGTTGCCGTCCTCTTTGAAATGCTCCCTATACAACAATAATTTTGACTCAAACGATTTGATAGCCTCCGTTAGGTAACCATTGTTTCCGCCATATTCGACGGTAACAGCATCACGTGGGATACTTTCGAGCAAATCCTCTGCCTTTTTGTGCGCCACAAACTGTAAGAGTAAAAAAAGAAAACGCTATTAAACACTCTCTAGCTTGGTGGTTTTACATTAAAAATCACCTCGAATCGCATTGTATTGGGCATGAATGATGATAAGAAATTGAATACTGATACTCCTTCGCGTCTCATATTTATGAGATGGACTTCTTTCAGTTGCAAGGGCATACAGTTCTCCACCACTATGTAGCCTTTCTTCATAAGAGACGGTTCAAATTGCGTCATTAGATGGAGACCAACGTCCCGGCAGTCTATTATATATGTTAGACCCACTATACTGGCATTATCGCTTTCCATAGCCAAAGTCTCGAACAGCATAAAAAGCAATTTGAATGCTAAGCGTGGATTCGTTTTCTTCGAATCGATTTTACAGTACTGTGAGATCATGACAGCGGGCCCATCGTGTGCGATCGGTTTGTTGGGAATGACGTGTATGCTGGAACGGTAGATTATGTTAAGTGTTTACTAAGATGTTAGTTTAAATAAATAAAATCTGTGTTATACACAATATTCTATATTCGAAAAAACTAAACATTTCTTCTCAGATTTCCACCATCTTAAGAAAGAATCGAAGATCACGAGAATTTGATCTTTTTTCACATGAACTCGTTCAAGAATTACTTACAAAAGCCAGCTTTACTTATTTTACAAAACTATGCTAGTCGAATATTTACTATACTCTGAACAGGGTATATTAAGTTTAACACATTTGTAACACAAAGAGGGAACGCTACTATCTCCGAACAAATCGGACTACTATGTATATAGCTGCCACATAAACTAACCGATCCAAAACAATATAAAGATCTTTTTATATTCTTCTACGTCGAATACGAAATGAAACTCACCCTGTTCGATAGAACTCCATTAACTCATCACTCAATTCACGTTCACACAAAACATCATGATATTCATTCTTCATGGCATAATAGTTGTCAATACGTTTTTTTGTCTCCTCGAGACTGAATTTACACCGACGCAGGAAAGCCAAAATCAGTTGTGGATTATTAGATGCTTTCAGATGTGGAGACTTTCTAATCCATTCTTGTATCACTTCGATTTGTTCAATGACTGTGTCTGGATTTTCATTACAATTTGTGCGCGCCAATTCTCGAAGCACCGGATCGAGTTCACGTATCGTTATTTCGCCCATGATCGATGCGTTCCTATTCTCATATGTTGTTACTTCCGCGCGACTAAAACTATACTGCCACCTGCAGGTTAATATGACAAACATTGTCGAATACAAGTGGGCGTAGGAATGTCAGTTTTAAAGATATGTGTGGCGATTACTCTAATCTTATCTCTGCGTCTAGTAATGACACCCTATTCTGTGATAAATTTTTACACTCACCCTTACAGAGACCGCCTAAGGCTAGGTACATAGTGGCACTCTTTAGGTCTTCGTAACATTTAGATTTTTTTTTAGAGATTTCAATGCATATAGTGTTCTGGGTATATTTATAACGATCAAGCATCTGAGCATAAATTTAGTTAGATAGCTAATTGTCCACGGACATTTAAATGAGGAAGAATAATTAATTATCAGCAGAGCGGCAATACTAGCGCTAACCGAGCGCTCAATGTTATGCAAGGAGAGTCGGTCCTCACTAGAAATTGCATTAAATTACTTCATTTTGAGACTCGTTTGGGTGTCTGGTCATAACGGAATCGCGGACGAGCGAGCAAGAGTTGAAAGTCACGTCCGAGTAAGGATGATTAGAATTTCCGTCGTCATCTTGCGTTCTAGCACTGGACCTATGAACCGAGTGCTCTTAGCAGACGTTGGTCGACGACCAGTTTCTATTCGACATCACTTTGGCCTAAAGTATAACGTACATATCTATTGATATATTTACCCTTCAAAAAATTCATCTTGCTGCAATCGTTGGAGTTCTTACTGAACACTATCCAGTAGGCATTCGTGCCGCAAGGCTACAAATCTTGTCGGACGTAAGTTGTCTAGGTTGTGTGGAAAAAGGTTAGGTGGAAGAATCCACGAAATTTCTTCTCCATTGTCCATCTCACATGAGATCTGCGACTGTGGTAAAATATCTTAGCGGTCATAACTTCAGCGAACCTTGGGTCCTAGCCGAAACTGACATTCCGGCCTCAACCAATTTGTGATAGGTTCAAAGCGCGTTATCGATTTAAAATGGTAAATATATGAGCTTTAGGTACCACTACAGACCGGCAATATAAACTGTTCAACTGAGATTTCTATTAAGATCAACCTCTGACCTAAACTAAGCGCATTTGGGCATATTTCTTGCTCGTTTAACTATGCTTTCAGTTTTCGATAAATAGTCGATCATTTGTATAATAAATATGTACATTAATTAATACATGATTTTTTTTTTTTTTAAAATTTATTTACTGTAACACAACAACAAGTGTCACAAATAGATCTTTAATTAATTATTACATACATATTAGGAGCCAGTTATTGGAAGCTGACTACTAATGACTCAAAGGTTTATATTTATATTTGCATATGTATGGTATACACTTTTCAATGATTTTTATTCGAAAATCAATTTACGAAAACTGCCTTCTGCGCCAAACTCCGCCTCATATGGCATAACCTCACCATGTCGTAAATGTTCCACAGTGCCGTAATTTACTTCGTCTTCAAAATATTCACGATAGCTCTTTAGCAAATCTTCCATATAAGAAACACACTCATGCATATGCCCATTGAGGCCACCATATTCCTCAGGTAAACATTTTTGTGGTATGTGTTCATACAGCTCTTCCAAAGATTTCAGGATAAAGAATTGCTGCTTGAAAGAGAAAGCATTTCTTTACTAATGTAAATGTCTATAGGTATTTTTAAAAGTACTCTACCGGACGCATTTTGACGCGTAGTGTTCTCAAGACACCTAACCAATTTTGTAGTTCTTTGGGCGCGTTCAAGCAATAGGTTGCATTTATGCGCAAGGGGCAACAATCGCTCATCCAATAACACCATTTCCTTAAGAGACCGCCAGCCAATTGAGCCGCATGCTCAACATCCAGATTTGACAAATCGAATATTTGAATAACCCCGACAATAGCAGCATTATCATTCTCTAGTGCTATCAGTTCCATACCCATCGCAGTGTAAGCCATAATATCACGCATGTGATAACGTTTGGGGCAACAGCTGAGTCGGGTAATCATAATTGCAGCGTGATCACTGCATCTAGGAAATTCCGGGAAATATTGAAGTCTGTGGAATAGAAATAAATAAGTTTTTCGAATATATATATATATATGGAAGCGTCTCAGAAAACCTCAAAAACCGTTATTCTGATCGAAAGATTATGTCTTTTTCATGGGAATAAATGCTTTTGAGTCTCCTTACATTCTTACGGAAATTTTTAATTAAATACCAAGTAACGAATGCTATTAGAGACGAGCATCAGAGGCCGCACACTTCCGTTACATT
This sequence comes from Bactrocera correcta, assembly GCA_027475135.1. Classification (NCBI taxonomy): domain Eukaryota; kingdom Metazoa; phylum Arthropoda; class Insecta; order Diptera; family Tephritidae; genus Bactrocera; species Bactrocera correcta. The sequence goes on from CM050325.1 coordinate 17,542,963, forward strand.
TAAAAAAATTGAGAAGTAACGCTGGTATTGGTTTTCATACTCACCCTAAACGATTGATGGTTAACATTTTCTCTGTCACACGACGATTCGACATAATCTCCGGACACTTTGTATGAAATGTAAAAAAGTCATCAATGCGTTTCTTCGTCTGCTCCAAACTGTAGCGACAACGCCTGAGGAAGGCAATCAGGAAGTCCGTCGATGTACGCGCATACAAATAACGCTGCTGATAAATCCAGGTTCGCAATATAACCACATCTTGTTGCACACGCTCCGGTATCTCGTTCAACTCTTCTCGTGCGATTTTCGCTAATTCCGGTGGCAAGGGACGCATTTTAAGATTTCTGAGTAAATCTAATTACTATTTATGCTTAAGCTCTGATCGTCGCGTGTCTGAACGTTGCCAAAACTGGGCTGTTACTAATTTCTAATATCTATTATTAACTAATTAATGTGATAACGAGTTTATGCATATTAATAATGATTTCGGGTAGCGCACTGATAAACAAAGCGCTAATTCATGACAACTTTTTTAATGATGAAACTGACACAGAATTTGTGTTAATAATTCTTCTTATCATTTATCTGGGAAATTGTAATAATTGCGCATATAAAATTTACGGTTCAGTGTTAGCTAAGTGTAGGTATCTCCGTATGTGTTATATGTACATATATATCTAAAAAATGCGAAAATGGATGTTCAATTGTATCATTACCAATAAGTGCCCGTTGTTGATACGTAGGTTGCCTTTAACATTTCGGTATTTTGTAACCCTAATGTCCCTCGTGAAGTTTAACATTTTGATGTTATACATACTCAGACCATTTTGACTTACGGGCGTCAGTTGTATAGTTTACAGTAATTTAAAATATTCGTTTTGGCCAGAAAATGGAATTAAATCGCAAGCATTTTTTGCGATTTTTATGCCCTGAACAGGGTATATTAAGTTTGTCACGATGTTTGTAACACCCAGAAGGAAGCGTCGGAGACCCTATAAGTATATATATAAATAATCACTATGTTGAGCTGAGTCGATTTAGCCATGTCCGTCTGTCCGTCCGTCCGACTGTCTGTCTGTCTGTATATATACGAACTAGTCCCTCAGTTTTTAAGATATCCTTTTGAAATTTTGCAAACGTCATTTTCTCTTCAAGAAGCTGCTTATTTGTCAGAACGACCGATATCGGACCACTATAACATATAGCTGCCATATAAACTGAACGATCGGAATCAAGTTCTTGTATGGAAAACTTTCGCATTTGACGATGTATCTTCACCAAATTTGGTATAGATTATTTTCCAAGGCAATAATGTAATCTCCGAAGAAATTGTTCAGATCGGATTACTATAGCATATGGCTCCCAAATACAAACCGAACGATCGGAATCAAGTTCTTGTATGGAAAACTTTCGCATTTGACGTGGTATCTTCACGAAATTTTACATAGATTACTGCTTAAAATAATAACATAATTTCCGAAAAATTTGTTCAGATCGCATTACTATAGCATATAGCTTCCATACAAACTGAACACATAGTTACTTAAAGAAATGCACCTGTGAAGGGTATATTAGTTTTTTCTTGTTTTTACAACTTTCGACGTGGATTAATTCGAAAATAGTGCATCGATTAACTTTGTGCAATTTTCGGAGATGAAGTTTCATCAATGATCAGTGTTTATCTATGGTATGGTGAACTTGAACGAAGTCATATCTCATTCCAAGACGAACTTCGTGAAGGACGTCCAAAATCAGTTGTTTTTCAGGAAAATTTTGATGCTGTTCTCAAACCGATATTGTAAGGTCATCATGTGATCTATTGTGAGATTGAAACATCTGTAGACATTTGTTGAGCCAACATACATACAATATAGCATGATTATTTGACTGTAAAAAATTTGTTTACCTTGGATCCCATTTAATTTGTCATTTGCTAAAAACAGGCTCGGGTTGATTGGTAAAGAGAAATGCTAAAAAATACGATTGCAGTGCTTCGAAACATGTCCATGAAATCGTGACGGGGATAAGTCGCGAATTTACGTGTTTGAGCATGAAGGTAAACAGCAGTTGAATACCTTATTTTTAAACCGGTACGTAAAAAATAAAATTTTCGACATCTTAAGAGGCGGTTGAAAGCGTTCAGAACGCATGCCTTGGATATACCTCAATCAGAATGTCAAAAGTACTTCGCCAATTGTTCCAAACATATGCCAAAGTGTATAGATCAATCCATTAAGGTATTTGATATTTATAAATCAATAAAGCGATTTACGATAATTAATATTTGTTTTTGTTCTCTAATCCCGAAATATAAAATATAGCCCTCGTATGAATATACTAACCAACATTTATTCGAAAATATGACTTTATTAAATCAAATTAGTTTTATTAGGGTGCACGTTAACGTTATAGTATTCGAGGTTTCAATAACATCAATAGTATTTTAGACCAATATGTTTTTTGGGATCCATCGTGTGTATATTTGGTAGGCCTACAAAGACATAAGTTTTTTTACGAATGCAGAAGCCCATGAGAATAAGTAAAAACTATTTAGAACCAAGTAAGGAAGAGCTATTGGCCGATATATACGATACAAGGTCACCCGGAAGTTAGAACATTTTTATATTAGGTATATGGGAGCTAATAGAAGTATTGACCCGATTCAACTCATTTTTGACATTCAGACATACTATTATCAGGAAAGTATTGTGTCCGAATTTCAATATTAATTCGGTAATAAGTCAACTTTAAGCTCTGGGGTCCACATACTCGGTACCCAAGGGCTTGAACAGTTTCTATTCAGTTTTGTAGCATTTTTGTCATAAGTTGGTGCACTTCAAAGGCAACGTGTTATCTCGTTATTAATTAATAAGAAACACCGGAAAGCAAAAAAATTTCTCCAATTTTCACACTGTTACATAGAAATGTGGGAAGAAGAATGTTAAGTACCAAATTCGGTCAGGCGGATCTCGAATTACATATGTGATTTCAACAAAAAGTGGGTGGCGCCGGCTCCTTTAAAACCCTCTTATACCATCTCGGTGGTGAAATTTAATGCCTCTAGCGTGTTTAGTTATTGATTTATCGCGCTTTTAGTTCACTCTTCATGTAACGGTACAGTTAAAAATCATCCATTTTCTCACTGTCGGTAGTAATTTTTATAATATTTGCATTAAGCGAAATTGGTTGTTAGGGTTTAGTGGTTTAGGAGATATGTTGATTAAACTTATTATAGAGCAGGGCCCCGCCCACCGATTAACCAGTACCAGGAGACATAAAACCAAAAAAATTGTTGTACTTTATTCCTAGTTATCGATGATACTATAAATTTTAATAAAATATTGCAAAAAAAATGTAATTTTTATTAAAGCACTCAGGAACAATTTTTCGGAAATTTTATTTGGAGTATTCTTAATAATTTCAAAGTGAAAGTATAGGTGTATGTCCATATTTACAAAGAACTAACTCGTTATGATTTTTCACTCTGCTGTAAATTTACAAATCCTCTGTTTCCTCTTCATACTTATAATTCTTCAAAACTCGCTAAACGTTGGTGGCATTTTGCTGATGATGGGATCATCTCTGCACCGATCGCGAGCGACTATGTAAAAAGATACCGCCAACATATGGAACATACAAGTAATACTCATATATTTCCCGTTAAATGTTACTTGTCAACGACTAAAAACACTTCAACATGCTGCTTACATAGTAGCGACAACAACAATAAACTTTTAAAAAGTAACAATAACAAAAAACATTTATATGTTTACAAGTAGTGGCAGTGTCAATTACCCCCTTCAATTGAGCTCCCATAGCTGCAATGACACACAGTGATCGCCAAAAAGAAACCAGAGCAACGCTAAGAAGCTCCATGTGTACATACAGGGGAATGGAAAGGAGCTAATGAGCCATCATTAATATAATTTACACCCGAATACGAGTATCATGAGCTGTCGTCGCACTTCACTGGAGGCATTCTGCGCATTCTGTGCGCTGTGGGCAGGAGAGGCGGGTGCTATGCGGCGTGAGGGCACGGTGATGTACTTAGCGGTTGCGTGCGCAAATTGTCAGCGAGATCAAAGCATTTCTCCATTATTTGTTTTAGGTTATTTCAAATAACAAATAGTGTCTACCGCAGCACGCAAAACAAGACAAGTCTCGAACGGAAAAACATTTAGAGTTGGGAGGATAAAGCGGGGTCGTGATAGTCTAGCGAAGCGATGTCCTTTGATGGAATGTTAAAAATTGCCACTTAAATATATGTATTTACATTACATATATAGTATGTAGTACATTTCTCTGAGCGCTTGTAGAGTTTTCGTTTTGCTGTTGCCAAGAGCAATCACTAATCATCGCGACAGCAACAAGATCATGTCAACAGCTGACACATTCTGTCAGACCAATTTGCAGAGACTGTGCCCGTGTCATGTTCGTCTCAGCGACTCAAGCCGTAGGTGTGCCACTCAGGAAGCCAATGTATATGTAAATGCTGGTACAATAACTCATACGATTTGTGAAAACATTCATATGTCTATATAAATACTTATTGGGTTGTACGCCTATAAGTAGATATGCGCAAGTAAATTTGCTGCTGCTACAAGCAGACTTGTCAGCGCCCCTGATGCGTCTACAATCTATATAGGGTATACTTATGTACGTATAAACATTGCACTTCGTTTTTTCCACGGTTTTCGAGTGCTCCCATGTCAAATCGTAAATTGAGTGCTCAACAACACACTGTCAAGCTGGCGCGTTGACGCGCACTCACTCACATTTACACGCTCACTCGCTTAATTGTCAGCTGCATTTCAAGCATAAAATGCCGATCACATTTCAAAGGCGCTGTTGCATCCACAAAAGAGTAATATAAATATATGCATATTTCCTCAACGGCGCTACCACCGCTGGCACTCTCTTAACGTGCTGAATGCTCTCTAAATATGCTACTGCACATAGTGGATTTCGGCGCTTCGAATGTGAGGGTGCTAAGTGTCCCGGTTGATTGCCATTATCCGGATGTGTCCACTTTACTCTTGTTGCTGTTGTTTGTTTGTTGCAGCACATTAGTGCGCTAATCAGATGTGACACAACATTTAAGTGGCTGTAAAAGTTTTAGAAATTCTCAGTAGTGACGTTCCTAAATGGCGCATAAATGGTCTAAAATTTAGATTTGGTAAAAGATTTGAAGTGCTATCAGTTGCACGTCGTTCTTACAGACTAAGAATTCTATTTAAGCCGTGTAATATAACTATATTATTGTCGCCATGGAATTATAAGGATCCGCAGCAAGTCGTGACTTCCGAAACTCTAATACATTGAAACGGATGAACGAGCATTCACAAGAGTTTCGGTTAAATTGGCCATTGGATTACAGAAATTTTAACATACATCTCTGGTAAGGTCTTTTTCCAGGTTTTTGTACGCCCTGGCCTCTCTGGTGAGGCATTTTTTTAAATACCCTAATCCTCTGGGCAGATTTCATAAGATTTTCTTTAACTCCGTTCTCTCTGCAATCAACCGTGAGATTTGTAAACATTTTTATACTCTCGCAACAAAGTTGCTAAGGAGAGTATTATAGTTTTGTACACATAACGGTTGTTTGTAAGTCCTAAAACTAAAAGAGTCAGATATAGGGTTATATATACCAAAGTGATCAGGGTGACGAGTAGAGTTGAAATCCGTCAAGCTGCTCAATCCCTCACTCCATCCGTCTGTCCGTCCGTGCAAGCTGTGACTTGAGTAAAAATTGAGATATCATGATGAAACTCGCACGTATTTCTTGGCTCCATAAGAAGGTTAAGTTCGAAGATGGGCAAAATCGGCCCACTGTCACGCCCACAAAATGGCGAAAACCGAAAACCTATAAAGTGTCATAACTAAGCCATAAATAAAGATATTAAAGTGAAATTTTGCACAAAGGATCGCATTAGGGAGGGGCATATTTGGAAGTAATTTTTTTGGAAAAGTCGGCGTGGCCCCGCCCCCTTAAAAGTTTTTTGTACATATCTCGGAAACTACTATAGCTATGTCAACCAAACTCTACAGAAACGTTTCCTTCAGGCATTTACATATACAGTTCAAGAAGAAATCGGATAATAACCACGCCCACCTCCCATACAGAGTTTATGTTGAAAGTCACTAAAAGTGGGGTAACCGACTAACAAAAAACGTCAGAAACACTAAATTTTACGGAAGAAATGGCAGAAGGAAGCAGTACCCAGGCTTTTTGTAAAAATTGAAAATGGGCGTGGCGTCGCCCATTTATGGACTAAAAACCATATCTCAGGAACTACTAATCTAATTAATTTTACAGCAAAATAAAAAAATACGTAAATGACGGATAATGAAATCTCGATTATCACTTTATCATGCGAGAATATAAAATGTTCGGTGACACCCGAACTTAGCTCTTCCTTACTTGTTTTTCAGTTTTAGATGCTTCAGCGTGCAAATACTTGGTAATAATCCTTCTAACCGCTCAGATTTTGTTAAAAATACTACAATACAAATTTGATACTTTCAAAACTTGCAAAATATTCGACCAATTTGAACAATTTTGATAAGCGGTATTAGCATTACAACCATTTAGCATAATTCGATAATGGATACCTCCAGGGTTTGTCCAAAAATTAGTAGGATTGAGTTCATTTAAAAAAATTTTAAATTCTTTAAAAACTTTAAAAATAGGCTTCTTCTGTGATGCAGCGCTGCCAGCGCGATTTCCAAGCATTGAAGGCGTCGCGGAAGATATTTCCGGAACCGAGGTGCATACTGCTTGGATCCTTTTTATCATCTCAAAATGCATTTCATACTCAATTTCTTGAGATCAATTCAGACTTCCACTCGCCGCAATTTCTGTTGTAAGCGAGACGTCACAATGTCATAAACCACAGATTTTGATAAATTTAACATCTGGACAATTAAACGAATACTTAGTCGAAGGTCTGAGCTCAAAATTTCGCGCACACGAGTCATATTGTCGGTGTTTGTCGAAGTCGCAGGTCTCCTAGCATGGTCTTCATCAGCAAACTCTTCCCGTCTTTCTAAAAAGGACTGGTGCCATCGAAACACACCACTTTTTGATCATATTGGGTTGTCAAATATCTCCCTTTCGCCTTTTTGTCTTTTGAATTTCGCGGCTATGTATAAAGCGCTACAGAGCTCGTATCTGGCAATACTATACATCTTTGAAAGGTCTTGACATAACTTACAAAACGACGCTATGCATGATTAGTTTGGATATTGCGTTCAACAGTTATAGACGTGTAAACATGGAGTTCACTAACGCCGAAATTCGGGCTATTTTAAAGTTTTCCTTCGTTAAAGGCAAATCCGATAAAGAAACTTTCCGTAAGATTAATGGTGTTTTGGGGGATATTACTCTATCACTTCGAACTGCGGAGGAATGCTTTCGACGATTCAGAGCGGGTGAAAATGACACCATGGATAAGCCAGCCGGCGGAAGACCTGTGACGACGAATACCGATCAAATCATGGAAAACATCGAGTTAGACCGGCATGTGGCATCTCGTGACATCGCCCAGAAGATGGGAGTTAGTCACCAAACCATATTAAACCATCTGCAGAAGGCTTAGTACACAATAAAGCTTGATGTTCGAGTACCACATGATTTGACGCAAAAAAACCTTCTGGACCGAATCAACGCATGCGATATGCTGCTTAAACGGAACGAACTCGACCAATTTTTGAAGCGGTTGGTGACTGTCGACGAAAAATGGATCACATACGACTTGGTCGAAGGCCGGTGAATCGTCTCAAACAGTGGCCAACCGGGATTGACGGCCAGGAAGGTTTTGCTGCGTGTTTGGTGGGATTGGAAGGGAATCATCCACTATGAGCTGCTCCCATATGACGCTTAATTCTACCATCTATTACATACAACTGGACCGCTTGAAGCTGGCGATAGATCAGAATTGGCCAACAGGAAGGGTGTAGTATTCCACAACACCAGAACACACACTTCGTTGATGACTCGTTAGAAACTACGGGAGCTCGGATGGGAGGTTTCATCGCATCCACCATATAGCCCGGACATAGTGCCAAGTTATTACTACTTGTTCCTGTCCATGGCCCTTGTTGGTGTAAAGTTGATCTCAAAATAGGTCTGAGTTCTTTGCAAATAAGGAGTCCCCTCCTTCTTCTTTCTGCTAAAAGATATAATGAAGTTGTCGTCTAGATGGAAATAGATTATCGAAACGGCGTATATTTGAACTAAATCCGATCACAGTAACACTTCTTATAAAGCATTGAATAAAGATCAAAAAAGCGGAAGGGAGATATTTGACAACCTAATATCAAACGTCTCTGTCGCAGATTACTCGAGTGAGTATACAGAATTTAATCGCGTACCTCTGCTCTAACGAACGCTGCATTTTCGGCTTGCATCAAACGTTTATCCTGACTCTCCAAGTGCTCGGAGACAATTGACTAGCCGCTCGTTCGTTAGCTAGGAAAGCCCTCTACCGAATCCAGTCGGCAAGCGCACGCTTTGAAGTGCAGTCGCGGCGGAATAAAATCCGTCCTATTATTTTCCGGACAAACCCTGTATCACCACCCGTTTTCTTATACCCCATATATCAGTCAATATATAATAGTTACCTTAATAAAAAAAAGTAAGAAATATCCTTTTGATAGACTATAGACTGACTATAGTTAACTTCATTGGAATTTAATTGTATAACATCTACCGTATCTACTAACAATATCTCCAGTATCCGTTTTGTTTAATCGCATTTATTTGAAAATTCGGTGGAACTGAATTTCCACCATCCATTTAATTATCACTTTCTTATTACATAAGAGAAGTAAAATTACGTGCTAACTCAGATAGATTTCGTGATGAAGAAAAATGTTGTAATCTTAAAAGTGCCACAGAGTTGACAGCTGACGCACGTCTCAAGGGAGCACTGCGCATATCGATAACAGTGCACACAACTTAATTGTAACTCAAAGCATTTAATGTCATTTGTAAGTATGACTTCGAAAACACGGATTAAATAACTCATGAGCCAAATAGCATTTGAAAACTACTCTCAACGACATATCCTCCGTCGGGATATTCGAAAATGGGAAAAAAGGAAGTACTCGTATTTTTAGTTACAAAGGCAATGACATCCAAAGTAAGTCATTCTGCGAGTGTATATGTAAGTATGTATGTAAGTGCTTGTGACTATAAATATTCACATACACATTAGTCTATTTATTGCTTTCAAGTATATATTTATATATGTACATATGTATGTATGAAAGAACACTCGTACACGAAGAAGTGTTTAGCTCATTTCGCTTTGCAAAGCGGCGGAATGAGTGTCATTCAAAATGATCGCTTCAATTGATGAGGGAGAACAACAACGCCAATGTAATTCATACACAGAGATGCGGTGACGGAAATTTGTTTAACATTTTAAATTTTGCGTAACGAAAAACGTCATATTACAGATAATTCATATCAACGACGAGAACCAAGGCAACAACAACCGCTGCACCTACAACCGCTGGAAGTGAATAGCAAAAGGCCCCCACTAAGAACTATCATGTTCTTTATGTATGTACATATGTGATGTAAGTATGAAAAATGCTTTCGTCTGTTTACAATGAAAAATAATTAAGCGTTACGGAAGCAGCGGAAAAGACGAAATTATGAATTTCCACTATTCCATCTCATTTCTGTGGGTGTTTGACGATCAAGGCGTCACCGCGCCGAGCAGTGACAATGCAGCGATCGTTAAAACATCTCACGCTCGGTGTGTGCCAAGAAGGATTAAGTTGAGCGACAACTGCCAGCGGAGCGAAGCGTTTTTAGTTTTTTTTTGAAAAATGTGCAATAAATAATGCATTTCTATCAACCATAAAATCTCCATATATTTTTTACTGTCTCTTTCTCTACGGCGTCTTCGCTCTTTGATATCCTGTGCGTTAGGCCTTCTTAGCTTAATAAATTATTTTGTGTAAGTTTAGTTGTATAATTATAGTGCTTATGGTTGTAAGCTTTTGCACATAAATATTTGGATAATAAAAATGATTTTAAAGCTTGCTGTGGAATTTGACCTTAATGGTTTGCATTTTATGCGCATTCTTGAAAGGAATGCAATAAAATAATCCACATTCATTATGCTGTAATGGAAATTATTCAGCAGCTTATTTTCGGCGAAATGGAAACACACCGCAAAGCTTAAATGCATACAGAGATGCAGATATACATTGTAAAAAAAAACATCTGGAAATTGTAATTAAATTTTCCGGGTAAATGATATTTCAAAAAAAAAATTTTTTGCAAAGTTGGTAGGATTGTACTTAATTACTATGGCAACTACATATGAGCGCGATCAGTCAACCCATCTGATTACAGCAGCTGCTTAAGTCAGCAAACCTCGGTATATAAAAATACCGAACAAAGAATTTGTCTCAAATTTCAAACCAAATTTCGTATGCGGAATCGTTGCGAATATTATGCTTACTGTGATTACGTTTTATCAAAACCACAAGCCTGCGAGTGGTACGAAGCCTTCAAAGACGAGATCGTTGAAGACATGTCTCGTTCTCGACGACCTTCGACCTCTTCAACTGATAAAAATATTAAAAAAAATAAGGTTATGGTGCTTAAAAGTCGTCAAGCAAGTGTTAGAAAGATGGCTAGAGAGCTCGAAATCTATCGCGAATCTGTTCGAATGATTTTGGTGCATATTTTGGGTATTAAACGGGTTTTTGGTCGATTCGGCCCTATAAAGCTGAATTTTTTTCTAAAAAGAGAGTTCCAGATTCATGGAGAACATTAGAACTGCCAATTGGTTTGATCCCTCCGGCCCTATACATCTTCACCTGCATTGAAAAGAAAGGATGCCATAGTAAAAACTGTACTTATACTATACCCACACTATACCATATTAATATGGTATACTATACCATACTACTATAGTGCCATAGTGAAAACTGTACTTTTCCTTGATTTTGTGATAACAGCTCACCTGTGTAATTCTTATCAATGATTAGTATCTCTAATTAATGTACACACCTGCGATAACCTAAATTACATAGTTACCTTTATTCCCGTTTTGGCGCCAATGGCCGTTAAAGGGTGACCTATAATTTTGCAACGTCTTTTTCGCCTATTTCCACACCCCCGGTGGGGGCTTGGCGCCAATTATAATTTCCCTGAAAGGCCTTCGGATCCACTAACCGGTGTAAATTTTTTCATCCAACTAGCTCATATACCTTAGCCCCTAGAACGATTACAAGGTTAAAAAAGAGGTAGGATTTTTATAAAAAAAAAAAAAAAATTGTGAACACTATTGCCACGTCCCTGGTGAGGATAGGGGAGAGTTTTATGGTGTTTCTGAAAGGTCTAAGCATCCACCAGCGAGTCCAATTGTTTTGATCTCACCGGCCCCACACCTCCTCACCTGTAATGAAGAGAAAGGGTGCCATAGTGAACACTGTACTTTGCTTTGTTTTTGTGATAACAGGGGTGTAATGAATCGGAAATATATTATGCTTTTTAAGTTAATGCAAATATCGGTTTAAGTAGTTATGGACCTCAACTTCCAGCTTGATAATGAACTCAAATTTACTGGATATGAGTTAAAAATAACAGTTAAATAATAATATTAATAAAGAAATACCTTATTCAAGTCAAGAGCCGAGCGTAACCTAATAATTGTGTGGAACTTTAATTGAAGTTGGATCGAAATTTTAAATATTCACATATTCGTATCGAATTGTGGTTCTTAGTATAGGTTTGTTATGTATTACAAAGTTGTGGTGATAAAAAGTCTCAATTTGATCAATGAAATTTTATTCTTTGACTCGCCATTCCATCTTTATATCTCTTCAAGTTGTCTTTCACGCGGATGATGGAAAGCAAGTATTATTTTCAAGTAATATACATTTTAGTTATAGCGATCTTTCAACTTTTCAATAAAATTTTGCTCAAAATAGAATTTACTCCGGCCAATTTCTTTTCTCCCACCATTCTCTAGAGATCTGAGCACGGAAAAAGTCACTTGGGGTGTGTGTTGTTTAAAATAAAACAATGTGAATCGCCTTTCTTATAAACTCTTCTTCCTTCTTTATAATAAAAAAGTAAAATATCATTTTTGTTCAACAAAATGAAAAATAAAATCAAAGGAACTGGAAAATTTTGAGTACCATTTTTATTTTCAAAAATTATTTGTCAAGTTTTTAATTTATTTGCACAACGAATTGATGTAAAACCCTAAGTAGTCTAGAAATCTCAATTAGCTTAAAAAGTAGTTTTGCATAAATGTAGTATGTGTAGTTGTGTGCGCGCTTAATTATAGACAATCGTGTGCCATGAATGCGCTGGTATATTGATCTTTATCTCGCCGCGCACACTGTCAGTCAGCAGCACATCGACGGCACGGCTTTCGCTGCAATTTAAATAAAAATGTATTAATAAATAAAATACAAACTTTCTGCATAGACAAGATTTGTGTCTTGAAGCACTTAAAACTATTAATTAAATAAGGAGCTGATTTTTGTTGATTAAAACAAAAAGTAGCACACTAATGCTCAACTTAGCAAAAGTTTCACTAGAGCTTTTCAACAACAAAATACTGCTTACAAAAACAATAATTGTAAATATAAAATTCGGAGCAGTATTTTTTTGAATATACGCAACCAAATAGTGTTTAGTATTCTCCCGATGTCTGAAACTACCGCGCTGAATTCGAAATTGAAAAAAAAAAAAAAATTTTAAGCGCGAGTTCACGTTTTTGTTAAAACTTGAAGAAAAGAAGCTCTTTTATGCTTCGTGTAATACTGGATTTCGGCACTTCGCTCATTTTGCTTTACTTCACATTTTATTCAAAAACAACCCAGCCAAAGTGAGAGCACTTTTAAGAAAATATTGCAATTTAATGACAACGGAATGCACTTATAGATGGAGGCATGCCAACATATCAAGGGCGCACGTAAGTACGCCGAATATTAAGGAGTATATACATATGCATGCATGTTTGTTTGTGCATTGCATAAGTACAGAAGTGTGTTAATGCTTCGCATCTTAATTGCATTTTAATAAACTCGTCATAAAAGTGTGTTAACATTGAGTTAAGTAGCAATGCAACAACAGACAACGAGCAACAAATGCGTTTGAAAATAAATTGGGTTCGAATATAAAAACAAAGACGCGTGGCAAACATACCCACTGCTATATAAATCGACTTTTAAACACTTAGGAGTACGTAGACATACATACTTAAATATGTAATGACACACATACATACCTATTGAGCAACACCACAGCGATGCGTTGATCGGGCCGCTTGAAAGCAACCACCTCCACAGTCACGCTCAACATTCTCGCCTCAATACGCACCGAACCCTCGGGCAGGAATTTCGAAAAGTGACCCATGCCGTAGAATATCGGCTGCTTGTATATCTCAGCGCGATCTGTTAAGAAAACGTCGGATTTCAAACGAAAAAAAAAAACTTTCACTTAAATATGCGCACTTACTTGTGGCATTCACAATCACCGCCGCGTCCACAAAATTATTCACGTAATTCGGCCCACCTTGCTCATCTAAAACGATATTCCAATCGATCCAGCCATTGTAGGAATGTTGCAGGTTGTGCAACATATCACGTGCGTACTGTTCACCCCGTTCCCATGAACCAAGTTCGGGTCCATGGGTTTGCCATGGCTTGTCTCCTATTGAGGATTCTGTATTCAGCACAATTTTGCCTGGCAACTGCGCAACTGTTAAATCTACTAGATTGGGTGCAAACATTTCATCCCAATACCAATGTACCGCTAAGCCATCCAGGTAGTTAAGAACACCTGGGCGTGTGCGATTCATCTTAACAGAAATAAAGCAGTGAGAGGTTAGTTTAAAAATATAAGCAATGTACATACATATATACTACGAGTATAAGTGAATAAAAGACTGGAGAGTTACAGGTCACTTCCAAGTATGGACTCGAGAGAAGTCTGGATTTTAATAATAATTTTTTTATACAGGATCCGAAAATATGGATTTTGCTTAATAAAAGGTCAAATTATTTTTATTTTATACAAGAAAGTTTAAGTCGATATAGATGCCTGATTTTACCCGACTGGATAAGGAAAGAGATGAGAACTTTTTCAAAAGTTACTTATAAACAAAAAGTTCTCATTTTTGTTGTTAAAGTCAGTTTATGAGAAGCTTGTTAAGTTTAAGTTTGATTGAACATTTTACATTCACATACTCACTTGAATAAACCACGAAGGATAGGAATATCGTTGATCGTCATTTCCGAATATCAGAACATTTTTGAATTTGGATTTTCGAATTGTAGGTCCAAGGAAGTCATTCAGCCAAACTGCCTAAACAAGTGTAATTTACAACAAATTGTATATGTTAGACTTTGGGATAAATGTCATCATATTTTTAAAAAATACCTGGTTCCTTGGTATCCAACCAAGGCTCATGAAGTGCACGAAAAAGAAAAAGGCGATTCCGTTAAGCGGCTCATTGCCAGTTGATATGGCCCATATTGGCATATTTTTAGCATCCATTAACTCTATAAATCTGCAAAGAGAAGAATATTCAAACATGTTTACAGTTATAATGGATGTTCGAACATAACAATCCTTTCTTTGAACATTTATAGGATATTTATTTAGTTATAGGTATACAGGTACGTATCTGAATCGTCCACGCAGAATGAATCAACTCAACTTTTGGGTATTTCTAAAGCAGATTTTGAGATGAAGAACTATTTTTTATCACTACCATGGCACCGGAAGAGGTAATTTTACCTTCTGAAGCCTTAGATTCTCACGACAGTCTGGTCTAAGTAATCGGAACGGACCCGCATTTTTACCAGACTAAAGACTGTCAACTTGCCACCATTCTTCGAAATTACTTCAGCAATATTTTCTGCCCTACAATAACAACATCTACATGAAGGACTCACTTTTATGACTACCTTGACCCTGGATGAGGCAATTAAACCTTCTGAAAGCAATATATGTATTATGTGTATATAATATACCAACTCACCTCAGATGATAATCAGCCCAAGCCTGATAATATTCAGTCTTCAACAATCCTATGCCTGACCACTGTCCGTTCGTCTTCATCCAAGTTGGCGAACTCCAAGCCACAGCCATGATTTTTAAGTCGTCCAAATCGGATACTGATTTTAAACGCTCCATTTGTTGGACTTTAATTTCATCGCGTGGATCTAACTTTTGAAAATTTGAAAGTTTGGGATCATCACGAGGCTCTTCATTATAAGCCCAAGGTGCAAGATCAAAATCACAGCCACCGATTGGGGTGCGTAGCATATTGAAGCCGATACCATCCTTATGATAATATGATCTGCAGTAAGCGAATTGTAATTTCAATATTATTTGTTTCGAAAGCTTTAGAAATGTCACTTGTTCAAGTAATTGAAGCGTACTTATAAATGTGATCTTGAAGCTTCTGATCCAATTGTCCCAATAAATGTGAAACCGTACCGGTGAATGCACCACCAAAGCCTGTAATTTTTTGATATTCCACTGAGCGATTCACTCGTAATTTGAGCGGATTCTTCACTGTAAATCTGGAAGTTAAAACTGTGATGAACACTCTTTAATAAAAAAGTGAAAACGAATTTCTAAATACAAAACTTACGTTCGCTCGTATCGATCAAAAGCTGTGCAAAAGTTTGTCGACTATCGACGATCACCGCTGAATTTTCGAAATCGCCGTTGCTTTCATTTAAACTTGTCTCTGCATTTGTTTTTGTGTTGATTTCGCCAAAGCTCAACTTACTTACAGCAAAGCGTAGGCCTTCCTGCGAGGGGGGTTGGTGGGTGTGTAAAAAAAATAAGAAAGTTTTACATAATATAAGAGAGTGGAAGTGAAAAAGAGAGCAAATTAATTATGATTTTCTTTTAATTTCATATAGTATAACATTGGCTGGTACCTTGCTTGAAGAAATTACTACAAGCTCGTTTGAGCTGGGCTGGGGATTCTCTAAATAATCGCAGTGATCCGCCGTGCAAACACACACTAAGCCGTACTTGGTCCGTCGGGGTGTACAATCACTGCTTGCATTAGCTAAAATTATAAAACCACTTGAATAATTATATTATCAAACCTTTCTTTTCATATTTTCAATATCTTTACCAGCAAATTTATCGTAGTTGAAACTTAAGACCAATAAAAATAATATTTTATAAATCATTTTCACACTTCCTTTGCTTTTTGTATGATTCATTAGTTTCGGCGCAAACACGTCTTCACTCGAAAAACGTCGATATCTGAATAATTGTGAACAAGCGATTCGTACAACCCACACTCGTTCGCAATTCAATACCTACTGGCGTCACAGCTCTCTCAGGCGGCTATACGTTGGCTTATCAATTCATTATCTCTACGTTTGTTATTATTATTTTACACACTTTCCGCTTCGCTCACCTTTACATTTTTGTATTTATTTGTTTTAATGGTTTTTGTTTTGATAACCTTTTTCGTGCTGGAGAGTAATATGGTTAGCAGGTATTCGGGTTCGTTTCATTACGCTAGCGATACTTTTTAAAATTAACGACTAAAACACTTACGGCGAGTACTTTGATGGCGAGAAAGTTAGAACACACGTTGAATATGATTTCGCTCGCATAATGCTTGTTTTTAAATATTTATACCTAGATAATTCGTTCTTTAAACATATCTATGTATTATCAGAGATGTTAACGCCTTAAAAATACTTTTCATAAAATTTGCCGGAAAGTATTCGGGAGCCTTCCGTTGATTAGTTGAATAGAGAGATCATCCGTTCCCATCACCATTACGAAACTAGTTTTTAAATTATACTCGTATATGTATGCTCGCGGTTACGCCTAGCAATCAGTTCCCTATTAATTAAATATGGCTGGTTTTGGTCTATCTATCCACATTGTTCCGAAGCAATCTTGCGGAATACCAATTTATGTCCTATTATCATCCATGGCTTTAGCAAATATTTAATATATTTTATAATATTCTTGGACTCTGTCCAGTTTTTATGATGTACTACTGTAAAAATAAGGTGACATTTGAATTTAAACTGCGCGCGTCGAAGGATTTGGAGAATTATTTTTTTTTTTTAGGTTGGTTGTACTGTCTGCATAAATGTGACTTATGTCAATTGTCATGTCAAAATATTCATTAGTGTTTGAGATACGTGTCGTTTTGTGAGCTGCTAAAAGTGAGTTTTTCGTTTTTTGCGATGTCGAAATTTGTTGAGCAAAGAATTTGCATTAAATTTTGTTTAGGGAATCAATTTTCTACTGCGGCTACGTTGAGGATGGTGCCGAAAGCCTTTGGTGATGAGGCTATGTATGTCTAAAAAAAATGTTTACAAGTGGTATAGTGAGTTCCAAGCCGGCCGTGAACGTGTCGAAGACGAAGAGCGCCCAGGGCGGCCATTAACCTCAACCGACGAAGCTCACGTTCAACAAATCAAAGATTTGGTGTTGAGAAACCATCGATTAACAATTAGAGACCTTGCTGATGAAGTTGGCATATCGAAACGCTCAGCCAATACCACTTTGAAGAATGTTTTGGGCCTCAAGCGCGTCAAATCTCGACAGGTACCGAAAACATTAAATTTGTTGGAAAAAAGGCGTCGCGTTGAAGTGTGTGAAACTATGCTTTCCGACTACCAGGGTGTCATGAAATATATTATAACTGGCGATGAGACTTGGATCTATGCTTACGACTCCGAAACAACCGATCAATCGAGCGAATATTGTGCCAAAAGAGAGCCGAGACCAAAAAAATCGCGCCAAAGTCGCTCAAAAATCAAGGTCATGTTGACTGTTTTCTTCGATTATCGTGGTGTTGTGCATTATGAATTTCTTCCCACCGGTCAAACAGTCAACAAGGAATATTATTTGAACGTTATGTGTCGTTTGCGTAACGCTATCCGCCTAAAAAGTCGGAATTGTGGAAAGACAATTATAGGTTTTTGTATAGTATATTCACATCTTTGCCCAACGATCCTAATGATTGCTACGTTAAATATTTTCAAGCTGTTAAATTTCTTGAATTTATATTTTGGAATACAGTTATCAGCTTTTAAAGATCTTTTGAATGGCGCCTAAATGCCGTAGTTCTGATGTAAACACTTTGTGATCCTTCAGTTTACATTGCACTTATATTCTATAGATCCGAAATCGGTGTTTCGAAATTATGAATCGTTGCTTAGGAAGAAAATTGCGTGTGAAAAATTTTAGATCGATATCTTAAAAACTGAGAGATTAGTTCGTATGAACACAGACGGACATGGCAATTCGGCGCGGCGCGCTGATCATTTAAACAAGACTAAATTGCTCTTAATATTATTAATTAACGAATATGGAAATTCTCAAAATCAAATGTTGCCGTAGCTGTACAGTTCCAGCTCTCTTAAAACTACAATGTTAATAAAAAAAAACAATGAAAAATTACTTTGTGAAAAATTTTCCCGCCATCATTTAAGTCATGAAAACGTTAACTGAAATTTCCGTAAGCTTATATAGTATAATATATATTTGAGCGACATATGCTCTATATAATTATATCTTATATACTATATGTATATAATATAAAAAAATTTTAACTAATAACTTGTTTATTTATAAAAAATGTGAACTATAAAAAAGATCAATTATAAATAATGGTATGAATTGATTTCCGAGGTATATTAATCTTAATTGAGCCTTGCTTTGTATCCCAAACCTCAACGTTGACGCTGGCGTAACCACTGAAAGTTAAAAACGAACCCATTAATTACTAATTCAATATCAGAGTCATATGGATGCATTCTACGAACCTATTGAAGATGACAAGAGCCACGCTGCCATCCGGTCTTAAAAAGGCAACTGTATCCACATTGACGTTTGTACGCTCTGCAGCGATACGAGTTAAACCCTTTCCCGGGTATGAACTTTGAGAAATGACCCATTGTATAGAACATTGGTTGTTTGTAAAACCCCTTTGAGGTCTGGAAGTGAATCATACTTAATAAAAACCAAATTCATTAAAAATAATACTAAAAAAACACTTTACTTGTCATATTAGCAACTAAACGGAGCATCGACAAAATTGCTCACATAATTTGGTCCGCCCTGTTCATCCAAAACTATGTTCCAGTCGATCCAGCCATTAAAATCGTGCTGAAGATTTTGCAGAAAATTACGTGCAAACTTCTCACCACGTTTCCAGGAACCCAAAATGGGTACAGCTGACTGCCATGGCTTATCACCGATACAGGATTCTGAAACAAGCAGTATTTTGTCAGGCATTTCTTTGCGAACGTCGTCAATGAAAACAGGCCCCAACATATCATCAAAATACCAATGCACCGACAGCCCTGTGAGATAATCCACAGAATCGGAGCGCATGGCTTTCATCTGTTAAAAAAAATGTGTAAGCATTGCATATAAAAAAGTTTTATGAAGTTTAGCGTGATACTCACCATTTTGAACCAAAATGAGAAGGTGAATCGTTGATCATCATTTCCGAATATAACCAAATCTTGGTATTTGGAGCGTACAGTAGGACCCAGATTATCAGATACCCATACCGCCTATTAATAAAACAAGTGTTAAATATTTCCTAAAATCTGATCAAACTTTCAGAGCTCAAGTTTTCACTATAAGACATTTTTCGGTAGAAAATATACCAAAGTTTTAATTCGAGCTAAGCATTTATTCCATAAGTGCACATACAGAGAGATAGTGTTTCATATTTACCTGCTTCCTTGGTGTCCAACCTAAACTCATGAATTTTGCAAACATTGCTAAATATACACCGTTTGATGGCTCATTTCCGGTCGATATGGCCCAAATGGGTAGCCCGGCCTTTTCCCAAAGCTCAAGCCAACGTACATGATAATCAGCCCACGTCTGATAGTATTCTTCCTTCAAGCGACTCATTCCAGTCCATTTATTGTTGGTTTTCATCCATGGTGGAGGACTCCACGCAGCGCCTTTGATACGCAAGTTTTCCACGTTAGTTACCAGCTTCAAACGTTTAATTTGTTCAATTCGCTTTTCATCTCGTGGATCTAATTGTGTGAAATTGCTGAGGGTAGTATCGTTTTCGGGCAGTTCATTGTACGCCCAGGGTGCCAGGTCAAAGTCACAACCACCGATTGATGTGCGCATTAGATTGAAGCCAATACCGTGTGGGGAGTAGAATGATCTGATAAATAAATTGTGACATAATTTTACAACTCATTTGAAAACATTGTATTAGGAGGGAGCTCATACTTATATATATGATCTTGTATATCTTGTGACAAATTATCCAAAATGTAACTAACGGCACCGGTAAACGAACCACCAAAACCTGTGATGTTTTGATAATGCTTCTCACGATCCACTTGAATGGTCACCGCACGAGGGGCCGCTGAGAGAATATTAAGTAAATGCAAATAAATATGAAAGATTATGTATTTAAAAAGAACTGCCGAAATTTGGGGAATTAGTAATAAATTTTTGAAAAATTATTATGTTTAAAAAAATTAAATATTTTAAATTTTGAAAAGTTAAAAATTATTTTTAAATTTTATTTTTAAAATTTTTTTTAAACCCTTTTTCAAAAATAGTTTTCTCTTGGGTGGCGTTCTCCAGGCTCTCATTGTAGTCAACAACATTTAGTAAAGTCAGGGAAACATTGATCGCACCGCTTGTAGGGGTCAAAACGCAGACCAGGGCCCAAAAATTAGATTTCAATTAAACAAATATCTTTTTACGAGTAACATGATGCGATTATTTTGCTTAATTAACCTAAGTCAGTATAGCAAAATAGTAATAGCCTGACGATTATTACGACAAAAGCAACAGACGAAGTTTGTATTAATAATTTAAAAGCTACCGATTTTCGAAAAAAAAAATTTCAGAAAAACTTTAATGTTGAAAAGGCAAGACGGCATAGAAATTAATGCTTCAAAAATGCTTTCAACTAACTTTTTAAATTTAAAAAAGATTACAAACAGCTCCGAGTAACCATATTATATATTAAATTTATTATTTTAATATTTTTCCCACACATTAGAACCAATAAGGACGTTGTATTTTGTTTTGGAATACGAGGTTTGACAATAAAGTAATGAGACTGATTTTATTGCCGCGCTTGTGGTAAACCTGTAAACCTTGAAATTTCCTTTCTCTTTTTCCGGCATCCCTCCCCTTTCCATTGATATATGTACCATCGCTCTAGCTTGTTTAAGTTCGCCTGCTGCGTCAAGTTGAGCTGACGTGTGTTTGTAGTGCTCGTCACGAAAATGGAAAAACGAAATCAAGAGCAACGCGTCGCGATAAAATTTTGCGCCAGATTGGGCAAAAGCAGCTTCGGAAACGTACGCTAAAATTGTAAGAGGGGTATGGTGATAGTGCCAAAAAAAGCGCCAAAGCTCATAATGGTTGTCTTCGCGCGGCCCCCGCCCGAAAAAACCTCGCATGAGCAAGTCGAAGGTGAAAACGATGATTATTGCATTTTTTGATAGCCGTGGAATCGTCCACAAAGAATTTGTTCCACCGGGGAAAACGTCAATCAAGTCTACTATTGCCAAGTACTCTAAAGATTGGGGAAAACGAGTCAACAGGGTGCGCCCAGACATCGCTCGTAACTGGATACCCTTTATCAAGACAACGCGCCGTGCCACACCGCCCTCAGCATGTCCCAGTAGTTGGCCTTTTAAAGGGATCGCCATGTTGCAATATCCCCCTTATTCGCCCGACATGTCAACCCCGTGACTTTTTTTGTTTCCTACAACAAAATCGGTGGTCAAAGGCACCCATTTTGAGTCGATTACGGACATCCAGGGGGGCCGGGGCCCGACATCCCAGTCGAAGCGTTCCAGAAATGTTACGAAGCATGGAAAACCCCGCTGGAATCGCAGTATAGCTGCCCAAGGCGACTAATTTGAAGTAGGGTGGCAGAGTGGTAGAATAATTTTCAAATATACAGTTTTTATGGAATCAGTCTCATTACTTAATTGTCATACCTCGTATAATCAGTTCAGCTGATAAAATAATATGTAAACGAAAAAAAGAATAAAATCAGCAAACATAATCTTATTCATCACAGAATCCTTCATTGAAGAATTTATAAAATAATAATAAATTTCTGAATTTTACCTTTGAAGAGGAGACAATGACAAACTCATTTTCATTCTCCGGTGATGGATTTTCTAAATAGTCACAATAGGTGGCGTTACAAACACAAACTAGACCAGCTGGATATTCCCTCAATGCGCATGGAGTGCTTGCTTGACTTGATAGAGCTGTAATTAGTAGAGTAGTGGAGAAGATAATCTTAGCAAAATTAATTCATGAATAAATTGAGAGTCAATCAAAAGGGAGATTAGAGTACCCTTAATGTCGCCTTACATCTGATGGTCTTCACTTCACTTACTTGACTCGAATAAAGAAAGTATATATGTATGTATATAGTATGTATAAATACTTACCTACAAAACCTGCTAAAAAGCATAGAGCAAGTAAGTTCCTTAAAGAACCTTGTGCATCCCTCATTTCGATATTATTTTTATTAAGAGGAAGTCTGCTTGTTTCCCCAATGCCTTTAACACACCTACTAATCGAATCGTAGTCCAAATCCAATGCTTAATCCCTTAAAATTATAATCATCTCCATACCATCTTATCAACAAATCGAAGTAATCATTACTATGTACTTTATTGCACTGAACCATGTGTACTAATAATGTACTTGTGTTCACACATACATACATATGCCTATTTACGGTACCTTATTGCCTTATTGGTTTATGACATTTTGAAAGGGTGTGTCTTTACCTCTTAAAAATTTTCACATGTTTGGTAGAATTTTTCTAAATAGAAGGTTTTCGAGTTTAAACTGCCTCTAAATACTATAAGTAGGAGTTGATGTTTTTTACCTGCCTAAGTAAAGTAATTGAATATCCTTTCAGATTTTTTTTCTATGACCATATTTT
The DNA here is from genome assembly GCA_027475135.1 of Bactrocera correcta. Classification (NCBI taxonomy): domain Eukaryota; kingdom Metazoa; phylum Arthropoda; class Insecta; order Diptera; family Tephritidae; genus Bactrocera; species Bactrocera correcta. Next base: position 17,565,921 of record CM050325.1, read on the forward strand.
TGAGTTTAAAAATATAACTTTGTTTACAAAAATTTTCTGTAGAACTTGTAGTTATTTTCAAATTAAATTGAATAGGTATGAAGCCATAGCTACATAGTATTTTCAAAACTAGTCAACCATCAAGCGTAAGCCTTGGAGCATATATTTTAGGAGAAAGTTAAGCTAATGTTCGTACTCGAGTTAAGAACAGATTTATTCACTTAACATGTTTCGAAAGTAATGTTTCGGCGGGGTCTCTGCTTGTTTTCACACATCGCATACCAGGAGATAAGATTTCCAATTAAGAAATACCAAATTAGAACTTCAAGCGAAGTTATATTGCTGGTGCAAATTACTACCCAAATGTACTTTCATGTAAAATTTATGATACCTACTGGCTTCAATGATGCTTTTATCTAGCGTAATTAAATAGTTTTCATCAATTGCTCGTCGAGTTACTACTTTCCAGGGTTGGGTATACCAAAGACGGTCGGTGTAAATATATTAAGACCTATATTAATGTATAAATATTTAAATGTTTCAAATAGTGTATTAAGTCACATATTAATTTCTTTTTAAAATAGTGGAAGATTTTATTTCCTTTGGAAGAGAAAAGTAGGGTTAAGCATTCTAAAAGTTGATCAGAAAAGCAATAAAAAAACGAGTTAAGTGTTTCCATAAATTTAATCAAAACAATTAAACTTCCGTGCAGCTGCCGGCAATAAACGAACTGATATTGATCGCAAAGCTTACTTGCAAATTTCCAATTACTCACAGAACACTAGAAATGTTTCACGCCAGAATTTTAGGACTGCATTCGGCAAATTTCTTCACATACTTTTTTTTTGAAATAAAATAAACATTATATGAAAAATTACTGCATTTATTTCATTTATATGCAATACATAAAAGTCGTAGTTATATATATATATTTTTTAATACAAATTATAAACAACATTTTTTTAATTTTTAATATTTTGCTTTTCGTTGATTGCGATTATTTCGTTAATTTGCACACAAAATATCAAATATTTATGTACGAGTGTTAATGTACGTTCGAATCAGAGACGGCACCAATTCGATAAAGAAACGGAAAAGACAGTTCTATTAAGACGGAGAAGATAAGTCAATTCGCCATGATAAGCAAAATTGTTTAATCAATATCTATTTTGCTATCATCCGCACCGCAATTCCTCAATAGATTAAAGATACGATCAGTTGAAACAAATTACTAAAATGTTTTGATTTTTTTATACCCTGAACAGGGTATATTAAGTTTGTCACGATGTTTGTAACACCCAGAAGGAAGCATAGGAGACCCTATAAAGTATATATATAAATGATCGGTATGTTGAGCTGAGGCGATTTAGCCATGTCCGTCTGTCTGTCTGTCTGTCCGTCTGTCCGTCTGTCTGTATATATACGAACTAGTCTCTCAGTTTTTAAGATATCCTTTTGAAATTTTGCAGACGTCATTTTCTCTTCCAGAAGCTGCTCATTTGTCGGAACGGCCGATATCGGACCACTATAACATATAGCTGCCATATAAACTGAACCAAATTTGGTATAGATTATTTTCTAAGGCAACAATGTAATCTCCGAGGAAATTGTTCAGATCGGTTAACTATAACATATAGCTGCCATACAAACTGAACGATCGGAATCAAGTTCTTGTATGGAAAACCTTCACATTTGACAAGATAAATTCACGAAATTTGGTATATATTATTTTCTAAAGCAACAATGTAATCTCTAAACTTGTTCATAACGGGTTACTAGAGCATATAGCTTCCATACAAACTGGACACATAGTTACTAACAGAAATGCACCTGTGAAGGGTATTTAGCTTCGGTGCAACCGAAGTTAACGTTTGTTCTTGTTTTTATTTAATATTGATGAAATGAATAAAAGACACAAATATATACAAGTATATTGTGCCCAAAAAATAAGGTGACATTGTATTTATTTTGAAAATTCTTTATTTATTCTGCCAAATCATTTTCATCTCCTTCAAAGTAATCCCCTCCCGATGCAATGCACTTATGCGAACGAATTTTCCAATCTTCGAAACGCTGGTTGTAGTCACTTTCCGGGATGGCCTTCAGTTCCGCCTTCGCTGCGGCTGGAATCTCCTCTATCATATAAAAGCGGTGTCCCCGGAGCGGTCTTTCGAGCTTGTTGAACAGCCAGAAGTCGCACGGTGCCAGATCAGGTGAATACGGTGGTTGCGGAACGATATGAGTTGTGTTTTTGGCGAAATGATCACGAATTAAGAGTATGGGATGGTGCATCATCGTGGTGTAAAAACCAAGAATTATCTTTCCACAATTCCGGCCTTTTTAGGCGGATAGCCTTACGCAAACGACGCATAACGTTCAAATAATATTCCTTGTTGACTGTTTGACCGGTTGGAAGGAATTCATAATGCACAACACCACGATAATCGAGGAAAACAGTCAACATGACCTTGATTTTTGAACGACTTTGGTGCGATTTTTTTGGTCTCGGCTTTCTTTTGGCACGATATTCGCTCGATTGATCGGTTGTTTTGGAGACATAAGCATAGATCCAAGTCGCATCGGCAGTTATAATGTGTTTCATGACACCCTGGTAGTCGGAAAGCATCGTTTCACACACTTCAACGCGACGCCTTTTTTTCCAAAAAATTCAATGTTTTCGGTACCAGTCGAGATTTGACGCGCTTGAGGCCCAAAACATCCTTCAAAATGGTATTGGCTGATTCTTTCGATATGCCAACTTCATCAGCAAGGTCTCTAATTGTTAATCGATGGTTTTTTAACACCAAATCTTTGATTTGTTGAACGTGAGCTTCGTCGGTTGAGGTTGATGGCCGCCTTGGACGCTCTTCGTCTTCGACAAGTTCACGGCCGTCTTGGAACTCACTATACCAAAACATTTTTTTAGACATAGCCTCAACACCGAACGCTTTCTGCACCATCCTCAACGTATCCGCAGTAGAAAATTGATTCCGTAAACAAAACTCACAGGACACAGCGACCATAGACATCGTAGTCAGCGCCAAGCCAATGTTAAGATTATTAAAAAATGAATTATTGATAACTATCGGCAGCAAGCAAACGGAGAGTTCGTTGTAGTGTTCCTTTATTTAATTTAGAAAAAATAAAAAAAAATTTAAAAAAAAATTTAAATTATTTTATAAAATAACTTATGAATCTGAATCCTCATTTAAATGCCACTTAATTGTCATTGAAACTTTGGCTTACTTGAGTTTAAGGATTTCTTGATTCAGTCAAAAAAGAGAATAATTTTTAAATATTTGACGTTCTTTAAACATTTTAAGAGAAGATACTTAACTTCAATGTGACCATATCTTTCCCGAGGTATAAAATATGTAGCGTTAATTTTCTATGTAAATTATCTGTAAAATATTAATTCTTTAGCTTGGCAATACTAAAGAAATTTCGACCGAAAATTGTTGAAGTTCCCAATACCAAAAAAGAGTTGGGTTACTTCACCTTCAATTCAACTAATGGTATATACGTTAAACCTTTGGAATATAAATAAGTGTTTTATTTTAACAAAATTTCCTTAATAAATAGAAAAAATTATACGTTTTTCGTTAAGGCAAAAGAGTCGCAGAATTCGGCATTTGTCTATGGCGGTAAATTGTCTCGGCCCGGTCCTGTGTCTTTAGCAATATTTACCTATAAATAGAAAAATACCAGAAACTTAATATTAATATTTCACTAATAACAATAGAAACTGCTTATCTTATGATTCAAAAGATTGGCTATAAAAAACACACAAGTGGCTGATAATTTAAACAATTTTTTATGTGTGGAGGAATCTAATTTAAAATAAACGTTAGTGTGTAACATTACCGAGCTAACTACTGAAATCTGTTTTTAATAATTGTGCTGAAGGCCTTTGAGTGAAAAAGTATTAAATCTCAAATATTTCAAAATTCTTTCCTACATAAATATAAAAGTAAAGTCTAACTTATACTAAATGTTCCCTTAAACGATACTCTTATTGGTTTATATTTTGAGTATAATTTAATATGCTAAAATATTCACTCTCCAGTTTATACATTTTTTTCGTATGTTGTTGTTGTGGTGTTTGAATATACTTTCATTGCAGGCGTAACTCTTACGCTCCCTTATAAAGTCTTGTACTCCTGTTAGATACATTCAACAACAATAAAGTGAGACATTTTCGGCATGCTCAATACTTTGATCTATTTTTAGGCGTACATTCTCCCATGACGTCAGCTTGAACGCAGATCGATATGTTTGTTCTGTATGCACTAACAAGCCTCGAGTTTAAGTTAATTTAAAATTTAATTTGATTCTACGAACACACATGCATGGCTTTACACTCGCACATCCTGCTCACAGTGAATGAAAAATGCAGGTAATCCTGGGCATACAATAACAAGTGGGCTGAAAAGTTCATAGGCTGGCATAGATATATGTATATTGTATCAAAAAAGCACCTAGAAATTGTAATTAAATTCGTCGGGTAAATGATATTTAAAAAATTATTTTTTTAAGTTAGTAGGACTGTCTCTACTATGCCAAATGTGAGCGGAAGCTGATTAAGTCGGTACACCTCCCTATGGCGTTGCAATTTTTATAATGGGTAAAAATATCGAACAAATAATGTGTCTCAAATTTTGTATTTCTAACCAAATTCCGGAATCGTTGCGAATGTTGATAAAGCCTTAGTGTGATTCAAGACACATGCATACGATGAACGAGAGATCGTTGAAGATATGCCTCGTTCTGGACGACTGACGACCTCATCAACTGATCAAAATACTAAAAATGTGAAGGATAAAATGCTTGCAAATCGGCAAGCTTGTGTTAGACAGATGACAAGAGAGCTCGACATCTCTCGCGAGTCCGTACAAATGATTTGGTGGATATTTTTGGTAAGAAACGACTTCTTGCTCGACTCGTCACTGAATTTTTTTCAAAAAGAGTACAATTGTGACCGAATTTAAGGTCAAAAACGCAGTGAGTACCATGGATCAACCACCGTATTTAACACATTTGGCTCCGTGTGATTTTGTCTTGTTCCCCAAACTGAAATTGACGCTCCGTGGTCCGTCGTTGTACCAATTTTCAATGTCTTCACTGCTGACGTCAACATCACTCACCTTGGACAATAACAATTGCACCTCTCAAAGTGGTATCATCGTGAGAACTATTTGATCCAATCAAAGTAAGCAACAGCTCTGGGCAATTCATCCCATGCTATTTTAAGCAGCAAGATATATATCATGTGTATGGTAATAAATAATCTTTAACAAAGAACTTGTTTATTTATAAAAAATGAGAAACATAAAAAGATCAATTATAAATAATGGTATGAATTGATTTCTGAGGTATATTAATCTTAATTGAGCCTTGCTTTGTATCCCTAACCTCAACGTTGACGCTGGCGTAACCACTGAAAGTTAAAAAGAACGCCATTAATTACTAATTCAATATCAGAGTCATATGGATGCATTCTACGAACCTATTGAAGATGACAACAGCCACGCTGCCATCCGGTCTTAAAAAGGCAACTGTATCCACATTGACGTTTGTACGCTCTGCAGCAATACGAGTTGAACCTTCCGGTATGAACTTTGAGAAATGACCCATTGTATAGAACATTGGTTGTTTGTAAAACTCGTTGAGGTCTGGAAGTGAATCATACTTAATAAAAACCACTATTCATTAAAAATAATACTAAAAGACACTTTACTTGTCATATTAGCAACTGACGGAGCATCGACAAAATTGCTCACATAATTCGGTCCACCCTGTTCATCCAAAACTATGTTCCAATCGATCCAGCCATTAAAATCGTGCTGAAGATTTTGCAGGAAAGTACGTGCAAACTTCTCACCCCGTTTCCAAGAACCCAAAATGGGTATAGCTGACTGCCATGGCTTATCACCGATACAGGATTCAGAAACAAGCATTATTTTGTCTGGCATCTCTTTGCGAGCAATATCTATGAAAGCAGGCTCGAAAACATCATCCCAATACCAATGCACCGACAGCCCTGTGAGATAATCCACAGAGTCGTAGCGTTTGGCTTTCATCTGTTAACAAAAAATGTGTAAGAATTGCATATAAAAAAAAAGTTTTCTGAAGTTTACCGTGAATGCTCACCATTTTGAACCAAAATGAGAAGGTGTAACGTTGATCATCATTTCCGAATATAACCAAGTCTTGATATTTGGAGCGTATTGTAGGACCCAGATTATCAGATAACCATACGGCCTATTAATAAAACCAGTGTTAAGTATTTCCTAAAACCTTTTTGTTTTCAAATTTAGAAATTTTTCACTAGAACATGTCCAAAGTTTCAATTCGAGTTAGGAACATATTCCATAAGTGCATAGTCAGAGATAGTACTTCATATTTACCTGACTACTTGGGGTCCAACCTAAACTCATGAATTTTACAAATATCATGAAGAGTACACCGTTTGTTGGCTCATTTCCGGTCGATATGGCCCAAATGGGTAGCCCGGCCTTTTCCCAAAGCTCAAGCCAACGTACATGATAATCAGCCCAAGGTCAAAGTCAGAACCACCGATTGATGTGCGCATTAAATTGAAGCCAATACCGTGTGGGGAGTAGAATGATCTGAAAAAGAAATTGTGGTATAATTGTGGCTCAAAATTACATTCGGCGAGAGTTCATACTTATATATATGATCTTGTATATCTTGTGACAAATTTTCCAAAATATAACTAACGGCGCCGGTAAACGAACCACCAAAACCTGTGATGTTTTGATAATGCTTCTCACGATCCACTTGAATGGTCACCGTACGAGGGGCCGCTGAGAGAATATTAAGTAAATGCAAATTAATATGAAAGATGCTTTATTTTAAAGAACTTTCGATATTATGGGTAATTCTCTAATTGTTGTAAAATTGTTATTTATAAAAAATTAAATTTTTATTTAAAATTTTAAATTATTTGTATAAATATTGTTTTTATTTACCTTTCTCAAAAATAGTTTTCTCTTAGGTGGCGTTCTCCAGACTATCATTGTAGTCAACAACTTGAGTAAAGTCAGAAGCATTGATTGCACCGCTTGTAGTGTCAAAACGCAGACCGGCCTAAAAATTAGATTTAAATTAAATTAGATAAAATTTATATACGGAAAATTCTACGTACTTAATTTGGGGGATGTTAACTAATTGTTGAATGCTACATTGAAGAATTTATAAAATTGACATTTCTGAATTTTACCTTTGAAGAGGAGACAATGACAAACTCATTTTCATTCTCCAAAGATGGATTTTCTAAATAGTCACAATAGGTGGCGTTACAAACACAAACTAGACCAGCTGGATATTCCCTCAATGCGCATGGAGTGCTTGCTTGAGTTGATAGTGCTGAAATTAGTAGAGGAGAAGATAATCAAAACAAACGAAATCAATTAATGAATTAAATGAGAGTCAATCAACAGGGAGGTTAGAGTTTAGTGCTTCTAAAAATATTAAATATTTCAAAAGTATTCTAAATATTTAGGTTAGTTAAGGTATTCAGCTATTTCGAACTGTAACTAGCCGAAAACTTTACACTCTTCTAACTTATAGAACACTATGTGCGAATTTTCAGATAGTCTTGGGGTGCTTCAAAACTATGTGCGTACGTTTTCATACGAAAAGGCAGCTCAGAGAGAGAGCTAACCGAAGACGAGCGCAAGCTAATCAATGCGAGAAAACAGTTTTTCAAGCGTTTTTCAGCTACGACTCACGCTCAAATATCCCAAGTATTATATTATCACAAATATTTTGGGAATAACATCTTAAATCTTTAGCCAAGTTTTTTTTTATCGGTTGTATTTATCGGTTATTACCATATACATATATAATTTTTTTAATATTTAACACAGAGCTGATAGCACAATACTCTTACCCTTAGGAATCAACGTATTTATTCACTTGCATAAGCACAAATAAAATTAACAAATTAAAAAACAAATATGTACCAGTATAATATCAAAGTACGTTAAGGCGGTTCCTAAAATCAATGAGTCCTTAACGAAAGCAGCTTTCATCGTCCATTTTGCAGATATCCTTCAATATAAAATACTCACCCACAAAACCTGCTAAAAAGCATAGTGCAATTAAGTTCTTTAAAGAACCTTGTGCATCCCCCATTTCGATATTGCTTTTATTAAGAAGAAGTTTACTTGTTTCCCCAATGCCTTTAACACACCTACTAATCGAATCGAAGCCCACCAGCAATGCTTAGTCCCTTAAAATTATAATCATCTCCATATCATCTTATCAAAAATCGAAGTAATCACTACCATGCACTTTATTGCACTGAACCATGTGTACTAATAATGTACTTGTGTTCACATATACTTACATATGTCTATTTACGGTACCATATTGCTTTATTGGTTTATGACATTTTGAAGAGGTGAGTCTTTACCTCTGGTCGAATTTTACTACTTTTTCGATACATATTTTTGCGAGTTTAACCAGGCTCTTAATAAGTAGGAGTTCATTTTTAGTTACCTGCCTAAGGTGTCCTTTTGCATTTCTCTTCCATGACTTTATTTTTGAGTTTAAAAATATAACTTTGTTTATAAAAATTTTGTAGAACTTCTGTAGTTTTGTTCTCATTACATTGAATAGGTATGAAGCCATAGCGAGTTTTAAAACTACAACCATCAAGCGTAAGCCTAAGAGACTGCACTCCAAGAGAAAGTTAAACTAATGTTCGGACTTGAAATAAATACAGTTGGATTCTGTTAACACGTTTCGAATGGAATGTTTCGGTAGCGCACAGTGGCATTTCGGCGGAAAAAATAGGATTTTTCCACTTTCCAATTTCAAAACTTAATGATTTTGTTTTGTAAAGAAATATTTGGATAAGAAAAATTCAACAAGGTTTTTTATAAAAAGTAAAAGTTAAAAAACTAACAGAAGTCGACGGAAAGTTATTCAATAAAATCAGATTAAAATTATTGTCCAAATAAAGAATTTTTTTGTGTGTAAGTTTATAGCTATGGCTTTTCTTTTATTTTTTAGTGAAAATATAGCACCAACTTGTTTATAAAAAAAGATAATAATTATTGAAATTGGCAAAGTAAGCTATTTTTATATATTTTTAAAAATTATGCTAAAAAATATCAACTTTTCATTTTTTGATGGCAAAAAACTTTATGTGCTTTACCTTGCTTAGCCCTCTTACTATAAAAAATGAAAGTTCCGAGTCTGTACTTTCAATTAAAAAAAAACAACCGCAAATTACCGTCCCGTTCGAGAAAGTGTGATCGAATTTCCACAAATACTGATATCTTCAACAGACTTTTTATAACTTCGGATCCTTACATAAGTAGCTTAAGGCGTAATTCGAACAAAATTTCCTTAGAACTAGATCCCATTGTTAAAGATATGGTGCTTGCATAATATTACAAATAAAAACTAACACAATTTTTCGCCTGTTACATATTCAATTAAAACATTGCTGTAATATTGGATTTTTATCAAGGTAAAGGTATAAATAACGTCACTTTGCGTTTAAGTTTAATTTTTTTTTTCATCAGGAAAACTCAACTAAGAAGTGTCCCGAATTTCAAGTCCCTAGGTCCAAAAATAAAAATTTTGGCAATTGCAGTTATATGGGAGGTGGGTGTGGCAGTGGGCGGTTTTCCAAGATTTTTTCAAAATTTCTTAATTTAGTCCAGATAAGTGTTTCTGCAAAGTTTCATTGTTGTACGACCACTCCTTCTATTTTTTTCCAAGAAATGGATGGAGCGGTGCCACTGTGTGGCGTTTCGTTTATTTTCATGCATCGGTGCCAGGAGATAAGATTTACAATTAAAGAATACCAAAAATTTTTAAAGTTTGAAAAGTGAACTTTCTGTATATGTGATGGTTATTTTTGAGAAACGAAAATTAGTTGGTGAAATTTTAGTTTGAATGAAAAAACGAAAATTCCTATGTAAAATGCATGGGAACCAATAAAAAAACAAATAGCGACCCCTTAAAGTTAAGCTACAGCATCTGGCTTGAGGGAGGATTTTTTATTTGAGGGGGTAAGAGTTGAAAAAAAATTTTTTTTTTTTTGATTCAAGCAGCTCATGACTTCCGACCTAAGACCAAGTATCTTCTGGATAGCCAAAACACCACCCGTTTGAAGGTGAAAGCGAAACGTTCCACTGCAGTGTTGGGCGTAGATATCGATATCTACTCAACCTGTCAAAAAAATTTTGGTTGAAGTGTTGCCAAGTGCAGTGAGGTTGACTGGAGTAATAATTTCAACTACTGCCAAGCAGTTGTACCTAAACATTACTGCGTTTATTTAGAAAAAGTATTTTAAGCATTTATTTTATATAAATACGTAGAATGGTGAAAATTAGTCGAAGCTCTAAAAAATATCCCGAAGCTGGACGAAGCAAGCTACAATTTGGAAATAGCAAATATAACATAAATGACTGTGGGAAGTGTTTCGAGCATAAAGGTTCGGTACAATCTACTATACCTAGGAATACACTTTTTTAGTAAAATTAGATTTTTGGAACGTTTCGCTCCTCTTTAGTATGTTTTATCCAACACGCGAAATTTTTTTTTTATGAAATTACCTTAATAATTACGAAAAATTATACATTTTGTTGTTAAGGCTAAATAAGCTTAGGCGCAGAATTTGGCATTTGCCTAGGGCGGTAAATTGTCTCGTTTCGGCCCTGCGTCATTAACAATCTTTACCTATAAATAGAGAAATACCAGAAGCTTGTTAACATTTCATTTTCATATTAACAAGTAGAAAATGCTTATCTTATGACTAAAAAGATTGACAATAAAAAGCACAATTTGCTGATAATTTAAACATTTTTATGACATCGCCACTGTGTGTGCAGGAATTTATTGCTGATTTGAAATAACCGTTAGGGGGTAACTACTGAAATCTTTTTTTTAATAATTGTGCTGAAGACAACAATTTGAAGGTAATTGGAGGGTAGTTGTACTTTCAATATTTGGTTCGTGTATACAAGCATTTTAGTTTTCGCCTGCAGAAATAGTACTGCAAAAGTGGTGAGAAAGAGCTCGGAGAGATTGTGACTAAGAAATTTCTTCAAATAAATCCGTACTTTTATTTGTGCGCGAATATTAAAAAAACGAAAACAATTCACTGAGATAAGCTTGTTACAATTTTATAGTACTTTATTACTTATCTCAGTAGAGTACAAAAAGCAAAACAAACAAAATTATAAAACATATCTAAGAACAAGTCATACGTTAACCAATTTGTGCAAAACAAATACTTAATCTTTTTCCATTGGCAGTTGGGGGCCATAGCCATATATAAACAGCAACTCAGACGCTTAATTCCACAGCATATTATCTAACAAATGGCGAAGAATACGAATTCTATTGGGTTTTTCTTGGCCATCAGCTTGATTGGAATGCTTGTATGTAAGTATCTAAAGGATATATATATTTATTGCCAAATTGATCGGGTATACACTGTATATTATTAACTCCTTAGCGCATTCCAATCAAGAGACTCTGCCATGTGCTCTGAAGGAGTATAGCACAGGACTCGTATGTGTTTGCAATACCAAGTATTGTGACTATTTGGATGATCCGACGCCAAGCGAAGAATATGTGTTTGCTGTTGTCTCTTCGTCCAAGGTAATTAGATCACTTTAAAATACTTAATACCCTGAAACATTTTTTTCGGTTCCTAGGTCGGGTCTGCGCTTCGCGACGACACAAGGCCAGTTTAATCTCTACAAAAAATATTATATTTTCGATTACGATCAACTCATCGCCAGTTTTATGGAAGCTCGTAAGTTTCTTTTATTTTTGTTTTTTTTTCGTATTTTATAAATAAATTATTGAACATTTAGCGGCTGCTGAGAGCATTGAGATAGAAGTTGACCGGGAGCAACGCTGGCAGAAGACTGAAGGTTTTATTGGTTCTATTTCCGACTCAATCAAAAATATTTTAAAAATGTTTCCAAAAACGTTGCGAAAGCACATCTACCAGTGAGAAAAAATCAAATTTTTAAATGTGTTCTGTCGAAATTATGGAGTGCTTCTCAATTTGTAGATCCTTCTTTACGCAACACGGCATTAACGTCGATTTCATTCGCGATCTGGGATTTGATGTAAGCGAGAAGTCTTTAGAGGATTCCGAACCCATTTTCGGTTCGTGGGAGCGTGGTGAGCAATTCGCACAAACTTTACTAAAACACCTCAACACCGATTCCAATGAAACGGCACCGATTAACTGTAACATTTTGTTGGACTATGAGGGTGCCGATGCGCCAATGATTGCCAACACCACAAGTAATATTTATTTACATTTTACAAATACACATTTTAACATATTCGATAATATATGTATGTATTTGGTTTATGCTTGGATCAGATCACCTTGAGGTTTACAAACAACCGCTGTTCTATACGTTGGGACATTTCACGAAATTCATAGCTGGAGGTTCGGTTCGCATTGCTGCTGAAAATAAAAATGATAATGTGGATGTGGTGGCCTTTTTGAGAGCGGATCAAAGCGTGGCCGTCATCATCTTAAATCGGTGTGCATATATCAGCAATAATTTTGAACTGTAATTACTTTAGTTTTTCCATTTCTTCACCAGTAATCCCATTAGTGTTGATGTTGGCATACAAGATACCTATCGCGGAGCTGTTCTATTCAAGATCCCTCCAACACTCAATTCACACTGTTCTATATATTTAAGTATATATTGACTTATGTATATATATATATATGAATATATATATGCACAATAATTTGGGATATGATATTTATATTTCAGTTTGCTTAAAAAAATCTAAGTACGTTAATGTTTATACATACACTAACTGTAAATATTAAATCTCAAATATTCCAAAAATTTCTAACTTTTTTACTCTAAATATGGTGGGAATAAGTCGTTGCAGCAGAGGGGCAGCAAACTTCTTCAAGGATGGGCCAAAGCTTAAGGGGAAGATTGGTGGAGGGGCCACTGTTGGGAGCTCTCTATCAGCTCTGGTTTCATACTTGCCGACTACTGCAGTGTATTCCAGGCTGAGGTTGCAGCATCAAGGTAGCAGCAGATCTGCTGCTACGGAGTGCGTCCACCTTCCAGAGAAGTGACCATTCACTCAGATAGCAGAGCGGCAATACTAGCCTTGAACTTATTTACAGTGCGTTCAGAGTTGGTCGAAGAATGTCTAGCGTCGTTATCTCTAGCAGCGAGAATTTTTGTGATTAGACTGGTATGGGTGCCGGGCCACAGCGGAATCGCAGGTAATTTTGATAGTTAGGGATAGGATAGATAGTGGGACTCTTAACAGGTCACTGCCCTATTGGCGTACATGCGGTAAGAATGGGAATCTTACCGGATGCCGACTGTAGAAGTTGTTTGGAAGAAGATGCGGTAGAAACAAGCCAGCACTTCCTTCTTGACTGTCCCGCGTTTGGGAGGTCAAAACCTAGACACTTGGGGACGCATACCTTCGGGCATCCCACCGAACAGGCAGTCAATCTGTAAGTCTGAACACGGGAGTTCACAAAGGACTACATTACCAGTCCACGTGTGATCTCTGATCAGCCATCTAACCTAACCTACTCTAAATAAATACAAAAAATTAAGTCTATGTAAATAATAGTAAACGGTACTCTTATTGGTTTATATTTTGTGCATAATTTAATATGCTTTCATTGTAGGCGTAACTCTTACACTCCTTTATAAAGCCTTGTACTCCTGTTAGATACATTCAACAACAATAAAGTGAGACATTTTCGATATGCTCAATACTTTGATCTATTTTTAGGCGTACATTCTCCCATGACGTCAGCTTGAACACAGATCGATATGTTTGTTCTGTATGCATTAACAAGCCTTGAGTTTAAGTTAATTTAAAATTTAATTTAATTCTACGAACACACATGCATGGCTTTACACTCGCACATCCTGCTCACAGTGAATGAAAAAGGCAGTTAAACCCAGAGAGTCAATAAATCCTATTTGAGATATTTTTATGTTTTTATAAAATGTTCAAGAACATATTAAAACAGGTGGGCTGAAAAGTTTATAGGCTAGCATAGATATATACAAGGAGCGTTCCAAAATAAACAGAACTTTTTGAATCTAGCGCCCTCCGGTGGCGCCATATTTAAGTCGAATGATGCGTTAGAATCTGCTATCTTTATCGATTGTTCTGTGAGAATTTCATGACATTTCATAGATTGGAAGTGAAGCTATTGCGCTTTAAGTGTCAGTATGTTTGTTTTATCAGTCCGAAAATGAGCTTCGAGCAAAGAGCCAACATTAAATTTTTTTAAAATTGGTAAAACTTTTACGAAACGTTTCAATTGATGAAATAAGTATTTTGCGATGATTGCCTATCCCGTAGCAGAGTGCACGAGTGGTTTCGACGTTTTCAAAGTGGTCGTGAGGACATAAATGACGATCAACATGTGGGTCAATCAAAATCCGTGATCATCGGAAATTCCATCGAAACAGTGCTGAACTCTTCAAAAACCAGCCGAAATCATCATTGAAATTCATGGCATCAATTTATCGCATTTTGACCGAACATTTGGGCTTACGAAAGGTGTTTTGCACGGTTTGTTCCGCACAAATTGACTGACGACCAAAAATTGCTCAGAATCCAACATTCGACGACGACTTTTGACCGATTATTTGACAAAAAATCACATTTTAACCATAACCACTCCCCGTATTCACCTGATATGGCTACCTGCGACTTCTTCCTTTTCGGAAAAATTCATTTGCCCATGAAAGGAAAGCATTATGCAGACCAGAGGCCATTCAAAAGGCTTGCACCGGCATACTGGCGGCCATATCGACCAACGAGATAAAACACTCGTTCGACATGCTTTTGGATCGTGCAAAAAGCTGTATTGAAGCAGAAGGAGACTATTTTGAATCAAATAAATTGATTTTGCCGAAAAAACCAATTGTTCTGTTTTTTTTAAGTCCTGTTTGTTTTGGAACCAAATTGTGTTAATTTTTTTGTATCATATCTACATAAAAGTAGAATACATATGTATATATATCGGCACTTAAAACGCAAAATGACGTAAGATCACTTTTCAAAAATTTACAGCGAAGGAAAAACCATATAATAAAACCACTCATATTCGAAACAAAATTTGAGTATTGGTTATAAAATGGTTATATATTGGTTATATCCGTTGTTTTGCATATATGCATATTACATATGTATATTACATAGTGCTATGAGTAAAATTTCATTATGTGCAGTATACATATATGTATAAAATATCTAATATATATAAAAGTACATAGTATATTATTATTTAAGTTGAGTTTTGATATAAAATACTCCACATTCAGCAGCATTTAAAAAACTCGCTCTGCCACAGAAAATGGCTTTCTTTCTTTCCAACATTATTTGCTTCCACAGCGATGACAAAACGCTTTAAAATTAAATGAACTGAAAAATTGCTTTCGGAAAAAAAAAGACTAGAAATCCATAGCCAGCTGTGATCCATTGCGAGCAGAAGCAAATTCACACATACCTTCTCACAGTACATATGTGTTTGGCAACGTGTGTATGTGGGTCAAAGGCGTCTGGCGGCATGCAACTTATCTGCCCTGTTAGCCAACACAGATATGAAAAGTGCTGTACGGTATTTATAGGCAGCTAATTTTTTTTTACTCAAGCCTCAATCATGGCAAAGAAATACTAAAACTCTACTCTTCAGGCTACACAATAAGGCAGTGTTGCTGTTAACAATGAACTCGCCTCAGGATAAGGGCCTAGTGCAAGGTTGTGGTATACCGTAGTGCTAAGATTATTGTTGTCTATTTAATGTGAAATTCGATACAAGAGCAAATATGTATGTCTGAACAAAAGGTGAATTCCAAAGCAAAAGGGCGCGATTTTATTCAAACAGAAAGCATAAGAACTGTCAATTAACCTTTTTTTTACCAAACGACGGTGCATATTTCCAGCTTAAAACTCTTCCTTTCCAGAAATTGTGGTAGTTTAGAACTTTTGGTGCCAATTTTTCAGTTGGCGTGAAGAGCAATATGGAGAGTAATTGAGGCAATCAGCCAGCAAGTGTCAAATTAATAATACGAGTACATCTAATTCAATTGCCCATTTTCGAAGTTTACCCAATAAGCTTGCCCCAAGGAATAACAGGCCTTATATGTAACGTTCACCAATTGGCGCCAAGGAATAATCATTTTCAGAAATTCTAACATCTTCACTGTTCTTGGCATGACCCATGTGGTTGTAAATATGTACGCTTTATGGCGTATGCGGTCACTTTACCGGCTGAATATATTGCTGAAAGTCTCCTTCCACGCCACGGGTTTTTTGTTGCCACCCCAACGCAACATGTCAATGGGTAAAGCCATAAAAGCACACCCGACTGAGCACCATAATGAATGGCAGCATGCAACAGGCTGTCAGCTTGTGCCTTGCCGCCTGCTTGTGACTATAAAATGGCTCGGCAAAGTATCGAAGCTTTTCAATTGTTCGTCCACAGCCGGAGCGGTGACACCTGTTGAGTGCCGAGCATAGAAGGATAAACGCGCGCGCTTCCCCACCACAGTCATACCGCCGGTTTGTAACAATAAACGGGAGTGAATTGCTTTTGTTGCGAGTGATTGTGATTTTGTTCGTGAAACAATTACCCGTTATTGAATTTTTCAACCAGCATATGGCAGCAATCAGAAAATCTATAAAAACCAATTAACATGCGCGCCACCAGTTAATGTATTTGTGAATACAAAAGTATATCTACATATGTGTGCGTATTAAAGTTGGCATATTATTAAATTCCTGAAAATTAAGTTGTTTCCAACTAAGTGCGTTGCAAAACTAAAATGGTTG
Organism: Bactrocera correcta; assembly: GCA_027475135.1. NCBI lineage: Eukaryota > Metazoa > Arthropoda > Insecta > Diptera > Tephritidae > Bactrocera > Bactrocera correcta. The sequence goes on from CM050325.1 coordinate 17,582,760, forward strand.
AAAAACGATCTGCCGAAGCGGGCGACGATCACACAAATGTTGCTCGCACAGCATCGGCGCTGAACACGTCGGGAGCTGAGAGACGCTCATCGGCGCCGAAATTCGGAAATACAAATCGGTGTATAATTGCCGTTATCGTCTATCTGGCGTTATTACTGGATAATGTGCTGTTAACTGTGATTGGTAGGCCATCAATTTGGTTGTGCTCATCCATTTCTTTTACAGTTGGAAAAATTTTTATTTTAAATATTATATTATTTCTGTAATTAAAATAGCGCGTATCCAATTTTATAAAGGGTGATTCATTTCGTGGTTTCCTACTTTTTAAAAGAAAAACGCAGAAACTTTAAATTTAATGGGAAATGTTTATTATCATTCGAAATAACATTGTTTGGCATTTATTTTTCGAAGATTATCAATTTCTAATGTTGGCCGTGGCTGCGTCTCAGATGGTTCAGCGTTGAGTTCAATATTCGATGTTTCGTGAGAGCAATTCGGCTGGTGATTGGCGAATGACATGCGATGTTTTGCTCCGAGGCGTTGTCTCTTAGGAAGGTCGACCGGCTTCAGTTCTTCTACAAGCTGTATTTTGTACGCCTTCCATTTAACATCTCGACGTCAAATATGCCAAGTCTTTCCATACGTCAGTCCAAGTTTGCTGAGACCGGTCTTCGTGTACACTCTCAGCTACGGCTGGTATATTTTCATTACAGCGTGCTGGACGTGGTCTATTCGTTCGATTATTATCCAATAATGAATGCTGGATCTAAATATGGGTGATGGTATTGCGAATAGTACGCTTAGTAGGCCGATTAAGTTGACCAAAGTTAAGCGAAGCGCACGCAACACATTCTTTACAGAACATTTTCGTAATAAAGTTTAACGATTTCTAAACGTTGTTCAGGCGTAAGTCTTTCCATGAAGAAATGCCAAACCATACTGAACAAAAAGAACATGAGAACTTGACACGACTCATGCGGGATCTATCAAAAAAAGGCTATTAAAAAAAGTACCTCTGCTTGGATCAGCCGTTAGTTGTTTTGGTATAGGAAATTACGGGAAATATATTAAATTGTATAACTTGAATTCAATAGATTTTAAATTCTAATGAAAATCCCAAAATCTTTATGAACAATCTTTTTAAAAACGTGTAAATTTCCCTCATATACTCTTTAATTGAAGGTATAATTTTCACAAAATTGCAACACCAACGAAAACTTGAACCAGCTATGAAATTCAAATGAGATGTTCCTTTAACGAAGTTTTGATTTGTTACGGGTTCCTATCCCATATTCCCTTTTAGAAAAGATAGATATAATAGGAGACAGTTTTATTAACGATATTTAAACTAATAACAATACACAGTTCGTGTAGGATGAAAACGATTAGAATCTCATTATTTTTTCAATTAGATTTTTGATAAATTTTATAAAGTTCGGTTTTCAAAACAACAACGAATTCATTTCTAAAATACATGCATTTAAAATCGGGTTTTACACTTACGAACATATCTTATCTTTCTTCAAAATTGCACTCATATCCCCACACAATTCACACGCAGTGCCCATATTACCCGATTATCTGGCGACTATAAATAACCGGACACATCACACTACATTGGAGAGATTCAACGGCTACAACTACACAAACGATGCTGGCAGCGTTGGCATCGCCAGTCCGTTCATGGCACCACCCAGTTTGGCTCATCGGTACATCGATGGCGCACATCAACCCGTACAAACAGTTATGACGAAGCATCCGATACCCGGCAAATCGATGGTGAACTTTACGCTGCCGCATGGCGATGATAAAGGGACATTTGTTTCTGCGGAACACAAGCTATTGCGCTACACAAACGCGGGTGCGGGGGTTGGAACAACAGCTGGGACATTGACAAAAAGCTCAACCAGCGGAAATACCACAGGCGCCGCTGATAAACCCATAGGAAAACATTTCGATGAAACAAATTTTAATGAGGATGTGGCTCGTAGTGGCGCCAAACCAGCGCTGGGTACCACTGCAGCAACCACGGTCACCGACAGCAACCCTGACGGCAAGGCCGCGAAGGCACACTCTGATTCAAATGAAAGCTTGACTAGCGAAAATAGCGCCATTGGCATATTGTTGTCCATGAAGGCGCTGGTGCAGTTAATATTCAATCCGATCGTCGGCAATCTAACTGCCAAATTTGGTTACCGTTTGCCGATTGTGGCCGGCACATTTCTGCTGCTACTCTCTTCATTGGGTATGTGTTATATATTGCTATTATAATTTCGGCTGTAAAAATAAGGATTTTGTATTAACTCTTCGCGCATAGTGTTCTCGGTGGGTGAGACTTACATAGAACTGTTGATAGCTCGCGCAATTCAGGGAGTTGGTTCGGCTTGCATTGGTGTGTGCGGCATGAGTCTCGTGGCTCAGGTAAATAACAGTACATATGCCAATGTCAGAATTTATATATGTATCCACATTTTTTGGTCTTTCATGTTGTAGCACTATCCGGAGGAAGACCGTCGTTCAAAAGTGATGGGCATAATTTTGGGTAGCATTGCTTTGGGTGTGTTGCTGGGATATCCTTTCGGTAGCATACTTTATTATTTGATCGGAAAGTCAGCACCTTTTATAATACTATCTACAGTGATATTTTTGAATTTGGGTAAGTGAAAAATATGTAATTTCAAATATAGTAGTACGGCTGTGTAAGCTGACGTTGAGCAATACTAAAAGCTCCGTCAGAATCGGGAAGGACCTCTCCGAGCCGTTCGATACCAAACGAGGTTTCAGACAAGGCGATTCCGTATCGTGCGACTTTTTCAACCTGCTTCTGGAGAAAATAGTTCGAGCTGCAGAACTAAATAGAGAAGGTACCATCTTCTATAAGAGCGTACAACTGCTGGCGTATGCCGATGATATTGATATCATCGACCGCAACACCCGCGCCGTTAGTTCTGCTTTCTCCAGACTGGACAAGGAAGCAAAACAAATAGGTCTGGCAGTGAACGAGGGCAAGACGAAATATCTACTGTCATCAAACAAACATTCGTCGCACTAGCGACTTGGCACTCACGTCACCGTTGACAGTCATAACTTTGAAGTTGTTGATAATTTCGTCTATCTTGGAACTAGCGTAAACACCACCAACAATGTCAGCCTAGAAATCCAATGCAGGATAACTCTTGCCAACAGGTGCTACTTTGGACTGAGTAGGTAATTGAGAAGCAAAGTCCTCTCTCGACAAACAAAAACCAAACTCTATAAGTCGCTCATAATTCCCGTCCTGCTTTATGGTGCAGAGGCTTGGACGATGTCAACAACGGATGAGTCGACGTTGCGAGTTTTCGAGAGAAAAGTTCTGCGAAAGATTTATGGTCTTTTGCGCGAATATTGCATTCGATGGAACGATGAGCTGTACGAGATATACGACGACATTGATATAGTTCATCGAATTAGAAGTCCGGATGGACGAAAACACTCCGGCTCTGAAAGTATTCGACGAAGTACTCGCCGGGGGAAGCAGAGGAATTGGAAGACCTCTACGCCGTTGGAAGGATCAAGTGGAGAAGGACCTGGCTTCGCTTGGAATATCCAATTGGCGCCACGTAGCGAAAAGAAGAAACGACCGACGCGCGGTTGTTAATTTGGCTATAATCGCGTAAGCGGTGTCGACGCCAATTAAGAAGGAGAAGAAGTTTTGGGAATAAATAGTCGGTCATGTCGAAATCTAAAAGCGTAAGCACTCTTTTTGAGAAAACGTGCAGAAATAGACCGCACTCGAATATTATTTTTGATGATTAGTTTGTTGATGACTGCGATTATGAGATTTTAATGGTGAAAACATAAACAATGTTAATGCTCAGACGAACTTTGAGAATAAGCGCACGACCGATGCAATGGTAATTTAATATCAAATTTTGATCGAAGTAAATATCAAGAAACCCGTTTCAAAGGCAATCGGGTCTACGGAACAGACTCCGATTTTGCTGGTTTATTTGTTGAAATTATGTTTGGTTCAAAAAATGTTAATTGATGAATCAAGCTGTCTATATCTTATCTATATCGTTTTTTGTTAATACTTATCATATAAGGAATGCAGCTCCTAACTATGGATCTCTCCATTCAACCCGAGGTAACACAATTTTTTTTATAAACGAATGTCACTACACATTGCATTTTTTACAATGTACACATGCTCTCCACACCTTAGGTTACAATTGACAATGATGAACAGCGGCCAAAATGGCGTCCATTGCTCGAAAGTAAAATGATACTCGCAATTGTGGTGGCAATTTGGTTTTCCACATCAACAATGGCCATATTGGAGCCGTGCTTGCCCATTTGGTTAATACAACATCTACACTCCACCAAATGGCAATTAGGTACGGTGTTCATACCGGATTCCGTAGGATATTTTATTGGCACGAATTTCTTCGGCACATTCGCCTATAAATATGGACAAGTAAAAATTTCATGCATTGCCCTGTTGTTGGTGGGCATTTCATCCATCTTGGTAAGTAATCTCCTATGAAACGGCGAAATACAATACTAAAATAAATGAAGTTGTGTATTCGCAGATCCCCAGCGCAACAACAGTCAGTCAACTACTGTTGCCACACTTTGGGTTAGGACTTAGTATTGGTGTAATTGACGCTGCCTTGGTGCCGTTGTTGGCCACTTTTGTTGATGCCACTTTAGCGCAGGAGGAGCAAGGCGACACTGGTGGCGGCAATTCCATGTCGAGCTATGGTACAGTCTATGCCATCCAACAGACATCTGTCAGCTTAGCTTACTGCCTGGGCAAGTATATACTTTTCAGAATGCAATGCACAGTATATTCTTTATACCAGTACTTTCTCCTCCCTCTAGCTCCCTTACTGGGCGGTGAGTTGGCACAAACTTTTGGTTTCTCCTGGCTAATGCGCATCGTTGGTTTCTTCAATATATGTTACGGCCCAGTTTTGGTGTTTCTTCATCAAAACTATAATCCGAAAGTAAGTTAAAACCGGTAAATTTTGTTATATATAGCTGAGCAATAACAGCAGGTGGTCCAAATACAAGCTTCTTTGGGTATTTAAAAAGAAAGTAAAGGAGAATATATCAGTCCAACTATTACTTGAACAGTCAACCGAAGATCTCGCTATTGTATGGGCGTAAAATTAGTTAATTTTGACCAATATAATTTGTGGCTATGTGATTTATTCTTGAGTTTCAGTACAAGGTCTCTATTTACAAGTAAATTTTATGCGTTCTCATGTTTATAAGTACAAGAAGCTTGCGTTCGCATCACCTTATTTATTACTTAACAACATTTATATACAAGTATATGCATATGAAGAGTGTACATTTCTTAACTTTCTTTCACCAGACTATACGTGAAAAGCATAACGAGCTATTGCTTAGGAACAGCGGACGGGACTCTCAATACAAACAGCTTTACAATTCGATCGACATTGAGTAAAAATGCAGCGAAGGATCACTTGCATTAGAAATCTTATAATGTTTTATATTATTTATTTAGAAAATATTGTAAATAACATTAGGTGTAAATCATTTAAATGTCGATTAAAAGTTAAAATACAAGTTGGATCCGATCTGGCCGCATTCCTAATGTATATCCACCTGCGAAATTATTTCGATCATGTCGAGTTTGCCAACGTCGGCGTTTAAAAGAGTGTCATAAAATGTAGAAAAAAAGATTCAAATAAGTTTTCGACACTTTGAAAAACATACATAAAAAATCCTATCTTTTCTAAATTCAAAATTCCAAATTTTTCAACTGATTTCCTTAACATTGCAAAAACAGTAACATGAGTAAAAGGCCTTTAGGTAAGTATTTCCATTGCAAGTTCATTCCCTTCAATGTATGCTTGTTAACGGCTTTTCTTCTCCATAGGTCCCGGGCCCGGCGCTTACATGCTGCCGCCGAATGTTGGCTATGAAAATCATGATGCTCGTAAGCAACGTATGCCACAGTATTCGTTTGGCACACGCTCATACAAGCACGAAAAACTGATTGGCCCAGGACCGGGAGCCTATAAGGTTGATACCTTGACGCGTTATGGCATAAGTCGTGGAAATCAATTTACGATACAGGGCAGAACATATGTGAAAGGTATGTTTTCTATCTGTTTTTTGGCAAGTGTCTACAATTATTTAGGCACGTTAATATTGTGCTTGCAGAAAAACGATTTGGTCCAGGACCTGGTGCACATGATGTACATCTAAAGCCATTCTTTAAGGGCACTGATGCGCCAGCATATTCTATGTCTTGGCGCACTGCCTATAACTTCAAGAGCTCTACACCGGGTCCCAATGCATATGGTGTGGATGTGTCACCAATTAAACCGGGATTTCCAGCATACAGCATGTAAGATATACATATCTGTAAATCTCTAAACAGACCTTGTAATTACATACATTGTCTTATATCAAATACAGGGGCATGCGATGTGGTATATCGGGTAAACAGCATTCACCTGGACCAGCTGCTTATGGTGCTGGCAATCTCTCGGTTAAACTACCACGTAGTCCTGAGTATTCAATTGCCGGACGAAATCCCTACTATTACAAACAAATTGGCCCTGGTCCAAACTATTACGATCTCATGTACTACCGTCCCGGCAAATCTGGACAGGCTTACTCGTTCGGTATACGACACAACGAGTTTGCGCCACCAATGATTGTTAAGTGTGATAATATGTGATTGCAATATTAAGAAGAAATCATATTTCTTATATTTTGGTACTTAATTTGAAGATAAAAGTTTAGAAAGTTCTACTAGATTATGAATTGATTATATAGAAAAAATAAACTAAACCGAAATAAGTTCTTAAACTTTTCATTGTTTACACTTTCCTTTATTAACTAGACAAGTCTTTGAATGATTTTTTTTACGCTTAAAACAACTTCTTAAGATTCTACAAGTATAACTGGGGAGTCAAAGAAGGAATTCCAATTGGAGAATATCTAGTACTCGGAAATACATATATTTATTTATCGTTTAACAACCGGAAAGGCTGGTGTTAACCTAAGCAAGCCTTGGGATATTAAGATTATTTCTTCACAATATTAAAATTTATGATGTATTAATAAAACCGTAATTATTGTAGTTACAGCAGCATAAAAGAGTGAAAAATTGCGAACCTTTGGTTTAATTGCTCTCGCCAAAATAATTTAAATTTAATTGCCCAAAACACTTTGATCCACTATACAACACTGAATTTGTTGTGAACAGCTGACTGTCAATTTGCCATCCAAATCAACAAAAACAAAACGAAATGTATACCACTAACAACATACATATGTCATGTTATAAACTCTTGCCATATGGCATGGCAATTTACATACTCAAACACACACATTTACTGATAAGGATATTTTGGTAAAACTTATTAGATTTTAAAGCATATTCATAAAACTTTACCTTCAACTCGTTATTTTCCTCAAAATAACATGATTATTGCTGTTCATAGAAATAGTTATAATTCATGGTGAAGAAGTTATATCATTTGTGTTACCCTGTGCTGCTAATTGCATTCGCTTTCAATTTTCATTCGTTTGTGAAGGCAGAAAAATTAATTCCGTTAATTTTGGCACAAAAAATCGAACAAAACAACAAAAAAATTAGCAAATAGGGAAAAAATAGTATAATTATAAAATCTTTTTAGCGAAAAAAACGGTAAACACATTATTAAGACGCGCCCATGTGCATATTTGTCAGAAAACGAAAATTAACACAAAAGAGAGTAAAGTGGGTGTAGAGTGAGTTGTAATTAAGGATCAAGTCACGTAAAAACGAAGTTGTTATATGATGGCAACGAATGCAAATAGTGACCACAATGTGCAGGAGTTGAAAATCCATGATCAAGAGCTACAATCCAATTATTCGGAAAAATGTCTTCGTGATAAAGGGGCTGCAACTACTAATAAATCAGCAGAAGTAAACTCCAACAATTGTTTGATAAATTCTATTGGATGCACAAATGTTCAAGAGGACGACTCTGTTGAATCCCAATTTTTGTCTGTAAAACTTGGAACACCAATTACACGAGAGCAAATGCCAACCGACAAACCAACTGACAGCGATGCTGAAGGAGAAAAAACTCCTGCTTTGGAGCTTGGTGTTGGCGGCGACTCGCCTGCGGACAATCAATACTTCTTTGAAGATGAAGTTTTCCGCGTTGATAAGAAGGGACGTGTCAAATTTGGCCTTGTAATTGAGACGTCTGAAACATATTCTGGCGATGAAGATGACGATTTCGATGATGTCCTTCTGAAAGGTGAAGTACGAGTAGCATGGTATCCTGATGGTAAAGAGGAAGTGCAGCCTGAAGGGGCGGTAAGTGGAACAAATTTATCGAATACAGCCAATTAAAATGAAAAACATACTGATTTTTTAAATAAAAAGTATGAAAGGAAGTTAAAAATTCAACGTCATTGATTAGGAATATACTCACACATATTACTTACATTACAAAAGAATGATGAGGTTATGGGCATATACATAAATAAATTTTGACATGAATTACAGTTATATTGTATGTATTGCTGTTATAAATATTTTATAATTATGAATTGATTATTCATTAAAAACTTTCAATTTTGGTTTCTCTTTCTTTCAAAAAGATTGCATTAGCTGATCGTACTTTAATGCCGGGTGATGTCGTGCGACGTTTAGTGCCGGGAAAGGACACCCAACGCGGTTACTGTCGTGACATTAGTATGCATGCCGATGTTAAAGTGCTGGGTACAAAGTATGTTATTAAAAATGTTATGACAGAAAGACTGCTTCCGATAAATAATTGGCAACGCGATAGCGCCGTTTGCTTGGATTCATGGGTGGGAAGCACCAAGGATGTGGAAGAAAAAGCTGTATTAAGGTTGCTCGCAAAACAAATCTTTAACTAGAAATGCTTACACTTTTTTATTTTGCAGATCAACTGCTGGCGCACGCATAGAAATCTCATCACATAATTTCTATGGTTTCACCGACTATAATTCCCGCAATGCACACGGCATATTTAATCCTCATGTATTTTATCCCGGCAACACTGTAGTCGGTCGACTGCCAGCTTTAGATGAAGTGAAACTGCTTACTCCTAACATTCCGATACATAAAAACAAAAAAGGCAAACCTTTCAAAGCAAAAGTGAGTACAACTAAAGAAATAAAATTGTGTTTTAGTACAAAAGTTGTAAAACTATTTAATACTCAATTTCCATAGTATACTATTGAATCAGTTGAGACCGATTCGGTTTGGGTTCACTGGCAATGTAAGGCTCTCTCTGAAGAAAACGCTATTGACACTAGCGTGTTAGAGCAACCCAATCCTTGTGTGAGCGGTGAAGACTTGATGCGCCTAAAGCGCCTGAATCTCTTCGAATCATGTATGGTGCAAATAAGCGATCGCAATTACTTAAGATTCTCCAACCTTGATAACTATATAAAAAAATCACAATGGGAGAAAGAGCAAGGTTTGTCTTATTGTCTTATATGGAGCTTATTTTATTTCTTTTAATTTCAGCTAGTAAATTTAAAGTAGCGCTAGCGCAAATTCAAAAAACCGAAAATCAGTGTGGTGGATTGGTCAGTTCCTCCGGTCAAAATAATGCCGGTAGCAATAGTTCACATCATACAGAGAAACCTAAAAAGAAGTCAAGTTTAATAGATGCTGATACAAAAAGCGCGAAGCCAAAAAAATCTACATTAAAAACAGATAAGTTAGGCAGTTCAAATAGCAGAGACAAATCAGCAACCGATACGTCTGTTGAACATAATGCATCAAATTTTCCATCAAGGAAAGCCTCAAAGACCAGTGGAGAACCAGAATGGGTAACAGACGATGAGGACGAAGATGACGATGAAGATGATTACTTCAACGAAGATTTCTGCGAGGATCGCGTCAGTACTACAACTTGCTCAAGTCCTTCTCCTCATCATAGCCCGAAACATAGCAAAAGACATTTGTTGAAAAAGAAAAGTAAAGTACCTGCCAAACGTTCCTCTTTGATGATTCCAGAATTTCAACCGAAAGATGGCGATGAATTAGTTACCGAAACTCTTTTAGTATACAGCACTGCCACAGTGGTTTGGCAAGATGGTACCGTGGAGGCCGGCATATCCTCTACACAATTGTACCCCATACATCATTTAGATAATCATGTATGCTGGCACAATGTAGTACTTTAGATAAATTCTAATGATTTATTGTTAGGAGTTTTTCCCTGGGGATTTCGTTGTATGCGGCAAGGAAGATGGTGATATGACTTATCGTGACTACGGCGTTATACAAATGGTGGATCATCAGGGCCGGACAGCACGCGTCAAATGGTATACAACATATACATCAGCTGATGAACCGAGGTAAGGATTTATTTGCGTGTCTGGAAAAACTCAATACCAATATAAGAATATTTACAGACCGAAATACAATGGCGAGACAGAAGTTAGCGTATATGATTTAAAAGATCATCCTGATTTTCAATATCGTCCTGGAACTATGGTTATACGCGTTGCAAACTTTGTGGGTGAGGATGCCTCATGTACCGCAGGTCAAATCATAGATAACTACATTGACGGACGAGCGAAAGTGTGGTGGGTTGACGGTCATATAAGTATGTGCTGGCCGCAAGACTTATTTGAAGTTGGTCAATACGACCACGCTGATTGGGGACACGAATCGGATGACTCATGGGAGACTGAGTCTGAAAATAGTGAACTAGGAGGAAGCACACCAATGATAGCGCTGGAGGAATCCCAAATAATAACAAACATTGAGCGAACACGTATAGCTATTGCACGCCTTGAGGAAATTTTCAATATGAGTCCGAATTTGCAAAATGTCGAAGTAAGTGCAATATATACTTTTTTGTGCTGGTCAGTGACAGTTTCATTTTGTGCGCATATTTAGGTTATGCGTAATTTGTTAAATGTTTACAAAGGGTGTCGCTACTTGGATCGCTTATTGAATACCAGCTTCTTCCACGAAGACAATTTCCAGGTAATAATTTCCTATTAACGAGTAATAAAACTAACGAACTATTTAAATAAAAACATTGTCATTGTAAGGGTCTGATTGAGCGTGTACGCAAAGGAGGAACTCAATCAATTGCCGAGCGTGCACAAGACCGAAAAAACCGTCTATTTAGTTATGTGCAAGCTACCTCATCAAATGTAAAGCACCCAGCTGTTGCGCCTCTGGATAGTGCAGAAAAGACGCCGCCAAGACAACCATCCGATGCGAAAACCGCCGCCGGCGCAAACGACATTGCCACCACCACTAATACATCTAAGGAATATGCGCCAAAGATACTCTTCAACATCTCCCCAACACCGTTTAAATCCCCATCGTCCGGTACAGGTGGTGGAGCATCAAGTAGTATTACTTCACCAGTAATACTACCTGTGCTGAGATTAAAATCCAACACATCTATTTCTACTGTGACACAGGCTCCATCCACACAAACTTTGTCCGAAAAAGTTGTGGTAAAGAAAGCCACTTCTAGTACCACTGAAGCACAGCCAAGTGTTCATAACAGCGGAAATGCAGATATTAAGACCACTACCGGTAGTGCCAATATAACGGCGTATCATAAGAATATACTGGCACAGAATAATCAATTGCTTAACTCCGCCATGCTCAACATTGAAAGAGCTTTTGAGAAAACTTGTCAATTAAAATCAGCAATGGCCTCATCTCAGGTAAGCAGTATTGAATATTTATAAGCATATAATTCATATACATACATGTGCTTACAGGACGACTCTGGCAACTGTTCGCGCAATGAAAACTGCGATGGCAGTTCCACCAGCTACTCGGACCTCACCAACGGTTCGGTGAGAGTTAATGACGATCAAAACTCGATGTCCTGCAGCAGCATTGAATTTAATGAAGACGCTGCGCCCGAAATGGATTGTGTGCGTCTTTGTGCTCTACTAAAAGAACAATTGGTTAAATGCATACAACAGATTCGGGAAAAATACTACAAAGGCGAGAATATAAACTTAAGCGAAGTATTCAGTTTTGATGGAATTGAGGAGGCACACATTGAGGACACGTTAGATGTAGATGAAGAAAAGTCAACGGAAGGCCAGGATACTGAAACGTCCACAATAGATGATAAGCAACAGATGAACCTCGCCAAATCCGACACAGTTGATATGAGCACACCTGCGGATGCCAATGCATGTATATCGACAAAATCCATGGATTCCGTGCTAAGTTCACCGAATGAAACAATTTCCACACCGATCGCGAACTCTGAATATTTTCAAGTTTTACCTCAAGCACCGCCCGCTCACAAATTCCAATTGACTATTTTCCATCCCAATAATACTCAACAATATTATAGAGCTGTGCAACGTGAGCATCGCATGCTGAAAACTTCACTGCCGCCCGGTGTATGGGTTAAGTAAGTTTAGAATTCTTCAAATAATTATATATAATTGTATGTAATATTTTTGTTAACTGCGCAGAGTTTTTGAAGATCGCATGGATTTACTAAGTGTCATGATTGAGGGCCCGAAGAAAACACCGTATGAAGATGGCTTATTTTTCTTCGATATACAACTTGGTCGCGATTATCCGAAGAGTCCGCCATTGTGCCACTACATCAGCTATTGCTCCGATCGCTTAAATCCGAACCTTTACGAAGATGGTAAAGTTTGTGTCTCCTTGTTAGGCACGTGGGCTGGGCGCGACTCTGAGATTTGGGGCGCAAATAGCACTCTCCTGCAAGTGATCGTGTCCATACAGGGTCTCATCTTGGTGCCCGAACCGTACTTCAACGAGGCTGGTTACGAAAAACAAAAAGGTTTGTGTATTCATTTAAATAAGCCACACTTGTAAATCATTTAATGTTTTATTACATAGGCACTCAGCAAGGTAGCGAAAACTCTCGTATGTACAATGAAATGGTTATTATAAAAATGGTGCAGTCATCCACGAAACTTCTGCAACAACCACCAGAACTCTTTCGACAAGAAATATGCGAACATTGGCATCAACGCGGCCTTTCAATGTACGAACGCATTAAAGGTTGGATGGAATTATCCAAGGCCACGATAAATAACAAAAACGAAGAGGCTTCAGCGAAAACTGCAACGGCGGAGCTGCACCAACCGAAGCAAACAAATACGAATGCCGGTAGGCATTGCGCTTATTTAAGTTCAGATTTGTAGATAAATAATTTAAACTTTTCTTTTCAGTCAACGCTGAAGAACTCAAAAATACGTTCGCGCCACCAGATTTTCCACTTGTACCTGCAAGCCGTGGCTTTTGTTTAACATTAGCTGGCCTCTTAGAAACCTTCAATTCCAAATTATTAGCGTTAAAAACGGAACGTAAACTATCAGTGGGGAAAAGTGACGCAACAGCGACTGAACACCACGTTGCATAAAACGCGATAACGGCGCCGTTCATGAGGACCGTGTGCCTATTGCGGGCTTAACGGCTTTAGATTTTCAATACTACAATTGAAAATTGTAAAAAACGAATAATTTATTTTGTATTATTATTATTATTTTTTTTTTCTTTTAATAAGTTTGCCTATTTTATGGTGCTTGCTGTCCGTTTACTAAACTTTAGTGTAAAAATCACAGTTGCATTGCTGTTTAAATGCGCTTAAACGTTGTCATATTTATATACAAACATATAGTATATCTCTAGTTTTTGTATCAATGCAAAGTATTAAATGATAAATTTAAGTCACACACTGAAACTCACAAATATGCATGTTAATTTATAATTATGAAATTTTGTTCTTCTAAATTGTAACAAGAGAACACACTTTAGCACTAAGCGAATACAAAATTACTGTCACGAGTTTGTTAAATTATTGGAATCTCAAAAAAGCTCTTCTATGAGCTCCGCATTTGTAATGGAAAATAAATTACTAGTAATTCTAAAAAACTATTGTAAATAATTAAGCATATGCATGGTGCGAAAATTATTGCACAATTTTTTCTGCAGCAATGGTCGAAAAGCCTTTAAACATTTGTTATGTTCCAAAATTATTTATTATCATTCATAAACAAATGCATTCAAAGGAAAAATATTACGCATGAATTACTGCACCGTTTATAGTATTATTTGTTCATTATTGTATTTATAAAGTATGGTATACCGTTATTGTTGAATATTTGAAATTGTGATCTTTATTATTTATAATTTATGCGAAATTAGTTTACAACCACCTGATATTTTAATATTAGTTGTTTTGAGTAACGGTTTGAGATTGAATTACACTCACATATGATACTACCGTTATATGTCAAATGGCAAAGCCAATTTTTAGTTATCCACAGTCTCTTTACCACTATCATTTATTCGAAGATTGTGTTTAATTTGAAAGTAACGGTAACTAAAGTTAATTGTAATAATTTGCCAACCTCAAAATGGCATTACACAGACATATGTATGTATTGTTTGCTAGTATTTATGAGCACCATAGATAAACATGTATTTATGCAAAAAACCGAAGCTTGAAAAACCGAATACAGTTGCAACAGAAAGTAAGAAAGTGTTAAGCATAAAAGTAAAACGAAAAAAATAATCGAGCGAAAGCGAAGTGAAGCTAAGAAATGAAAAATATACCAAAGAATGTTGCCTTCTAAAAAATTCGTAAATGAAATTTAATCTCAACTAAATACGCCACTGCAAGAATGTTTTCCGTTTTCCTTATTCAAGTAATTGAAAGTGAGCGGAATCGTGGAACAATGTAATAACTAACAATTAAACGAAGCAATTAAAAATAAACAAACAATTTTTAAATTAAAAAGGCGTACAGTCCATAAAAATTAGTTTACACAAATAGTTTAATTTATTTTATTTAGCTACGAATGTATAATAAAGCAAAATAAATACAATATTTTCGTCAACAATAATATATTGTTTATACTCACACACACATCGCATACATACATACACATATACGCAGCGCCAGTGTGGGCTAACGCGCCAAAGCAAAAAACGCATACGAAACCAGTTAGATCCTTATTCCGGTTAAGTGCACTAAAAGTGGCCAGCGCTTTCCGTACGGTGTCTCACGAAGCTGCAGTGCTGATTTCAGGCAAAATGCCAACTGAATTAATGGCTCTTGAGTTAAAGAGAGAGTACGAAAAAAATAAAAATAAAAGTAGACACCTAACAGCTAAAGAGCGCGAGGAAGAAAGAGAGCAATCGGTATGGGATTCAGTGTCCAAAGGACGAAGGACGCACAGGTTGATTAAAAAACGAACATTACAAACAGCCAAAACCATGTGCGTGTGCTATATCAGGAAAAGCCAACTTTGTTTCAAAAAAAGATTCCCAAATATTGGAAGCGTCAATGCCTTGCTCTTCTAACTCCATAAAAACCCTCGTCATATTGGTTCTCATGTATGCTCGACTGGAAAAGTATTTGAAATAATTGTTCGTAAGCGAAAAATATGAGATTCCGGATTGCAATCTATTTAATTCGATTTACAAAGCATTGGGATGGAAGAGGTGGCGTTGGGATGACAAACAATACTGTGTAGTCATTACCCTGAACATTAAAAACGCATTCAACTCAGCGAACTAGAATCTAATTATTAAAGCTCTGACAGAGTTAAAGGTTCCTGACTACCTTATCCGAACTGCGAACTGTTGATACGGGCCAACAATATCTTTTGAAGATTTAGACCCACCTTTGGCGTATCCATAAAAACACACACACATCACATACATACATACACACATACATATACATGCTCGGAGTTGTCTTCACATATAGCGCCAACAAGTTAATCCTCCAGATTGTTCAAAATCCAGTCAACATAGTAGGTGACGCGCGTGTAAATGCCTGGCCAAGAAGCCATACCACAAGGCTGCATACCGAACGATACAATACCCACCACAAAGTGTGGTGAATTCATCAGACGGCCACGCATCGTCAGGGGCGCCCCGGAATCGCCCTGACATGTGTCCTGCTTTGGCTGTCCGCCCGCACACAACTGCAGCGTCTTATTCACTGGGATTTGTATGGTTTGGAACTTTTGCGCACACGCGTCTGTATCCCAAATTAGCAGTGAGATGGTCCTTTTCACAGCACTGTAGGCGCTCACCTCTGTGCGGCCCCAACCAGCCACATCGGCATATTCATTCATAAATGTCATTTGCCGTAAATCGTTGGAAAGTGGCAGACAAATGGGCTTAATGGTCTCCGAATAGTTAACATTGGCCGCCATGCGTATTAATGCGATGTCATATAATTCCGATTGTGAATGTGGTATGTACTTCTCATGGACGATGACACGTTCGATCTTCACTTCCACAAATGGCGGTGCACAGTTTCTATTGCCATCGGCAGTTTCATAACAATCTGGATCTGTTCTGGTATCCCACTCACCGAGACGTACGCTGTCAAGCTTCCACGTGGTCGGTATGCTCGGATTCCTAAGACAGTGAGCGGCGCTAAGCACATAGCGTTGGTTGATAAGCACGCCGGCACAGTTCAGTGCTGTGGCATTGTACGCTAAATAGATATACAAAGGTTAGATGAGATTTCGTACAACTTGTATGAATTCAAAGCCTGTGCAATGAAAAAATGAAGACGAACATTACAAAAAAATGTAGCAAGGTGTCAAGCCTCTAGCCCTATAATTAGACCCCGGTCCTTATACTTGACTTTTGATCGAAAATGTCGGTCCATGTGTGATATACATTTATGTATATTTGAAATTAAGCGATAATCCTTCTCTTGTAATGGTATGTCAGTATGTCAAAAATGGATTGAATCGGGTCAATATTTCCCTGACCTCCCATATATCTAATATAAAGATTTCCGGGTCGATACTACCTCACATCCCATATACTATATATAATATGTAGTCCTTCCTTACTTGTTTAATATAAAGTTTTTCAACACCTGAACTTAGCGGTTTCATATTCTTTCTGCTCTAGAGTTAGTAAATATTCGAAAAGACCTTCTTATCTCTCCTAACTACAGGAATGAGTTATTCATATATAGAACTTACGTCTCTGATACTTTATCAGTGCCGACCAAGGAAACTCATCTACTTGGGATTCTACGCCGCCGAAAATTCGCATATTGAAAGTAATTCCGCAAGTGCCTGGTGCTGGCAACATTTTACCTGATTCCTTATCTTTGTTTTCAGCATTTTGATTATTTCGACAGCAAGACCTAAAGCAGAAGTAAACGGGTCTTTAGTTTTCTTTCATATATATCAGATAGGATGGACTTACGCGTGTCCTATCCGGTCCCGAAGTGGCATTAACGTCAGATCCGCAGAAGCTATTACGCAAATGATTAAAGATATCATTGTCTTCATTGGCTTGGGCGAGTAGATTATATAGACTTGGGCAGTCCGACAACGGTACGCAATGACCTGGATATCCGGAAGGTGTTTTGCAAACGCCATAACTCACCAGCACTAAAAGAAAATACAAAATTATATTAGCTGAAGAAAACTCTATTTTTCAATAATATAAGCTCACTAACACAGTATTTACAATACGCAAAACTCAACTTCAACTTTCATAAGGGATTTTCAAAATCAGCCGTGTATTGGGTCTATGCCAAGAGATGGTCATTGTTCTTCTTCTTTACTTTAATATGAAGAAAGTTAATGGAGAACATGCTCTCATGCTCTAGGGTCCAACCACGTAAAAAACACCCTCAATGAAAACAAGAATACAGCCTATCGTTGTAAATTCGGCTATAATAGCGTAAGCGGTGTCTACGCCAATAAAGAAGAAGAAGAAGCTCTAGCGAACGTGGCAAAAGCGGTTTGCAACATGCAAAAAACGTGGTTATTTTGACTTGAAAGATGAAGAACGTCTTGGGCGGCCAAGATGAGTAACTGGAAGCATTGCTTGAGGAAGTTAATTGTCAAACACAAGAAGAGCCTTTGGGAGTCACTCAATCAACTACTTCAAAACGTTTCAAGGCAGCCGGAAACATTCAAAAGAAATTAAATTGGGTACCATGTGAATTGAAGCCTAGTGAAGTTGAGGATTGATTTTGCATGTCTGGAATGTTGCTTAAATGATACAAAAGGAAATCATTTTGGCATCGGATTGGCACTAATGATGTAAAATGGATCCATTACGACACTCATAAATGTAAACCATCATATGTAAAACCTGGCCAAGCCAAATCAACGTGGAAGCGTTATCGGCAGGAACTCATCATACTGAAGCGAACGATTTCCAAAAAACTCCCGGGTCTCGACAACTTTTTAGAAGTTCTTATAAAATTCAATAAATTTTTAAGTTGCTTATACATACAGGGTTTGTCCGGAAAGTAAAAGGGCTAATCGATTTAAAACAAATAAATTTATTGAACCAATGGCAACAATTCTTTAAAAACTTTCAAAATAGGCTCCTTCTGCGCGATGCAGCGCTGACAGCGTGATTTCCAAGCATTGAAGGCGTCACGGAATATGGAATAACCTCAAGGGCCGAGGTAGATGCTGCTTGGATACCCTCTGTCGTCAAAAAATGCTTGCCTTTCACCGATCTTTGCAGCCAAGAAAACAAACAAAGTCTGGGGGCCACATCTGGGCTGTATGACAGTTGCGGTGTGAGCCGGGGCGTTGTCTTGATGGAACTTCCAATCGGCTGTTATGTCTTGTCGGACCTGATTGACCCTTAGTTTGAGACTTCCAAGTAAAACTTGGAGTTAACGGTTTGGACGGAGCAACAAATTCATGGTGCACGATGCCTTTGATGTCAAAAAATGCAATGAACATCGTTTTCACTTTGGATTTGCTCATTCACGCGATCTTCGTGGTGCCAACGAAATACACCACTTCCCGCTAAAGCAGCATCTGGGTAAGTCTGCTTGATCATATCAAACGCCTCTGTCGCAGATATACAGAGTTTCACACAGAATTTAATCGCGTACCTCTACTCTTTCGAACGCTGCATTTTCCACTCACAGAAACCCGTCCTGACTCTCCAGTTGCTCGGAGACAACTGACCAGCCGCCCGGTCGTTAGCTAAGACCGCCTTCTACCGAATCCAATCGGTACGCGCACGCTAAAATCAGTCCTATTGCTTTCCGCACAAACCCTGTAATATCATGAATTTTGTCTCTTATTTTTAGGTCGACTAAAATACGGTACATTTGTATGTATATAAGTATAATTTAAGGACGGTTCATTTTAAAATCTGTATATTTATTTTATTGATCAACTTTGTACATCATTAGCTGGTCAATAACGTACCTTCGAATATTTATTATTCAGCAAAAAACAAAAACAAATTGTAAATACCCAACCAACTTGTTCATGCAATGAGAAATATTCGTTGTGGGAAAAACAAAAAACCCATTGTAATAAAGGGGTTTTCAGTTACAACTGATTGGTGTTCAATGCGAAAATGTTTCCGAATATTTTTAAGAGAGAGCGTCATACAAAAAGTGTCAAAATATTTGTCTGCTAAATATAATGTTTTACCAATACCCTTCATGCTATACACTTCGATATTTATAACAAGATATATAACCGCAGTAATAATCTTTGCTTAGACCCCGCATACGATGATAAGCTCACAATATCTTTATATTCCATAAAATTACTTTTCAGGCGACGATTAAAATCATGTAATAACTTCTATTCCAAAAAGAGGGTTCAATAATGTCAACATTTTGAGAAAATCATAGCATTTGAAAAAAAAAACATGCAAAAGTTAATTATTTGGTTTCTTAAATTTTTTGGATTCTTGTTTTGAAAAGTATCGTTGGGTGAAAAAAATAGTTGAAATCGGTTAGTCTATACACACTTATTTACAATTCACATTTGGCTGAATATGTAATGTGTATGAATAATTTAATGTGAACACAGTTTTATTATTGATAAGCACTTCAGATTCTGTAATCACGAAAAATGTTGAAAAGCACGAACACACAACCACACACAGACCAGGGGGAATCTCCATTGGCAATGTGGTTTGACTGGATACCTACCAGTGTTTACGGCCAGTATGTAGACAGCGACGAAGAGACACAACAATAGTTCGATTGCCCTAAGCATCATTGTTACCGAGAAATCACATATAATTTATTAATTCTATTTTTGTATATAAACGAAAATAAAAATATCGCTTTCGGAAAAATCAAATCCGCAGGTCGATGTGTCAATACGTCAACTTAATAACATTCGTTAATTTTTACGACACTTTGGCTGATACTAATCAAGTATTCCGAGATTAATTATCGACACGACCGAATCAGCCTAAAGCACTGCCGCCGTCTCCTAACCAGCAGCAACGCAGCTCAAGCTCGAACTAAACAATAATAATTACTGGCAGCTTCAAAAGCTCACACTCTGTATTTTTGCACATAATCTCTATAAATAAACGTATATAAGTATGTATGTAACTAACCTATACATACGTACTATATACAAACATATATTTGTAAATTCTGAGTAAGTGATAAGCTAGGGAGCTTAATCTGATACTTTTAACATTTTAAGGCCCTTTGTTTCTCCTTAAAGGAGTTTTATAGCAATATTCAGCTTATATCGGATAGCCGAAGCCAACACCTCGGCTATATACTCCTATGTACTACTGTATCCAAAAAATAAGGTGACATTTGAATTTAAACTGCGCGCATCGAAGGATTTGGAGAATTATTTTTTTTTTTAAGTTGGTAGTACTGTCAGTCACATTTATGTCAAATTTCATGTCAAAATATTCATTAGTGTTTGAGATACGTGTCGTTTTGTGAGCTGCTAAAAGTGAGTTTTTCGTTTTTTGCGATGTCGAAATTTGTTGAGCAAAGAATTTGCATTAAATTTTGTTTACGGAATCAATTTTCTGCTGCGGATACGTTGAAGATGGTGCAGAAAGCCTTTGGTGATGAGGCTATGTCTAAAAAAATGTTTACAAGTGGTATAGAGAGTTCCAAGCCGGCCGTGAACGTGTCGAAGACGAAG
Source organism: Bactrocera correcta (assembly GCA_027475135.1). Classification (NCBI taxonomy): domain Eukaryota; kingdom Metazoa; phylum Arthropoda; class Insecta; order Diptera; family Tephritidae; genus Bactrocera; species Bactrocera correcta. The sequence goes on from CM050325.1 coordinate 17,603,679, forward strand.
AGCGTCCAGGGCGACCATCAACCCTAAACCGACGAAGCTCACGTTCAACAAATCAAAGATTTGGTGTTGAAAAACCGTCGATTAACAATTAGAGACCTTGCTGATGAAGTTGGCTTATCGAAAAGCTCAGCCAATACCATTTTGAAGGATGGTACGCCTCAAGCGCGTCAAATCTCGACTGGTACCGAAAACATTGAATTTTTTTGGAAAAAAGGCGTCGCGTTGCAGTGTGTAAAACGATGCTTTCCGACTACCAGGGTGTCATGAAATGCATTATAACTGGCGATGAGACTTGGATCTATGCTTACGACCCCGAAACAACCGATCAATCGAGCAAATATCGTGCCAAAAGAGAGCCGAGACCAAAAAAATCACGCCAAAATCGCTCAAAAATCAAGGTCATGTTGACTGTTTTCTTCGATTATCGTGGTGTTGTGCATTATGAATTCTTTCCAACCGGTCAAACAGTCAAGAAGGAATATTATTTGAACGTTATGCGTCGTTTGCGTAACGCTATCCGCCTAAAAAGGCCGGAATTGTGGAAAGACAATTCTTTGTTTTTACACCACGATGATGCACCATCCCATACTGCCCTCGTAATTCGTGATCATTTCGCCAAAAACACAACCCATATCGTTCCGCAACCACCGTATTCACCTGATCTGGCGCCGTGTGACTTCGGGCTGTTCACCAAGCTCAAAAGACCACTCCGGGGACACCGTTTTTGTACGATAGAGGAGATTCAAGCCGCAGCGAAGACGGAACTGAAGGCCATCCCGGAAAGTGACTACAACCAGTGTTTCGAAGATTGGAAAATCCGTTGGCATAAGTGCTTTGCATCGAGAGGGGATTACTTTGAAGGAGATGAAATTGATTTGGAAGAATAAATAAAGAATTTTCAAAATAAATATAATGTCACCTTATTTTTTGGGCACAGTAGTATTTACCATATTTAGTATATTGTTGCTATGTGTTTGTTGAAATTTTATCAGCAAGGGGTTTCCCTTTGAACCCATGTAAAGAGGAAGTTTTCGGCTGAATCAGTACTTATGCATAAAAATTTAAGCATAAATAACGGTTTGCTCGCACAATCATTTTGATTGCGAGTTTTATTTTGCTATCGTTATATGTACATACAAAATAGGCGTCGCACATATATATGTCTGTACATATAAACAATAATGATTAATATATATTACTATAAATAAATTGAGTTTGAGGATTTCTCGGAAATTATTTATAGTTTCTGAAATCAAATAAAATTCTAACTAAAATTTTAGTTATTGAATTAAGCGGGGTTAAATAAACAGGTATGTGGTGTCATCACCACGCCAACCCTTGATAAGTCTACTGGCTATGGAAAATATATATAAAATTGTACACGTTATTATAATAATTATTATTATTCAATGAAAAGGATAATATAATTACACCTTAACAGTACAAAAAGTGTCAGCTTTGGCGACTAAGGAATAATTAGAGTCATATTAACGATGTCGACAGTAAACCTCCACTTTGGAAAATATTTTGGAAGAGAAATTCTTCTTCAAACACCACTTCGGTATTATATATTTTCTTTGCCACAGATTTTAAATTTATGCCGGGTTTTCCAATAGTGATGATATGATTTCTAAGTATCGTTTCGGTAATTTTTAATATGTCGTGATCCGTCTTTTTTCCACTGAATGCAGTAATGTTTACAATTTCAACGCAACAACAACGTTTAAAGATTATTCATTTTTATAAGCAATTGCAAAATTTTGTGCACTTTTTTTGCTATTTTATGGTCGTAATAATCGTCTGCCTGTGCTCACTATTCGTTGAATTGTTAAAAATTTCGAGTGTACAGGGTTTGTCCGGAAAGTAATAGAACTAAGTTGATTTAAAAAAATTTATTAAACCAATCGCTACAATTCTATAAAAACTTTCAAAATAACCTCCTTCTGTGTCGATGCAGAGCTGCCAGCGCGATTTCCAAGCATTGAAGGCGTCACGGAAGGAATTCTCCGGAATAGGCTTGAGAGACGAGGTGCATTCTGTATGGATCCCATCTGTCGTCTCAAAATGCTTGCTTTTCAACGGCCTTTTCAGACAAGGAAACCGAAAAACTCCGGGGGGCCATATCTGGGCTGTAGAGCGGCTACGGAAATGTTGGCATGTCGGCCTTGGTTAGATAGTTGTTCACAAGAAAGGCGGTGTGAGCCGGGTCGTTGTCGTGGTGCAACTTCCAATCGGCTGCGATTTCTTGTCGAACCCGACTAACCCTTTTTCCGGGAGGAACAAATTCTTGACGGACGATACCTTTGATGTCAGAAAAGACAATGAGCATCCTCCAAAAAAGCCTGATTCTTGCTAAAGCAACATCTGGGTAAGCCCGATTGATCATATCAAACGTCTCTGTCGCAGATTTACCGAGTTTTACACAGAATTTAATCGCGTACCTCTACTCTAACGAACGCTGCATTTTCGGCTTGCACCACTCACAGAAAAACGTCCCGCGAAAATATTTTTTCTGACTCTCCAGGTGCTCGCAGAGAACTGACCAGCCGCTCATTCGTTAACTACTAACGCCCTCTGCATCCTGTTGGTGCGCGCATGCCCCGAAGTACAGCCGCGGGGGAAAAAAATCAGTGCTACTACTTTCCAGGGAAACCCTGTAAGACAAAGAACCGCTCGAAATAATGAAAATATTGCTGCTGTTCAGGCAAGTGTTGCTGAAGATCACAATTTGTCGACTCCAAGATGTTCTCACGAATTGTGATTGTCTCAAACCACGACATGGCGGATTTTGATAAAAAATTTGGTGTCACTCAAGAACTGACGCCATTGGAACACCGTAAACGTTGAGAATTTGCTGATTTTGCTTGGAATACTTGAAAACGATAATGATTAAAAAAAAATTCTTTTCTAAGATGAGGCTCACTTTCATCTGAGTAGGGCTGTAAATAAACAATCGGTCTATACTTTTTTCGAAATGAAGCTGGTGACACCGTTATGGTCAATGAAGACCGGTATAAAACGATGATAACCAACTTTTCATGGCCGCAAATGGAAGAAGCAGATCTTGACAACATCTGGTTCCAAAAAGAAGGGGCTACGCGCCACACAACACGTGCAACAACCGAATTATTGCGAGAAAAGTGTGGAGATTCGATTATTTCTAGAAATCGTGACATTGAATGGCCTCCAAGAAGTGGTGGTTTAACATCATTAGACTACTTCTTGTGGGGTTATTTGAAGTCATTGGCCTTTAGCAATAAACCAGACTCTCTTATAGCTTTAGATGTCAATACTAAATATTGATATTCATGAGATACGACTTGGTTTAGTGGAGAAAATACTCGAGAATTGAGTTCATCCAAGCAAATTTTTGTGTTGAAAAGCGGTAAGAACACGTAACAGTAACTGATTTCTGACTATTTTTGATAACATGAAGTTCGATATCTTGGTCAGCCTTTTGATTCCAATCCCAATAGGAGTTACTCTCGTTTCTTTACCTTAGATCATCTATAAAAAGTAAAATTACTAGTTCATCACTACTTGTACTACATACTGAATGGATGTCGGTCTATATTATGTAATCTAAGAGGCCTCCTTGCTCGTATACGAAATAAAAGTCTTCATAAACTACAAACTAATCACATATTTTATTTCAAACTTTAAGTAATAACAATGAATTGTCTACACAATATAATATAATATTTGTTTAATAATTAAAAATATACAATCTGTTTATCGGTTGTTAGGGCTCGATGGCACCTTTTATCCACTCCACGTAGTTGCCTACGCGCGCATAAACACCTGGCCAACCGTTATAACCACAAGGTTTTGGACCAAAGGAAATAACGCCTGCCACAAAGTAAATAAAGCGATTATTTATTAACTCAGACCTCATTAATGGTCCACCAGAATCGCCCCGACACGAATCGATTCCACTTACGCCACCAGCGCACAATTGGTGTGTGCCATTGATTAAGCGATTCGACGACTTATAAATCATTTTACACTTATCCGTCTCCCAGATCGCCACACTAATAGCCAGTTTCACTGGCGATGAGGCGGCTTTGGGTTTATTTGTGGCTCCCCAGCCAGCCACTTCCATTGTGCTGTTCATGAACATGCTGTTGCACAACTCGGTAGACGCCGGTAAACAGATCGGACGTATGAAATCGGTATATGTGACACTCTGCTCTAGACGCAGTAAAGCTATGTCGTAGTACTGTTCATTTGAGCTGCTTATATAGTTGGGATGTGCTATTGCCTTTTCTATGCCCAACTCAATGAATGGCGGTGCGCAAGACTTCTTGCCGTTTATGTCCACCTCACAGTCGGGGTTGGTCCTGATGTCCCATTCACCCAATCGAACACTATGCAAGACTGGTTCATTGTTCGAATTGCTTCGACTTATGCAATGCGCGGCCGTGAGCACATAACGGGAATTGATCAAACTGCCACCGCAGAGAAAATCAAGTTCATTATTACCTGTATTTGAGGACAACACAAGTTTGATTAAGTAATATGAAGTCGCTTAGTATTTAATACCACATACGTGTTCTATATCGAAGTAAGGCCATCCATGGATAGTCTAAAATACGTGTCTTATTACCGCCATATATAAAGTCTGTAATCGAACTTCCGCATTCACCAGCAAAGGGTAAAACATTTCCAGGGCTCTCTTGCGTCTCGGTCCTTACATTGGAAGTTGGCTCTTTCAAGTGTTTATCTGGACAACAAACCTGCGTCAAAGATAAAGTTCAGGGCATCTAATATATTTGAAATTATTTCATTGGAAAACAAATTTAACTCGGAAAGCTATTGCAACAGTAATTCTAGCCGTCGCAGTGTATAGAGACATATAATGTTTCCATCTCTTAGATACCGTTGTATCTCATAAACGAGCTCTTCATTTCACTCGCAAAGAAATCTTCAATATCGCTCTTAAAATTAAAGACAACTCAATCATAATTCCCTATGCACAAATGGTTGGAGTTTTCAAGAGAAAGTTTACCAATAAGAAGGGAATATTGAAGGCGGTTAAGCTCCTACTTATTCGCTTGACTATAAGCACACTTTCATTTGCCCACTCGTATGCTCATTTCTCAAAGGTTAGAAATTTCGGAATACGGTTCCGGCTTCCACAAGGTTTTCTTATTCGGAGTTTACCGCTTAATGCTATCAGACAAATGGAAGAATGCTTAGATAACCGAATGGATTTTAAAGATGGAAATACGATCGGATATTTGACATTGTCTGTCTAAGGGTTACCGCTATCAGAATAAAACAGGAAGTGGTATCGAACTAGGTTGTTGTTGTTTTTCTGCATCCCTGTTTGAGAGAAAAATACGTTAACTGTCACGGAAGGCATTTAACGGTAGAACCAGGAAAAGAACGGGTTCAGCGAAACCTAAGGGTTGCTCTTGGTTTTTTCGAAAGCAGATCCAGCGCAATGTTAGCAGACGCATTACAGAATGCTCTGTTAATCCGAAGGTTACTCACCACAATTCTGTGCGAATTATCTTTAAAAGTGTTGTCATAGCCACATTGACTCTTTCGCAGTTTTTCCTCATTTTCGGCATTCAACGACCCGGAAATGATGTCCACAATAAATTGACACTCGATTAACTGCACACAGGTACCGTTGCCATTGAAAGGTGAGACGCAGCGACCATAGGTAATCGCGGCTGTTGAAATACAAAATCGAATAGTCAATAACGAAAATATAAGCCGACAGCAGCGCCTAATTTGTGATGGACTTACAAATGCTGGGCACAGTGTAAAAAAGCGTAAGCAATGCAATCACAAATGCGTTGGTCAAATGCAACATTTTGCTAATTATTTAAACAACAATAACAGCTGCAATTAATTTAAATATTAAACAAGTTCTTTAACTGCCGCCAGTTGAGAACTTAAACACGTCTACGTCCAGTACCTATCACAGGCATTACTAAACTCTAACAATGACTTGAACGCAGCTGAGCTCGGAAAACAAGAAATAACCCAACAGCGACTCTCTTTCGCTATCAACACGCGCTGATTTATTGATTTTGTCGAACCTCTCGTTGTATGCACCGCATGCCGTCTTGATGACGATAAGAAGTCGACTATGAGAGCAAGTGTTCTTCGAGTTATCTAATGCCTCTTGAGTAAGGTTTATACTCACGGCGCTGAGCTCTTCTAACTGCATCGTGAATCAATAGAGGAGGTGTTTGAAATTATGACAAAAATTATTTCCATTTAATTATGTCGTTTGAGTAGAGAGAATTCACCCACAGCACGCAGTTTAACTCATGGAAGGAATAAGATTTCTAGTCTCTGGTCGACGAGCTCTTAGACCCAATACATGTGCTTGACTTATTTATATACATATATATTCATGCTAATATTATTATGAGTATTTTAAATGCCGGGTGCTACACTCGCGCGTTTTTTTTCTTATTTTGACTGCTGAGCTAGGCATTAATCAGTCATTATTTCCATTACTTCAGAAAAAAATATGTATGTACTTTCAAAATTGTAAAAAAGTGGCAGCTAAGGCGAAAAGTATTTTCTCACTGATTGGATTATTAGTGATGCATACATAGTATTTCGCGAATTCCCAGTATGAGTAACTCGCCACTTGTTCGTTATTGCTTCGAATTCGAAAGCGATTATGAGGCTTGAATTTAATAATAAAACTCCATTGATTTTTTTTTTTTTTTTGTTTTTGATGCCCACCTTTTGTGTTGTTCATTGGTTTTATTCCAAATATTTAATAGCACTAAGGATAGGCCGTTATTTTTATTATATTGTGGAATAATCATTATAGTTGTTTAAGATACTTTTAATGTATTTTGAATCTGTGCTGCTTGGGTTATCGATTATACATACAAATATTTACGAGTTGTCTGTCTTTAGTCACTACAAATAACTATGATTAACAATTCAATTTAAATTTTTTTTTGTATATAAAAAAAATGTTGGTTTTGCAATCTAGGTGCTGGCTTTTCGCTTATCAAAAAATAAACAATCGAATTGCAGATTCCAATTTCATACACATAAAATTAATTTACTTTCGCTGTTTTAAATTTAAATTCTCTTGTTGTTGCCGTATGTGTAAACTGGTTGGAATTTTCAATGGAAATTGTTAATCATATTTATTTCACCATCATCTCCCTCGCCATTATCGGAATCTTCGCTATCGAAGGTGTTGTCTGGAATATCGTACAAACGGATCATGGGCTTGTTGGGATCCTTCATAATCAGATATTTGCCATCCTTCTGTTTCATTACAATATCGATGATGCATCGTAGAACACCCCAGGCATTGTCCATGCTCAAATTAATTTGCGTGGCAAATTCATGTGGTTTAAATTGTTGGGTTCCCAGTATGACATGTCGTGAGGGATCGCGTGGATTACTACGCGAAACATAACCTAGCTTCAATTGATCGGAACCGGCAAGCACAGCTTGTACGGTCCATTTGGCTAGTTTGCAGGCATTATTACGCAATTCGTTTGCCAATACAGCGCCGCGTTGGGTATCCAATTTCTGACGCCATTCAACTCCGTTCGCCAATTTTGAGTCCCATTCGTTTAATGCTTTGATCGATAAGAATTGAGGTTCTCCATTTGGTGATTGCAATACACCATCGTGCTCACAACGAGCAACTAAAACCTAAAGTGATTTAAGTTAATAATTAATTCCGCACTTTAAACGTAATATTATATATTTTCTATACTTACAATGTCACTGCCCAAGTTCCACTTCTTATAACGGTAGCCAACACTGGCAACTTCAACATCTTCATCCTCAGTTATAAACGGATTGGCTTCTTGGAACTTATACTTAGGTTCCTTGTCGCCGGTTTTCAACACTTGTTGACTGAAGTTGTGGTTAATGAATGTTGCTTCGATTGCCAAGTTTCGTGGTGAATTTGGAGAGCTATCGTCGTCAGTTGGTGGTTCAACAGACGTTTCATTGACGGTCAACAAATCAAACTCAGTGTTGTCTCGCTTATCCATGAAGATTTTATCACCTAAAATGTCAAAAAATCAGTACCTTAAATAAATTTGAAAGGTTGACAATAAAACTCACCAAACTTCTCAATAACAATATCCCAAGAATAATTTGATCGTGTGGAACACATAATGGTGGCCAAAATAGCATCGGTAGCAAAAACATTGCCAACAGTTTTGGAAAGTCGGCGAATAACGGGATCATCGGTTGTTGTGACAGTATGAACAATGCGATCAATTTTCTGCAGCGCTTTCTCATTCTTCACATTGATGCGGTCATAAGTTTTGTCATAGTATTCAAGAGTACCGCACGTTATTATGTCTTCACCCTCTTTGATGTTTGGCAGCGAAAGTTTCGTCAGACGTGGGAAGTCCATTTCTTCAATTGAGGTCCAGTCTGAACGGACAGCAACAGATGATTCACGAATTTTAGGCGGCACACCACGCGATCCGAACTTTTTGCCCATACCACGGCGAGGATCACGGGTTTTGACATTTTTGCCACCCAAAGTTGTCATGCCAGAATTCAATCCACCACGTTGATTGCGACCACGAGCGGACCTGTAGCGAGTGACCATACGTTAAAAACATACTTTATTATTAAAAAATGTGGAAACATACCTGTTGTTGCGCATGTTCGAACGGAAGCGTCCACGTTGATGAGGTGGCTTCTGTACGCGAGCCGTATCGACGAGATGGAAAGTAGTCTCATCTTCCTCATGATAATAAGCATATTGATTGCCAGTACCGAATGACGAGGCATACTTATCTGTAAGAGTTAATCAAAATGAAAATTTAGTATAAAAATGTTTTTGCATTGGTTGCGAGTTGTCATAAGGCAATATGAGCTCATTAAAAATACGGAATTTTTAAAGTTTTACAAAAATGTTAACAAACATTTGATGAAGTTACCGCAAATAAAAAGTAGTTAAACCCTTTTTAATAAATACTATTTTCAATTTATTTTTCTTTCATTTCTATCTATCAAAATTATGAAATATTGTACAAACGAAATTGCTGCTCGTCTCCGTATATTTCGTTATAAATGAAATGTAAACAAAACAGCGACATATTTTTTTGTTTTTGCTATTTTACAGAATTGCAATCAAAATACCTGCAAATTTGACATTTCTCTTTTGAAGGGAAATTTTATGCTTGCTAAGGTGAATATGGCTGCCACGATTCACCAGCCAGACAACCACATAACCTCACAATTTAAAGAACCAATCCCTGTTCCACAATTTATACAACACATTAATATAAAACTTACTTTGGTATTTCTTGTCGTTATTGGAGCTGCTGGTCCAATCACAAATCTTCCCTAGGCGGTCGCTTTTGCTGAACGGTTGGTATGGCATATCGCGAAAAGTCTCCGGCAATTCACATGGACCCCAGCCATTTTCATTAAATTGCACTGTTGGCTTTTCGAAGTGCGGAAACTGTTGACTAGTATTTATAGTCTCACCCATTGTTGCTGTTTTCACTTAATTACACGAAATAAATCAACTTTTTTCTAGTAATTTTAGCACTTTTCTTGCTACACCGTTCAGTTAATGACAAACGAAATGAAAGAAAAGAGTACATCAATACGCCGAACAGAAAACCTACCAAACAGTGCTACCATATCACCAGCGTATAAAGGAAATTTATTAGGGTGGCCAGACTGTAACGATTTTAGATTTGAACGCTAAGCGAGTCAAATAATCAAAATATTTTGTCCTATCACGATAACATAAATTTTTAATGTTTTCAATAAATATATCTGTTGTTCACTTCACGTATATTTGCCGTCAAGTCAATAACTGTGGGAACTTCATTGCCGTGCTTGAGAAATCAAAAATTTTTAAAAACAACAGTTCTATTGGAATGATTTTAGCAAGCGATTTATTGCTGAAGGATTTATCTTAACGTCTTCCGTAAAGATAACGCACTCATCTACCTACAAAAGTTATGCACTTTTTAACTCTAGTAAGATATCTTGTAAACCATTCGATTTAAGATTTCTTTATTTGCTTATATTTCATACATATTCGAATATAAAATTCCTTTTTATTAACACTGCGGTAAGGTAATATTAAATTTGTTGTTGTACTCGCGGCAAAATATTACCAGGAAGTTGTATATGAAGTAACGTTGACGCCAACGGTCAAATTTCTGTAAATAAAAATGATTTTTTTTTTAATTTAATTTTTAAATATATAATTAACATTTTTTATATTTTACATCATCGAATGTTACAGATGGTACGAAAGATATGTCCAGCGCGTCCGTCATTTCCCCATACTGTTTTAATATATCTGGAGTGCTACGCGTAGATTTACATTCCTTCGCTGCGCTCACATCAATAACCAAATTTTTAGCACACTGTCATAGAAAAAATATTTAATAAATTAGATTAAAATTGCTTAGCATTAAGTATATGAAAGCTAGAAGTAACTGAAATGGTTTTAATGGTACTTTAACAATAACCGTGGTGATTTTTAAAAAATATCTCAAAATATTCACATATGTAGATGAGATATGTACATACATACTTATGCATATGTAATAATTTTCTACTAGTTTTTCCAACATTTCCTAAATAATATTACTACTGGATAATTGAATATAAACTGCAATTTGGCTCATGCAAATACTTGCCTCATCCAGACTTGTTGCATGACCCGTCAATAGACATTTTATCAATTCCATCTGCTCATTGACATCATTGTGCTCCACAATGCAGGCATGCAGTGCGTTTAATTCACATTCGCTGCGTCCATGTTGGCAATAAAGTGTTGTTATATTCGTAGTTGGGTCTGTCCAAGACTGAAACAATTGAAAAAAGCGTAAATTGTAGCTTAAAACAGATGCAGTCTGCATAGTTTCACAAACAAATTGCTTTTACTTGAAAATGCACTTGAAAGCAAAAGATAAATGCAGCAACTAATGTAAACACATACGAACACATGCATGTACGTACATGTACTCGCATGTGCATAACCGTCATACCGTGACTTTCCCATATGGTACTAGTTGAAGCTCCGTGTATTTTAGCCAGTCGTTGATAATCATCGCGTCGTAAAGTGAATTTCGTATGAATGTCCTGCTATCCGGACAAAGCGTCTCATAGTAAACACCAACCTTTAAGCGTTGATCTGCCGTTGGCTGTGCCGAAGACTGCAAGTGAAACATTGAAACATATTAGCATATGTAGGTAAGATAAAAAATATATTTTTCTACATTCCTATTTACAAATTTAGTATTTAAGGATACATTTACAACATTTTGTCAATTAAAAAAAATTTCTTATCGCACGAATTTTTAAATGCTTTCGTATTCTACATATGTATGTATTATACAAAATTTTCATAAGTATGCACAGTGTGTGACAAAATTAAAGCACGGAATCTACCTTGTCGGTATTTATTTGTTTTATTGTATGTGTTTCTGCATAGCAAAAGCGCGCCAGCTCGCCTGAGCTCTTTCATTATCGGCTACATACTCACTTGGACTTGAAAAGCTATTGTTGCACGTAATAAATATAAAATATAAAACGCTGATAACACGGCAGCACACTGTTTCATTGACATTTTCTCTTTGTTGCTTTTTACATATACATACATATGTATGTATGTCTGAATATACTTATTTGGATTACTTCAGCCTTCCGATGACCACTTTACTGTTACAGAGCAAATCACAGACTGGACATCATATTTCCAGCACAGAATATATTTTACTAAAATCTCTTTCGAAATATTTAATTCACATGCGTCACAAACATCTGCAATTTAAATTCTCCAAATACTAGATAGTATTAATAAAGCGCCAAATTGAGGCACGTAGTACTTACATATAAAACTGTATGCATATTTTCCCAGTAGTGAATGGAGGTGAAGTATAACTGTCTCTCTTTGAATGATTACTGTACTTTTATTGTTTGTAACAAGTTACACCTTAATGGGCTTATAACTTGTAGTTATAAAAATTCGCTACTAAATAAAAATATTATTTTCTTTGAAGTAGTGCAACCTCTCTCCACTGACTACTATTTGTATCGAAGAATTTTATATTTTTAACAAAACAAGAACATATTTCCATAATTGAAAGAAAGGTCGTGCAGCAAAAGCTTAAATTTGAATGATTATGAAAATTGATGTATTGTCAATACATCATATATAAACTTTTTCTGTGCCTTCGTACTTTTGTCACCGGGTTCATAACGAAAGTTTGCGGTGTGAAATGAAGAATTGTTCGTATAAACATATGTAGGAAATATTTGAGACAAATATTTTTATTAATTATCTTGGTTAAAACAGTTAACTACTTTATTTTATTGTTAGAAGAAGAATTTTAATATATGAAGACTTATTGAAAAGCAGACCTTTCACATTCCTTTTAAGCAGTAGTGTGTTATTATTTTTCCATAATTCAGAACTATAAATAAATTTAAATTTAAACCAGATTCTGCCGCTACAAAACAACAACAAAACAAGATTAATGTTTTAGCATTTAGACGTAATGTTAAGCATTTTACTACATATTTAATAGATAGTATCAAAGAACGTATATAATATAATTTTCCCATTAACAACAAATATAGCTTTGTAAAGTATATTAATTAAAATATATACAATTGCACTTGTATTCATAAATATGCACACAACGAATTAATTTTCATATAAATAATGAAAAAAAGCATAAGCAAGATAGTCGTAATGCTATACAGAGTTTGAATATAATTTTTATTCAATGCTCAGCCAGAGAACGTAAAACTGTTTTACTATAATGATTTATATAATTTAATGATGATATAATTTAATGTTTTACATTCTCTGGCTCAGTTTTGTGTAAGCTTCACTGTTAAAATTTCTCCTTCCGAGCAGGGAGTGGTGAAACTCGTTCAGCTTGTCGAATTAACCAAAAATATTTTACGTTCTCTGCAGTTGTATTTACAATTGATTTAATAGTTGGCAATGCGATATTCTAGTGTTTTTGTTACAGTTTTTTTGTGACATCTGGCATCTTTAAGGTCTGGTCGAATTATGTTGACATTTTGCTGTGGCATGCACTGGATCTATTTACTTTAAAAATTTAGGAACATTAAATAAAAAAATAAATAAATTGAAATACATAGTTTTCAGCAAACTCAGGAGGATAAAATAATACTAAACAAGGATCATGTCTATTGAAATTGAATCGGCTGAGTAAGTGTGGATGATGGCAAATCGTTGCGCCGGTTTTGTAGCGGCGTATGTATACATATGTTGTAAAATAAATTTTTATTTCAGTGTTATTCGTCTAATACAGCAGTATTTGAAGGAATCCAATTTGTATAAAACTCTACAAACCCTTCAAGAAGAGACTAGTGTTTCATTGAATACGGTGGACAGTGTCGATGGCTTTGTGCAAGATATTGTAAATGGTCACTGGGACACCGTGCTGAAAGTGACGCAGTCACTAAAATTACCTGACAAGAAACTTTTAAATCTTTATGAACAAATTGTTCTTGAATTAATAGAATTGCGAGAATTAGGTGCAGCGCGCTCGTTGCTTCGACAGACAGACCCTATGATTATGCTGAAACAACATGAGCCAGAGAGATACATTCACTTAGGTACTTATGGAGCGGTAGTTATATGTGTTTATATATATTTTTCACCATACATTTTTCAATTAATTTGCAGAAAATATGCTGCAGCGAGCATATTTCGATCCGAGAGAAGCTTATCCCGGAAGGAAGCAGCAAAGAAAAAAGACGAGCCGTAATAGCGCAAGAGCTCAGTGGGGAAGTACATGTAGTACCATCATCCCGTTTATTAGCGCTGCTAGGTCAGGCCTTAAAATGGCAACAACATCAAGGACTACTTCCGCCGGGAACAACAATCGATTTATTCCGCGGTAAAGCTGCAATGAAAGACCAGGAAGAGGAAATGTTTCCTACACAAATGTTTCGTCAAATTAAATTTGGACAAAAGTCACATGTTGAGTGTGCGCAGTTTTCACCTGATGGACAATATCTAATCACGGGAAGCGTTGATGGTTTCTTGGAGGTTTGGAATTTCACGACTGGTAAAATACGTAAAGATCTCAAATACCAAGCACAAGATCAGTTCATGATGATGGAACAAGCGGTATTGGCGTTATCATTTTCAAGGGACTCTGAAATGGTTGCTTCTGGTGCACAAGACGGACAAATCAAGGTGTGGCGTATTATAACTGGACAATGTTTGCGAAAATTCGAAAAGGCACACACGAAGGGCATTACTTGTTTACAATTTTCGCGTGACAACAGTCAAGTGTTGAGTGCTTCCTTTGATTACAGTATACGCTTGCATGGCTTAAAATCTGGCAAAATGCTGAAAGAGTTCAAAGGTGTGTTTGGTGTTATTTTGGAGTGATTTACTTTACGTAATTTATACAATATTATACACAGGTCACACGTCCTTTGTAAATGAGGCAACTTTCACGCCTGATGGACATAATATACTTAGTGCTTCTTCGGATGGTACAGTAAAGATTTGGTCATTAAAAACCACCGAATGTGTGTCTACCTATAAACCGTTAGGAAATGAGCTGGCAGTAAACACCGTACTAATATTACCTAAGAATCCAGAACATTTTATTGTTTGCAATCGATCAAACACTGTGGTTATTATGAACATGCAGGGACAAATTGTTCGTTCCTTTTCATCGGGTAAACGCGAAGGAGGTGCCTTCATTTCAGCCACTATTTCACCGCGTGGCGAATTTATTTATTGTGCTGGTGAAGATCAAGTACTTTACTGTTTCTCGGTTACATCTGGCAAGTTGGAGCGTACATTGAACGTGAGTACTTATTTAAATTGCAACCACTCAAATGTAAATATGTCTAATTGATAAATGTTTAACAGGTTCACGAAAAAGACGTTATTGGTCTTGCTCATCATCCACACCAAAATTTGTTAGCCACTTACAGTGAAGACGGTCTACTTAAATTATGGAAGCCATAAGCATAGATGTAGTTGTAATTCTAAGATATTCATATAATTGCTATGAAATGAATAAACCAGTAATCAAATAAAATTATGTGTATTGGGTTAGAATTACTGTAACCTGGTCGATCACATCAACAAAGCAATAATAATTGGTCTCGCTATGATTAGGTAAATTGATTTCAATTAAGCCTTATGCAAATTCCTCTTTACGTCGGTCATTTACGGTATCAATTGAAACACATAAAAATGTATAGCGTTGAAGATAAGTGTATACAAACCCGCATACATGCTTCATCAGCTAAAGCTTCTAATCGTTGATCCAAAATTGAGCTAAATCTGTCTCAGTTGTGTCTTGTGAATATTGCGGCGTAGACGTTGGATTTCAATTGCTAAAACGATGAAGAGTGAGTGCATTATCGAGAAGATAAGAAATAAATTGAAGGATTCTAATCCTGATCGTCGCACAGTCTTAAGTGTATTCCAGTTCAATTTCACCGATGCCGATGGCAAGCTAATTAAAAGTGTGGGTGAGTGTAGAAACACAATTTTTTGTGCACTGACCGCAATTGTGGCAAGTATTAATTGATGTTGGTATAGTTTTTGATTTTAAAGATCTAAACATCTATGATGGCACAACAGACGCGGCGGATGCGGAAATCACCATATCCGATGATGACTTTTATTTAGTGGGCACAAAGGAGACAACATTCGACAAACTCGTGTCCGATGTAAGAATAATTCTTGAAAAATTGTGTTTCTGTTGGTTTTAACATCGCAGATTTTAGAAAAAAGCGCTGGTCAAGGGAGATATGACAGCCATTGACAAGATACTGGGCAAGTTTCGTTCGGCTGCCGATGAAGTGAAGTGATTAAGAAGAGATTTTGCTCAAAGCTGCTAAATTTGTCAACCATTTCTACTAAACTAAAGTTCCTAAAATGGAATTACAATACAAACACGTTCATATCCATACTTATATACACTCCATACTTGCTTATATAATTAATATACTAAAATTGTATGACTGCTAGATAATAATAAAAGTTCATACTTGTAAACATGCATCTGAAATTGTAGCAATAAGCCGTGACGGCATTAAATGCTAACTTCGGAATGCAACGATTGCATGACACATGAAGTTCTGTTGTATTTGCTTTTTACCCTCTGAAAAATCATAACTTTGTAATATTTTTGGGGGGATATGTATTAAGCAGTGAGCATTCTCCAATTATATAACTTGGAATTTCCTTTACTTTCGGTATGAAAATGGTACCACAAAATTAATATGTAAAATTAGTGAAATTCCCACAGCTCCATTATAGAAGTAATTGAAAGTTAATTTGAAATCTTTAAGAGAATGAAGATGTTTTTGTAAACGATATTAAAAAAGTCGTGATATACATATATTTTATGAGAAATAAATGACATTAACTATAGACACACTTGCGTCTACTTATATCCAGTTGCAAGTCCTTGATCCCGTGCTCCACTGTTTCAAATTATCTTAAAAACAAAAACCAAAAAGCAAAAAATAAAAAATATTAATGGTATCGCTGAAAATTATCGAAGGGCTAGTCAAAATTTTGATTTTTGTTAATATAACGGCTTCTTAAAAAAAAAGTAGTTGTTTGTGAAAAAATTTGCACTTCAGAGTGGCTTAAAAAATATATGTATTATCAAAAATCATATGCTTTGAATTATTAACTGTCAAATATGTATATCTAACAAGACGTTTAAAGTTGTCGCAGCCGATTACAGCAATTTAAATTCTTGCATGCGAAAGTATTTCCGGTATGACTTCAAATTTTCGGAGAATGTTTGGAAATATGTATGCGTATGTATGTATGTACATTCGATATCTAAAAATAGGCAAAAAAATAGAATTTGTAAAATACCCAAGTAGATTTAATCCTCTAACTGGAGCAAGGCTGGGTTACATATTTCCCGATCAAGGAGAATAAATTCTTCAGCTTTAATAAAAATTAATTGCTTCTCATATGCGCAGCGGTTCAGTTTACTTACAAATAAACTCTTCCAACAAAATTTGACAATTATAATGAATATACACAAACGTAGCAGCGTATTTGTATTTCAATAAAATTTTATTTCAACCGATTACAATAAGACTTAAATTAGATTGACATAGCTGCTAATACATAACATGAATGCTTAGTTGACAACATTGAGCCATTGGCTGTTGAAACGAATGGTTATGCAAATATGTATGTATGTATGTAAATACGCTTACTAACAAAATACAATGGGTTATAAAAATATGTGAACAATGCATACAATAAACTAACCAAATATAATGCATCCTCCAGTTGGTTATTACATATTATATATTTGCGTAGATAAACATTGCATGTACATAGATATAATAACAGCAATAATAATAATAATATAATAATAATAATAATAATAATAATAATAATAATAATAATAATAATATATAATAATAATAGCATTGTATACATTTGTTTATTGTTGTTTGAATGCGTGCGTGTACGTTCACGTATAAAATATGGGTTCGATCAACATCGACATATGCAGTTATCGATTAATCTGTATAATTCATTTAAATAACTAAGGCAAATGCTTGTTGTGGGCATGTAAGTATGTGTTTATACTGTTACTGTTAAATTTACTGTTGACTATCATTATAGCTGCTTAAAACACAATATACAGGGTGTCTGCAGCTTGCACTGCACTTGGCAAATTGCTATTTTAATTATATTTTGGAATTGATAACGCATACTTTCTGCATTTTTCAGTGTCTAACTAAAGTATTTTACGTTTATTTTGTATTTATATATTTTTTTGTGTGTGTGTGTGGGTGTCAGCAGGCATGTTTCATATAGTGTATTTTCATTATTGTTGTTGTCGTTGTTGTTGTATACATAACAAGTAACTAATTGTATAATTAATGCAAATAACGTAAGAAGTAACGTAATAATCGCGTACGCTCTCTCTACACATACAGAGAAATACAATAATAATTAACAAGACACAAAAGGGTTTCTTTCATCTTTGTTATTTACTTTGATGCTTCAGTTCCCAGCCAACGGTGTTGGGAATGTGTGTTTTTTTTTTGTGGTTTTGCTTTTTTTAAACCCCTCTGGGCTTTTATTGAGTTTTTTTTGTTGTTTTGTATTTGCTTTGAATTAAACACACTAAAAATTACGCGTTCTCTTACACAATCTAATCAATATTTGTTTACGTTTTTGTTTTTTGTTTTTTTTGGTTTTTTGTTTGAGTTTAATATGTATGTATGTGTGTATTTCAAACAGTTTTTGCTGTGTTTCAATATTTTATTACAATGCATTAAAATGTTTTGCTCGTTTTCTTTGCTCAATAACATATTTCTGTTTGTCTGTCTGCTCTTTATTGTGTGAACTTTTAACCTATCGCATATTATAATTTTCTAATTTTACATTACAATATGCTTGTGTTGTGTTATGTTATGCTTGCATCCATGCTTGTTGCCATATTTTATGTATCGTTTTTATATTTAATGTTAACATTCAATTGTTTACTTTGGGGATTGTGCTTCCCTCCCCTACTCTGACATTTCATTTTGCTACTTTCGAAGCTGTGTTTTACTGCGCTTTCTCATTTTTATTTGATAAACAGTTTTATTTTTAATTTTAATAACCTTTTAGTTAATATTTTTGATTCTCGATCGTTTTAATGCTTGTTTTTAAATACCCTTGTTAAGATATTGCTACGACTATTTCATTTACCTTGCATTTTTACTGTTATATTTCACAACTTTTCTGCATAGTTATGTTAGTGTTGGCTTTCAGATGTCTGCAAAGCAAGTTATTCACCTTTTTTGCGCAGAGAAATTAACAGTTTCATTGAAAAAATTGAATTTTAAAAAAGCGAATTAAAAAAAAAGTTGAGCCAAATTACAAATTATGCTTTATTTATGTTGTTTTGTCAGCTTTTTCCAACAAGGGCATGTGTTTTTTATGCAATTCGCAGTGTTACATAATATATGTATGCAAATACTTATTTTATTACATTTAATTAATTTGATTTGCTTTCTTAATTAAATTTTGACGTTTTTAATTACAATACTTTAACCCTATTTAGCATTAATTTTCTTCGTTAATTTCGCAAACATTTTTAACATCACTTATTTATTGATTTTTTTGTTGTTGTTGTAAAACGTACGTGCGCTATGAAACCAATACTTTTATCTATTTTTTTTTTAATAAATACTCTTTTTAATAACATTTTTTAGTTTTCAATGTTTCATGCAGTTATGTAGTTGTGTATGTGTAAGTGTGCATGTGTGTGTGGAAGTAATTGTGTTCATGATATTATATGTATGTACTTATGCACTTTTAGTTGAAAAAACAGTGAGGATTAACGATTTTGACGAAAAAAATTAAAAAAAAATTATTGTTGTTATTAAAAAACTATAAAACGACGCTTATGAAGCTTTTAAGATTCTTAAAATTATAATAAGTGAAGAAAGCAAAAATGTTTATAAGCACTTTAAGATATTTTCCTTTAAATAAAAGTGCTCCAAAGGTTAACTAGCTTTTAAATACATATGTATGTATGTAAATGATGTTCGGTGTTTTCACTTGTCTGTGTGTGTGTAAGTAGTTTGGTTCAAATTCATTTAGAAATTATTTCTCCATACCTCTAATGTTCTCATTTTTTATTATATCGTTTAGTTTTCATTTAATGAATACATTTGTGTCTAATTAAGCATTTTTCTTTAACATTGCATCCGTGCATTTTTAATAATTATAACTACAATTCATTTAATTCTTTTTAATTAATTTTCAACTTTTTGCTTCGTTTAATCATGGTTTTACTTCTAGTTTATTTAGTTTTTTTTTCTTTAAATTTACTACCAACATTTAATTTAGTGTTTAACTTTAGTTGCATTCATTAATCTTAATTCTAGGCGAAACTGATATCTTTTAGTTGCTTCTTAACTTTTTTGCCTTTTAACACGATTTTACATTTTTTTCCACTGCGCGCTGTGTCTGCAGTTTGCTTATGCGAGTACACACGAAGGAAAACGAGTACAAAACCATTAAAAATCAATGAAAAAAAGATAAAAATATATTTTTCTGTAATTGAGCAAAATATTTTTCTATAATTATAATTTTTCTATAATTAAACAGTGTAAAATTTTGCGTATTGAATTTTATTAATTTTTTAATGTTTTCTGTTTAATAATTTCCAACTTTGAACTTCTTTAGTAAGAAATATAAGCTAAAACAAAAATTTGTTTCAAAATCTGTCGTTTATTTATTTCCTTAACACATGCAAATAAAAAATAATTCAAACAAAAAATAAAATTAAAAATAATAAATAATTAAAACAATAATAATAATAAAATTTTTAATATTTTAATATAAGTAAAGCTTCTTTAATCCTTTCTATGTACATACATTTGTATATATGTATGTATGTATACCCGTTGCTTGTCTGCCAACAGTCGCGTTATTCAATCTCAATATCAAATTTACTACAATCCCTTTTTATACGCATTTTCACTGTTATGCTTTCGTTTAATAAATTTTTATCTTTGTTTTACCTAATGCCAGTGTCCAAGGTAAAGATCTCATTATATAATATATATATTTTTATATTTAAGTGCCTTAGTTTTTTGTTATTTAATTACTTATTTTGGAAGATGCAGTTTTGATAGTCACTAATTGATTATTATTATTATTCAGTGTAGTCGCACGACGGCTGAGCAGCAACTCGTCTGTTGTCGGTTTGTTGTCACATTCGTAATTTTTTACCGTAATAAATACGCAATATTGCCATCAAAAAGGTATTATGTATGAGTGTTTGACGTTTGTTACGCTTCTTATGTTTGTTTTTATGGCATTTTACTATCAAATTTGTATGTATGTACTTAAATATGTATGCTATTTATTTACTTTGTTTATTTACTCGCAATAAGACTCGTACGTATTGTTTTTATTGTATATTTACTAACGTATTGAGCACATTTTAGAATCATTATTATTGATGTGGCATGCTGCTTCATTCAACGCGTACGCGTTCTTCGTGTTTGCGTGCAAGTGTCTCGAGCGGCTCAAGGATGGGGGGATGTGCTGAGTAAAAAAAAGATATAGAACGAGTGTAGAAAAGATATAGAATGCGTGTTTTGATTTGAGTCAATTGTGAGCTGTTTGCTGTTCGTCTCAACTTTCGTACGTATTATGGGCGCGTGTGTTTGTCGTTAACAGAATTGAAACATGTACATATATGCATTGCTGTTGTTGTTTACCGGTCAAGGTGGCTGTGGTCTTACGAATAATAAATGTATAATGCTTCTAAATCGTATCAAATATAAAAATCAACAATATTTTGTTTTTCGCCATGAATTCACTTTGAATGAGATTTACCGTTTTATTTTCGTTTACTATTTTATGCTGTTTTTTATATATAACTTATTCTTTAATTATCTCTAATGAGCCCTTTTATGATTTGTTCTTTTTGTTTTTGTTGTTTTTTTTTACTATTAATTTTAAATTTATTTCATTTTAGATTTTCCTCTCGCTTCAATTTCGCCTTAAGTTCACTACTTTTTACTTTGTTTCACAATAAAAAGCTTTGTCAAAATGCTATCTCGCTTCCTACCATTCGCAGTACTGTTAACTATTAAATATTAAATTTATGGAAATTATTTTACAACAAGTTGTTTTAGGTGATCTTCCAAATGTCGCGTTGACACAAATATGTATATATTATTTTTATACGATTTTTTTCTCAAAAATAAAAAAGTCAGTAAAATACCGTTAAACCCAGTCTAAACCCAATAATTTTTCGAGTCTTACATTCCCTTACTATTTAAAGAGAAAAGTTCTGCGCCTCTTCTCTTAGTCATTCTCGCTTCCATCCTTTCTAACTGTTTTCTTCAGTTCTCACTAAAATGGACTTTCCCGAATCATTGACTTCTCCGTACCCTTTGGCGTTTTTGAATTTGCTGCATTTTCTTATTTTCATATTATTTCATGCGACTTTTTGTTGTTATTTGCTTCAAACTTCATATTAATTCGTGGGAATTAGATTTTATTGATTTATTCTGTTATTAAAAACCTGACTTAATGATGTACTCGTACAACTATTATTACTAATGTTTTCGCTATTATTCATTAATGCTTATTATTGTAAATTAAATCTGTTCCTATGCTTGTAAATTCCTATAAAATGCCGCATATTGTTGCAACAATGGGATAACGCCTCTACTGCCGCCCAAAACCTTCGCCAATTGTTAAACGTTTTCCAAATGATGCATTTGCTCCAAGTGGTTCTCCTCATCGTCGAATCGTACGTCGTTAATGAATATCTCGTGCTGCACATTGTCCAGATCGATTTCGTCGTCATCGTCCAGGCCGTCGTCGTCGTTTATTAGTATACCCGCGCTGAGGCCGTCGACACCAGCAATGCAGATGTGTGGCGGTGGTGGTACGCTGGTAGGTGGCAGGGGCGCTGGTGGTATCATCAATGAACCGCTATTGATGCCATGCAGACTGCCCGATATGCTCGCACCGCCTTGTAAATGCCGTCGACTGGAACTCAAACCTGACGCGATTGTGTGGAGAGCAGAGATATAACAATTTATGTTTAGCAAATGTGGAATATAAAAGAGAAATAAATAAAAGAAGAAAACCAGAAAATGAAATAAATAAATTTTAAATGACAAAGACAACGATAATTCATTCTACGAAAAGTGCTCACTTCTTCGTAGAAAAAAGACACCGTGGGCGTTATTTTATTGGCACAATCAAAAGACTTAAGACACAAACTTGATGGGGAAACATCATACCAGATTCTTTGTTTTAGAAAGAGAGTGACGAATTGTTTTACATAAAATTATAGATCATAAATAAAGGGTTTGAAATTCACATATTCGTCGGAGTTAAAAAAAAAATAAAAAAAAGTTAACTTCGGCTGCTCCGAAGCTATAATACCTGCATTCCTCATAGCTGCATTTCTTTGGCGTAAAATAGTGTATAAAGATCTTTATCTTGATTTTGATAGATCAGCTCGTTTTTCAGCTATATGTTATGGGTCCAGTATCTGAACAATATATTCTTGGACAATAGTCTATGACGCCCTCGTAAAGTTATTTTGTCAAAACGGTTTATTTATATGACAGTTATATAATATAGTGGTCCGGTGTCAACAATTTCGACAAATGGGCTGCTTCTTGGAGACAAAAAGGCGTATAAAAATTTCAGATCGATATCTTCAAAACTAAGGATAAGCACGCGAATATACAAGAGCAGCAGATAGAGAAAGACAGACAGACGGACAAGACTAAATCAAGTTCGGATATTTCCTTCTGGGTGTTACAAGCTTTTTAGCAAACTTAATATGCCCTATTATAACTGCCCCTTTTACCGCTCCAATTACTCTATTTCTTCTTCTTCAAAATATTAAATACTCATTCTAACTGCATGAAATCTCAAAGCATGTCTTAAGTTTTGGACATTACCTGTTAATTTGTGACAAAATTCATAACCAAGAAAATGTGTAAATTAAGATGTGTAGATTGACTAAAATTTTTTAAAAACTGAAAATACAAAAACAACAAATTCACGATTTTGAAATTAAGTACAACATCAAGAAGGATATCGTTCGCGCAGCACGTGCATGTGCCGAACTTACCAGTTGCGCTGGTTTGTGAATCGTAATGCGCATTGCGATGCAGGCCCAGTTGGCGCACATGCGCTCTACGTTTTCTTTTGGAGTGACAGAGTGTGCATAGGAGACAGATTAGGAACGAGACGACGATTAGTGTTATTATAATTAGAACGCCGTGATCCTCCTCGGGCGCTTGTGTGGTACCTTTTTGGCGCGCATATCATGCAGAAACACACCAAAACGACGACGAAAGTCCAAACGGTTTCGTCAAAGATTTCGTTGCACGCGATTTTTGTTTTCAGAAAAGACAAAGTAAGAAGATTTTAACTTATTAGTGAACTGCCATAAATTGCTGTGAAATATTTCTTAATAATAACAATAAATATTTGTATTTTCAATAACTCATATTTAGGGCTGTTTGTGTTTAAATATATAGAGATAATTACATACATACTTAGATGTGCATGTACTTTCATTTATTTTGCTTTTATAAGTTCTAAAATTAAATTGGTTGATTAGTATTTGTATTTAGATAGAGTTTCAATGTTTTACCGATAAAAATGGCAAATGGAAAATGTCAAGTGGGAGTTTTTTTCGGAAATGTTTAACGAATTGATGGAATCATTATGTAATGAATACGTTGGCAAAAGAGTAATTAAATTTTTCGATGAGTTATGTGCGTGCTGTGCAATTATTTGTGGCTCGAGCATATATACATACATACTTCTTCTCTTACTTGAAACTGAAGGAACGACTATAACCGAATGCATGCGATTTTTTGTGTCGAAAGTGTTTTGAAATGGCGATTACAAACGTGTGCATAAACATAGAAAAATAAAGTGAAACAACACAGATATTTATATCTAATAAATTCGCTAAATGGTAACAACCAATAGATCAAAGTTTCAGGTTCCTGAAATTAGTAAGTTTTTTTTACTAAATATATTAATATTTTCTTTGTTAAATAAAAGCAAAAATAACATCTCTTAAATTTTTTCGAAATTTTTTTCCTCCACAGTTTGTCCGGCGATCTTTTTCATTGAAAAACTTTAACAATAAGTTAGCTTGCAATTTTGTTGAAGTTGTGCTCAGGAGATTTACTTTATGACGATCGCAATTATTTGAGCAGCAGAAAGTTGAAGTCATCGAAAACTTTCCTAACTGAAGATGTTCATCTAACTCTGCTAATGACGTCCACATTGAAAATTTTCAAGAAACTATAAATTGTGATAACGCTAGCTTCATATCAAAATACTTAAATCTTAGAGGTCGGAGAGATGCTTGACAATGTAACTGTGGGCACAACATTCTTTACTGGTGACGAATCGTGGGTTTACGAATATTACATCGAAACTATCCAATAATGCAAGTGCGCTTCAATAATAAGCCAAAACCAAAAAAAACATGTGAAAGTCGGTGATAAATAAAGATGATTTTCATTGGTCTTTTGATTAAGTCATCCTTTGGCTCTCTGTGCCTTTTTTATGTTTTCGAAAGTGAAAAATACATTTCGGAGAACTCGACATTAGTTCGTAGAAGACATTGAAAGTCATTCACTGGCGGCACCGACGCAGCCAAGGCTTGGCTCAAAAGGAACCTACTTCGAATTTTTTGTTAGTCTGGGTCATATTTGATGAGATGGTAGCTGGCATACTGATTCAATTAAGTCTTTTCGTGGTTTGACTAAGTACATATCAACATTAAATGTATTTTTCATTCATAGCAATTCTAATAAAATATTGTGCAAATAAACACCTGATGGACGTTGGAAGTATAATTTTTACTTAAGAGGGTATTCTACTATAGAATTTCGAAAAATTCGATTTTTTTCATATATTTAAAGTTTAGACCCTTAAGAACATATCCTCCAACGGCTTTTTAAAAATTAAAATTATTTTAAGAGCTACAGTTACTTTAGTGACGCAGTACCTAGCCCGGTTCGGCCGTATCGAATTTTTGAAGCGCGTTTTTCTCGGCATTATCTCAAGTTCTATACAACCGATTTACTTGAAATTTTGTGTGAACCTTTCTTATATAATCCTTTTGTCGTTTCTACCAGCATCGTGCCAAAATTATTGTTTTTAATATTTAAAAAAAATTCAGGAATTTCAAAAAAAAGCGTAAAAATGATTTTTATTTTCAGGCAGTCGCCATTTTTCAAAAAAGTTATTTTTCATGTTCCATGGGGTAGGGACTATAACAGCATCCTTACGGATTAAGAATTTCTTTTGATCTTCAGGATCAACGTCACCAGGATGCGCCATTTTTTTACACCTGTCTCTCCCCACCCCTCTAATTATTGAAATTTTTTATATTTTATTGTAAATTTTTTTTCTGTATTCTTAAGATATCAATAGAAACACCATAAAAAAATGGATGGTAAAAATATTTTTTGGTTTTTTTTTTTAAATAAAATTCAAAAAAACTACCCAAAATTTGATTTCTATACTAGAATACCCCCTTAAGCATTATTATATTATTAAAGCGTAAGTAGTAGTTTTAATTATCGTAAGAAATTTTAGCCTTTTGCTGAAATCGTGGGCACAAATTTGTATCTCTAAAAACAGTAGCCTGAGGTGAGATATAATAAAATTAACTTAAGCGGTGCTGAGGTCATGGAAAGTTGCCTGTAAAACAACGAGGCATAATATATATGTGACCTGGTCTACGAAAAGGGGGGTTAAGTGTCAAAAAATAAATTTAAAAAAAAAATTTTTTTCTTTAATTTTTTTTTTTTTTAATTTTTTTTTTTTTTTTTGACACCTAAGCCCCCTTTTCGTAGACCAGGTCACATATAAAGCTTTTGTGAATAAATTTGGCGTACGTAGTCCCGTTTTTTACGGGAATTTTCAAAATTACTTAAACAAAAAAAAGAGACAACAATTAGGTAAGCAATTCTAACAATATTGTATTACTATTCTAAAACACTTAGGGCCGTTTGCTCAATGTCTGGTTAGCAATCAGTTAAGTTCTGGTTAACTCAACCAAGAATCCTTCTTTCAGTAAAGAAGCTTTTTTTCACCAGAACTTAACTGGCAGATAGCTACTAACCAGATATTGAGAAAACGGTCTTTAATTGCTTATGCAATTCTAAGTTTGTTTGGTTTAAGCTTTTAAGGCGCCATCTTACGCACAATTACAAAGCGTTGCATAATGTGAGAGGAGCGAGTATGATTTTAAAAGATTCTTCAATGTTTGTGTGGATGCACGAGTTTACGATGAGTGAGGGCTGTATGGGTGGTATGGGTTGTATGGGTTGGTCTACAGAGTGCCATTTACTAGCGAGTACTAACGAGTTTATGTCAACATGTTTGTATGTACATAGAGTGTATGTATATGAATAATATTCATAGTATTCGTTACAGAAATTAGTGTGTAAGCATGTTATAAAACTATGTAGCAAAAAGAGTTAAGAGTAAAGATTTGTTGTATAGTTGTTAGTATTTGAAAAGACTCACGTGTTTCTGAATCAAAGATGACTTATTTGTATGCGAAAAATGTTTTAGTTTAGAGTTTTGTAATTGCAACAATTTCAAACGGTAAACTTAAAGTGGCTTTGGGCGCGCCTCATCAGCCGTAAGTGTAGTTATTAAAGGATCATGTTTCGCTTGAGTTGATTTAGCAATTTCAACAAGTTCAAAAAATAATTGCGAATCGACAATTTATACTTTGTTTTTGTGTTGTTGAGAACAATGCAAGTACTCGTACACTTTAGATTTTATTTTGTTTCTTTAAAGTTTTGTGATGTGACACTTAAAAGTGCGCATTTAAAATTGTAAGAATCGCGCCACGCCAATTGCTAAACCAATGAGTTGTATTAATGATGGCACCAGAGGTGTATTTCCGTCGCCTGGGCGTATAAGTATGCGGAAGGCGTTAAAGAGAGAAAGAAAAGTTAATAAAAAGAGGAAGAGGAAGAAGCAAGTAGCACACAACAAACAATTGCAAATATTTTTTTTTTTTATTTTGGTTGAATTGGAAAATTGAAATAGAAAGACACAAAGATGAGAATGAAAAGGAATTATACAACGGATGAGTTTGAAGAAGACCAGCATGAGCAAGTAGAAGAGAAAATGGGGGAAAAAGAATAGAAACAATGGTTTTGTGAATAAATCTTGAAGTAAAATAACGACGAAAGATTTATATGGAGTGATAAAATTCGATTAAATTTAGTATGAGTTTACACAGCACACATACATACTCGTAAATAAGTATATGTGAGTTAGCAAAGAAGACAAATCTAAAACATAATACTACGCTTTACAATCTTTTGTGATAAATTTTTTTTCAATTTATTTTTAATTTCGAACACATGAGTTCTTCTTTTCTATGGCTTCACAAAGGACAACATATACATAGCAGTTCACATGTGATCTTTGATCAGCCTAACTTAACCTCAGTAATTCTCCAGCTGAGTGGTTCATCTAAAGGATTTTATCTCCAAGAGGTGAAATTTGTATTGCCAACAGTACAACTATTCCCCCCAAACTTATATCTATAATTAAGAATTAATCTTTCAGTTCTAATATTGCAGTAGAGTGGAACTCCAACTTTTTCATTCTTTATAAATAAATTCCTAAAACATTCTTGTACTTGCAGAAGTTAAGCAACTACACAATGACATATGACAATTGGAGCTAAAGTAATGGTATTTTCTGTTGAGTAACCTTAATAAAGAGAGTTTTTTTTGTTTATAGATTGGCAGAAAGGAGTGTAGATTAGGTTTTGAGACCTATCGTACCCATTTCATGTATATAGACGACTTTACAAATTTCATTAAAAATTTCAAACCGCTAAACTTTAGAGAGTAGCGAATCGAACAAAGCTATACCAACTGTTTAAAGAGAGAGCACTTCTAACGCTTGCGCAATACGTTGTGCTTCTTTTTTGGCGGAGCTATAAAAAAGTGATTTATGTTAAAATTTTTACTCATATTTCTCATTCCAGTCTTTCACTGTGGGAAAACTGATCTAAGAGCTTAACTTCTATAATAGCTGTACAGATATCAAACTTAGGTATATTTATGTACATGGACAAGTGATGAAATATACAGAATTGATAATGTAATCTCGTGAAAAAATGCTTCAAACAATTTGATAAAAGTGCAGTGCGAATATGCAAGTTCAGTGTACAGAGATTTGTTTAGACCCATATAACAAACTAAATACAAAAAGGACATGTGTATGGTATTTCATTTATTTTTGATTTTTCTTCAAAAATTTTTCTTTTGAAATGACATAAGAGTTTTCATCTATTTTTGATTTTTCTTCAAACTAATTTTTTCCAGCATTAAGCATATATGGTAGTTTTAGGTTATGTAAACGACCTCAAATGCAATTTTCGGACCATCGACTTGTGTCATGTCTCTTTTTGTATCCAGCATGCGATAAATATTTATTTGTCCTTTTATTATGAATCATTTTAATGATCTTCATTGTTTTGTGGGTGTTCATATTTAAATAAAGTATTTAAGTTTTTTACGTTTATTGTTGTTGAACAATTGATTAACATCTGTTTAGACTATAAGTAATGTATTGTAAGCAATATTTATAGATTAGGATTTAATATTGTTATTTATAAGGCAGAAAACTATTTTAGTATATTTAAATTGTGTCGTCAGGTTCAAGTTTGCTTGTGAAAAATTTTAATAAATAAAAACTTAGCGAAGAGCAAAGTGAAATTATAGAAATCAAAAAAAAATATATTTCCATTTTAAAAGAGAGTAAGAACGCATATAGAAAATAATGTGGAAGCTTATGCCAAAGATGTGACTTTAGTATAGTCCGATTTATTGACCAATAAAAAATATACAAACATATGTATGTGTTATAATAGTTATAAGTATTGGATTTTATTTAGTTAGAATTTCGTTTGATTTCTTATGCATTCGAAAAATGTAGTATATGTATGTAACAGTATACGTTTGGTTATGAAAACAGTTACATTTCGGGTATGTGAAAACTAATTGAAAGGACTTTATTAAATTACTTTCGCAAATGTATGTTAAAAATTGAGTTTTGAAAGTATACTATTTTAAATATTTAATTTTTATAAAGTTTGGTTTTTATTAGTAATTTTAATAGTAAAAATGTATACTATACTACAGTTATGAAATTAGTTGTATTTCGAAATGAATATATTTGAACAAAATCCATTAATTTCCAGCTGTCTTGTTAAGTAACGAATCATTGGTCGGAAATCAACTGAAATTGTAAACTTAAGAAGAAGAAAACTTAAAATTAAATAAAAGTAAATAAGAAAAAAATGAACTGAACCGTTCGACTCACTCACGACTCACAGTGCAATTCGTCACTATCATCACCGGGACCACAGTTTTTGACGCCATCGCAACGTAGCTTATCGGAAATGCAGTAGCCCACGTCGCATTGGAAGTGGTATGTTGATTCGCAGAGCAGTCCAATGGACGGGGGTCCAGGACCAGAGTCTTGTATTTCAGTCCATACAATGCGGAAGCCCTGCAAAACAGCGAAGTCAAATAATTATTTAAATACCTATTTAATTTAAAGATCAACAATCAACAGTTAATAATTTTTAAGTAATGTTAATGTCATTAAAGTGGACAACGAAGAAAAAAAAGAAAAATTGTAAGATCGGTAAAATAAGGGCAAATTTACGTACCGGAGCACCAACGGTTTTGTCGCTGGTTGTGAAACTGATACGAGCAGTTTGTCCAGTGGAAATATAATACCACTGTTCTATAAGTGGCTTTTCACCACACAATTCCAATGGCGGTTGGTCTGAATCGACATTGACCCAAAGTCGCAAAACAGCAGCAGGACAGCCACGATCTAATATAGAAGAAACATATTTACTAAAGCCTTAAATACATTTAGAGCAACGCTCTGGATACTCACTTGCTGGATCGCCTTCGATGGAGAAGTGCTCAAAGTTAATTGATAACTTATAACCCGGTCGTGCCGTCATTATCCAATTGCATGCCATTGAAGCCATGCCACGACTGGGTGCCTTATAGCCTGCTGGATAATTGGGAGAGGTGATAATACCCGAGTCTTGACCTGAGAAGTTGCCACCGCATTCGGCCACATCGGAGCGCGGAGATTCGAAAAAGTAGCGCGCTTTGAAGCCGCTAGCCACGTTCTCTTGATCCGTATGCAATGTGATACGCAGACCCACCGCACCCCTTGGGCTCTCAACGGGGCCGGGTGCTGTCAGACCACAGTAGCGACCAAGAAAACGATCGTTGTTATCACGATAAACAACATACATTTCCAGCCAGTCTTCAAAGCAAGCGCTAGAACTGCGTAGACATAGAATGTATAATAATATTGAAGAAAATTAGTTTGGAGCCTTGAAATGAAAATGCATTAAGTAAAACGCTATCCTTTACCCATAAGCTCCAGCTGTTGCATTTGAGTTACCATCCGCTTTAATTTTAAAATGATCGAAGACGATCGTGACCTGCTCATTCGGTTCGCCTAGAAACAGATACGAACAATTCGTGTCCGATGGGTAGTTGGATGGATAGCGAGGACTGTTCAGTTCGCCACGTTTCTTTGAACTACTGACATATGTGAAGCTGCACGTGCCATCGGGTGCGGCA
This sequence comes from Bactrocera correcta, assembly GCA_027475135.1. NCBI lineage: Eukaryota > Metazoa > Arthropoda > Insecta > Diptera > Tephritidae > Bactrocera > Bactrocera correcta. The sequence continues at coordinate 17,634,846 of CM050325.1, forward strand.
GTGCCAGGTATTTTATATTCAGTTTCAAAGGTGTATTTACCCTTGAAACCGCGACCCTTGTAGCTCACCCGAACTGAAAACCATTGCCAAGCGTGGTCCATCGCTAAGAACCCGTTGCGTTTCATTGCCACATAACTCATAATCAAATTTATCATAGGCATCGGCCGTTTCCTGTCCCTTCAGATAGATTTTAAGATAACCGTCGGTGCAATTGGACCTATGCATATAAAATAGAGTTTACTGTTGAGTTTTTGGCTTTGAGTTTAGTTTAGCTGTTTTAATTACTTACTCGCTTTTATCCTTGTGCTCTACCTTGGGTATATTGAAAGATGAAAACTCCAGACGCACACGTTCCAGATGCTGCGCATCTTGCATGCCGTAAATGAAGTATCTTGTGGAAGTTTTGGAAATAAATTTAATTTTTAATCAAATCAGAAAGTCTAAAGTTCGAAACTTTAAAATGCAGTTAGGAAACATAGTTTTTGTAATAGAACTTGAATGATATTAAGCCGCACAATCTCAACAGCTCGCGATAATATAAATACTTTTAGTTATACAGTTGTACAATGATAGTCGTTCATGGGTACTTACCTACACACAGTTTTCTGTATATATGGATAGGGATAATTTGGTGAGAGCACAAAACCCGTTGATTCCTTTCTCGATAATATCTTTTGATCACATTCCGAGCCACGTATGTGAATGCCATCATTTTCACCTAATTTTTCATAATTTTGTTTGTAGTAAGTAGTTTGATAATGCACGCCGATTAAATATTTTTGTTCGAGCGAAGCATTGTTGTTGCATTTCAGTGTAGTTATTAAGTGAGCAGAGGTGATTAGGGGATTTTGGGAAACAAAGTGGTAAAGAGATGAGTTATTAGGCATGTAATTGAGTTCCAATAAATTGTTGTAAGATTTTTATATCAATTTAATATGTTGAAGATTTCTAATTAAAGCTAATATAGGCAGTGTTAGTAGTAGGTATTTTGTGGTTACTAAAATGCACCAAAAATCTACGCTGCTTGCGCATGATCTACAATCACATACAGACAGCTAAAAATGTGCTCGTACCGCAGTACTCTGGTTTGTTTAAAGTTGTGTGTGGAGCTGCAGTAACTCCAAAGAAAGTAGCTCATATGTAAATTTATATTTGAATGGTTTGTTCAAGTTACTGCAGCTTATTTTGGAATTTAATGCAACTCTAGAAAGGTGCATAATTGCGCTGAAAATATGGAAATTTACTTTCAATTCCACTGTGCTGTAATTTGACAGATAAATTGGCTTATTTGGGTATTGACCAATGAATGGTCTTTCCAATTTCAATTCCAAGGACTGTAAAAGATGGAAGTACCTTCACTACAAGGATAATTTGCTTAATAATTTTGATTTTGAATATGTGATTTCAAGTTTTGAAGAACAACAAATATGTAACACTTTTTTATCTGTTGGGAAATCCTAACTATATTTACATATATATAACACCTAAAGCAGCATTTTCCGATTATTTAGGCATTCCATATTGGTGACTTATAGACTTTTCAATGAAGCGGTAATACCACTAAATTACAAGGGTTAACTAGAATGTTAATGCTTATTATTCATTTCCGTCCTAAATCAACTTCACAATTGATACACATACAAGACTTCTTCAAAAAAATCCTATTTGAATCCCTTAAGCAACCACAATCTTATCAACAAACCAAAAGTGGTGCAAGTTTCGGTGCACTTTACAGTTTGACGAACATCAAATGGTTACGAATTACTTACGTATAAAATCTAATTTAACAAAACTTTCGCTAAATTCATAAATTCCTTTAAAGCCACGATTTTGGGTATTCGCTGTTCTCGGCAATGTATAAAAATGAACAAAAAGGCTCGATTCGCTTGAGTATAAAACTAAATTCCTTTGCTGTCCGCAATATGTACCAATTAATGCTGACGAATTATCGGGACCATCATACACTTTGACATAGTCAAATGGGCAGCTGTTGAGTAGACAGACAGTTTTCAATTAGCATTATCCAATTCAGTGCACAAACATGCATACAGTAAGTATGTAAGTATAGTGGAGCGCCAGTGTTGTGTATGCATGTTTGTAACTAAATTAGTTTGTCCAGCATTCAGAGGTACTCACTGTGGTCCACCAAAAAATAGATCAAAATCTCGAAATTCTAATCTAACTCTTTGATTCGATTCGCCGAGAAATTGATATGTGCATGACATATCTTTTGGATAGGCACCCGGATAGGTTGGCGATATGAGTGCCCCAGTTTTATTGATACTCATGCTAGGCGTAATGGTGTAGGAACATGGTGAACCCGCTATTGGTATACCAATTTCATATTCAGCTGAGAGAACGAACAATTACATTACATTACATTATATTAAACAGTTTAAATATTGTATTCGTTTAAATAGTATTCAGTTTACATATACATATATGTATGCAGTTTGTTAAATTTTTACCGAAAGTACTTACATGCATTTATAAATCTATAAGTTCCTTCGAATAAATCGGGTGTTGATACATTTTTATTGGTAAAAAATGAGATGGCTATAGCTCGGTACATGGAGATACGTCGTCGCGGCGGTATTGTACCGCAATATCGTCCACCAAACGGTGAATTTATTAGTTCAGCTGGATCTGACGACTGCACTTCCGAATATATATCCATGTACTCGTGAACACAGCTAAAAAATGATAAAAGAGTATTTTCTATATAGTAGCGAGCGAAATTTAAAAATTTTTAACTAAAAAATAATTATAGAATAATGCTTTCTATGCTTCATAGAAAGATCTCTGAGAACACACAGGTATCATGTTTGATTTACACAAACCCTGTGCATAAGAATAAATTTATATCTGATTTTATATTTGATTAAGGATTCATATTTATATTATTTGTCTATATTACATGGGTTTACGGGTTTCAAATAATCGATTTTATTAGTATCTTATTAAATTCTGAGACACTTCTAGAATATTTTCCTAAATTTTGAATTTGATCCGAGTTACAGTTTCGGAGGTACAGACCTAAGAACCTAGACGCGTTTTTCTCAAGATTTCTCGAGAACTATCTAACCGATTTTCATGAAATTTTACATAGGCCTTTGAGATATAATTTGGAAGGCTTGGACGAAGGATTTTTATTTCGATTACAACTATTTTTTCACTTTAGATGATCCTGTAAGGAGTTATCCTGCCAAAGCGGATACATCTTTTTTCCAAGACATGTTTGTAACAAAAAAATTGTAATAAAATTTTTGATTTTTTACATGAGAAAAAAATTGTTAAATAAAGGCTGTACATTACGCGAGGAAACCCATGTAATCCCTAAAGTATGATTATAAAACTTTCACAATCTAAATGGTACAAATATTACATATATTTTTATCTTCTGCCTTATTCCTTATTTTCTTAATATCTGATTATTCTGTGGGCGGGTTCTTATTCTAGTCTATGCTTTCTCTCTCTCTTAGTTAGTTTTAAGGCCAACTCTCTAAGAACACTCTGTATTTCTCTTAAAGAGAGAGAAGCCATTTGGACGGATGATATTCGTAGAGTGAGAAAACAATTGGGATTGAAAATGGAGAGAATGCAATGGACGTGTTGGATTGAAGTCAACTGTAATTAGTCTTTTGGAAAAATTTTGAGGAACTAAAAATTTGTATGAGCGTTGGAGAGAAGCGAATTGAACAAACTATACCTGCAAACAAATAGACAAGGTAGCCTCCTATTCTATGATTAACTCTTTAGTAGCTCTTTAAGTTTCTTTTCTATGAACGATTATTTTTTATTTAATTCTTTTAAAAATGCTTTTTTTTTTTACAAAGGAGCAGTCGGAACAGAGAAATGGTTAATCAAAGATAGCTAATAGTATACAAAATATATTAATAACTTTTTAACATTTCAATAAAGTTAACGTCAATAATTTGTACTTACGCTGGTAATTCACCGACGGCGGAACCGCTGCAAATAAAAAAGGAAATAACATTTGAACAGTTAATTTCCAAATAATTATATCTGAATAATTCAAACGAAATTCAACTGAAATTCGCCCGAATTCTTCCAGTGATATTCGAACTATACACTGTTATGCAAATTAGCGGCAAGTAATTACGTTCTTATTTTTGCATTCTTTCATTACTTACTCTGGTGGACTTCCTCTTAAATTAAACGATGTAAAAAGTACTTCGACGCGTTGCCCGGGTCCTGCTAGGAAAGTGTACAAGCACTGACGCGAATGGTTCTTGTGATTGTGCAGCAGCGGCGCGGTGAATGTGCCATTCTGTGGGCCGCCAATACGTGAAACGAATGTCTGGTCGCATTCTGTGGCGAGGAATATGCACAAATGCAAAAGTGAAATGTAAATCCAACGGTAATCAATGGAATGGAAAAATTTCATATGTATTGTATGTTGAAATCGAGGAATGGAAAATTGGAAACGCGTTAATCAAACTCAAGAATTTTTACGCTCACTTGTGTAGATTGGTTTTTAATGAAGATAAAATGCAACAAAGTAATCACAGCTCTGACATACATAAGCAAGTATACTATATAATACATACATACATATAAGTTAACGTGGCTGTGTGCACACTTATAGACATACATCTCTTTCTTAAGCGGCCCACTCACGACAAATTTGTTTGACAAATCTGTTTCAGTTTGAGGTGTTTTTTGTCGTGAGTGGGCATGTTGTTAAACGGATTGAAGGTTTGCGACAAATTTCAAAAACTAACAACCGATTTGTGGATTCGTTTGTCGTGAGTGGCGTGGTTTGCAAACAATTGGTCAGTTGGTTGAAATTTTGGGTTGGGGTCCAAATTCTGCTTTTTTGGAAATTCTGTATTCATAATTCCGGAAGTTGGAGCACCGGGAATCAAAATTATGGAAGTCAATATTCTGGAGTCCAAAATTCTGGATAACGAAACTCTAAATTGCAAAATTCTGAATGGCAAATTTCTGTAATTAATGATTAAAAATGCGTGTTGATACAAAAAAGTGCGCACTTTTTTGTTATCAACACGCATTTTTAATCATTAATTACAGAATTTTGCTATTCTGTAATCATATGTTTTATTGCCTAGTAAGTAGTTGTTTATAATTGCATGATTGTATTTGTTATTGTTATTGCAGTTTTCAATCCAAGTACGAATGCTTAAAAGCTTAGCACTGGTTCCTCATAGCGAAATCTCAGAGTATTACACAAGTTTGCGTAATTCATTTGACTACAGCCATTTGCAAAAACTTTCAAAACGGTTTGAAAAAAATTACGTGTTTGGTAAAAAATCACAGCCTAAATATTTAACACAATTTTGGTCCGTGTTCGATGACCCTACATCGAAAGTTTTTCCAAGAACGCAAAACAGTGTGGAAGCTTGGCATCGCCGCCTTAAAGTCATAGTTGGGAAAAGTCGTGCGACGCTGTACAAATTGATATCTGACTTACAAAGGGAGCTTATTTATGCTGAAACACAAGTACAAAAAGTAAAAAACGGCGAAAAAATAAAAATAAACAGAAAATTCATGGAAAAAAACCAACAAATTACAAGAGTAATGAAAAAAAAAATTAGATATAAGTCACTTAGCGTATTTAAAGCGTATTTCTTCAAACATGACACTAATGTAGTATCTATTTCATCTTTATTTGTTAATAATGTTGGTTTTTGTCTTTTCGATAAACATGTTTGAATTTTGAAATTATTTTGGAGGTTATGTTTTGTTTATGTTATATTATTATGTACATATGTATGTGTAAGCAAATTTATATAAAATACACGATTTGGCTAAAATTTTGGGAAAAAAATTTCCAGAATTAATTCTGGAAAACGTAAATTCCGGGATTATGAAAAACCAGAATTTTGAAATGCAGCCAAAAAAAGCGAAGCAATTGCGGAATTCCGATTTCCAGAATATTGTCGACCAATTTCGATTCCGCAATTTTGAGTTCAGAATTTTAATTTTAGAGTTTTGACCGTTTCCCTGAAATTTTTGCAGAGTAAGCATCAGCGGATAAAAAAATGCCAAGCGTGAGCAACATTTTTTTGGAAGAGTTTAATGAATTATTTAAAAATGAACCGGCCTTATGGCAATGCAAAAGTGAAAATTATAAGAATAAATGCCAAAAAGATAAGTCGTGGAAAATTTACTTTCGAAATATAAAGAAATTGATAAGGATGCGACAATTGACGTAGTGAAAAAACATTAATTATTTACGCACTGCATATAGACGTGAATTGGTGAAGGTATGCAAGAGCGAAAAGTCTGAGGCAGGTGCTGAGGAAATATATGTACCAAATCTATGATACTTCAATAAGTTGGAATTTTTGGGTGACCAAGAGATGCAAACAGATGGATTTTGCTCATTCGACGAATCTATCGATACTGAAAAAGTAAGTACATGCTCGTAGATTATGAGAAGCAATAATTCTTTATTTTGAGAAAAATTGGAGTTATTACAAAAATTGACAGAGCTTATACAAATTTATTCTGCCAAGGCACTGCACCAACAGTACTAAAGTAATTACAAAATTTATCGCAAACATGCTTGGTGTTGTTGGAAGAGTTGGTACACTTTGTCGGCTTCAAATCTGTCAAATAGTCATTTGTAGTAATCCCAGTATCCATTTCGTTGGAGTTTCTCTAATGAATTGACTCATTTTTTACTTTTAAATAATTGTGTAAATAGCAACAGGCAGTTGCAATTAATGTAGATTATTCTGGATTCAACATTATATCAGTGTGAAATACCCGAAAACGGCTGGCTAAAATGCCAAATGCGTTTTCTACAATACGTCGAGCTCTAGAAAGTCGGTAGTTAAAGATTTGCTGTTCGATCGATAAATTAGAGCGGGTGTACGGTTTCATTACATTTTTCAAGAGAGGAAATGCATCAACCCCTACGAATACGAATGCAAATATATCTTCGGACAGTGGTAGCTTTTCCGGCTCAGGTAAACACAGAAGCCCTTCATCATATAAATAATTTAACTTGGATTGGGCGAAAACACCTGTATCTAATGCTCTGCCATTTGTTCCCACTTCCACTGATATGAATTCGTAGTTTGCATTGACCACCGCCATCATCACAATACTAAAAGTTTTTTTATAATTAAAATAGAAAGACCCTTGCCGTCGATGGCGCCAATGCAATTGTTCAAACTCCCTTTTTTCTTAAAATCATCAGAATCTACTTTCCATTTTTCTGCATTACTTGGAATCTGGAATATTAAAGGAAATTTATTATAATCTTTCAGCCCTCTCATTCAAAAAAACGAAAATATGATGACTCAGAATTTTTGGAAAAAGCTGTTGCACATTTTGACAAAATGAATAAACCGTCGAAAAGGGATGAATCAGACGTTTTTGCAGAAGGATGGTCCATGTTATATCGCAAAATGAACGAACAACAAAAAATTTTTGCCAAGCGCATAATTGACGGCACTCTAATGCACGGTCAGCTGAATCATCTTTCCTTTTCGAGCAGCTTTAACGTTGAAATGCAGTCATTGAGGTATCCTGTTGTTCAACGATTTGCAAACTCAACTCCAACTAACGAATCTAGTTTTTCGTCTTCACCAATTAGTTTGCAAATGCTTCCATCCGAGGAAATTTTTCCAGAACATCAATCTGTGAGAGTTATTTCTCAGGAAATAATAAGTCCAACAAACGTTCCAACAGCTTTTCGATAACAAAATTTCGTTAGTCTGATAAAAACTTGAGAACGGCTGGTCCGATTGAGCTGATTTTTAGTTTTAAAATATTCGTCGTAGTCCAGGGTAGGTCTAAAAGGCGAGAAATAATCGAATAACTGCCGGGAAAACTCTAAAAACAGCCCTTTTCTGTTTCCCAGACAAAAGTGACGTGATGTCACAGCACATGACATGATATCACATCACATCCCATCATATACAGGGTGGCGCAAAAGTCTGTTTTGACAATTGTGCAGTAAACACTTGCGAAATACACGTAAATAAACAATGGTACGCTACACTGTTTCAGAACTCGGGTTATTGGTTACTATTTATTTGACCAATAATCGATCGGTGACTTTGGCACAACGAGAATTTAGTCGCAGATTTCCTGGCAGTCCGACGCCTACTGGTGAAACACTGCGACGTTGAGCCGCTCATATTGCTGCTGTTGCCGAGGATGTCATGGAAGCTGCTGACCGCCAATCGCGTCCAACATACGCTCAAGCCATCTTTAATCACCACCAAGAAGAAGATGATTTTTCATCAAGGTCCATTTGCATCGTAGCGGATACATTAATAGGTAAAATTTATGCTTCTGGGGTACTGAAAATCCGCGTGTAACCCACGAAGAGCTATTACACCCGCTCAACGTCACTGTGTGTGCTGTTTTCGCTGGAGGAGTCATAGGACCTTTTTTCTTCAAAGACGTCATAGGCCAAACGGTTACTGTGAGTGGTAAGTGCTACAGAGTAATGATCAACGAGTTCTTTTTGCCGCAACTTGATGAATTGGACAAGATGGTGTGATGACACACACTGCACGTGCCACAACCGATATGCTGAAGGAATTGCACTGGCCCGCAAGATCGCCTGATTTGACCGCTCAAGACTTCTATTTGTGGGGCTTTTTGAAGTAGCGGGCTTATGTCAACAAGCCTCATACTCCTGCAGCTCTTAAAGACAATATTCGTCAAGAATGTGATGAACTATCGTCGGAAGTTCTGGCCAAAGTGATGGAAAATGCCATAAAAATGGTTGAAATGACAATCAACTGTAGTGGCGGCTATTTACATATCATATTTTCGACTTAATGTAAAAAAATTTAAAAGACCAAATAAAAATAATCTATAAGCAGAATCAAAGTTTCTTAATTCTTTGAAAAAATTACAGCCAAAAACATCGGCAGGTTATTTTTGCACCACATGTACATATATAAAAATTAGTCAAGCTATAGCTGACTAAACCGTTATATGATATGAAAAAGTTCATTTTTAATGGACTTACGAGCGTAAATTTCCAAAAAGTGACTTTCCCATATCACTTTTTTGGAATTTTTTTGTTTTGTTTTTTAATTAATTAATTTGTAAATTATTTGAATTGTTCAATTTACTTCGATTATTTTCATTATTTCGGCTATTCAAAAGGTAAATTGCTGAAAATTATTCAATGAAAGCTTTATGTGTCTTTCATACAAAGTGATCAAATACAGATTGAAATTTGTTCCGATGCCACGACCAGATCGCGCTAATATTGGCAGCCCAAAGCACATGCACGAGTACTCGCAGAATGCGATTATATACCAGTACGTGCGGAATTATGGAGGGTGGATTTATTTGTTACATTCACTTGCAATGCACAATGACCATAGACTTCGGAATTATTGAATCGTAATCAATCAGCAAGATCGTCACGATGTCACAGCACAACTTTTCAAACAACAGCTATGATGTTTGGTGGACTTTATTTTGAAGCAGCGTATGTATATATGTTGCTGTTATATGTAAGATTTATTCTTTTGAGGGGCAAAAAAGATGTTCTTGAGATGGTGGTTGGTGGTTACACCAGATCAAATTGATACATCATTTCTGTGGAAATTCCTGATCCAGAGAAAGATCCATAATTATATGAAGTGGTGAAAACCAATCTGGTTTATGGATGATGGTGATGTTCACAACAATCGCATTTCGGTGTGTATGTCTGACAATAAATGCACGAAACACTAGTCACGTGCTTTTCTTTCGGAAACGCAAAGTGGAAATGATAGATATCCATTGTATCGGTCTCGCTCACCAGACGACAATGGCAGAACATTTAGCATTCAATTAAGAGCTATGAAGAACGAAATTGACAACACATGGATTGTACCGTATTCGCCATTATTGTCTAATTCACATTCAAAGCTCATATCAATGTTAAGTATTGCAGTTTGCGAAATCGATCAAGTAAGTTTGCAAGTACGTCACCAAAAGACGTAGCTGCCAATAACCACTATGGCCGTGAACGAGATGAGATCAGCAACTAGCAAATAAGTCGATGCGTGAAGTGCAATGAAGCATTTTATGATGTATTTACCTTTGCAATTCATAAACGTTTTCCGACTGTTCTACATCTCGCAGTTCATTTGGAGAATGGCCAAAGAGCGTATTTTAACCCTTAGAATACATTACAGCCAGTGGAAACACCGTCAGCAACAAAATTAACATTGACGAGTTTTTTCTCAACTTTCGTCAGTGATCCATTTGCGAGAACATTGCTCTATTCGGAAATTACGTCATATTATACATGGAATGCATCGTCGAAGAAATAGCTACGCAGAAAGCAAGACCAACCAGTAGATTGACATCCAGTGTTTACAACTTTTTGAGAAGCATGCCATCAGTTACAATTGCTGGAACATGATAATCAATGGAATCAAACGATGGACGATCGCCATGATTATTTCGACACATCAGCCTTCAAATTGGCGTCAATTATGGGATACGAATAAAAATGACATTGCTGAGGACATTATAAATCGTTTTCGATAAGAATTGGAAATAGGAAAATTCCGACTGATCCTTCCAGGCGTTTGATACCAATTCTACGTGCCTTTTTTCAATTTTAGCAGCCAAAAATACCGATGCTGATGATTTAAACTGGAAGATTCTATGTCAAATTCCGAGAGCTTTGTGCTCATTAAAAATGATCGTCTTGACAATGAATACAAAGCCGTTAATTATCCAGTAAAATTTCTAACTTCTTTGGGGAGGCTTGGTATGCCGCAGCATCATTTGCGTCTCAAAGTTGGATCTGTCATTATCATGTTATCCAATCTTCATGCGCCGAAACTGTGTAATGGAACCCGATTGATTGTAACGCAGCTATCGAATACAAGGGGCAGACCGCTTGATTCTACGAATTCCTTTGAGTTCCACCGATTTGTCATTTCAGTTCAAAACTATTCAGTTTCCAGGGAAAATTGAATTTGAAATGACAATTAGCAGAACACAATGATAGTGTTTAGATGTTTTTTACACGGCCAGCTATATGTGGCGCGTTCTCAAGTTGCAAAACCATCCTCTATGTACATTTACACACCGAAACAAACTACACTACACTGAAAAAAATGGGGACAAATCGCAAATAAATGATTTTTAACAAAAAATAAATTAAATTTTCTTTTCATTTTAAAACAGATAATTTCACGCAGGACGACGCCTGCCGGGTCAGCTAGAAATAGTATAATTTTTTACATACCGTAATAAACGATTTTAATGATGAAATTATTGCTCTGCACGTCTCAATTGTTATTCTGCCTAAAGATTTTGGGGAAATCTTTGTTAAGAATTTGAGATCCTCAAAACTTTGTCCAGTTGCGAGAAACCTCAATGTTGCGGAGAGTCTCTCTTTGCTGTAATCCATTCACGCATTCCTGTGTCTTCCTTTTTTATGACAGGAGTGACTGAAATAAGGAAATCCATATACGTTTTGAATCCATCCTGAGGAAGTTTTTAAAATCGTCAGAAGCAGTCAGATCCATTGAATTTAATAGTTTTACATGTGAGTGGTTATATCTCTCACATAACCACTCTTTCATCCATTCTTTCTTTATTATTTTTTTTTATTGCATTTGGCTTTTTTCGCTTCATGCACTGGTGTATTACTAGCAGCGCAATTACATCATCCGCGTTATAATCAGACATGTTCACTCCGCGAAGCACACAATCGAAATAAAGTTTGTCAAATCGGTTTGTCGTGAGTGCTCAACCGTCTTCAAACAGATTTGTCAAACAAATATGTCGTGAGTGGGCCGCTTTAAGTAAAATGTGACGTAACTACACAACCTAAGCCGCAACAAACAACACTCAGCAACAAAACGATTGACAAGAATAGCAACTAAGAGCAGCAGCTTAGTATGTACTAAGTATTAGTATATGTAAGTATAAGAGGTGTCTGTTGTTTCCTTAGAACAACGGCAAGTGTGCTGTCGTCACATTTATAAAAACATAAAGGTGTTGTTGGGTGTGTGAGTGTGGTGTTTAGTATCGTGGAATAGCCATTTGTTTCCATTTATCTTTGTATTTGCATTTTCAATTGAGTTGGCATAAGATATCATGAAATTGGAATCGTAAATCAGTATTTGTTGCAGTAGAAGCACTCTATGCGCATGCACTTTTCGATTCGAAACAACATAAAGTTAAGGCATATTCATACAAACACCAATCTGCTATTGCATGTATTCATATGTACATATGTATATGTAGTATGCTACATAGAGAACATGAAACTCATTGGAAATTCATTGCAATCCATTAATAATCGATACTTGAAAGGAACGAAAGAAACGCTTAGAAATGCAACTGAAAAGAAACACAACCTACTTGGCGGTTTTGTTGGTCTCGGCAGAGTTTCCAAGTAAGCCACAACGGGTATCCAAGGATGCGCCGCTGGATTTGGACCGCCGTTGGCTCTTAATTCAGAAGCAGCAACTGCCGGGATAGACAAAAAGCAAATACAAATATACGTTCATACTTATGCAGGAGTATAGGCACATACATGTAAAGAAATGTTAAAATGCTGAGTATTCATAAAAGGCAGTAAATCAGTGGATCAGTGAAGATTGTAGCGAATATTTGCTGAGAATATGTAAGGGTGTGCGAAACAAAGAGTCTTGTGTCTATAAGTATTTGCGGTGTTTCTGAAAATCTTTCATTACTTCCCGTTAGCTGCGACTTGGAAAAAACCATTTTGTGGTATTTACATCATATATGTACATACATATGTATGTGTATAAAATATTTTTGGTGTCAAATATTGAGTTCAAATAGTGTACAATTGATTTCAAAAGTAAAATGTTTTCGTTTTCACCTCAGTACATATATTTAAAAGTTTTGAAAGTTTGATTATTAATTTTATATACTGCTTGTTTGTTTTTTTTTACTTATAACGGGTGATCCAAGTAAACGAATAGACTTTTTTTGACATATCACGTGTGAGTGGTGTCAAAATGTCATGTTATTTTGGTTCAGTATTGTTTGACATTTAATCATGGAAAGACTTACGCCTGAACAAAAAACTCATCGTTACAACAAATCGTTCAACTTTATTACGAAAATTCACGTTCTGTAAAGAATGTGTTTCGCGCGTTTCGCTCAACTTATGGTCAACACGCCTACTGAGCGTACTATTCTCATTTCGAGTCAAATCTTGAGACCCACCATTAATTACGCATAGAACGACTAGACCAAATCCACCATGCAGTGAAGAAAATATACAGTGCAGCCGTTGCTGTGAGTATACACGAAGACCCTGTAGAGTCGATTCTGCGCCGCCCACAGCAACTTGGACTGACGCATGCAATGTCTTGGCGCATTTTACGTCGAGATCTTAAGTTGAAATCGTACAAAATACAGCTTGGACAAAAACAGAAGCTATTTGACTTTCCCAAGTTACATTGCTTCGCTCTATGGGCTGTTGAAAAGTTCCATGAAGATCTAACGTTTTCGAGCAAAATTGCCGAGATTCAATAGCTGTCATTTCAACCAGAAAAAACAACTGTTAGGTGTGGTTTGTGGATGATGTATGATCTATATGATCTATATAATGGTTATAATACATTTTTGGGGGGTCTGCTGGAGGTCGACTACGGGATCAAGAGAATCCAAATTTTTTGAAAACGAATCGCCGATTATTAAATTAAGGGGTCAGTGGGGTAATCTTTTTTAATTTTTTTTTGCATTTTCTATTCTCTTATACCCTTAGAATTAATGTAGAAACCCACTTTACCATTGGAAGGTTTCGAAAAAGGCCCAAAAATAATAATACCGCTCGACGTTCGGAGAGCTCGTAGTGCACACCTCAAACTTTAAACGCGTTTTTCTCATTTTTTTAAACTGGCGGACGTGATTCTGGTCGAACTACTCAACCGATTTGCTTATTTTTTTTAAATGTTCACAAAACACCTGGCTATCATCCCTACTAGACTCATAATATTTTATAATTTATTGACAAAATTTATGTAAAAAAACATGAGGAAAAATTTAAAAAAAAAACGTTAATTGCTTTTTTATTTATCAACATTTTTTCATGATTCTAGTTGGAGCGCTAACCATACGCGTACTTTTTAAGAGTAAATTGGGTTGAGAAATTGTGTCCGCCAGTGAAAAAACGCATCTTATTCACTCAGCAATTTCTCTGAGAGATGTCATCAAAAAATTCCGAAAAAAATTTGTTTATACACTCCACGATATACCTCATGATATGTGAAAAGAGTTCTATTGTAGAATAAAATTTTGTATTAAAAAAAAAGCGGGCCGGATTACCCCACTGACCCCTTAAATCAAATTCTGTAAACGTGAATTATTTGCAATTTATTTAATAAATAAAATGTTTTTTCTGCTTTTTTACTGTGTATATAACCATTTAACATACCTAAACCACAGAAAGTAGTCGGCTATGTTCTAATTTTGTCTAAGGCATGAAAACGGTGTTTTAGATACATATATCTATATAAAAAGTCACAAGTAAAATATTCCATATCCACTTCACTTTACAGTGCACACCCATTGCATGCTGCTATACATTTTGCATTTTCTTGTTATCTACGTTCTTAGTTATGTAACCTCATATACATATAAATATGCAATCAACCTTATTTTGCATACAACTAAATTTGAATGTGAAATTCTCTTCCACTGATTGCAATAAATCGAATTTCAGTGTACAAATGCACTGAGAGTCAAATCGAATAAAGTCATATGCATAAATAAATAAAATGCTAATATATTTTTATATGGAAAGTGCTGGCACATATGGTATCTGAAAATATTTATTCCGGAAGATGTGCACCAAAGTATCGCGTATGCGTGAGTCCGAGCAACTGATGTACAAAGAAGGTGGGTGCGCGAGTTGATTAAAATTTTTCATCTTAAACTCGGTGGAATATATATAAATATAAATACAAACAAGTTGTTTTAATTTTTTGAAAATTTTGTGGCAAATAAATGCAGAAACCTTCAAACCGCGCGAGACATTTGCTCTTCAATTTTTATAATATTTAACTCTTATGATATATGTGTAGTTATATTAAATCTTTATAGGCTGTTTCAGTTCGTTGACAATTAACCAAATATGCTCTTTGCTAGTTAAAACTCCCACTACCTTCATACTTCACCATTATATGTACAATTTTCTTCACATAGAGAGTGTCAAGCTCAGCTGGCTACGTTCACTTTCTTACCCTGCTCTTCTTCGGCTTAATTGATTTCTAAAATGAAAACGGTGTAACCGCTGTGCTAAAAGCAAAAGTTTAAGGGCTTGAGCTACCTGCCAGAAAAAATGTGTCAAAATGATTAATCACACTTTTGCGATGGGCGCCACATCTGTTGAAATGGATTGAGCAGGCTTAAAGCATGATTTAATTAGTTTTATTAGGTAAAGCATCGAAGAGCTTTTGATATTTATTAATGAGCTCTTTAATTTCTACTGAGCACTTCTTCGTTTATGATTGTACTCAACAGTATTTGGTTACCAGAGTGAGGCAGAGAAGGAATTTTAAAATAGATACTTGCGAGAATATAGCCGTAATGAATTTTCAGACGGACTTGTAGAAAGTGGGAATTAAATCGGCATCGGATTTCAATAACATGAATGCACTTTATTAGGTTTAATATTGGGTAGTCGAAAAAGACTTTTCGTATTTTTAATCGAATTTCATTTTTTTTTTATATTTATATTATTAAATAAATAAACTTCAGTGGTCGTTCACTTTTTGCTATTTTTCCGCTAAAGACATTATTACATAAGTATAAAACTTTCATCAGTGTTAATCGAAATTTCGAAATTTCCAGAACGGAACGGAATAAATTTTTTAAAAAGCTTAAAATCTCACCTTTCCAAGACTATATGGTATGACACATAGTGATTGGTAAGAAGATACTTATAGTATGAACAGAGATATTAAAGTGAGCGTTGACTAACTATTCGCGGGAGAGAAATAGAAAATTGTTATTCGTCACAAATACCTCGTTTATGTGGCGAAAGTAAAATACCTTTGTAGCAAAATATGCTTTCGGCAAATCGTTGATTGCATAGTTAACAACAGTTAATCCATAAATTAGGAAACTTCGCTTATTAGAATTTTCATCATGCACAATTTGAAACTTTTGCCGGACGAGTTTCACACACGATTGCACACAAATGTCCGAGTATTAAGTGACTCACACATTCACTCATCCGAACGAGCTTTTCTGCATGCATTCACCTCCTCTTACTGAGTTAAGCACTATTTGCCACGTTAATGGTCATAAATTTTGCACAGCCTTTCATTGTTGTACTTTTTGCAATCACAGTTGCGCATTGAACACAGGCAACATAGCCACACACCCAGGACATGGCAACTTTTCCACAATTACCAGAAATTTGCGGCGTTTCGAGTTACTTTTATACTCGGTTTGAAATTAACCACGTCGACACATTTTCATAAAAACTATGGCGATATACATAAAGTTTATCCACCGAATAAAAATTATTACCAATCGTTTATGTTTATGAGTATTTATTCATTTATATCTACATGTTGTTCATGAGTGGAGCTGGCA
This sequence comes from Bactrocera correcta, assembly GCA_027475135.1. Lineage (NCBI taxonomy): Eukaryota > Metazoa > Arthropoda > Insecta > Diptera > Tephritidae > Bactrocera > Bactrocera correcta. The sequence continues at coordinate 17,651,403 of CM050325.1, forward strand.
TTACTGCGCTTCAAACACAAAATGAGTTGTAGTTTTAAAAGCGAAAATGTATATTACCTTCTCAAAGGAGGGTGGAACATTTCTAAGAAATATTTAGCTAAAATTAAATTATAAGTGATAAAAACAAATAATATCGATTACTTCAAAGAATTTAGTCATCAAATCTTATCGGAAAATTGGTACAATTCTGTAATATCATCATACAGGAGGGTATGATGGGTTTAATTAAGGAAAAAAATGATTTTCTAATCAAGGAAAAATTACTAATTATATTATATTATTCTTAAAGATTTTTGTGTTGCTCACACATGAATTTATTTATATTTTGTTGAGTATCTTAATCGACGTCCTGAAACGATCTTAGGGCAAAATCATCACTTATTTAATTTCGCTTCTTTAAAAGTTCTGACGTATTGTTAATAAATGTTTTATTAGTTTGACCTAACCATTAAAAATACCTTTGAATTCTGGCGACGTTTAATGAAGAAAATGAAGAAAAAAAGAAAATTTTGTTAATGATGGGAAAAACCTCTGCTCTTTTGAAAATGGGATGGCTTAATAGGTGTTGTTTGAGCTCTGTACCAAGCGAAGCAACAATTCATACGTATTCCTTACAGGTCAGTTAAACATCCAAGATGATGAACCCCAACATTAAAAATTCTATAAAATATTTTTAAACAAAATCGATCAAAACAGCTGACAGTCTAAGTATATCAAAAAAACATTTTGGACATGCATTAATATTTAGGTATGCGAGAGCTGTGTGCAGAGTGGATGCCGCTCTTCCTAAATCACTATTCAAATCAAGAACGAACGGCGGCGAAATTCTCCGAATCTGGATCGCAGTAACTTTGGTCCTCTGCAGAGGCTTCCAGAGAGTGATTGGTGGTTGTGTGAACCCACTGTATTATTTTGGTTTAGTATAAAACTGAGAGTTTTCTTGTACAAAACTTGACTCATTACTAACTCAAGTCATGGCTTTCATCTTGAACTGCGTTACAAAAGTAATTTTCGCGATTTTATTTGCTTTCCACTTAAGACGTTTGAAGTGCTTAAACGCTTAATAAAAGGCTAAGTATAAAGGTGTATAGAGGTTATATGGATTAGCATCAACTTCCTTCATTGAAGAATTAGTTCCATTTGTGTGCATAATATGTATATGTATGTATATATTAAATGTTAAAAATTTTGCTTATATTTATATGTATTAGCGTTGGAGCTTTTCTATTGTTTTGTTGCATTAAATGTTCATTAAACATTGTTTATTATTTATTTATTTTTCGCTTGTGTACTAATTAAATAATTCAACTTACGATTTGTTAGCGACAATTCGTTTTTCATACCTGCAAAGAAAAGAAATTAAACCAAAATATTAGTGCAATAGAATAGACAATTTAAATATTTAAGATTTCACTTATTCATAAATGGCGTCCCGCAAATTTTTAAAATTAATGATATTTAGAAAAGAATAGTGAATTTTGGTTTCCTATACTAAAGGCCTGAGCAAATTATTAGACTGAATTCCTGATTGATTGATTTAAGGAATTAGGGACAGTCAGAGGCACGAAAAAATGAGAATTTTCAGTATTTTGTTTTGCTATTAAATCGTGTTATTTTACAAAAGTAGTAATATGGCATTATTATAGAATGTATTGACTTGAAGTCACGAAAATTTCAAAAAAAAAAAAAATAATTTCCAAAGTTATATGTAGGTGTTTGTGTTGACCCAGTTCCATAAAAAGGTACTTGCGGTGACAACCATAAGTCCTTGGAGATTCTTCTAAAATCAATCGGACAGAAAAAAATAGTTTTATAAACAGTTAATCCTGGGGCTGATCGAAAAATTTTATTTTTCTTTTTTTCAAAAATTAACAAAATGGCGACCTCAGGAAATTTTTTTCTAAATTTTTGGGGAAAAATCGGTCTTAAAAAATCGAAATTTTTGAAAAAAAGAAAATTTCGATCAGGCCCGAGTTTATTATGTATTCTTAAAGCTGTACAAATTTCATTTCTGCTGAGCGGTTTTTGAGTTACAGTTGTCAAAGAGAAAAACGCGTTTAAAGTTTCAGACCAGCGCTTTGAAGTGCCTCTCTTTTTGTTATTTGTAGATTAACTCAAAAACTAATTATCGGATCATCATGAAATTTTCAGAGAATATGTTTAAGATATTATACTTAACGAAAATGTAAAAAAAAATATTTTTTTTTGAAAATTCTGACTACCTCTAACCCCTTAAGTTTGTATATATTATACTATGTACAAAATTTACCCAAAACAAATCGAAATTGTTGTGCAAGCGATAACTGGATTTTATGCATTCTTCGCAAACTTAAAAATATCAACAAAGCCAGAAGGTGAAATAAACCTTTCTTTTGCATTTTTTTTTCGATGAAATATCGCAAAAAAATGTTCTCAGATTTATGTCTGGGTGACAGTTGCCCCCAATAAGTATAATCCCAAGAAGGTAAAAAGCTGAAACACAAGTAGCAGTAAATTTGCAACAGAGAAAATTATTTTCCTGATAATTGCATATCTTTGTGTCAAAAATGAGTTGAATTGGATCAATACTTTCTTTAATCCCCATATACCTGATATAAATATTTTCGAACTTGCGGGTGACTTTATACCGCATATATCGACCAATATTAGAGATATCTTAATATCAATGAAATAACGTTTTCACTCATAAAATTGTATCTTTGTGCCTAAAATGTATAAAATTGGGCGAAAATTTGATCTAGCCCCAATATAACTAATATTAGGATTTTCGAACATCCGGTTGACTTTACTCCATGTGATTGGTGATTGTATTGTATGAGGAACCTTGATGAAATTTTAGGATCATTTTATTATTCTGTGACATGTTAATTTGTTTGAAGTATTGGTAAAATTAGATAAAATCGTGTCAATACTCCCGCCAACTCCCTTATACTAGATAAAATTATTTTCGTTTTTCTAACAAGCCTTATGGGAAATATATAAGTGTATATATAATTGCTTGGATTCCGAACCTCAGTTTGATGTATTGCACCTTAAGGTATTTCCCTGGCTTTGGTCTTGGCAAGTTGCAAGAGTTTGAAATGTTCAGTTGCACCCGAACATAGCCCCTGGGTACTTGCATCCCTTAAATTTGTCATAAAAAATTATGAATGATAAAATCCGCAAATAATGCTAAATAATCATCCCATTAAATATCCAACACCTGAGCAAAAGAAATACACTTTTATTAATTAATTGATTGAATATTATTCTCCCCGTTGGTAAGTGATTGCAATATTATTAACTTGTCATTGTTTTACCAAACAAATAAGAATATTTTAATGCTAGGTTGCTCCCAAAGTGATATGAGAAATAGCATCCTTTGAAATTTGTTTGGCTATTGATTGTAGTGGATAGTTTGCTTATGGGGCTCAATCAATGAAAAACAGGGAGATGCCGCTTACTAAAAGTTAAAAGTATATTATTGTTAAAGTCATATCTTTAAAATTTGAAATAAATCGTTTAGATATTTAAAATCAAGAAAATTGATATTTTTCGCTATAAATATTCTCATATTATTTTAACTGTGTGGTAGTTTAAGTGGAGAGAAAAAAGTAGAGAGGTATAGAGGTATATGTATATACTACGTATGTAGTACCAGTACCCTCGAGTAGCATAAATAAGCTGAATAGGACATTAATTTACGGAAAATATTTATAATTATTTATTCATTTCCTTCTGTGCTCACAAAATTAGTTTTGCTGATTTGTTAATCATAATTTCTTGTTGTCAAAGTTTCTCATTTGCGCAAACCCATAATCGAATGCTGATTGAACTGCCGAATCGAATTGTGAAATTTCATAGAAATCAAATTATAAACTTTTACAAATTAGTTCCTCTGTTAAGAGTAATGAGAGTTGGTAGATAGGCTGAGGTGTTAATAACTGCGTGTAAGTGTAAAGTATTTGCATAAGCGCATTTATATACTTTTGTTCAGCACATAGCACTGCTAACAAGTGATGGCTGCCTAGTCGTGAACTGAACGAGCTGCTGTGTGTCTCTCAATATTGCATCATCTTCCATTACCCAACATCCTGTGGGCATAAAACAGACTTTTCCACCAGGGATTTGCAAAACATGTTCTAGTTTCCAAGCTCATAAGCACATGACAGGCAGGACTGAATGGAAGCGACGAACTCGTATGGACACATAGCTGCCCGAGGTGTTTGTGCAGTTGATTAAAAGCTTAAATTGAGCAATTTCCTGTCATTAATGGCTTGTTGACACATCGACATGCAACAGCGTTACATACATGGATATATGTATATTGGAAAAAGAGTATATAATTTTTTTTATAATACTTAGCAACGAAAAAATTAATATAAAGCGAAAAGAAGGGGAAAAAATATAAAAAACTAAATAAATTATGACTTGCAATTGTATTTTATGGTTGAATTATGTAATTGTCATTTATTAATTGCCATAAGAGGAAAAGATATGACAAATAATGTGTTAAGGGGGTATTCTAGTTTAGAATTTTGGGCAGTTTTTTGAATTTTATTTAAAAAAAAATCAAAAAATATTTTTAACCTTCCTTTTTTTATGGTGTTTTTATTGATATCTTAAGAATACAGGAAAAAAAATGTTACAAAAAAATATTAAAAATTAAAATAATTAGAGGGGGGGAGACAGGTGTAAAAAAAATGGCGCATCCTGGTGACATTGATCCTGACTCTCCTGGTGGTCTGAAAAAAAAAAAATCAAAAGAAATTCTTAATCCGTAAGGATGCTGTTATAGTCCCTACCTTACGGAATACGAAAAAAAAAACTTTTTTAAAAATGGCGACTGCCTGAAAATAAAAATCATTTTTTTTTTTAAGATTTTTTTTAAATTCCCGGAATTTTTTTAAGATATTAAAAACAAAAATTTTGACACGATGCTGGTAGGAACAATAAAGAATTATATAAAGAAGATTCACACAAAATTTCAAGTAAATCGGTTGTATAGAACTTGATGCCGGTACAGTGTGGAAAAAAGTCGTTTCGAGAAAAACGCGTTTAAAAAGTGAGTCCGGCCGAACCAGGCTAGGTACTGCGTTACTAAAGTAACTGTAGCTCTTAAAATAATTTTTAAAAATCCTTTAGAGGATATGTTCTTAAGGGTCTAAAATTTAAATATATGAAAAAAAATCGAATTTTTCAAAATTCTAGAGTAAAATACCCGCTTAATTGGAATTGTGTTTTAATATTTTCATCAACATATACTGCATTCCCTCATAGAATAAAATTCTATGTTCTATGTTAAAAGCCAAAAGAAGTTTTTAGGTTACTGAACGGCCTTTCAAAAATTTAATTTATCTTTGCTTTATTACAAAAGTCTAGTACATTTTTACTTCTTGTAGCAATATCAATTAGCCGATCATGCATGCTCACAAAACTTTTTAAACCTTATAAATTGCTGTATTACATTAGAATCAATTATTTTATTTGGACTCAAATTATTGAATAAAATAATTGATTTTTTTCCGCGGAATGGAAAATAGACAGAAATGCATTTTACAGCTGTCAAACTTTCGGATATGGAGGATAAAAAAATTTTGGTGCAATTAATTATTTGGAATTGAAAATTTTCGTTTAAACATAGTATAATAACTTAACTAACCGTTCAATAGCAAATATTCTACAAATATTTTAGAAAATATTTTTTGTTAAGCTTTAATATTAATTCACAAGCTGTACATTAGGGTGATTTAAAAATATTTTTTTTCGTTTGATACTCAGAAAAATAGGTTCCTAGACACCTCTAAGAAAGCCTCTCCAAATATGAGTTCTTAATTGTAACGGTAAGGTCCTCCTACATACAGTTTGTTATTTTTTCTTATTATCAGATAGAAAAATTTATATCTCGCTTCCAACTACTTGAAAAAAGATCTTGTTCCGTAGATTTTGTAGGAAATTGAATGCTCTATAAAAAGGTCTCCTTTGATTTTTTCGTAAACTCAATCGTTTAAAAGATATTAACAGTTAAAGTTTGATTATTTTTGGGAAAATTCTTTATTTCTTATTAATTTTATAACTCAATGAAAAAAAATTATTATGAATGATAAAACTCATAGGTTTTTAGAGAGGCTTTCTTAGAGGTGTATTGAACTTTTGTGTGCCTTTTCATAAAGTACTAAATCGGTTTTTACTTTTAACTTTTACTAATTGAGTTTTTAATTAAATACACTGGACACATGTTACTTATACGCCACGTGGTATGTGTGTATGTCATACTATTTTTTCCACTTTGTACTACTAAATTGAATCAACAATGATTTTAAATTAATAACACATTTTTAATTGAATTTCATGTCGTAAATAACTTAGTTTGTATTTCTATTACTGATGCAGTTGGAAAACTAGGTGAAAAAGACCAATAATTCAATAATAATGCATTCTATTCATTTGCATGTGATGATGTGCAAATGTGACTGCGTACAACTACAAGAATAAGAGTGGAAACGATGTGTGCCATCGCTAATAATAATATAGAAGCATACTCTGTTGTATAATTGAACCCAATTAAATTACCAACTGCATATATGCATATATGAACTATAAGGTAATGTACCCTTATATACTAATTACCAATTAATGTATGTAAGGTAAATAAGTTGACGGAATAACTTTGAAATTCATACACTTAATTTATGTGGTAATTATTATTTTCTATTTAAAATGAATAGATTTATGCAGCCAGAAGGAAACGTGGGATACCCTATAAAATGTATAAGTTGTGTTCAAAACAAAAACTTTCGATTTTTGTAAAAAATGTTATTCATTTCAAATAGTTCTCTTTCGGTATTACGCTGCTTCCAACCGTCGAAACACTTCTTAACCTAGATTAGTGGGATAAACTTTAGCTCTTTCAGCGATTTTCGTCTAAATTGTAAAGCAGCAGTCCTTTAAGCTTCTCCTTATATTTACAAAAATGAAAAAAGTTACGCAGAGCCATGTAAAACTCATAAAAGCACGTCTAGTCTTAGCGAAATCTACAGAAAAAGTTAGCCATGAATACAGCAGATAACTTTTTTCGTGCTTCAGGGACATGAATTTGACAATTGGACTCATGTGCTTGCCTGTATATATACTAGTCACTCAATCATATCATTTCGAAATTTTGCACGCGTCTTTTTCTCCCCAAGAAACTGCTTATTTGTCATGGTCTGAACCGCTGTTATCGGAACATTATAGTATATAGCTGCCATACAAACTGAATGATCCAAATCAAGTTCTTGTGTGGAAAACCTTTTTATTTGTGAAGCATATTTTGGCTTTGGTTGAACCGAAGTTACCATTTTTTCTTGTTTTTAGATTTTTTTTGGTCAATCTACAATTGAAACAACACCTTATGTCAGCACGGCTTCATTATCAATATCCAGTAAATAAAAAACATTAAATTACACTTAAATTTACGAATTGGTCGCATAACAAATACTACCAATTAACTCTTTAAAATAGAATATATTGTGGAATCCAAATAAGTTATTAAATGTTACTCATACGCACCAGTACTCCAATGCCATATCAATTATTCTTATCTTAATTCTCTGAAACCCTATTATTATTATATACAATTTTTTTCGAAGAGACAGTGAGTCATTATCATTATCGTTTATGTGAGTGAGATATTCGCCACCGAAAAATAGAAACAATAAACATTTAAAGCAAACAACAATGCAGAGTTTTATAAAATTTCTCAGAAAAAGTCAATAATAATAGTCGTAAAATGAAATGAATGCGTATGAAAATTGATTATATTAAGATTTAATATAAATTATAGTACTTAGTAATGAGCATTTCGTAGTTACCGCTCACAAGTGAATGCATAGGAATGTTGCTCATACGCAGCGGTGACATTAATGGAAAGTGTGCCAGTTTACGTTTTGCGTCTCTTTAAAGCGCTTGGAAATAAGGAAACAAATATGCAAACTTCAATTTCCTATTTATACATATATACATACACACATATGTATATACAAATGTGTTTGTGAGTAAAGGGAACTGCGGAAAAAGTGAGTCAAAAAGAAATTCTTCTTAATTCGTTACGCATTTTTTATGGCCGCAAGGAAAGAATACGGCTGGCATTTACTGCTTTCTTCTTTATACACATATGTAAACCCCGTTTACCGGCGTTTCACGTTTTTGTGATTTCATTTGTTTATTCTGTTGATTTCTTTGTGTGGCAAAAAAATAGCAATTCTCAAAAGATGTGAAATGTTGGAAATTTTTCTCAAGAACTGGAAGACTAATGACAGCTGCGTCATCAATGCGCCTCGTCACTTTCACTTTTATGTACACCTCCCACTTTTCGGTGGCATAAAAACTTATTTAGCGGCGCTTTCATCAAACTGAATGAAAAAGTTTATTATTTGGCGAATACACATGCATATAAACGCACATTTCCACACACAAATGCGGAGCATAAACGGCCGCAATTCAAGCTGCCACGAATATTAAATTTCTTTTTACATATATACGCTGTATATAGATACACATTGAGTTATATATTCAAAAATGCCCTTGTGTAACTATATATGCTTATTTATTTATATATTTGACCTGATGGTGCCACAACAACTGGCATTTTTTTTAAGCGTCGTTTGTATAGGCAAAATTACACCGACCTTTGAAGGCAACACAACAAAGGAATATAAAAACAATAAAAGCGAAGAGAAACTCAGAGTCGTCTGAGGAGAGCAAAAAGTTCAAACCGAAACTCATGCCTATTAGTATAAGGAAACGATTTCCCAGGCATAAACATATCAACCTCCTATTTAATACACAAATACACGCACATATGATACCAAATATTTTGTACGAGTATGCATATATTTTTCTTAGTTTTAGTTGCTGACAACTGTAGTGCAGAAAATATGGCAAATAAGGAAATTCGGTATATGAGTTTAGCTAAACTTCAGTATATACTTGAACATATACTCATTAAGATTTTTATGTACTATTTTACATCAGTTTTGTTATTGCAATGCATTATACGGCCACGCAGGTAATTAGTTCTAAGTAACGACTTGCATTCATGTTTATTTTAGCACAGTTGAAGTTGTAAGAAGATGCACAGCCGATCAGACACAACATCATGTTGTCATATTGATATATATACATGAGCGAAACTTAATAAATATAACGGGGTTTTCAATAAAAGCGCTACACAATTTTTTTTTTAATTAAACAAAAACTGTTTGGGATTTGAATGAAATTCTTTATTACTGTGAAAGTACATTCAATGTCATTATGCAGTAGTCCAGACGTTGAACCCAATTTTCGACAATTTTCAGGCATAAACCGGCCGATGCTGCTGCAATTTAATATTCGAAATTCTTGGTACGAAGTTCATCAATCGCCGCTGGCTTGTTGCCATAGACCATATGCTTGTCTAGCCTCAAAGGAAATAGTCTAACAGCGTCAAATCGTTCGACTGATTCGACCAATTGACTGGGCCATTTCGTGATATAACACGTTCACCAAACTTTGTTTTCAATAAATCGATTGTCGCATGCTTTGTGTGACTTGTGGCGCCCTCCTGTTGGTACCACATATTACCCCAGTATATATCATTCAATTAGGGCAAAACATTTTCAGTTATTATTGAGCGGTAGCGACTTCCATTCACAGTAACGTAGCGGTCTTGATCATCACAGAAGAAGTACGTCCCAATGACGAAGCCGCACCAAAGCGTAATTTTTTTGAAATGCAATCATAAAGTACATATAGCAGTAGCATATTTTACTCATTGACGAAGCCATTTAGCCAGAAAGGAGCCTCATCGCTGAAGATGATTTTTCGGTGAAAATCCAGATCTTTTTCAAGTTGTTGCTCAGCCCAATTCACGAGCGAACGACGATTCTGGTGGTCAAACGGCTGCAATTTATTCTTTTACATTTGATCTTGTAAAGATGTAGGCCAAAATATTTTCACAAAATTCGCCACAACGCTTTAGAACGACGTGTGAGAGACTGATCTCTTCCTCTTCTTCCACAATTGATGCGCTAGCGGCAGCAATGTCTTCGACACTACGACCACTTCTTTGCCTCACTGGCACGGGAATGTTTTGTAATGTGCATGTGAATTCAAATTTCCCCATTAGACGCTCAATTGTTGATCAGACAGAATGATTAGACAATCATAAAGTGGACGCGTAGCGGCCACTGACTCCACATTTTTGAAAGGAAATGACATTACTAAAGAGAGGTGTCAAAAGAACGGGAAAAATGTGGCGTCGTTTGCTGTCCCTATTGGTCTACTTTGGTACCGTTGCTATTGAAAACTCTGACATATATATGTAAATGGGAAAAGACAACTGATTCACGTACTATTAAAATCGAAATGAAAAACTTCACTATGTTGGATAATTTTTTAAGATGAAAACTGGAACTTCAGAGATGAGCATCTCAAAAACTGAGCGGCTACTTCGCGTTTATACAGACGGACCGATGCTTAATAGACTCAGTCTGTCATGCTGGCTATTTAAATATATACTTTATAGGGTGTCTAACGCTCTCTGTTGGGGTTTACAAATATCGTAGCAGACTCAATATAAAATATATAAAATAAATCAAAATAATTCGCATGTATATTCCATTTCTTTCTGCTTAAATAATTTGCACAACTATTATTTAAATTACACTCTTCACTACTCACATGTCATTTAAGAATATACAAAAAAAATTGAAAAACAATAACAAAGAAACGCAAGCAGGAAAATGTTAGAGAAGTAAATATTTACATTTGCCATTGCAAAATTCACTTTTACAGAAAGCATCAAGGCTCAAAATAAACTGCACACTAGTGTATATTATATGACTATATTTAAACATGATTTGGCGGACGCCCACAACAGAGTATGTGCATATATATACGCGTTTTTGTATATCGGAAAGTTTGTCTGTGGATTACACGCCGGTGAAGCGTGTGCAAAAGCTCACCACCATTCAGGTGCTCACACCTCTGCACGGTGTCTATGTAAGCACTTCGGTGTATTTATTTAGTAAAAGGCGAAAATTGAAAACGGTTCGTTTACTTTTTTACTTCAACTTGGCCACAAAGATGAGAAAACACTTGCTAAGCACCTGACACACAGATAAAAGCTCATTCATATGCAAATCGTAGTTTTAACTGTACATGTATGTGTGTTTGTGTGTCTTTTGTATACATTTGTTGGAGCGTGTAGTGATGTGGCTTGGCGCAAATGTCCACTATGTTAACAAGTGAGATAATCTTGTTGCACAAACGAGGAAATGACTTTATTTAAATATTTCCCTAACTCTTAGTGGCTTTCCAGTTCGTGTAAATACAGCAGTACTCAAGCTTATAAATATTTTATATTTACACACATACATAAACTGTGAACGCTGATGTGTAATAAAATTTAAATATTAATGGGTTCCATACTAATCCTTTGCCACCTATGTGTGGTGTGTAAGTAAGCAAATTAAAATCAGTCGGCAGCTTTGACAAAAGTTTCGAAAATAAAGTGCATAAAAAAGTTTAATTTCTAAAAATAATAAGTCAGTTTATGTACATATGTATGTATACTATAAGTTATTTCAAGTTGTGGTTTTTTCAAAATTTCTTAATAAGCTTGAACCTGGGTCGAAGACGTTGTTTGTTGATAATTGGGTACCCATATTAAATCTTAGTTTTGTATAGCTCGATTACGGTACAAACAAGTTTACTCCGCGTTTGGAGGGTTTATGCCCTTGTATATTGCCTATAGCCCTAAATGGTCTTTTTTATACTCTCGCAACAAAGTTGCTAAGGAGAGTATTATAGTTTTGTTCACATAACGGTTGTTTGTAAGTCCTAAAACTAAAAGTGTCAGATATAGGGTTATATATACCAAAGTGAACAGGGTGACGAGTAGAGTTGAAATCCGAATGTCTGTCTGTCCGTCCGTCCATGCAAGCTATAACTTGAGTAAAAATTGAGATATCATGATAAAACTTGGTACACGTATTTCATCCATAAGAAGGTTAAGTTCGAAGATGGACAAAATCGGCCCACAAAATAGCGAAAACCGAAAACCTATAAAATGTCATAACTAAGCCATAAATAAAGATATTAAAGTGAAATTTAGCACAAAGGATCGCATTAGGGAGGGGCATATTTGGTCGTAATTTTTTTGGAAAAGTGGGCATGGCCCCGTCCCTACTAAGTTTTTTGTACATATCTCGGAAACTACTACAGCCATGTCAACCAAACTCTATAGAGTCATTTCCTTCAGGCATTTCCATATAAAGTTCAAAAATGGAAGAAATCAGATAATAACCACGCCCATCTCCCATACAAAGGTTATGTTGAAAATCACTAAAAGTGCGTTAACCGACTGACAAAAAACGTCAGAAATGGCAGAAGGAAGCTGCACCTAACCTTTTTTTTTAAATTTAAAATGGTCGTGGCGTCGACCACTTTTGGACCAAAAACCATATCTCAGGAACTACTCGACCGATTTCATTGAAATTCGGTATATTATATTTTCTTAACACCTTGATGACATGTACGAAATATGGGTGAAATCGGTTCACAACCACGCCTACTTCCAATATAACGCTATTTTGAATTCCATCTGATGTCTTCTCTGTATAATACATACATATAAATGAAAATACAATTCAATACTCAAAGTACACAAATTGATCTAATCTAATTAATTTTACAGCAAAATAAAAAAATATGTAAATAACGGATAATGAAATCTCGATTATCACTTTATCATGCGAGAGTATAATATAAAATGTTCGGGGACACCCCTTCCCTTACTTGTTATTATAGCAATTGCACTCGAACGGTTCTCTAAGGCATAAAACAGAAACTACTTTAATAGTCCGAAAATAGTTTACAGAAATATTTACTTTCCGTTTTCATTTTTTCTGAAGTGACAATTTCTTTGCTTATTTAAATTGCCATTAAACTCCACCTTATTTTATTTTCCTTTCCTTAAGAAATTATTTTCTTAACCTGTTATGTTTACTTTTGGGTTACTCTTTATTCCGAAAGTTTCTTAGTACTTCTGCTGCACGTAGCATTTTTCGAAACGGAAGTATTCATTTAGGTCGTGCCAACATTGACCTTTATCTGCACACATACACATAAATTCATTTGGCTTAGCAAAGGAGATAAGGTTTGATTGAAAGATTTCATTGTTTCGTGAAAATAAATTCCACATTGGAACAGTGGAAGAGGGGAGGTAGAGAGAGCAGAAGTAATATTGGTATTGGAGCCTTACTTTTACGCAAAATAAAAATGGCTGCATCGTCATATAATTCTATTGAGTTCATTTGAGTGATTGAACATTTGGGATAACCGTTGACTTGTTGGCGCGTCGCACGTGGAAATAATTGAATAAGCAAACTTAACGCTTCATTGGATTTGTTACGCAATAATTTATTTAAGTTGTCTCGTTGTGATTATTTATATTGAATAATGTGGCCTTTGAATGTTTGGTACCGGCTTGGTGATGTTAATAAGGATAACGTGACTCAGAGAAAGTTTGCGGTTGCGCATTTATTTGCTTTTATTGGCAAGTTGGTGTATATTTTTGTATATATGCGTATGTGCTAATAAAGAGAGAAAAATTGGTAGAGTCTATATGAATCACATGACTCATAGGCAGGCAGTTTAAGATTTATGTTATTTGACAGCAATGTGTTGGTTTGCTTTGGTATTGGCGAGAGTTCAAAAACCTTATAAATAACTGTCTACAAATGGTTTCGCCAGTCTGCACTGAATTTCCCAAATGTATGTGTGTGTAGAATTTGAAATGGATATACTTTCTGCGTATACATTTCAAACTGAGTAGATGTATACATATGTATATAAGGTTATTTGGGTCCATTCTACCATTTATCCTCACCAATGGTTCAACGCCGTACCAGAAAAACGCTTCCCAGATCATCAGGCTACCATCCCTATAATTAACGGTTTTTGTGGTGTATCTGGAGTCATATGCCTAACACCTGAGTAGATTCGTATATATATAAAGTTATTTAAAGCGCTAAAAGATATTTAATACTATTAATTATTCAATTAAAAGTGGTTAAGAAAGAAACTTTGCCTCAAAACTCTATATATACCCTACTCTATGTAACATCTGTTATATCAACCCTTCTTAAGGCATAGGCAAAGCCACATAGCTGCATATAATTCAATAAAAGTGAATTGCGTTATGTACTTCGATATGGTTTTGACTGTTTATAAAAGTTTCGAAATAGTTTTTGACGTCTGTTGCTGAAATATGAATTTCCAACTTTTTCCAATGGAATAAAATATGCTAGAAGTTGTGTGGTTTTCAGTGCAAATGCAAAACCATATTTTATGCATGCGATATGCAGCAAAGTGAAGACCACAGCGGCTTGTCAGCATTTTATACGGAGATAAAAAATTTGCTCGCGATGTGGCTGCACAAAATTTGGACAGATGCCAAAAATTTATCACAAATATTTAACTGGAAATTGTGAACTTATGTATGGATACTGAATAGCCACTGTGGTATGCACTTTGCTGTGATGTGAGAAGCGCCACACGGAAATTAGCTGGATAACTAATAATAAAGGTGTTTTTTTAAAGAGTCTAAATGGTTTACTACAAATTTCACACTAAACTTATTAAATTTATATGATTTAATTTTAATATGTTGTTGTTATATAGCTTTTAATGTAAAATATTGCAAAAGCTATTTACATGAAAAACTTTAAAATTTTTCCTAATATTGGCCATTATGAAAAAATGTTTTTCAAAGGGTAGAAAAGGATGGCTAAGTTTCAGCAAAATTTAAAGGGGTCGGGTTCAAAAGTGGTCGATTTGGTATGGAATACCCCATATATAGAAGCGCTGTAGAAACGAAAATAATATATGGATTGACCCATTTTTTTTATATACTCATTTTAAAGTAGGTTAGAATATAAATTATAATAAAATAACGAAAAATATTATTTTGTTTATAGACAAGAAAAAATTTCTGAATTCTGATCAATCACGACTCTTCAACCAAGCGCCTTAACAAGTTCGGCTCTTTTCCCTAAATAAAGTATTTAGCACAAACTTACTACCATAAATAGCCAAAAGCAATCTCGCACATCTGGTATGTAGTCAGGTGCGAGGCAGCAAATCCCAAAATAAATAATAACTGTCGATATATTAGGTAGTCAAAAAAGTCTGAAGTCAAACTTCAACAATTTTTTTTATATTTATACTAACTAATAAAAGGCTTTCGTGGCATTCTTCCCATTTTAATAGACAAATTTCAAAATATATCGATTTTTTTAACTCATTTTTGAACAGCTGCAACTTTTTTCAACTTCCTCGAGTTTAATTTTTTTTTGGTTAGTTGAAGATTAAAATCTCACTTTTCCAACATTATTTAGTACTCATATGACACAATGTGATTGGTGGCACTGGAGATATAAGTACGACTGCAACGACGTCTATTGGCAAAATACGAAAAATTTCTTTGATTACCCAATATATATTTATCACATTTCATAGTTTCAAATTTAGTACATTTACCTTACTTTGGGTTTTCTGCAAACGGACTATATAGTAAATTGGCGACATTGCCTAAAAACCTTACGCCGCTTAAAATTACAAAAACTTTGATGTTTATAATAGTAAATATAGACTATTGAATTATTTAATACAAACATATATATTTTCAATGTCTTTGGCAGGACTCATGCCTTACTTTACAAAAAAACTAAACTTACATGACATTGTGTTGAAACCTGACGCAAATCAGTCGATTATTTTCAATGATCGAAGACATAGAACTAATACAAGTTCCTCACATAAATATATTATGCTAAAATATCAATAACATTACCACCATATATAACAGCTCGAATAAAAGCATCGAAGCCATAAGAGAAAAATCGACATAGTGCATACATATTATTCATATCAGACTAGGTCTACATAATATGAAGTGAATGAGCAGTCGAGTGTTAGCAGGTAATACACTTGACTGCGCTCAAAGGCTGCTGTCGAACGGATTACGTTCGGCATTATGGAAATGTGCATGTGGAAAGGTATACACATACATATGTATGTATATAAGTTGTATAAGCACAATGGCAGACCTTCTAACACGCGGCATACATACATAAGCTTATGTAAATATTTAAAGTTGTATTTTCACATAGAATTACATTTTGTTTGCTTCTTTGATGATTGCAATTTACGCTGATAAATTCATAAAAGTGTTGTGGCTTGAAGTATATATATTTTATGTATTAAACTCACACAATGTTGAAGATTTTTAAGCCGATTCGCATTTAAGTTAATTTAGGCTTTTATAAAGCTGAAGCTGATTTACTTAAATTATACATATATATATATGTGTGTAAACATTTTAAATTGTTAATTCAAGAGTCGGTTTTAGTTAGCTTTATTAAAAAATAATAGTGATGCAGCATTTTCTTCTTATTGTCTCTTACGATGATTTATGCAAGCATGGAATTAAATCCCAAAGTTAAAACTCTATTTAAGCTGAGAACATTAGGTGTAGCCGTTTCACTGATAGAAAGAGAATAAGCAAAGGACAAACAAAACTAAACACTATAAGTCACTCATTATTCCCGTCCTGCTATATGGAGCAAAGGCATGGATGATGACAACATCAGATAAGTCGACGTTACGAGTTTTCTAGAGAAAGATTCTGCGGTACCATACTCCTTCCTTTGGGCATTGGCAACAGCGAATATCGCATTCGGTGGAACGACTAACTGTACGAGTTATACAACGACATAGTTCAGCAAATTAAGAAACAGAGGCTACGCTGGCTAGATCATGTCGTCCGACTGGATGAAGACACTGCAGATCTGAAAGTATTCGACGCAGTACCGGTCGGGGGAAGCATAGAAGATATCAGGTGGAGAAGGATCTGGCTGCACTTGGTATTTCGAATTAGGGCAAAATTGCTAAAAGAAAAAACGATTGGCGCGCCCTAGTAACCGCGTAAGCGATGTCTACGCCATGAAAAAAGAAGACTATGAAAATGTTAATGAAAAGCTTTGGTTTTGGCAATGAATTTCATTTTTTGTTGAATTGTCCAAAGCAAAATGCGGTGTTCCTTTGACTGCAAGATGAGCGCTTTTACGTTAATAAATATACATATATATATACCAGTCAAACTCATTGTAGTGTGTTAACATTAAATTCTTCTCTGCACACACAACACATTACTTTTATTTATGTTAGCTGGACCATCCTAACAATGCGAAATCACATACGAAAGAAAATGCAAAAGCCGCTGAAACTTAAAGACCGCTTCTGGCGGATGTAAGCAATGGCATGCAATTTTTGAAAACACAGCAACACAAACATAAGAAGCATGCAAATAGGCGCACGAAGTGAACATGTGTGGGTGTACTCATCTCGGAAAGCGCCATCGTTTGTAGTACTCCGTCGGGTCACCATAATAAACGACATTGCGGCACATTTGATTGCCCGCAGCTCATACGACAGTGTGAGCAAGTGTTTATGCCTGTATGTATGTATATGCAATTCTTTGTATGTGTGTGCTGTGCATTGTAAAGGACTAAAAGACTTAGCAAATACTCGTACGTATGCAGTTTTGTTTGAGAACTACTTTACTCTGCAGCACAGGCAGCCCTGAGTTATTTGCAGGTGACTGCTTCTCAGTCGCTTTTTGTCGTTGTCGTCTTCTCCAAAGGCTAAGTACCGTTGGGTGCTTTAAAATCAAGTAGTTTAACAAGCAAGTGCATATAATAAGTATAGTCTGTATATACATATATATAATAGTGGATGGTTATGAACAAACCGCGGGCGTTTTTGTTAAAATCACATTGAGAGAGTGATTTCAGTTAGGTATATTTACAAAGTAGAAGCAAATTTTCACTGTCTGCGGAACGATGACAATTACCAGAAAAGAAATTTGTTGGTCAGATTTTAATGTAAAGTGACTCAAACGACTGTATCGCAGATTACGCATACTTTTCCAAAAGCAGTCAGACTAAAAGAGCTATTTGAGAAAAAGTTTCTTATTCTGAGATGAGTCATTAATGGCATAGCACGCATTATTTTGATATAAGGAAAGCACCTTGGAAAACAATTTTTTGCCACTTTAACGTCTGTAATCTAATCACAAATTATTTACGTTTTAAGCTGGTGTATTTGCTGCACTACACTTGGTAGTATCACGTAAAAATACGATTATGATATTAATAGAAAATTAAATTTCAAAATATTTTCGTTTATTGAATTTTCAGCTATTTAGCACAATTCAAGTATGAAAATTTACTACATTTTGCTTGAGCGAATCTATTTTAATATGTTTTGAACTATTTTAATATAGCCGCCAGCTATTTCTTCGCACTTGCTTTCTCGATTTCACTGAAGAAATATTGCAAATAGCCTGAGGTTGCAGTGTTGAAATTGCAATCATTTATTCCGGGCAATAAACTGAATAATTTTCTGCTCGAATTAGCGATTATTTTAATGATGCAAGCATTTACATACAGATAAGTAAATATAAATATTTTTAAATATAATGTGGGCAAAAAATAGTAAGAAATTTTATTAAAATTCGTGCGAAAACTCATTCGTGGATAACGCTTTTTATTAGGTTGGTATGACCATCAGTGACATCTGTGCCAAATGCCACATCAAAATAATCATTAGTGTTTTGTACACACGCTTGTCTTTCTGAAGTACATAAAGCGCATTCGACGGTTTTTACGATGAGTGAAGCTATTCAACAAAGAGGTTCCCTTAAATTTTGAGTGCGGAATAAAATTTCTGGTGCCGAAAGATTCAGAATGTTTAAAAAGGCCTTCGGTGATAATTGTTTTTAATTTGAAAAAATTATTCTAAGAGGGTGGAGAAAGCGTTAACGACGAACCTCTCCAGAACGGCTATCAACATCTACTGGTGATCAAAACGTCAACAAAACGTCAATAAAGTAAAGGAACTGGTGCTTGAGACTCGACGATTAATAGTCAGAAATTTTACTGGCATCGTTAGAATATCGCAAGGACCAATGAAAACTATTTTGAAAAATTATTTGGGCCTAAGAAAAGTGCAAACACGATGTGTTCCAAAATCACTGAATATTTTCGAAAAATAGCGTCGCGGTAACGTCTGTGAAACAATGCTTTTCGACCACCAGAATGCCATGAGACGTATTATTACTGGCAATTTGTCTTGGAGCTATGCTTACAACCCGGAAAGAGACGATCAGTCGGCCGAATATCCTGGCAAAGGTGAACCGAAACTGTACTCATCTCGTCAAAGCAGATAAAATCAAGATTATTTTAACAATTTTCTTCGATTATCGAAGTGTGGTGCACTCCCAATTTCTTTTGACCGGCCAAAATGTCAAGAAGGAATACTATTTGAGTGTAATGCGTCGTTTGCGCGAAGCAATTCGTAAAAAGAGGTCGGAATTATGGATCGCAATCTTTGGTTTTTGCACCAGTCTCGCCTACTGCATTGATTCTTCGTGAGATTTTGGCCAAATTTTCAATCAATATCATGCTGCAATCCCTTTATTAAACTGATTTGGCTTCGTGTGACTGCTGACTATTCAGAAAACTCAAATGTCCACTCCCAGGAAACCATTTTGAGTCAATTGAAGACATTAAAGATGAATCGTTACGCGCATTGAAGGAAACTCACTTTAACAAATGTATCGAGGATTGGAAAACACTTTAACACAAGTGTAATGGTACCAAGACTTATTACTTTGAGGGGGGTGACATAGATTTTGACGAATAAATTAAGAATTTTAACACGTAGGCTGCCAGTGTATCACTAGTAATCACGACAAAAATCTACTCCAAGATGTTACTCATACGCCCTGGGCTGAACTTTTAAGTTAATTGTTAATTGTATAATGACCTTGATATGTCCAAAATACAAATATACAAAATAGATATAAAAAATATACAAGAGATGCTGCAGAAATAGAACCGAACAAAATGCTTGTCATAACAGTAATTAACACTCAACGCATTTTTTTGGCTGCGTGAAAAATTACAGACAGCTGCAAAATAGCGCAAATACCTACTTGTATGTATATATAGTTCAAAAAGGAAAATCATAGAAGCCAAAAAAGCTCAGCTCCAACATTTAACTTTTGCTCTCTTTCTTAAACATTCGTTGAGCAACTGACACAGTGTCAAAGAACACAACGTAATGAGTAAAAACGAAAGTGGCAGCATGAAAAGTAGGCAAGCAAGTTCTGCCTTTTTAACAATTTCCAACACTACTTTTGCCATTTTGTTTGACTGCTTCTGCAGCATCTTTTATGGTAACCTCCAACATGCTTTGTTACTTTGTTTCGCCCTTGTGCCGCCTCCTTTGTGTCGCTGGCATGCGGAACAACCGCTTGGCCATTCGAATGTTTGGCTGAACTTGCAACTTTTTGCACTCAAGCACAATGTCAAAAGTCAAATGTGCATTAAAATAATTGCACTTGTTTAGTCGCAATGAGTGAGGAAATAGAAGAATGAAAGAAAATAGTAAAAGTAAGTGGGCCCGCACATAGCGACAGCTACGTTGGGAAAAAATTCAACAGAAAGGACGACTCAGTGCTGGAAAAACTGCTAGACATTATTTTTAAGTCGCGCCTAAGTATTTTTAAGTATCCATGCCTTGAATATTTTCTTGCAAATTATGTTAATGTTGCCGTTATTTTTGTAAGTTTACTTCAGAGCAGCAACTGTCAAAGACTCTTATTCTTCCTGGAGTCAGTTTTAAGAATAAAAATTGAAAACTTATTAGAGAGTGATATATGGAAACACATATGTATATCCTCAATAGAGATTCTTCACTAGAAACATTGGTTGAAAAAATTACACAGGCTGCCTTAAATAGCTTTTGGTGTTGCTCAACGTTATTTTACAGAGCACTAGCTTTGCGGGGATACCAAGTTCAGACATAGTGACATGGAAGCAGTACCTTTTCGTGCTGCCACAGGCGGCTTTAAAATCGATGAAGAGGTGCTGTGTGTTGATCTTACTTTCACAGATCTCTTCCAAGATTTTGCGCATGGTGAAAGTCTGGTCGAAGGTAAATTTTCCTGGTCTAAAGCCACACTGATAAGATCCAACCAGTTTGTTGACAGTGGGCTTCATGCCATATTAAGGAGGCGTATCCTACGGTAATTGGAGCATATTGTGGAGTTCCCCTTTCGTGGATTGGGCAGGGTACACTTAAGCTCCATACGTCGGGTATGCTATAGTTATTCTTTACGTTTTTGTCTTAGACAAACACCCATGCCGATTGTGGTGAAGATATTTCGTTACCTGGAACAGTTTTTTCATATAAGCATTTGATTCGGATCGATCAGTTTGTATAACAGATATATTCTATAGTGATCCGTTATCAGAGGTTTCTATAAAGCAGCCTCTTGGTAGGAAATAAATAAATAAATAAATTTTCCGAACGATATCTCACAAACAGAGGTTCTTCATTTCACGTATATACAGACGGAAATTAAAAGGAGTAAAGACTTCTCTTACAGAACAGCATAACTTGTTCAAGTCTTGCTATGACTCACCTTGTAATGAAAAGAGGAGTAAAATAATGAACTTTTTGCAAGAATACGCTGAGAGAGCTAGCAAAGAGTTAGTCGCTAAGCAAGTAATAAACAAGCATGATTAATAGCTACCAAAATTGACTTCCTGAGTCTAATATTAGCTGCCGAAACTCAAATATTAGTTCCGAGAGAGAACCCACCAATAGTCGATTGCTGTCAATAGCCGTTTTCGTCCAAGATCTATAACAAGAACATAGCAAATTGGACTTACCATTGTCGTGCTAGTTCTTAGTGCGGAAGCTTTGTAGATATTAATAGTAATTACACCCTGAACAGGGTATATTAAGTTTGTCACGATGTTTGTAACACCCAGAAGGAAGCGTCGGAGACCCTATAAAGTATATATATAAATGATCAGTATGTTGAGCTGAGTCGATTTAGCCATGTCCGTCTGTCTGTCCGTCCGTCTGTCTGTATATATACGAACTAGTCCCTCAGTTTTTAAGATATCCTTTTGAAATGTTGCAAACGTCATTTTCTCTTCAAGAAGCTGCTCATTTGTCGGAATGGCCGTTATCGGACCACTATAAAATATAGCTGCCATATAAACTGAACGATCGGAATCAAGTTCTCATATGGAAAACTTTCGCATACCAAATTTGGTATAGATTATTTTCTAGGGCAAAAATGTAATATCCGAGAAAATTGTTCAGATCGGTTAACTATAGCATATAGCTACCATACAAACTGAGCGATCGGAATCAAGTTCTTGTATGGACAACTTTCACATTTGACAAGATATATTCACGAAATTTGGTATATATTATTTTCTAAGGCAACAATGTAATCTCTAAAAAACATGTTCAGAACGGGTTACTATAGCTGATAGCTTCCATAAAAACTGGACACATAGTTACTAACAGAAATGCACCTGTGAAGGGTATTTAGCTTCGGTGCAATCGAAATTAACGTTTTTTCTTGTTTTAATTAAGTTAGGAAGTTTTTTCGGTTCGATGATGTGGTAAATATTAATTCTTAATGTCTCGAAAGCTATGTCTATGCATATTCGCTTTTTGCTATTAATTTCATAATTCAGTTTTATTCAAAATATCATTTTGTGTTACTAAACTAATAATAACTGTCATATTCTAATTTTATGGACATTATTTTGATCAAAGTCGTCTTATGCAATTACAATTAAAATCTATTTTTATAACCATATGGTACATTATTTCTCTAGAAATATTCCTCATACTATATCTATTAAAAATACATTTTACATTCTTCTTCAAATATAATCAATATTAAATAATTAAACATGGCATTCATGCCACAGGCTACAACGCTTCACTTGAGCGGGAAACGTGCTAAATTGAGTTGTGTAACCGATAACTTCTGCAAAGCGCAAAAGCGGCGAGAATATTAGCATTTGTGATAATCGTGGCCTGTTAACGCCTCGAAAAATTTAAATAAACAAAATGAGAGCAATGTGCATGCAACAAAAGTTGTTTAGGCGTAAAATTATAAAAGAGCCAATGCCAATACCGATGTAGTTACATATCGTTACTTAAAATGCAAAACAACGTATCATCAAAAAAAAATCGAAATTGAGTTTTTTATTGTTTACGACATCACGTTACATATAATGTAGCATACAATTTTCAGCTAGTGCAGTCAGATATAACCAATATATAATCATTTTATAACCAAAACTCAAGTTTTCTTTGAATATGAGTGGTTTCTATTAGTTTTAAGCTTATGAATAGTGATGTTACGTTATTTTGCATTTTAGGTGACGATATGTATGTTAATAGAAAAAATAAAACTATCTTTTTTACTTAGCAGAAATTTAAAAATTGTACAATTCGTTAGCACCGTTTGCTTAAAAAATCATAAATTAATAGGTCCATAGTTGCTGGAGTTTATAACCTTCAAAGCTGTAACGCGATTCTCAGTATTTTCCTCTCAAGTAATCTTTAGTATAACATTTTTTATCACTGCTGGTGGCACCATTAGCAATAAAAGTCGTGCCACACCTGCCGTTATGGCACATATCATGAGCGTGTTGCACATTCCACATAACAATTTGATGTGGTTTCCGCTTTAGCTGACTTCAAGGTACATAAAATCTCACCGCAAAAATATGAGCAATTTTCTATACGTATTATTTCCACAGATACATACATAGTGCACTACGTGACTTTGAGAAAATTGTTACGCGACGCGAAATTTATGTAAACCACCGTAATTACTTGTGTATGTGTGTGTCATAATTGCTTGCAAGACGCAAATTGAAACTACAACCGCCTAACCATAGCCACAAATTGGTTGCCCAGCACGACAGCGGCTACATGGAATATATAGCATGTAACGGTATTTTGCTAAATATACACTACATGCTACATTTTAGTTAGACAGTTTTTAAAGTAGTTGAAGGAATAACAAATATTATTATATGTGAAATATGCTCTTTATACAATAATAAGGTGAATTATTCCCTGAATCTTATTATGAAATGACAAAAAGTGCAATATATAATTCTTTACCTAACTTACCTGTTAAATATATACGAAACGTATTCGTATTGGCATTTTTGTACATTTATACTTTAGCAAGAATTTCTGAGAATATACATACCTGCGAAAAAGAAGAAAAATAAAATTTTAATATTTTATTAATCGGCCATAGATATAATTTTAAAATATATTTATTTAATATACTGACGTAAATCATTTAGCATACTATATATGTATATTGTGACAAAAGAGTGTCCGGAAATTGTAATTTAAATTCTCCGGGTAAAAGAAATTTCAAAAAATATATTTTGATAAGTTGGTAGGACCGCCCTTAACTACTATGCCAAATATGAGCGCGATCTGTCAACCAGTTTGTTTACAGAAGCTGCTTAAGTCGGTACACCTCAGTAGTACGTTGCGATTTTTATAATGCATAAAAATATAAATAATTAAATAAATTATAATACAAATAAATTTTGTATTCCTAACCAAATTTCGTGTGCGAAATCATTGCAAACTGTGTAAAAGGTTTACGGTAATTCAGTTTTATCTAAAAAGCAAGCCTATGAGTGGTACAAAGCCTTCAAAGAAGGTCGAGAAATCGTTGAAGACAAGCCTCGTTCCGGTCGACCTTCGACCTTTTCAACTGATGAATATATTAAAAAAAGTGAAGGATATGGTGCTTGAAAATCGTCAGACAAGTGTTAGAGAGATGACAAGAGAGCGCCACATATCTCGCGAGTCCGTTCGAATGATTTTAGTGGATATTTTCTGTTTGAAACGCGTTCTTGCTCGACTCGTCCGTATAAAGCTGAATTTTTTTCAAAGAGATTACCGTAAACAGGTTTCATTGGACATGTTTGATTTTGCGAATTCCAATTCCACATTCATGGAGAGCATTATAAGTACCGATGGGACATGGTTTTATGAGTTTGACATGCAAATAAGTGAACATAAATCGGAATGGAGGGAACAAACTACTCGAAACCAAAACAACCAAAAATCCAGGTTCCCGTTGTTCTTTTCGATATTCGTGGTTTGTTTTGTTTTTGTTCCGGAGTGGTAGACGGTCAACAGATAGTTCTATTTGGCCATATTCAGGCGTTTGCGTGAGAACATCCATCGAAAACGGCCGGAATTATTGAGGATCAATTCATGGATTTTACACGTTGATAGTGCACCATCGCATTGAATCTTGATTGTGATCGAATTTAAAGCCAAAAATGCAATACAGGGTGCGTTCCAAAATAAATAGGACGGTCCAAAAGTATGTCGAACGAGTGTTTTATCTCGTTGGTCGGTATGGCCGCCATTATGCCGGTGCAAGCCTTTTGAATGCCTACGTCTACATAACGCTTTCCTTTCATGGGCAAATGAATTTTTCCGAGAAGGAAGAAGTCGCACGGTGCTATATCAGGTGAATACGGGGAGTGGTTAATGGTTAAAATGTGATTTTTGGACAAATAATCAGTCCAAAATCAAGCGTCGATCGTTGAGACGGCGCATTATCGGGCAAAAAACGCAAACTTTCATCTTCGTGATATTCGGGCAGAACACGTCGAATACGGCGCACTAAACTCAAAACTCCAAGGTAGAATACGGCATTAACGTTTTGGCCAGTTCAATTTCATTTTCATGAATTTCAATGATGATTTCGGCTGATTATTGATGAATTCACACACAGTTTCGATGGAATTTCCGGTGATCACGGATTTTGATTGGCCCACATGTTGATCGTCATTTATGTTCTCACGACCACTTTGAAAACGTTAAAACCACTAGTGCACTCTGCTACGGGATAGGCAATCATCGTCATAAACTTGTTTCATCAATTGAAGCGTTTCGGTAAAAGTTTTACCAATTTGAAAACAAAATGTTGGCTCTTTGCTCGAAGCTCATTTTCGCACCGATAGCACAAATATACATACTGACACTTAAAACGCAATAACTTCACTTCCAATCTATGAAATATGATGCTCACTGGACAATCGATAAAGATAGCAGATTCTAACGCACCAGTTGACTTAAAGATGGCGCCACCAGGGGGCGCTAGATTCAAAAAGTCCTGTTTACTTTGGAAGGCACCATCGATCAGCCATAGTATTAATTATTTTTTTTCGTTCCCCAAACTGAAATTGCCGCTACGTGGAACTCCTTTTCAGTTGTTTTCGGAATATCAAAAACATTTGATCTTTTCTAGTTTCAAAGCATCAGAAATAGTCTCGCTAATACTTAGCTCCCATCTTCAATGTGAGCAAGTTGTTTTAAACAATGATTCAAAAAATCGTTGTTATGCTTATGGGCCATTCCATCAATTGGCGACATGGTTTTGTACCCGTGGTTCTCCGATTTTGACTAAACTTTATATTATCATAATATAGACCAATAGAAGAATATCTGTTAACTTTTTAGTGGTCAAAGTTGCTTCATTGTTTTTTGGCGCAAACTTCAAATTGAGATCAAACAAAAAATGACTTTTTCTTTTATTTTTTAACGACCTCAAAATTGAGTGAAAAAAATTTTTAAGTTATCCAATTTTATGTAAAAAAATCTCAGCTTTCTGATAAAAATATTTTCAAAATCCAAACAAATTTTCAAAATCCAAAAAAAAAACATTATATTCCAAAAACCCGGTTTTTTGTGCTTTTCCCCCAACTATTTTTCAAAATTGACCTTTCTGTTCGATTCCCCGTTAAATTTTACATAAGAATCAGTGTTCAAAAATATGGGACTCTACGACAACAATGGAGCAACTTTGACCACTAAAAAGTTAACAGATATTTTTCTATTGGTCTATATTATTATAATATAAAGTTTAGTCAAAATCGGAGAACCACGGGTACAAAACCAGGTCGCCAATTGATGGAATGGCCCATATACAGCATACTGTTTCGTTAATATGAGCGTATTTGTAAAAATTCTTTAATTTAGTATAATTGGCTCTAAAAATAAATTTTTGGTTTCTAAATGAATAATTATTTATTAATGCATATTGATTTATGTCTTAAATAAAATGCTTTTTCAAATCAGAATACACAAAACTCTTTATTTTTTTACGCCTTACGCCTTAACAGCTTAAGAAAAAACTTTGAGTGCATTTCTGGTATTAAAAACGCCTCATAAAGAACTCAATCAAACTTCTAGCTTAGCTATAAAACCATTATAAATTTATATTCATATGTCTATATAAAGTGATTACATGAGATCTTTCATCTCGCAACAAAATCAAATACTGAAGCATTCTCTTAGCATACCCCAACCATAGTCAGAAGATGTCAGCGAACAAAAGATCCCTGTTTAGTCCCTCACATCCATGAAACATTTCATTGAGCGCATTTTCAATGTCAAAATTGTAAGCACATAGTTAACAGTCAACTTGCCTTTGACACATCATGCAAATCTGATCTTTGACAATGCACAAGCATTTCTCTACAACCACTTAGAGATAAGCAGCCATTTTACAGCAGCACAATCAGTGCCCTCACTCCGCCTCCTTGAACACCCACACATTCAATTTAATAAGTAATTTTCAAATTAACTTAAATGCAAAGTGTAAACGCTGGCAACTTTGATATTCAAAGATGCCTGTGTAATGATTACCCCTTTATGTGTATATGTCAAAATCTGTCGAAATGCATAGATGTACGATGTGCGCCTTGCCGTTAAGTGTAGAATTATTAGTGCAGAAGGGCCGCACAATGGGCTACCGTTATTAATCAACATTGTCACACGATTATGTCATCTGCAGGGCACGTCCCTCGAGCGACATTGTTGTCCATTCAGTTGCGTTGCTTTCTTTACAAAATTTCAAGATTTCACTGTACCATCATCCTCTCGTCATCAGCACATAATTGATGTCTTTAATCATCACGCACATCGCCAGCATGGATAACGGATGTGTGAACAGCAGTGTGAACACCAGATATGTTGTTCCAACACTGCGCACCGGCATTGATGGCGCTTTTGGCATTTTTTGTTTTTGTAAACTGCACATAATTTGCAATGTGAGCGACTGGAAAGTATCACATTGTACACACGTACACACTCTGGCAAGTATCCGCCCACAAACGCATTGCCATAGTTTCGCATGACAGCCAGTCTGGGTTGTTTACTTGGAAACCGTGTTTGAGCTCGAGGCAGCAGGCAGCTCTTCTCTTGTTGACTGCCAGCGATTTTATTGATTAATTGGCAGGGTTGTCGTGATAGGGTTGGCGAGGCACTGTTGCTGGGGGAAGACGGCTTTGGAGGAGGCTTTAAATTCAGCCGCTGTCAGTGCCATTTTGAAGAGGCTCATGTCCGTGTCTGTGCTCAAGTGGCCATCTGTGAATGAATGAACACACTGATTTGTATATGTCGGCATATAATGTAACATCGTAACCCTGATCTACTGCCCTTTTTTGTTTTAAAGCGTTATTGGTCCATTGACATTTTTTTGTCTTGTTTTCTGTAGTCCTCTATTTTTCCAGTTATCATCGATATTTATGAGTACTCTGACATTGAAATGCATAACGGGTGGAAACAACGGCAACCTTAATGGCCGACAATGCATGGGAGGTGGTACATATATAAAAATGTATAAATATTTTTCTGTTTATTTGATTGAAAATACTGCTTTTTAAGGAAATGTGTTAATTTCAGATTTTAGGCATGTAAAATGTATGTTGAAGAGTAAGTATTATTTTTATGAAATTAATATTTCTTGAAAATTTCGATGGAAATACGGCGATTTTTTTCCAGCGACTATTCGCTTGAATTAAGAACTTAACATTCATCATTAAACAGTTTAGAACATTTTAAAGAAGAATGGCTACAAAAAGAAGCTCGATGTTTGGGTACCACATGAATTGTTTGTGAAAAATTTAACGGACCGAATTAACATCTGTGATTCTTTCTGAAGCGTATGGAAACAGGAGACAAAATGTGGATCAAATACGACAATAATGTGAGAAAAAGATTATGGTCCAAGCGTGGTGAAGGTCAACAAATGGTCGCAAGGCCAGGATTGGCACCTCGAAAGGTGATGCTGAGTGTTTGATGGGATTGGAGAGGAATCATCTGATATGAGATGCTTCAGCTTGGCTGAACGATTGGTTCTATAGTTTACTGTCAACAACTGATGGATTGAAGCAAGCAATCGAAAAAAATGGCCAGCATTGAACAACAGAAAGGGCTTTGTCTTCCATCAGAACATCTTTGATGACTCGACAAAAACTGTTAGAGCTGGGCTGGGAAGTTGACTTTGTACCGACCTTGTACCGTCGGTCTACCATTAGTTTCGGTCAATGCAGAACTCCCTTAATGGAGTAAAGTTGGCTTCAAGAGAAGCCAGTGAAAAATGCTTGTCGCAGTTTTTCACCGAGTAACAAAATGGTATATAACTGGTTAATTAAAGTTCATTATAGATATAAAAAAATATATAGAAGATTGATTATAAATACGAAAATACTTTTTCGACTACCCAATATCTACAAAATTTTGCATACAAGCAAGTTGTAACCAAATTTAATTTTTTTTTTTTTCAATTTTAAGACTTTCTTTTCCTTCTCCTAAAAAACTTATGAAAAACGATGTTACGTTATTTTATATTTTAGATAATGATATACACCCTGTCAAGTATCGGGAATTCTTCGCAGGGTGTATATTTTGTTCTAGCTACCTCTTCGAAAGATTTTAACTGGTTATGTTTCACAAAATTCAAATTAAATAATTTCATCGGAATTTCAACGATATCAAATTAATTAAGATATTTTAATAAATAAAAAAATGTTTGAATTCGAAATTTTTTCTTAATACAAACTATTAAAGACCAACGGTTGTTCGAAAGCGACATTATATTGTTATATTTTTTAAAGTTGATGGTCAGACTATTATTTTGTATAGTTTTGAATGTTAAATACATAATTGGTTTTGGTCACTTCATTAGTATGCTAAAATAAACAATTATATAGGCGAAAAAATCCTGAAGTTGCTGTACTAGCGATACTTACCTTATTTCTTTAAAGTCTCCCACTTTGGTAGGGGAATACTCTATTCGATTCCATACATAAGCGATTTATGTTTTCAAATATATCATGAATTTCGATCGTCGTTTAATGTGTTTGCGAGATTTGCATAAATAATTGAAATTATATTTTAGCGCGATTTATTTTATGTTTTAATCCATAAAGTATTGATTTCATTGCACACATACGTTTTTGAGCCAATTCTACTATAGCTCCAAGAGATAACTTGGTGTTAAGTGATTTCTGATTTGTTACTTTAGGTTATGTATATAATGTTCACATCACTACGTGGACATAACGGGGTCTTTCCGTTACAGTTACGTTTCACATAAACATTTCTCAAATGTGTATTCAACTACATTTCACACAGTTGACAAATTTAGTCTGGAAAATATGTATTTACATACATACACTTATATAGGTAGTTGTAAAATGACAAGATCGTTAGTTTTCTTTTTGAAAATATTTCTAGTTATATTTCGTTTTACTTTCTTTTAATAAAATTATTATTTGTATTTGCTTTGTTATTCCTTTCCTTGCAATCGCTGCTCATAGTTACTCATCCTCTGGCCGTTTTCTTTCTTTCCTTTTTTTTCAAGCGCTCTGCTTATATGAGTTAATTTAGAATATTATCATAGTGTTTATTGTTGTTATATACTGTTGGTAGACATGTTTTGTTCCAAATCATCCATTTACTGCTAAAACTATGTTCTTATTTACTTTTACTTTAATTTGACATTTATAAAATATATTTGTATATAATATCATTTAAACTTGTTCGTTTAAGTTAGTGATAGTTGTTTGGGTTAAAAAGTTTTGAGCTCTTTGGGATAGTCAACATATTTTCAATAAACTCGAAAATGTCTCACAATATTTCTCTTATTGATTTACTGTTATTTTATTCACTTATTATTTTGTTAATTACAGATTTGTTGTAGAAAAACTACAGTAAACACATACCATATACATATATAATAATAATACACTAACTGTATGCGTTACGTATACGACATGGTGTATTAGTCAACGGTTAAACGACAAACATTATTTGTATACATATGAAAACACTGAATTGTCTGTTAATTCATTAACCTGGAACTATTTACTGTTATTAATTGGTTTTGTACGATATATGGTATAATCACTTAACACTATTTGGCTTGTTCTGCTGCACAGTTGTTGGTTTGTTTCACTTTAACTATTGTTGTGTGTTTTTATATATCTTATGAACTTTTGAAAGCATATAAAAATTATTATAAAAATTTTATTTATTTTTCACTTTAAGTATTTATTTATTTCACTTTCTGAATTTCGCCTGCCGCTTCAATGAAAGGTTTTGTTTTTGTTTCTGTTTTTGTTTTGTTTATTATTTTTTTCTTAAAGGGAGATTTTATAATACTGTCATTTATTTAAGGGAGCTCATGACTTACACTATAATAGTGTGGAATCTGTATTTTGGCATTTTTAGTTGGATGCTGAGTGGGGAAATTCATCGTTTCAAATGATATGATTTGGCTTTTCAACTATTCAAGAATATTCACTTTAGGTTAAAAGTTTAAAGTTTGAAAAAAATTGGTATTTATTAAACCCATCACTTTGTTTTATATACGTAGGTTGTGGTTACCATTTCTGGATAACTTATGTTGCAAAAATAATTTTCTACTGGCGTTTCTTACAGATTATTAGAATTCAGTTTGCGGTTTGAGTTATAGTTGAGCTCCAACTGCTGTGTTTTTATTTTTATTTATTTTTTGCGTGTTCGTTTATAGTAAACGCTGCCCAGTTTTATTGTTTGTTTACCTCCCAGTGCCTGGACTTGGTCGTTCCACAATCGCTCATACATCTCTTCAATTTTCTCTCCTGCTCTTCGATATACGAGTAGTTACTTGTCGGGGAACGCCAATTATTCCTCGAGAATGTTTTAGCTGTGCGACAACTGCGATTTCATATGGTTCTCTCTTCTTCTTCTTCAATGTTGGGAGGCATAATGCTGAGAGAGTTTTTGGCTGCTGCTCCATTTATGGTTGTTTTTGCATTCTTGACTTAGAAAAATGCATGCCTTTGTTTACATATCTAGATACTAGAGGAAGTATATATGGTTTGTGTGATTGGTTTGTTCTTTAAAAACATCGAAATTCTAACACCATTATCAAAAACACTACTTGACTTTAATTTAATTTACTAATATATATATGTATATTTCACATTTAACGCGTTTGTATGTTTTGCTTGCATTAAATTTGTCTAAAATTTCTGGTTATTCATAATTATTGTTATAATGTGTTGTTGTTGTATTTGTGATTGACTTGAAATATTTTTGCATACTGAATTTTTTGCCGATTTTATTTTTTTTCAATTTTTGGAATTTTTTAGTTTCAAATTTGTCTATGAGTAAATTTCATACATATGTCTCTTTAGTTTCACATCACAGCCAATTTTTGTTCTGACGTTGGGTCCGATGGCATACGAATGAAGCCGATGACGCGGCGTACAGTGGCACATGATGCAGATAGTTTGCTTGCTACGCCGCATGACGACGCTTGGTTTCCGAAATGTGTTTTAGAAAATCGTTGTAAGTGATGTTGTTGCTTACGGCGCTGCCTGCCAAAGGGGGCCATCATCAATGGCACTCGTCGGTCATCGATGGTGATTCTCATGAAATTTAGCAATGTGAATGTGTGAGGCTGGGCTCTGGCCAATAGTCGCAGTGGATATTTGATATTCGGTAACAACTAACAATTCGTCGAGTGCCTTTGTTATCCATCTGGGAAGTTTCCGGGTCCCAGTTGAAGTTTATCTCACTTGGGCTCACCCATCGTCTGACCAACGACTATGATGATCACAATGAAGACGGCCAGCAGGACCAGTATGCAACAAATGGCGACCGCAACCATGGCGCTATTACTCATAAAACTGTTGCGCAGCAAAAGTATTATTGACGAAGACGAATTATGGCTTATGAGCGCTAAGACGCTTACAAAAGATTGCACAAAGCACCGCAAGTAGCTCAAAGCAGTTAATAAATCAGCAGCGTCGTGGATTGCCGCACTTCGGTCACACTTTTGTTATCGACGCTATTTTTCAACAGAACAATTCAGCAAGTACTTTGGTGTAGCTTTTCGCTCGCTGTGAATAGCGTCGTTTTGTTGTGTCGCGAATGTCGTACTTTAGGTGCTCGCGTGTGTCAAGTTGTCAGCTTTCTTTTTCCGGTAGTAATATTAAGTAGTGTTATTTTTTGTTGGTGGTTTTATTTTTGGAAATTCCTTTTCACTGCAGGTGAACGCAACAGACGTAATCGCATTAAGTAAATCTCAGTTGTGGCAAGTCGTCATTAAAATTAATTGTTCTTTTTTGTTGTTTTCATTTTAATTAGTGGCTTTTGTTTATTTTCACCGAAGCACTAGTTGACTTAGGCAATTCTTTATGTCCTTGTTTCTATATTATTTTCGACAATTTGTGCAAACCAAGAAAATTTTGCTCCACAAGCTTTGCATAAATTAATTTGTAATTTTTGTGGCTTTGGTTTGTGACAGAGGAATGTGAAAATTACTATATTTTCTAAGTAATTTGAGGCGTAAAATATTCAAATGGCGTGTGAAATGCGAGAAATTTCTTTCTCTTAAAGGAAGTACTTTTTACCAAGATACAATCTCTACGGCGCATAAATTATACGCACATTCGTCTATATGTGCCTTTCACTAAATCAAATAACGTAAATATTCGCAAAGAGACAATGAATAATGACATTACCATGTTAAGCTACATATTAGCTAACATTTGATATTATTTTATTAACTTTTCAATTTACATTTTATAAGTTCTAGTTTGATGCCAAGCATACACCACCCTCTGAAAGACCAATCATCGAAAATATCGATGAAATAATAAAAATCGCGATTGCTTAGGAGCCAAACAATGTGCTAAAAATCGTTTTGAACCATTTGAATAAGACTGTATAGAAAAAGAAGTTTCATAAATGTATGTTAGACGGTTTTTAGAACAATACTTATTCCAAAAAAGCGTTTTTATCAAACTGAAAGTAACTTAGTCACAAATACACAAGTCTACGATTGCTACAAAGATGATCGAAAGATCGTTGAAGACATTTCTCATTCTCCATGAATTGTCAGGCAAGTGTTAAAGAGATAGCAAGAGTCCGTTCGAATGATTTTGGTGCATCATGAATTTGTTCTGGAGAGACAGACGGTCCATAAGGAGATTTATATAGAAGTGTTGAAGCGTTTGCATGAGAACAATCCATCAAAAATGGCCAGAATTGTGGAACAATTCATCGCTAGCCACGATTGTGACTGTACTTAAAGTCAGAAATGCAATAAACAAAGTCGATCAACCATTGTATTCACCAGATTTGGCTCCGTACGAACTTTTCTTGTTCCCCAAACTAAAATTGGTAGAGCCCATTTTCAGTAGATCGAAAAGATGAAACAAAGTTCGCAGAAGGAGCTGAAAACCATCCCAAGAAGGCCTATGAAAAGTGTTTCGAGGACTGGAAAAAATTTTGACATATGTGTATTACATCTGGTGGGGATTACTTTGAAGGCGACAAAATAAATTTTGATGAATAATTAAATATTTTGCGTCTTATTTACAATTTCCGGTTCACAATGTGTAATGGCATATTACTCCAAAAATATAATATTTTTCTTCTTCAAAAAAAAAAAAAATAAATAAATTTTCATACCTTTAAGACCACAACTGTGTATCTAATATCATTTTGGCTTTACATAAAAAGTACATTATGTAAATATTTGCTCAATTTCCGCCACCATACAAGCACTTTGGTAATACTTAAACGCCCTAAGCCATGACAATCAGCCCAATTTGTCATAAATGCTGTAAACGACAAACGCACGCAGGCGACATGGTGTGACACACTGCGGAGGTGGAAGTGTTGGGCTGCGTTTGAAGTCGAGCGCATCAGCAGAACACTCAAGACACCAAGGCAGCAAGGCAGTAAGACAGAAGGACAGTGAAATATGGTCAAAACAGCTACGATGTCATTTTCGTTCTTTATGTGTACTCAAGTCACGGTGCGCTTCAAACGCCCACAAATACCCCCTAAGCCAACACGCAACTTGGCACAGAGTGTGACCAACAACAGACAGATAACCTTAGCCCTATACTCATATTTTGTTGTCAACACTTTAGATATCGCACGCATGTGACACGCACACATATACATAAATACACATATGTGGGTGTGAGTGTAAGTGCGAAACAAAATAGTGGTGAGCCGTCAAGGCTCTGACCCTTACTATACACAAGGTGGCTTCAATACAAATACAATACACAAATATTTACCACAAAATGCTTAACATCAAAAGGGAAACCAAAGAACTTGGAGAGTAAACCTACTCACAATACTTACACATAAGTATACATATATGTAGTATAGACTTGCTTATAAGCTGTGGGAAAACAGATAAATGCTCAAGTTGTAACGGGTGATTTTTTAAGAGCTTGATAACTTTTTTAAAAAAAAAAACGCATAAAATTTGCAAAATCTCATCGGTTCTTTATTTGAAACGTTAGATTGGTTCATGACATTTACTTTTTGAAGATAATTTCATTTAAATGTTGACCGCGGCTGCGTCTTAGGTGGTCCATTCGGAAAGTCCAATTTTGGGCAACTTTTTCGAGCATTTCGGCCGGAATAGCCCGAATTTCTTCGGAAATGTTGTCTTCCAAAGCTGGAATAGTTGCTGGCTTATTTCTGTAGACTTTAGACTTGACGTAGCCCCACAAAAAATAGTCTAAAGGCGTTAAATCGCATGATCTTGGTGGCCAACTTACGGGTCCATTTCTTGAGATGAATTGTTGTCCGAAGTTTTCCCTCAAAATGGCCATAGAATCGCGAGCTGTGTGGCATGTAGCGCCATCTTGTTGAAACCACATGTCAACCAAGTTCAGTTCTTCCATTTTTGGCAACAAAAAGTTTGTTAGCATCGAACGATAGCGATCGCCATTCACCGTAACGTTGCGTCCAACAGCATCTTTGAAAAAATACGGTCCAATGATTCCACCAGCGTACAAACCACACCAAACAGTGCATTTTTCGGGATGCATGGGCAGTTCTTGAACGGCTTCTGGTTGCTCTTCACCCCAAATGCGGCAATTTTGCTTATTTACGTAGCCATTCAACCAGAAATGAGCCTCATCGCTCATCGGACACGGACGCGAAACACATTTCGAACCGAACACTGATTTTGGTAATAAAATTCAATGATTTGCAAGCGTTGCTCGTTAGTAAGTCTATTCATGATGAAATGTCAAAGCATACTGAGCATCTTTCTCTTTGACACCATGTCTGACATCCCACGTGATCTGTCAAATACTACTGCATGAAAATCCTAACCTCAAAAAAATCACCCGTTAGTTACTAACAAAAGCCCGCTTGACAATCGTCCATGCTATTGTTGATTTATTGTGGCGAAGGAATCATGTGTTGTGTAACATGTAAATATGTACGTAATTTGTGTTTTCAATTGAAGTCATTTACATGGAAACATCTCCATGTTGAGTTAATTACATTTTGCCCACCCAAATTTTGAATCTAAATTTTGTCCAGCTAAACACAAAATCGAAGCGAGAGCATTTGCCGACCGATTAACTCTCAATGCGAATATTTCGGTATTTTGCAACAAATCTCGGTAATTTTCATGCCAATGCATAATGAAACAGCTATCAACAACGCACACAGAGGCGTTATAGTCGGCTGTGAGAAGCAATTGGCGTGATTTGTGAATTCAATTGGCTATTTGGGTGGGAGAGAATTGTGAGCAAGACAATGCCACGGTTTAATGAAGCGCAAATGATTTAATACGATTTTGGGCAGTGGCATGTTATTCACACTCTATTGGGAGTGTTGGCTTATCTGTGTTTGGTTTTCTAATATAATATTTTTGGGTATGTAAAGAGTATTAAACAATTTTAGTTGACGATTTGCAAATTTTAGAGGCTGACGAAATCTGGAAAAAACGTTTGTTGAACAAAATTTTTTGTTTGATACTCAAGGTTTATTTGCATTTTGGAGTTAAACATTTGCAAAAGCATGAAGCAAGCGCTTAAAAGCAACTTACAATTCCACAACTCAAATATAATATTTATTAGATTTAATTAATTCTGAAAAAGTTTAAAGTTCCAGTTTTAATCTTTTCCACATTTTGGTAAAATTTCGATATGCAAAGAACTGTGTTATTACACAATTACCGAACGTAGTTTCACATTCTATGTCGAAAGAGCATCATATATTGGGCCACAGTCATAGACTTCTATTGGAGAGTGGAGAATTTGACGTATAAATTTGAAAGAATTTGATTTTCATCGCTATTCTCATAATTCTTATAAATATAAACAAAATATTTCTCCAATTTAAATCAGTGACAGCTCTGTTATTGTGCAGGTCAGGAGATAAGCCTTTTGTTTCTGCATTTATCCACACGGCAGTCTAAGAGTCCGAGTATAAATGCGTAAACTCTTCCATCGAAAAAGTAAAAGTAAAGCTCTTTTACAAGCGATTCAATTTTTCTATTTTATTTGCGGGATGTCGCATTACTGTTAACTTTTTCACATAGATATATATGAGTAACAGAAAATTGCGCGAATGACAAACAAATTTTATACAAATGTACACTTGTATGTTGCAAAGAGAAATCCAAGCATCATGAAACAACAACAACCGTATCCAATCAAACCATCAAAAAGTAGATGAAATTATGGATAGTGATATCAATACAGATTATGAAAACGGAATCTGCTTCACTTACTGAACACTTGTGAGCATTATTAAATTTTAAAAATTAAAAGTGATAGAAATAAACTAATCCCAAGATATACTAATGCGATTGATGCGTTTTTTACTAGATCTATTCAAAATTTACGGTGGCATCTCTGCAGAAAATGGGAAAATCCGTCTGCAACCGGCAGATAAAGTGAAATATTTAGGGCTCAACTTGTATAAGAAGCTTTCATGGCAGCCGAATATCGAAAGAGAGTTAAAAAGGCATAGGATTGCCTCATACTGCTGTAGAGGAGCCATTGGCAAAAAATAATATCTCTCACCGAAAGTCGCTCAACCGAACTCCGACGGCTCCTTCTCTGTCCATATACCGGGGAAGGAATTGTGGATGGGAAGAAGACGTTGAAGGAGAGAGGCAGTGAGCTTCTTTACATATGGGTCAAACACTCAAATAGCAGGGCGGCGATACTAGCCTTGAAATCATTAACGGTGCGTTCAGGGTTGGTCAAGGAGTGTTTAACCCCGCTATCTATCTGCGAATGCCTTTGTGATAAGACTGGTAGGGGTGCCAAGCCCCAGCGGAATCAAAGGAAATTATAAAGCTGATGAGCTAGCAAGGAAGGACACCCTTTCGACAGCCGCTATCAGTAGAATGGGAGCGGGTCGGTGCTTCCCTATCCCCTTGTGTTCTACTACTAGATAGCTGGTGATCTAGTGATTTACTTTACCCACAGTAAGGCCTCTCCTTAGTTGTGGGACTTTTACCAGGCCATTGCCCTATTGGTGTCTATGCCGCAAGGCTGGGAATGTTATTGTTTTTGCAGCAGTGGAATCCAACCGAACCAACGAGAATGGAAATTAAACGCCTCTTCAAATTCATATTGGCTACTAAACGTTTTGCTAATTTATAAGTTCTAACACAAGAGTTATAGTCCACATGCGATCCCTCTAGATCAGATATCTAACTTAACCTAACCTATTTAAAACTTAGAATTGTCTATTTATTTTAGCTGCTATTAAATATTAGTTACTCATCTTAACTGAAACACTCAAGGCAAAGACAAAAGCGATACAATGAACGAAGGGCAAAAAAATCCAACCATTTTAATAGTATATACTTTTCTAAGTTTTTTCAGGTAAATATCATCTGAGTGATTTTAATTCATGGTATAATATTGTGTCAATTATTATAATTTCTCTTATTACTTAATAAGGTTAAATACGCAGTTTTGTTAACTTAAATCGATTTATTTTAATTAAATAAATAAAATCTATAAAAAGTTTCACTTGTATCTTTAATTCACAAAAGCACTCACACCTGATTTCTTAATTTTTCTTTATCCAAAAATAACTTCTTTATAACACATATTTCTTAGGGATGATTTCAATGTTATTATAAATATATATACATTATATGTATATACATAGAATGTATAGTTTTAAATAATGGAGCAAAACTTAATTTCTGAATACTTCGTGCGAGTTGCGCCCTCTATTATTGACACCTCACTTTCTCGCCGTAATACAGGCGTTAATGTGCCTCCCAAACAGCTGGTTGAAACAACTTAATCATAATTCGCACGCAAGGTGGTACGTATATACTTGCTTAGCGTGCCACTGACATCCAAATCAATACTTTAATAAAAATAATGAAAATGCGTGAACACAATTTCCGCAAATTGAGGAAAAGCCCTTTTGATATTTGCGCATATTTTTTGATTTACGGTTATGTCAAGATATTAATATTTAAAATAGCTCGCAAACTACTAACCATTCCATTGGTGGGTTCTGTATTTTGTATTTGGTAGCTAATAAAAGACTACTTTTTATTTTTAAATTTTACTTTGTTTCTCTTAAATTAATTAAATTAACAATGTCTGCCAAAATGGCTGCCAAAATCGTGTAAAAGTTTTAATTTTGTTGGCCTACAATTCAATTCTTTCATGCGTACTCACACAATAAAATAATTAAACAATGAAAAACACAATTTAGGTCAATGGTTTGGGGTGTGTGGCAAGCACGTGCGTTCTGACACGCTTTCCTTAACTTGATTTAGTTAAAATTAGAGTTTCAAAACCGTAGGCTTGCATGTAGTTTTTTTTTCACTTCATAGAATAGAATTTATTGGAAAAGTAGCAAGGATTCAGCATGCGGTGTTTCTTAATACTATTGAATAGTTCTAAATCACTTTCGAACAGCTGGTAGATGATTTGCCTCCTCTTGAAAGGTAGGGTATGAATGACAGTAGTTCAAAGCTTTCAACACTTTATATTCAACATACATATTTATATACTTTAGGTCAATAACGTTTGCTCAACTGAGCTTCCAAAAATTACTAAGGACTCCGCCACTGTTGTGTCTAACCTTTGAAATAACTAACCAGGGACTTTAGTTTCACATTTCTGTAAATACGTGCACTCTTTAACTATTCTGAAGGCGGTTGACTAAAACCCGTAGTGGTGCCACACATAATAGCATAAATGATAAATTTTCCCAGATGCAGAGGAATTCGTTAGAACTCTTGAAGAGAACTTATGCAAGACTATTTCTTTCAAAGTAATTTAAATACTATGTAGATATACCCCAAGCAACCTGCCTGTTAACCTCACCCTTGTAGACACCACAAAAGAGGAAACTGCAAGCAAAAATCATTTGCAGCGAACAACTTTCCGCTTGCCAAGCACAATGTCAAAAGTCAAATGTGCATTAAAATAATTGCACTTGTTTAGTCGCACCTTGAATGAAAATGCTGCTGGCAGGTGAAAACAAGAGCGAAAAACTTAGACAAGAAATGATGCTACGGCAATGCCATGCCTCGCTAGTTATATGTATGCACGAATTTGTGCATAGCAACGTCACAGCCAGCAACGTGCAGCTCAACTGAGGCGGGTATGCTATTTTATCGCAAGCCGTGGCGTATACGCAACATTTGATATGCGACGACGCTCACCACGTCTATGGCAACAGTTGACGGCCACAGCTGCGGCAGCTGCACCTGCTATTATCACCACGCCTTTCAGAAATAGATTTTCAAAAATTTCGTAAATGCAGGTGAAAAAATCCAACGACGAAAAAGAGAAATGCTAAAATAGTGACCGTGTGAAAGAGGTGAGAACAGTTAACTGCGAACCTCACGCTGCTGGCAGCCCGCCGCTTTTGCTGTTAGTGTGAAGGCTTAGTGGGGCGTGAAAATGCAGCACTTGAAATAATTTTTTGCCATATTAATTTTACAGCAATTATTTAAGGCAAAGTACTATTTGCCTAAACATTTTATTGCTGGCCCGCAATTGATGTTTTTTCTATGGATTCTTAAATAACTGTTTAAAATAATGGTGGCCTTTGTTTGGGAACTAAAATATATTTCAAGCAGAATTATTATTTAATAAATTTAGACGAAAGGAATGCTTTCGAAAATTTTCGACATAGAGTTATTTTTATACAGGGTTGCCACATTTTGAAAAGCATCAGCTAGCTATCGCAAAGTTTGATTCTCATTTTTCACACAATTATACCCAAATAAGCCAAGTTTAGATAAAGAAAATATCTGTACGATTATTGTCTCAAAAATGTCATACTAAAATATAGTGCTGCCAAAAGTCATCTTTTTTAATAAACACTTAAGGACCATACCAGTGTGACACTTTCAAAAAATTGACTTTTTTTTTTCTCCTGTCTGTCCTGTCCTGTCCTGTCTCCTATCCTGTTAAATCGCTACGGTCGTATCATGCATAGTTTTTGAATGACAGCGATCGCCTGCATGAAAACAGCATAAAGTTGAAACTTTAAATGCGTTTTTCTCGAAACGACATTTTTCAAAATTGCTATTATCATAATTCAACGAGAAATTGGCCTATCGAATTGAAACTTAGTATTCTTATATATATTTACTATACAAATGACTAACGATCTCTTTGATTGGTTGGTAAGTGTTAATTTGGCATTAAAAAAACGAAAATCGTAGGTCTCTGTATAGGAAATATCTTCAACCTTAATAACAATTTTGAGTGTTTTTGTTTCAGCGACTCATTCGGAATCATGTAAACAGTTCGAGAACTATTTTTTAGCGACTCCGAAGGCAGCATAATACTCCGTTATTTTTCAATATTTTGAAATATAGCTGAAAATATACCTTATTATGTCCAAAGAACTTCGAAACATTCAAACAAGTACTTTCTTTAAAAAAAAAATCACGAAAATCGTTTAATTTTTATTGGTTTAACTGGTATAGCGCCTTAACATTTTCTTATACATATCGATGTATATATATATCGATGTACCAAAGAAAATAACTATATTTTGTATAACTGTAATAGAGCTCTCTTAAAAATATTAGGTTGACAAAAAAGTCTTGCTGTATTTTCGCTAGTTGGCGCTGAAAGCGCGTAGTTCTAGTTTTATTCGTCGCATCGGGTCATGCTATACCTTTTTGGAAAGCTCATTTCACGCGCTAACACGTGTTTAATTGATTGTCGTTTCTTTTAAGTCGTTCGTGAATTATAGCGTCGCAAGCATGGAGCTAAATGAAGAGAAAACACGGCATATTTTGCAGTACTACTACGATAAAGGCAAACATGCATCTCAAGCCGCCAATAAAATTTGTGCAGTTTATGGACCCGATACAGTTTCCATTTCCACTGCACAACGATGCTTTCAACGTTTTCGTTCTGGTGTAGAGCTGGTCGAAGATGCGCCACGCTCCGGAAGGCCTGTCGTCGAAAATTGCGATAAAATCGCTGAATTGGTCGAAAGAGACCAGCATAGTAGTCATCAAACCGTTATAAACCATTTGAAGAAGCTTGGAGTCACTAAGAAGCTCGATGTCTGGGTGCCATACGAATTGATTCAATAAAAATACCGCAAGACTTTTTTGACAACCGATTATATGTCTCGAATAATCTGAAAGCGGGATAATCTAAATTTTACTTTGTCATTGTTATCAGTAGTATTTGATTTTGGACAAAGATTGTAAGGTATAATTGAATAATTTTTCATTACACCTTTTTTCGATGAATAATAGAATGCTTCTAGTAAAAAAACAGCAGCAATTTTCACACCTTAAATTCGAAACTCTAAAACTTCGATCAATTTAATATTCGAAATTTGATTTTGACTAATATAAAATAAAACACTTAATTTTTTATTCGGCACTTTCCTGTTCGCTTATAAGAATTTGTGAATATATGATTAATATGGTGCATTTATATTCTATTTTCTCTTGATCACGATAGTCTATTTGATTTATACAAGTTGTTTGTTCTATTCGCCACAATCTCACACTTAGCGCACAGCAGGCAATATTTCAAATACAAACACAGTCAGTGCAAAGAATTTTGTACACATGTAATACATTGTTCTTCCAACAATATGCTTTAATCGAAATATTTCGCATAGAAAAAATTCAGAATTGCGTATTTGCAATTTAATTCATTGTCTGCAATTTAATTTACTTCAACTGTATTAAAGTCAACATTTGATTTTCTGGCAACACATTTCAACAGATAAGCCGAAATGACTTTTAATAATAATGCCAGCGCATGCATGAATAATGAAAAATTGCAGAATTTTCAAAACTTTCAAAAACGCTTGAAAATTTAAACATTAGTCTATGCATGTATGGATGAATGTGGCTAGATTTTGATGATGCATAACACAAATGCAAATGTAAACAACTGTTTCTGTGATTTCAGAAATTTTCAACAGATAAACATGCACACATACATAGGTGCACTGTTATACACGTGTATTTGAAAATGTTAAGCATCTGTAAAGTCTAACGACGAGTGCCGATGCAGAGGTTTCGTTGAAAAACTTGCAATAGAGTACATAAAAGTGTGTCCTTTAATAAAACTACCACTTTTTTGATGGATTCTTTCATAATGAATATATACATTAATAGTAGATACGCAAATCATGTACGTTTATGGTAAAAAAATTAAACGTTTTGAGCCCCACAAACATCAAACGAGTCGTCTAAAATGTAAACGCTTCAGTTCAGTCATTAAAAATATATTTAGCACATTAAGAATTGTGTATTACTTTAAAAGTATTTTGCGCGCTTCTACTCAATGAACTAAGCAAAGCGCGCAACTTGGCGATATGTGGGAAAATAATTGAAAAATATTTATTTTACGTAAATATTTACATTAGAAACTTCAAAGCTTTGTCAGTACTAAGCAATATGCTCTATAAAACTCAATAAAAGAGGAAATGTATGGTGAAAACACTAAGATCTACACAGATAATTGTTTTTAAGATAATAAAATGCATGAATTTGCAGCAAAATCAATTTAGTATAAGCAGATGGCTAATCAAATTCCATTGAAATGGTGGGTGACGACAGCTTTTGCGTTCAAGTTCATGATGCAAGCAAATGCCAGCGGTCAATGTTATTGATAAATAAGAAAGACAGTGCTGCTGCCGTTACTGCACTGTTATCTCAACGGCATCTGCATAGATTGATGATGCAATAAGACAAATTCGGTGCAAATATTTGACTCTGAGACATCAACTAAACAGCGGGAGCATTTCATATGTGGGAAGTATGAACTAAGTACACAGCCATTTATTGTAGTTACTTTTGTATAATAAATACTTATTACTTGTGTATAATTGCCTCTTGGGGCCTTTCGAATACCCTTCAAATACCATAGCTCATGCTATTTATCGATTAAGCCTCTTCTTTTTCATTTTCTTCCCATGTTTGGAAGTTTAACTTTTGGCAATATCAAAACTTTGTTTGACCATAAATTCCTCTCTTGTTTGCAACACACCGTTAGTTGCCCTCAATGCCAAAAAGTTTGCTTATTCCATTCACAGAAA
Source organism: Bactrocera correcta (assembly GCA_027475135.1). Classification (NCBI taxonomy): domain Eukaryota; kingdom Metazoa; phylum Arthropoda; class Insecta; order Diptera; family Tephritidae; genus Bactrocera; species Bactrocera correcta. Next base: position 17,696,034 of record CM050325.1, read on the forward strand.
CCGAAGTAATGTACTCGAATACAAAAGTTTCTTTGGGAAGTTTGCAATTTTATTTATGCATATTATTGCGAAATTTCTCAAACCCTACTTCTGCGAATTGTTTTTAGTTTTAATTGATATTAACATGCTAGTAAATGAGGTATGTGTGGAAGATTTCGCGAATGTATTTATATTTATGGCAAATAAAATATCGTAAAATGAAAGTAACAATTCTTTCACAACGATGTAATCAGTAAAGACTACAGACACCAATCGTCTTAGTTGTATAAATACTTCAGAGCATAAAATTAATATCAGCAACTTTTGATATATAAAATCCAACACTTCTGGTTTATTATACTTCTGACTTATATAAATATGGTTCTACGTTTTTCAGTCTTTCCGGAAAATAAGTTCTAACGACTGATCCAAGTAGAGGTACTTTTTTCAAAAGCATTTTTGAGAGCTCACACAAGAGTCGTGTCAAGCTAGCCCATTATTTTTGTTCAGTATTATTTGACATTTCATCAAAGTCTTACGGCTAAACAACGTTCATAAATCGCTTAAGTTTATTACGAAAATTCACGTAATGTAAAGAATACGAGGGCTGCTATATATATTTCTGGCCGAGGCAACACTAAGTGTTGCCAGGTGCAATCTGACATTTCCATTGGAAAGTTTGACATTTTTTAGCATAACATCACTCGGAACGTTTTGTCATTTAATCGTGAATTGTTTTATTTACAGGGAATTAAAAAATTCATCTCAGCCAAAAAATGGAATTAACTCGTGAACATTTTCGAGCGATCATTTTTCACAACTTTCGACGTGGATTATCACGACAAGAGTGTATCGATAAACTAAAATCTTTGTATGGCTATGAAGCCTCATCCTATAGCACTGTGAAAACCTGTTACAACGAATTCAATCGTGGTCGACGCTCGCTCAAAGACGAATTCCGTGAAGGTCGTCCAAAAACAGCCATTGCGCCAGAAGACATCGATGCCGTACGTGAACTAATAATGCAAGACCGTCATGTAACATACCTTCAGATAAAAGCATGCCTATGCATTTCTCCCACCAGCATACATTCGATATTGCATGAACACCAGGCCGTAAAACAGGTTTGTTCTCGTTGGATCCCGCACAATTTTACAATCGCTCAAAAAAAGGCTCGTGTGGATTGGTGTACAGAAATGCTGAAAAAATACGATCGCGGTGTTTCAAAAGACGTTTATAAGATCGCCACGGGTGACAAATCATGGATCTATGCGTATGAGCCCGAAACAAAACAGCAATCGACCGTGTGGGTCTTCCAAGACGAGCCAAATCCAGCAAAAGTTGTTCGTGAAAGAAGCACTTCGAAGCAAATGGTCGCCTGTTTCTTCGGCAAAACTGGTCATGTGGCGACTGTTCCGCTTGAGCAACGTAGGACGGTCAATTCTGAGTGGTACCCCACCATTTGTTTGCCTGAAGTCTTCGGAGAAATTCTAAAAACGAACAAGAGAAGACGAAGCATTGTGCACCAATTCTTTTTATTCCCACACATCAAGAAAATAATGCGTGGTCAACGATTTTTGTCGCCAGAAGATGCTCTTGAAGCATTCAAAAACCATGTTTTGGAGGTGTCTCAATCGGAGTGGAAAAATGCTTCGAAAATTGGTTTGAGCGCATGCAAAAGTGTATAAATCTTGATGGAGAATATTTTGAAAAACAATAAAACCATTTTAGTTGATAAATATTCCTATTTTCATTATTAGGCCAGAAATATATATAGCAGCCCTCGTTTGTTTCGCGCGTGTTATTCGCCAGTGAACAGCCGAAATGCTCCAACGAGTCATTAAAAATTGGACTCAAGGGATGAACCACCTAAGATATAGCCGCAGCCAGCATTTGAAAGATATAATCTTACAAAAATAAATGCCAAAAATGTTCTGTCGAATGACAGTAAACATTTTCGATTAAATTTGCAGTTTCTGTCTTTTTTCTTTAAAAGAGTATGGAACCTGATGGAAAAAACTTTAAAAATAATTAATAAAAATAAAAAACAGCTGATATAAGAATTATTTCATTTTTCATTTACGGTCAAAAGGCTAAGCATGTCGTTGGTACAAAGATTCTTTAGGCAGTTTGGGCGCTTAAAAAATCTTAAATATTCAGGTGTAATATGTATGAATAACATAAAATAAATGAATGCATGTTATTAAAATGCAGTTATAAAATATTAACAAAACTGCCACACAAAAATTTTAAAACAATAGCGGATACGTGATGCGGCAAATGAGGTTAAGGTCATTCATCAAGCCTGCAAACGCAAAAATAAATACATAAAATATATAATTTAGTAACAAACGGTATATGTGTGCCTAAATTCTTCAATGTGTGGATTTGCAAGCGTTGTTTATTTCCGGAAGTTTCCCCTATAAGCATAAACCAGCAAAAATGAAACAATCACGTGTTCATAAGAGCGAAAGCCAAAGCAATGAAAAATGTACACTAAACTGTAATTAGGGGTTTTGAGTTAATTTTGTTGTTGCACCTGTATTAGTGTGTAGCCAAGTAATGCATCATAAGGCACAAGTGTGAGTAGAGCCAAAAGTTTTATGAGAAACCCTCGCCAAGCGACCTAATAAATTATCACAAAAGTTGGATAATAATAAACTGGAGAAGAATGCAAAAAAGTTAATTGTGAAGCGCCTTCCCTCACGCAACTGTGACACAAAAATTCTCATATGGTAATATTCATATACATGTGTGTGTAAGCCATTTATTAACAGCACTTAAGCGTGCCGTAAGCGGTGGTGGCTTGATTGCCGCTTTTGAGTGATGATCTCTGTGCTTTTGACAACTGATTTGTTGGCATCAGTGGTGTCCACTCGGTAACACCATAATCATGCAATGAGCAGGTGATAATATTCTCATAAATAATATATTCGATTTTTAAAGCGCACTTAATGGCTCCCTAAGCCCATATTCAGCAAGAACAAATTTATGTTTTTTAAACACGTCACACAAATTGACATCGAGCAGGTATTACCGCGCCGCACTCGCTTCAAAGTGCCCCCAAATTGTGCTCTTTATCATTTCATGATATTAAAATATTTGAAATTTTTAACACGTACTCTGGTTATTTCACCATTTTGTTTTGGATGGAGAAATGCGTGAAAAAAATGCGAAGGTAACCCGAGCATACATTTCCTTGGCAAAAACCCATTTATATAGCGCACGTAATTCAACTTGGAGTGTGCTTATATGGCTTTTATGGTATAAAAAGCACACAAGTAAGGGAGTAATTTCTTTTTAACTACATATTTATTTTTATATATTTTTGACTGTATATATATATACATATATGTATAGGAGGATTTCTAAGCAATCATATACCTCTACAAGAGATATTTCGGATTTAGCTTGAGTGGATTGAGGAAATTGAATCAATTTAGCAAAGTCCGTTAAATGTGGTTATTATTATTGGTTACTCTTATGTGCATTTATATGGATATATAAGAAATTCTCAGTCCCATTACTAATCTGATTTCACATATTTCTAACCAAAGCATTTTGTTAAAGAAAAAACGTCCGCAGCATATTGTCATCCACTTCCATTGTTAATCGTCAAAGTTAAAACAAATGAACGCATTTACAATTTTTGCATAATATTTTGAACAATAAAGTTCTCTTTGTTATTTCTGCATCTATTAAAAAACTCATTGCAAACTATAAGTGATTCTAAGTGGCAATAATTATATAAATAAGACAGAGAGAATAATTTTCCACATTTATTATTTTACCCACAATAGACAATTTTTGACTGAAATTGCTTATAGTCACTTAAAAAACAATGCATACAGTTAAATAGCTTTGAAAGTATTCATATTTAAAAAAAATGTACAATTCATATAAAAGCTTAACTAAGATGTGGCTAATGTATTTCCTTTTCATTAATGTAAAATCGTAACTATCGCTTGAGATTATACCAAAAAATGTAGCTAAGGTTCCAAAAATTGAATATATAAAAATTTTTACATACATATGCCTTTACACATAACTTATATATGCAACGCATTCTAATAATTCGTTGCATTAGCTAATTTTCATAATAACTGAATAATTACCCAATATTACTGTAAAATAAATAAGTGATTTTGCCAAAATCAAGAAGAATAATAACAATATAAAGTAATAAGACAAAAATAAAGAAATTTTATGCACTAATTTATTTAAAAATAAACTATTATTCCCAAGCCGCGACATGTACACACACAGTTCATCGGTGCGTATGAGCAACCTTTTCACAACACTTGTCTCCATATATTGAATTCTAATAAGTAATTAATAATTTAATAGCAAACAATTCTCGTTTGATTTCACCTCTCTATATTAACTTGTTATATGAATTTCGAAGAATTCATTATTCGTTCAGTTTGAGTTTTAATCAAAATATTCTGCGAAATCGTTAATGTGACAAATATAATAGATCATACATACATACTTTCAGTACACGAGTATATGCGAATAACCAACACATATGCTCATAAATTAAATAGCAGGGTGAGTGGAAAGCAACTCAAAATATTTTATTTTAATAGAAAATTTTATCACAAAATTAACAAAATATTCTGATATGGATACAACAAAGTTTCATTATACTCTATTAGCAGATGCCTTTGGCCACTTTCGTTTTGTGCGTCATTATTAGAATTCTTTAATAATAATATAGGGGTTATGAATTTTCATGGCTTGTAAACATTACTTTAAAAATTATATTTTGTGTGAGAAAGATAATTTTTTTTACATCTTTGGAGAGGCCTTTATTGCAGTATGCTTCTATGATATGTGACCCCAGTTATCAAATCCATTCGGCGAAGTTAGAGACCGTTCAAAACCAATTTGCCTTAAATCATTTATTTTTGGATTCGAGGTTAACACTTCCCCAAATACATTAGTGTAAGGGGAAACTTATAAGTCTACCTACGCTTGCTAGTCTTAGGACAATGCTTGGTATAATATTTCTTGTAAAAGTCATGAATGAGTCAGTCTGTAGTTCATCTCTGTTGTCTGATGTATAATAAATCGTTCGTTCGCCCAGCCAGGCAGTTTAGACCTTTACTTTTAAAATTTCCTAGAACAAATTTTGAGTTAAACGAACCATTCCGCCGTATAAGTCACGAAGCTTACATTAATATAATTCTTAATTTTGGCTGTTGGAATTTTTGTTTCTGAAGCTGAGCAGGTTAAGATCGCAACGCTTAAAAACTTTCTTGCCGATTCCGCTCATTTGTGGATTTTCGCCAGCAAAAAGCAACAGCAAAAAACTGAAATTAAAGCTTTGTTCTCATTTTAATGATCTGCGATTTGGAATAAAACAACGACAACAATAAAAAATGAAAACTAATAACTAAAGTCTTCCCATTTTGATGTTTTGCCTCTTTACTTTAACTGAGAAATAAAGCATCCCAACTAATTTTTTGCTCCGTTAGGAAATATCACAGATTTTTGGTAAGTAATCAATCAATACATAAAAATCTTTTAATAACGGTCAAATTCGGGTTTCGTAGATATATAAAAACCATTGTAAAAGTACAAAAATTAAACCTATCAACTACTACAAATAAGCATCCCGTCCTTGGAAGACTGCCCTATGCACTCTTTTGTGCACACTGAACTGTAAAATATTAATATGAAATATTAACAAAGCAATATGCAAAACTCCAAAACTGCACAACTAGAATAATAATAAATATGATGCTCAAGCTTCGTTGACTTTTACCACTTGAATCTACTCACATCGGCCGATACTCACAACTAAATCCCAACTGACCTCTGCTGCTAGCGAAAATCGCTTGCCAAACCAGCAAATGTGTAATCAGTATGCACAAAATGCATATGCAAATAGGAAATATTCATATTTCAGACATTTTTTGACGTTGAGCGATTGAACACTGGCGCAGGCGGGTTCAACATAGAAGAGTACACTTAAACATGCTTATATGTATGCACAAGAGTGCGCATTTGCATAGAATTATGTAAACATAATAAAATAGAAATCATATAAAATTGCATTTCATGCAAATGTCAAGCCAAGCTCGCAAGGCTACCGTTATTTTAGACCCTCTATTGACCGTATTGGTATGAGATATCGAAATGAAAACGCATTGCAATGAAATGAAGCGTGCGCTTCACAAGACAATTTTTCTCGCGTTGTTAACAACTCTCGCTCATATCGCTTGGCATATCTACAAACATAATCGTATTATTGTAATGAACACGTCCTCTGCGCCTCCAAAGGACGCAGCTGCAACGAAGCGAAATAAAAGACGTATCGAGAACCAGCAAGACTACACAATTACCTTCGCAGGGGCTTTGCGCGAACACGCAACCACACACAGGCACTCGCAAGCCAAGTGCAGGGCCGCACTTTGCGCATATGTGTCCGGGGTATAAGAGTAGATATACATACATACATATATAGGACTTCTCCACACGCCTTGTGGCTTCCTCAATGGCAATCAATGTAGAAAAAGCCCTAAGCTGTTAGAATAAGTGTTTTGGGTAAATACTTGAATGGCAAATGGATGTTACAAACAAATCGATTTTGCTTTATGCCCACTTCGTATCAATATGTCTCCCTGAAATCGTGACCAGCCAAACATTAATTTTTCTATTAAATAATTGAAACAAAACATGTAAGTGCCTATAGACTATGCCATAAAAATTCTATATACAAGTATACATATACATATATATATATATATATATGTACTGAGGCTATATATATATATACACGTATAGTCTCAGTCTTACAATTCGAATGTGCATTGAGTTTCTTAGATTCGATCTATGTGTATGTACATACACCTCACGTTTGTGAGCATGTCCGTGATTTGTGGCAGGTTGGCAGTGGAGTGGGTAGCTTTTCTCAAGCACCAATATTAGGTAATACAGCATCAGTGTCGGTTGTCATAAATGCATTAAAATAAATTGACAGCAATGTGCAGTAAGCTTATGAACACCCATACACACACAAATAGGTCTGGTACACATAAGTGTGTAATGCACAGACAAACACAGTTGCGCTGCTGTGCTTCAGCTATCATCCTTTGGCCACTTGTGCAATTTCAGTGTGGATTTGTCCGCAAAAATAGTGGAAATAAAATCATCAAATATTGATGGCATGCGATTGGTGGCTCGTTTCTGTCTTACATGAGCCTGGCAATAATCGAGTGTAGTTGCCCAGTTATGAGGGATTTCATGACTGAACAATTAGTTGGCTCTTATGCTATAGAAAGTGAATGATGGAATTACTATAGCCAAATAAAATCATTTTTCCCATATTACATATGAAAAAAAGAGCGCTGTCAGACAGCAGGAAATTAATGTATAACAACTACAAGCATGTTTAATAAGAAGAAGTAGGAGAATGAAATATTTTGCTTTAATTTAATTTTGTTCAGTTTTGTTGTCGAAAAATCTACTATAAATTGACTAATATTTAAAATCGCAAAACGGTGGCAAGGTAAAACAGCCTCACTTATACAAACCAAGCAAATGACTTTTACTCGGCGCTGCATCCACCGAATTTGTTAAATTGGAATTACAATAATAAGTTAAATTTTTTTTTTTAAATAATAATGGATACTTTTAAAATCCAGTTTTTTGGAATATAGCATTCCATTCCAAAACACTACTACAAGAATTCTAAATAGTAAAAAGAACAAGTGTATACAAGAGAGAGAAAAATGTATAATAAAACAGAAAACGGGTTTGTCGGTATAAGAATCCAAGGGATTGTACTTGAGGTTTAATTTTGAATGTGTTCATAGAAATAAATTTTACTGGAAAAAAGGAATTTAATCTCCAGTTAATAGAGTTGTCCGCTTGATAGAGCGTTCATTTAATAAAGCTTTCACTGTATTTTTCTTTATGAATTGTTTTTACTAGCCTATCTTCTAAGTTGGTTCAAATCGGACACAGTGTGCTAAATTTTCCTGAAATCGGTTCAGTAGTTTAGGAGTCCATCGCGGACAAACAACGTGATACGTACTTTTTATATATAAAGAAGATGTAGCATAAAATTTTTAGCTTTTGCAGTCAGATATAACCACTGTGTAATCATTTTATAAACAAAACTAATTTTTTTAATATTAGTGGCTTCTATTATATCACTTTGCCTTAGTCTGTAAACTCATGAAAAGTTAAAGATGTTACGTTATTTTGCATTTATACTTGTACAGAGAAACTTCTATAGAATGTTAGAATTTTTGATTCCTTGCACTCTTCCATGAAGTGGTTATGGCCCCCTCAACTTGCACTCGACCTCTTACGAAGTAATATAAGGATAATGTATGACAAATTCATCAAGTAAACAATTTCAGAAGCAAAAACAATTACTCCAAAATAAAATCTTCGAGATAACACAAATTTTTAACAACGTTAAATCAGAAAGAGTGAACAACTTAACCTATTTTTGCAGGCTTCTACTAATATGATCAGGGTAATTTAAATATATTAACTCGATTGAAACCGATGAAGAACATTTCTCTTTAACTGCTGAAATTTTGTAATTATTTGAATAAGAATTTTTTGTAAATAATTCGATTTACTGCAAAGGTGAATGAAATTAAAAATTTCATTGAATTACTTTAATGACTAATCGAATGTGCGCGATTTCAAATGAATTTATGATTCACAACTTGCAATTCAATGTTTTTGAACGCTTTTACAATGTTTGTGTATGAATTCAAAAATACTTTAAAGTACAATTTTGGTGGTGATCACTAAAGTAATATAATGAGTTCTAAATGCAATATTTTCTATTTATAAGTCTATGAAACAACTGATAAAAAAAAAACCACTTTAATCCGACACGGAAAAGAGTATTTCAAAATCATTTAAGAAATTTAGGTAATTTGAATGGAAAATCGCTTTAAAAATAAATCAGCTCATGTCTTCTTATCTGACTTTATCCGCATTTTAACCACATTTAACAGAAAATTCAGCAAATTGAAACTAACAAATACAAAAATGACGAACGTAAAAATTTTCTGGTGGAACAAGAAATTCAAACACTTTTAAGTGGAAACAATCGTTATGCCTGAAATGCATATGTATAAACATATCTTTCGTTTATATAGTGCTGTGACTTTTAAGACTAACATATTATGCATAATTGTTTAGAAAAGTAATTTCATTTGAAATTTATGTTTATTAAGAAACTAGAAGTTTTGCCTAACGTTTTGCCCATCTGTTTCTCTTTATGTCAATAGTTCGCCATAATAATAAACTAATGAATAATTTACAAATACCGGAACCTTTAATGATGTTCTAAGCATATTTTTCCTAGTTCTACAATATTTTTCCTAGTTAAATTAGCTTATAAATGCGAGAGTTTTACCATAATCCCCACAAACTGTTTGTCAAATTATAAAATTCCTACACAACACTTCTTAAGGGGTTACATGGGCTTACGAGTTTCGAAAACCCGTTTTATATTATTTCATTAAATTCTAAAACTAGAATTTATAAATTTAGAATATTATTCTTAATTTTCAAATTGATCCGACTAAAAGTTTCGGAGATACAGCCTTGAGAACTTGTGCGCTCGAGGCTAGATAGCCTAAATGCACCATCTTCAAACGTGTTTTTTCTCAAATCTGTGTTTTTAAAGTGAGTTTGCAAGATTTCTCGAGAACTGCTCAACCGATCTTCACGAAATCTTACACAGGTCTTTGAGATACAATTCTTAAAGACTTGAATTTTATTTATCTTTCGCGAAATTTTCCCGAAATTTAATCTGAAATTTTCATTTTTTGTAAAAATTTTTGCCAAAAATCAAATTTTCTGTTTTTGTTTTTTTTTCGTCCAAGTGCTAAGTTAAGGTTTTAACCGAAATGCATTTTTCACTTTAGATGATCCGGTAAGGAGTTATCCTACCAACACGGGCGCATCTTTTTTTCGAAGGATCACCGGAAATGGCGTTGCAATGGCCGATTTTGAATTATATACATATATATTTTTTTAATTTCAGAATATCTTTTGGTAAAAGTGAATGTTTGTAACAATAAAAAACTAACAAAATATTTCATTTTTATATGAGAAAAAAACTGTTGAAAGCTGAAAAAAAGCTGTTTTTTACCCGAGGAAACTCATGTAACCCCTTTATATATCTCATAATAAAAACCAAAACAGCTGAAATGCCTAACAACATTCATTGATCCTGTCTATAAAAAATTTTAAGACCGAAAGACCGCTATGCATATATGTCTTGCACCTTAAAGATTATGACTTTTTTATTAGCATCCACTTTTTGCCATTTGAATATTTTACAGCCACCGAGTAGGCACTGCAATCTTTCACACTGTGAAATGAAAAGCACATAAACACAAAATGTACTGAATTTGTTGATATACGTGTAAATATTGAAAATAAATATTTTGCACAAATTCAAAATAGAGAATAAATAAACAGTGTTCGGTATGCACCGTATTTTATGGCCAGAGTCTCTTTTATTTCTGCACAATTTTCCACCCAATTACTAGACGCAAATTCACGCGAAGCGAAGCGGCCGGAAGATCAGCAAACAAAACAAATCCAATGCACAATTAACGCGATGCAATCAACGAAGTCGCCGTGCTGCGAGAAGTGCGAAATACGGCAAGTGCAACGGCGAAGGCGGTGTTATCGAAAGTATTCCAAAATAAATTCACCGTAGAGACAGAGGGAAGTCGCGGTATGCAAAACAAAGCGAAAGCACAGTGGAAAAGAAAAAAGTGAAGCGAGTAGAAGATGCTCTTTGGCAGTTAAGTATCCACTTAACGCTGATATTGTTGTTGTGAATTGAAAGAAAAGCGTTCGTTCAATAGCACGATAACTTCACGCGAACAAAAGTGCTTAGCTGCGAAAGCGTCGGCGGCGGCGGTGTTGGCAAGAAAGAACTGCTACTTTTGTGTGGAAAATAAGTGATTTGAATGCGCGCGCGCACGATTACTTTGGGCGATAAGTTTCGGGCGATTGCTAGTGTATAATTTTTCGTTATGGCTTATAAGCAACTGTTGTGCACGGCCGACACGAATCGACTGACAGGTCCAAAGGAAAAACGAATTGAGATAGCCAAAATGCCTTTGGCCAAACAACAGCGCAGTAAATTGCTTTCATGCTTTCCAGGCGCTCACCACCAGTCAAAGTGAGGGAGGAATACGTACATATGTGTGTTTGTGTATGGAGAGTGTGCTTCGGAAGCGTGCAAAGCAAGTGAAAGCGGAATTCTCCGATAAAAGAGCACGAAGCAGTTATCAGTGCAGTTGTTCGGTTATATGTGTGTGTATTTAAAAGTACCCAGTAGAAAATTTCATCGGTTGTACCAAAGCTACACTTCTTCTTCTTCTTTACTGGCGTAGACACCGGTTATAGCCGAGTTAACAACAACGTGCCAGTCATTTCTTCTTTTTTTCTCTGCAAAACTCGTAACGCCAACTCTTCGGATGTTGTCATCGTCCATGCCTCTGCACCATACAGCAGAATCTGAACAATGAGTGACTTATAAAGTTAGGTTTCTGTTCATCGACAGAAAACTTTACTTCTGAATTGCCTGCTCAATCCAAAGTGGCCTCTTTTGGCAAGAGTTACTCTAATTGCTGTTAATCCTGGTTTCAAGATAGACGAAATTATGTACGACTTCGCAGTTATGACTGTCAACAGTGACGTGGGCGCCAAGTCGTGAGTGTCACAGACAGAAGATATTTCGTCTTGTTCTCGTTCACCGTTCAGTTGTATGACAGCTTTATGCTATGGTAGTCCGTTATCGACGGTGCCGATAATTGAGCACATTATTGGGGAGAAAAAAGTGCACAAAACTTCCTATCGTTATTTCAAAAACTTATGAACTAATTCGCCTATATACAGATAGACAGACAGACGAACATGGCTGAACCAGCTCAGCTCGGCATGCTGATCATTAAGTATGAGTTTTATACTGTATCCGAGGTTCCCTTTTTCGTGACAAACTCGAGCTCGAGTTGCATTTCATAACTGATTATATATCTACACCTAAACGGAGTTGAAAACATATACATTTTTGAACAAATGACAAGGAAATCTGAGTCCAACCACAATGGAAGTTCTGAGTGATTTCGGAAAACATTTAAGTTAATTCAACAATTTTCCGTTAAACAAATGCATGTGTGTATCGCTTTGTGTAACAATCGCTTATGAAAGCACTCTCGACAATTTGTGCTTTTCCTGTGCTGAATTGCTCTCCAAAGTTTTCCAACTGCTCAAAAGTACTCGTTGTGAGCGGCAAAGCAGAGTACCTAGCAAAACACTAGAGCGCTAGAGAGATTTAGATACCGCGCATTACATACGCCAGGGCTCATTACGCGCCACTGGGGTGCCTACTCACTGCTGTTCCTTTGAAATATATTTGTCTACGAGCACTTGTGCGTAAGCGTGTGTAAGCTGCCAATATTTACAGCTATGCTGGCTATTAAGACAGCAGGCGAAAACAAATCATCTGTCTGTCGATTTGATTTGCAGCAGAGAATAAAAGTTATGATTTGATTTTCTTTTCGCCGAAAAGTTTTATTGCGCCAGTGCTTAGCTCTCTAAAATGTGTGTTTACTCGTATAAGGAGGGTTGTGAAGACGCTTCAAATAGTGTAGGTACGTCGAAATATGTGTGTTTGCAATTTAGTTGCGATATTTCACATTTAATTTAGCTGTGGCAGTCACTTTTATTTCATACAAAATATTGAAGACGAGTTGAAATTTGACGTGTTTTCTCTTTCCTTTTGTTTTGTGAATATATCTTCACATAAACACAGAAAACAATGCAGCTAAACCTGAACCCTTTGACAAGGGTGAGATATTTGTTTGGTTTGTCTTCCTAACTGCCTGTAGACAGCTGTATTTCATTATTACTTTATTTTACGCATTGCGTACTATGTATAATGTACGAGGGCTGTCTGATAAATAACCGACCTCAACGTGAAGCTAGCGGCACATCTGAAAAAAAAAGTTTCTACTTCAAATTGTGCATATTATAATAGCTACTCGCCAAAATTTCAGAAATTTATCTTGCGCAATTATCTGTTGACAGTCGTTTTTGTGAGTCTATTTCAGTGATTTCCCCAAAATGGAAAAAATTGAATATCGAGCTGTAATTAAATTTTTATTTTTGAACGGCAATACGCCTTCACAAATAAAAGATGAGTTGGACTCTGTGTATGGTGACTCTGCACCATCGTTTACCACCGTAAAATTTTGGGCAGCTGAATTTAAACGTGGTCGCAGGAGCTTGGAAGATGATGAACGTCCTGGGCGTCCAAAAACTGTAACCACTAACGATAACATCGCTAAAGTTCATCAATTGGTTCTAGACGACCGCCGGATTAAAGTTAAAAAAAATAGCTGAGATTATGAAGATGTCAAAAGAACGTGTTTGTCACATATTAAACCAAGATTTGGGCATGAGAAAGCTGTTCGCGCGTTGGGTGCCGCGTTTGCTTACGCTAGACCACAAACGTGCGCGCATGAACATTTCCAGCGCTCTGTTGGCTCAGTTTAGAGGCAATAAGACCGAGTTTTGGCGCCGATTGATAACTGTAGACGAAACTTGGATTCATCATTATACGCCCGAAACAAAAATCCAATCTAAACAGTGGATTGAAAAGGGGGAACCGGCCCCAAAAAAATCTAAAGCTGTGTATTCGGCTGGGAAAGTGATGGCGAGTGTTTTTTGGGACAGCCATGGAATTATTTTTATCGACTATCTTGAAAAAGGAAAAACTATAACCGGGGCATACTACGCATCATTATTGGACAAGCTAAAGGAAGAAAAAGAAAGTCTTGTTCCACCAAGACAACGCACCATCTCACACCTCAACAGTCGCCATGGCGAAAATCCACGAATTGCGGTTCGAACTGCTTGACCATCCACCTTATTCACCGGATCTAGCACCAAGGGACTTTTTTTTTGCTTCCTCAACTTAAAACTGCGCTCGGCGGCCAGAGATTTTCGTCAAATGAGGAGGCAATCTCTTTCGTGAACTCGTATTTTGTGGACCAAGACGCCAAGTACTATTTGGAAGGGTTGCAGAGATGGGAGCATCGCTGGGAGAAGCGTGTGGAGTTACAAGGAGACTATGTAGAATAATAAAAAAAAATATTTTGAAAAAGTCGCGTGCGTCATGGTTAGATCGGTTATTTATCAGACAGCCCTCGTATACCTTGCGCACACATGTGGTATCGCTGCAGCGAAGTCTCGCCTGGAGCTTATGATTTTGGCGGCAGTGTAGGCCTGGTGCAGATTGTGGTTAAAGACAATGCTGTTGTGGCTTTTGACGGTTTTAAGTGTTACCTTGCGACAGCGGTCGCCTGGCTTTTCCCTCGAATAACAAGATAAACAAAATAAGCTAGCACAAAGTTATCTTGCTGGCCCACCAAAGCTTATATTGTTTGCAAATCGCGAAGAAAAAATGCGGACCTAACAACGTTGTACCAATCGCTCACCACATTTGGAAATTTGAGTTCCATGCAAACGGCAGACAATTTGTGAGGTAAAATTACTGTTATTCTCACCTTTGTTCGGCATTTAAACGCGCTGCACATACAAGTATATGCCTATAGCTTCTGCGGCATGTTCTATTGTGTTTGCGCTGCTTTAGTGCGATTCATTTTTAATTATCCCTTATTATTCGTGTTTCCATGAAATTTTTTCAATTATTGTAATGCTCTATACTATATACATGACGTTGCCTTCTTCCATCGCCCGTAAACATCAACAAACACAACTTAACGGCATCCTTTGCGGATTAACTTTGCTCATCAGGGCAGCCATCATTCGTCATTCTTCATTGACCATTCGAAGCGCAATGTCAAGTGTTCAATCGTTAATGTTGCAAATGTACGTAGACAGTTAATGGCAGCCCGAAGGAATGTGATTAAATTCAACAAACGCGAGAGGGATCATACCAACCCACACTAAGTCACGTGGTGTTGGCGGGCCGTTGCTAAAGCAAATACAATGAAAAAGCGCGGTATTAATCTTCTGACATCTTTGATTAAAATACCTAACTGCCGCCGTTGATGTGGCTCATTGACGTTCTTTGAATTGTTGCACACGCCCACCCACACGCTGCCATAAGAATATATCTAGCGAAATATGTGTATGCGAGCACAAATATTTGTACTCATAATTGTTGGTGGGTTGTTGACTGCTAATGGTTTCATTTCCTTTTGCAATGTGCTTTGTGTAAAGCAAATATATTGCAAGGCGATTTGTTTGTCAAATTGCTGCTTGATTGCATTAGATTATTTGTTTGTTTAGGCTTGCTTGAGGCTTTTGCCCTTTAATGTCATCCCATGTGTAGGTGTTAAAGGAGCAAAAGTTTATGTAGAAATAAAAAGGGTTGAAATAAAATGTCTTAATTACATTAAGTGCCCGATTGAGCATTTATAAAAATAAATTAATATTTATAGAAAAAAATATATTGGCGTTTTTAGTTTTTTTTTTTATATAGATAAACTAATTAAATTTTCTTGAAATAATGTAAAAATATCGTAATTTCTATTTTGATTGGACAGGGTGTATGACTGCTATATACATATATCTTATAGTGGTTTAATCTGAAAAATTTGTTTGGAGATGATAGAGTCGCTTTGGATAATAGTCTGACATCCTAAAGATGCAACAGTCAAAAACAACCTAATTGATTTTATATATCTTTCTTTTCCCGGAAATTTCAATTTCAGTTCAACACGAACCACATTCAAACATATGCCTTAAGACTTAAAGCTCTAAGGCTCCAAATTTCTGCACATAAAGGTAATAGTTCTAAGTATGTGTATTTCCTTCTTTGCTTTCGCGCCAACAAACGCTCACTGAAATATACAAGTGCTTCATTAATTGGACTTTTGATAGCCCTTAAAAACTTCGAGAACTTTTATTGCCGGACGCCCTAAGTTTACACAATTGATGGTGCTTTACAAACTTAATAGCTGCCCCACGGCTCTTGTGCCAGCACAAAAGCTATGTTTGTAACTTGAAGTGTTTATCCGAGCAACCAAACATAAAATATTAGCGGCGATTGACAGCTGAGCACAGCTTTCTTATCAAAGTCAATTTCTAATTCATGAAGTATGTGCGTATTGTCAACGGCTGTCTGCCGCAAATTCATTGCTTATAGAGACTGTAAAAAGCTCCAAGGAACACATAAAATATATTGCGGCTCAAACAAGCGAAAAATGCGAGAAATGGAAAACCGAAGAGAGCGAGAGAGATTTTATTGAGGGAGCACGCTCAATACCGTTCAATATATAGTTTTCCAGTGCTTTGCCGAAAGCTTACAAAAGCTTTACAATTTCACTATAAAAGAGCATATGTAAAAGACGCTGATAAGAAAAGCGGCGCAACTTTGTGATAAACTGAAACTTTTGTACATATATAACGGGTGATTTTTTTGAGGTTAGGATTTTCATGCATTAGTATTTGACAGATTACGTGGGATTTCAGACATGGTGTCAAAGAGAAAGATGCTCAGTATGCTTTGACATTTCATCATGAATAGACTTACTAACGAGCAACGCTTGCAAATCATTGAATTTTATTACCAAAATCAGTGTTCGGTTCGAAATGTGTTTTATCGACAAATTTTGTTCAGCGATGAGGCTCATTTCTGGTTGAATGGCTACGTAAATAAGCAAAATTGCCGCATTTGGGGTGAAGAGCAACCAGAAGCCGTTCAAGAACTGCCCATGCATCCCGAAAAATGCACTGTTTGGTGTGGTTTGTACGCTGGTGGAATCATTGGACCGTATTTTTTCAAAGATGCTGTTGGACGCAACGTTACGGTGAATGGCGATCGCTATCGTTCGATGCTAACAAACTTTTTGTTGCCAAAAATGGAAGAACTGAACTTGGTTGACATGTGGTTTCAACAAGATGGCGCTACATGCCACACAGCTCGCGATTCTATTGCCATTTTGAGGGAAAACTTCGGACAACAATTCATCTCAAGAAATGGACCCGTAAGTTGGCCACCAAGATCATGCGATTTAACGCCTTTAGACTATTTTTTGTGGGGCTACGTCAAGTCTAAAGTCTACAGAAATAAGCCAGCAACTATTCCAGCTTTGGAAGACAACATTTCCGAAGAAATTCGGGCTATTCCGGCCGAAATGCTCGAAAAAGTTGCCCAAAATTGGACTTTCCGAATGGACCACCTAAGACGCAGCCGCGGTCAACATTTAAATGAAATTATCTTCAAAAAGTAAATGTCATGAACCAATCTAACGTTTCAAATAAAGAACCGATGAGATTTTGCAAATTTTATGCGTTTTTTTTTTAAAAAAAGTTATCAAGCTCTTAAAAAATCACCCTTTATTTCTGTGTACGTGCGAGTTGCTTGGTAATGACGAATTAAAAGATTACCTATAAAAGGGATTTACAAATGCTTCTACATGTGTATGTATACGAGAGAGCTCTGGCTTGAATTTTCCATTAACTTAAATAGTAATACAAGCTTTATATTTTATACATCTATGTATGTATGTATATATTATATGTTTGAATGAGATGAGACTAAGTCTACCGCCTTTCTGCTTTTTATAGCTGCAAATATTGAGTTTTTAGTTCTTCTTTGTTTTATATATTTTTTTGCGAAGAAAATGGTTAAAACGTGAAACGTTAATAGTTCGCTTCTGTTGAACTTTTTCTCCTTTTATAGTTTTACCGTTTGATATTATTAAACGCCAGATTGAGAACACTTAGGAAAATATATTTTAATGACTTGAAGGTAGCTCAAGGAGTTTAACTATAAAGACGCAGGTTTTTAAAATGAAATATATTTTAAATGAAATTTTGGAACTAAAAAACATCAAATATCATCTTAAGATGCGTTTAAATTAATGAAGTCAATTCAGATTCCCTTGAAGTCGAAATTTTTCAGAAATATTGTCGAGAATCTCTTTTACTTAACATTGACTCGCATGCGTGAGACAACCCGTAAGAGATGTTGATATGCTCTGCTATTTCTCTGATGCCAATTCATCGATCTCTTCATTAAGGGGTTGGGTAGGTTTCAAAATTAAAACAATTCGTTTTTTTTTTGTTTGTCTTATTAAATAATACAATATGTTTAAAATGTTCTCCCAAAACTTTAAAACAATCCGAGTAAAATTCTAAGAGATAACGTTTAAGCCAATAAGTTCAAAGGCTGAGAAAAAATTAATCTTTAAGTTTTTTTGTTTGCTTCATTCAAACACTAGATTTATATATGCACTAACGGAATATTTTTGGTTTTTTTAATTTTAGATGAACCAGTAATAAGTTATGCTGTCCACGGCGAGAGCACTTTCTGTGAGACACCCAGGGAGATGAGGTCTTAACAGCAGAATTTTCAACATTTTTATGTCTAAATTTCAGGAGTTTCAAATGTACCTTTCATATGCCATTTATATTTTTTAAATATATGATTGTTCTATTAAAAAAAATTGCAAAAATATCCTTTTTTTGTACCTCTGAAACCTCTTAACCCTTTAAACATGATTTTAAAAAAATATATATTCAATCAATTTTCAGTTTTCTTCTTAGTATAAATCACCAGACTAACTTTTCGCCTGGTAAACTAACACTAATTGGCATAAAAATATCAAACTTCACATGTAAATAAAAAAATTGTAATAATCTAGAAAAAAATGTTTACCGAATCAGTCAATGCAGTGTTAATGTACCAGTCCGGGTTAAATTTGATTATATATAATATTCTGAGAGCAGTAACTTAGCACACTGCATGCATTCCCACGGTAAAAGAGTCCACGCAACCGCATTTATATCCAGCTTCGGCAGCATTTCTCATAATTACTTGAGGATTATTTTCCGTTCTTACATTATTACTTTTTCTAACACAAAGTTGAGATCATCAGTAATATTATGCCTCTGGCAACAAAAAATAAACAATTAAAATTAATTTCTTTGCGTCATTCATGTGAAACATAAGTACACGCGCTTAAACTTTCTAAATAGGCAGAGTTTTTAATGAAATTAACGCCGGCATATGTTACACTTTCATTTGCTACGCTTTTGAAACAAAAAGTGGTAAGCTAAAATTTTAATTAATCCAAACAGCAGGTGGAAAAAATATACCGCCGATTTATGCAGAGTTGAGAAGACACAAACACAACTCAACAAAATGAAACTTCAAAAAGCTGTGCTTAATCATTTTAATAAAGAAAAGTTTGAGTCCAAAAGCTTAATAAAATGAATCGGATACCTTGGCATGCCGATTTCATATTGCGGTGTCTGCAAGCAACCAGATTCAGAGCAATGATGCATCTTTACCAAATATAAAGAATTGCACAATAAAGTAATGAAAAATATTAACAATATCTCAAGCGGTTTGGAATCGTACAATTACACAATTTTTTACCGTTTTAAACCAAATTAGTGATAGAAAAGCGAGCTGCCAATTCAATTACAGCCAAAGCGAAAGCGTGCTCGTGGAAATTCACTTTAAGGGTGAAAAACTTAAACAATGAAAAGTTTTTGTTTATTCTCGCCTAATGAATGTAAAGGCAGCGCCCCTACCGTCACTCCAAATGCTTTACAAATATATATGCTTATATATTATATACATATTACATATATAAATGTATATTTGTAAAATGTATGTTAGTGCATTAGTGAGAAATTAAGGGAATTTCGTGCCGTCGCTGCCTGTGCAAGTCAAACGGAAGTAATTTCGAAAGCAAAGCCGGAAAAATGGGAAAACAGCATAAAAAGTTAATATAAAAGAATAATAAGTGGAACAACGAAAAATGCACAAAAAAGCAATGAAAGCGAAATTAAAATAAAACAATAGAATTCTGCAGGGACAACGGTTTCAGCATAGCAAACCTTTTTTCCCCGATTCTTTTTGCACATTTAGCATACTTTCCGGCGTCTATAAAGGGCAGACGGTCAGTTTAGTACCTTTCACAAACAATTTGGGCAACAAAGGTTGAGTGGAAAATATTCTTAAATCCTTTGAACAATAGTGTATATGTAATAACCGCATAACCACAAAATAATACTGCAATAATTAATGATTTTATAGGTAAAGTTGGAAACCGAAAAAAATATCTTAACACAGTTCAAATTTTGTTTTGAAAATTATATGACTGCACTTCTTAAAAAAAATCAAAAACTGAGTAGAGTAAAAAATTAATAAAGTTTTATGTGAACGGATTCCACAAGATATAAAATTAGCCACATCAATCAAATTTTCGGTGGTTAAAACTTCAATTTAAATAAGGCAATATGCCAATACTTAATGAAAGTATCTAAATACTTTAAGTAACATAAACATATAATTAATATTATATACATATATACTTAATGCCACCCAACATTTGACCCAAAATCACAGTTTTTTCTTTACTCTCCAGCAGTGTCTTTACAACAGGCTAAAATTCTTAGGCATATACTTTTCATTTTAGTATATACATATGTACATATATAGTACATACATATCATTTCAAGTATTAATACACCTCGGCTTTGCATACAGTATTAGACGAATACGTTAAATAAACATGTACCGTTAATGTGTCTCAAGGTTTAATGACTAACATAATTTCCGCATTGCCTATATCCCTTGTGCCGAATCCCCTCTCAAATCGCAACATATGCCCCCGAATTAGCAAGCGTTTACAGTAAGTCGCTCAAGCGGAAGACACATATTTGTGCGTGGGATATCTTCAAAGACTTTATAAACACACAAAGTAACAGGAGTCTCACTTTATGATGAAAACTTGTTCGTACTTTTCTCAAACTTCATATTCGGCTACTTACTTAACGCGTTTAGTAAATTCCAGCATGTATGTATGTGTGAAGACTTGTCGTCAAGGTGCTTATGACATTCCATGTCGTTGTGACGGGCGACTGTTGCCCCGTATTTGAGCAATGCAGCGCCGTCAGTGTCAAATTGCTGTTGACAAGCGTCATTGTCATCTGAGCAGCGACAAACGCTCTCGAAGGAAAGAAAACCGTGACAGGCGTACTGAGAACTGGGTGCCATCTTCATATGTTAAGTGCTGTTAAATGAAATCTTGACTCGCTGTCAATCTTGTGCGCTGAATTAATACGGCTTAAGATTTCTACAATAAGTTCAACTGTACTTAGAAATGTATTACAAAAAGACACATGTATAAATATATATATTATACATATTCACAAGAAGGTATGCAAACACTTATGGCACAAAGAAAACACTCTCGTTTAAGCGAAAGCATTTAAAAGCAGTGCGTACCATATTCTTATCTTGTTTTTGCCCAATTTCGTGTACGACTTCACAACAACAACACATTAGCTGCATAGCAATTTCAATTTGCAAATAACTATTGCCAAAATTAGATTGCGCCGCATCAAGGCTTATCTAAAGTACCGTTGGCGTTCACATGAAAATTCACGACACAGTTCGCTGTTCGCTGTGGCCGTAGGCAGTAGTTTAAATTGGTTTTCAGCTACGCGTTAGACTCCTTTGATACATTCTCATTTCACATACTCGTACATATATGCAAACCCAACGGAGCACGTGCAACATTAGAGAGTGTCTTTATATTTTATCGTCATATCAATAGCGTATATACATATTCATAGTATATATTATATACTCCATAATTTCTTCTCAATATTACTACCTTAGCTATAGCATCTATTGGTTCAATGAGCAATCCTTATAAACAAATTTAACAAAATATTTCCTAAAGGGTATCGTCTGAAAAAGTGATACTCGTATACAAGTCAACCGCAGATGGAGGTTTGATATCACTACAGTTTCCTATAAGTGTTGAACCTCACTGATGAGCCCCAGAACGTTGAGAATGCAAATATTTTTTCTGATAACAGCTTGTAGGCATACCAACACATACGCATTTTTGGTTCATTTTAGCATCGCACACTAATTGACGCTGTGTACGCTATCTGCATGGCGGAAAATTTTAAATCGACTTGCATGAAATCCTTCAGAAAGCCGAAATAACCTTTTTTTAAATTTAAGAAGCATACTATTTTTTTTTTTTGTTTTTAAGTCATTCAATTTGTACTCTAAAGTTGTCAAGTAATGGAAATTATTTATATAATTGTTGTCAATACGTGTGGCACCCATACATCGAGCTTCTTAGTGACTCCAAGCTTCTTCAAATGGTTTATAACGGTTTGATGACTCATGCCCAGCTCTTGATCGATGCTACGGCTGATACTATGCCGGTCTCTTTCGACCAATTCAGCTATTTTATCGCAATTTTCGACGACAGGCCTTCCGGAGCGTGGCGCATCTTCGACCACCTCTACACCAGAACGAAAACGTTGAAACCATCGTTGTGCGGTGGAAATGGAAACTGTATCGGGTCCATAAACTGCACAAATTTTATTGGCGGCTAGAAAATCAACAAGTGACCAGATAGTCACCAGGCATCAAATCTTGGAAAAGACCCGTGAAAAAAAGGCGGTCTTCTCACATCGCTTTTTCGTCGATTTCAAACATGCTTTTGACATTATGAAGAGGAGTTGCTGCTATATTTGAATTTCATATCCCTGAAAAACCAATACGTCTGTGTAAACTGACGTTGAGCAACACAAAAAACTCAATCTGTATCAGAAGGGACCTCTCCGAGCCGTTCGATATCAAGCGAGGTTTCCGACAACGCGACTCCCTATCGTGCAACTTCTTTAAGGGGGTATTCTACTCTAGAATTTTGAATTTATTTTTTATATATTTAAAGTTTAGACTTTCAAAAATATGACCTTGGAAGGATTTTTCAAAATTCGACTTATTTTCGGAGATACAGCCGATTTTGTGAGGTGGCGTCCGTGTTCACTAGAATTATCTCCTAAACTTTAAACGCGTTTTTCTCGAAACTACTTTTTTCCACACGGTACCGGAATTATCTTAAGTTTTATAAAACCGATTTACTTAAAATTTTGTCTGAACCTTTTTTATATAATCCTTTATCGTTCCTACCAGCATCGTGTTTTTAATATTTTAAAAAAAATTCAGGAATTTAAAAAAAAACGTAAAAAATTATTTTTATTTTCAGGCAGTCGCCATTTTTTCATTTTTTTTTTCGTGTTCCCTGAGGTAGGGAGTATAACAGCATCCTTACTGATTAAAATTTTCTTTTGATTTTTTTTTTTTCGGACCACCAGAAGAGTCAGGATCAATGTCACTGAAAGGGGATGCCCCCCATTTTTTTAACACCTGTCTCTTTCGACCCCTTCAATTTTTTTTCCAATTTTACCCCTTGGAGCGTGGGTATCTTAACCCCCTTTGTCCCCAAAACGAATTAAAAACCCATCGGGGGAAAGGAAAAGCTTTTCGGGTCCAAAAATAAAAGTTTTTTGGGGAAAAATAAAATGATCGGGATGTTGAGCTGGTAAAAATTTAAAGCCCGTAAAAAGGGGGTCTTCTCACCGCTTTTTCGTCTTTCCGTCTGTCTGACATTATAACGAGGTAGTCCCTCATTTTTAATTATACCCTTTTGAAATTTTGCAAACGTCTGTGTCTCTTCAAGAAGCTGACTCAATCTTTTCGGAAGGGCCTCCCCGGAGCCTTCGATATAAGCGATTTAAACGCGACTCCCATCGGAATTCAAGGGGGTTTCATCTGGAAAATTTATTTTTATAATTTATCATTAAACCAAAAATTGACTTGGAAGGATTTTTAAAAAAATTGTTATTTTGGGAGAAAATTTTTGTTCGTCGGTTCACTATAATTTTTTAAATTTAAAGCTTCCATAAAAAATTTTTAACGGTCGGAAATTTTCAAGTTTTATAAAACCCTTTCAAAAATTTTGTCAACTTTTTATTTTCCCACGAAATCGGGGTTTTAATATTAAAATTTTTAAAGAAAAAAAATGTTTTCTTTTAAAGGAAATTTTTAAAGAAAAAGTTTTCTTTCCCGGCATAACAGCTTTCTTTTAAAATTTTTTGGGACCCCCAGGGGGTTAGGATCAAATATCACCTAAATGCGCCTTTTTTACCCCTTCTGTGCCACCACGTTAATTTTTTTTAATTTTTAATATTTTTTGAAAATTTTTTTTTTCTGTATTCTTAAGATATCAAAAAAAAACACCATAAAAAAATGGATGGTAAAAATCTATTTTGGTTTTTTTTTTTTTAATAAAATTCAAAAAAACTCCCCTAAAATTTGATTTCTGGAGTAGAATCCCCCCTTTAAAGCCCTACTCATGGAGAAAATTATTCGAGCTGAAGAACTGAATAGAGAAGGAAAAATTCTTCTACAATAGTGTGAAACCCTGCTGGTGTTCGCCAATGACGTCGATATCATTAGCTATAACAACCGCGACGTTAGTTCTGCTTTTTCCAGATTGGACAAATGAGTCTGGTAGTGAACGAGGACAAGACGAAATATCTCATGTTATGAAACAAACAGTCGTGGCATTTCCCCTGATTTTAAGGGGCTTTTCAAGCATTAACACCAAGGATAATTGTCAGCCTCGAAATCCAACGCAGAATAACTTTTGTCAACAGGTGTTACTTCGGACTGTATAAAAAATAATTTTGGAAAAAGTTAAAAGCCCTTTTTCCTTCTTTTTAATGCCGGCAGGTTTCGATTGTTTTTCAAAAATTTGGGGGGGTTTTTTTTGGTTTAAACCGAAATATTACAAAAACAACATTGAGATAGTTTATCGAATTAAAATACAGTGGCTACGCTGGCTAGATTATGTCTTTCGAGTGGATGAAAAATTTCCAGCTCTGAGAGTATTCGAAGCAGTATAGGGTCGGGGGAAGCAGAGGAAGAGAAAGACCCCCACTCCGTTGGAAAGACCAGATGGAGAAAGATCTGGTTTCGCTTGGAATCTCCAATTGGCGCCACATTGCTAAAAGAAGAAACGACTGGCGCGCTGTTGCTAACTCGGCTATAACCGCATAAGCGGTGTCTACGCCAAAAAGAAGAAGAAATAATTTGCTTTTTTGGAAATAACTGGGCATAAATTAACAGTACTAAATTATTGTACATTATTCTTAAAACAGCGGAAAACTTAAAATCCTCATTCATTTGCTTATAAAACCGACGTAGCCACCAATGAGTAAAAGTTAATTTTATGTGAAATTGAACTCTAAATAGAAATACAATCGACAACGGCCATAAAGAAACTGTTTACATTTGCTCTTTTTTGTGGCCCATCATATGATTAGTTTCATAGGTACCACAAAAGTGAATGATTGTCTTGAAACAAAAGTTTGAAATACTACCCCAAACTCTTTAAATATCCAAGGTTTCGAAAGACGTTATTGGTGATGGTCCCGCTTAGGTTAGGGAGGGGATAAGGTAAGAGAATAACAAAAGTTTAATATACAATGACTTTTTGAATCTAGCGCCCCCTGGTGGCGTCATCTATATGTCGACTGGTGCGTTAGAATCTGCTAACTTCATCGATTGTCCAGTGAGAATTTACTTTGGAATACACCTTGTATGTAAGTATTACTTCGAAAGATAAGAGTTAGAAGTACAAAAGATTCCTCAACTCAGCTATTGTCATCGATAGACAAAGAAGTGCAAAAAATTATTAATCATTTTTTCATTTAAGTTACGGCTATTTTAAAGATTACCATTAAAATAAAAATAAAATAATAAAATACTCTCAAGCTACAGCTATCTGAGACTGAAACTATAGCGGCCTCAAGGCCTTCGAATGCAAAATACCAGAAATGCTCCTTCCAAATTTTCTGACTAACTAATTTTATTTTTAGCTTAAATTAGTTGATTTATGAAATTTTCAAATCTTTTTTTCAGAACTTTTGAGTTAAAATCAAGAAGAAGCTTATATTTATTCCAAGCCGCAACTCTATTACTTAAATACATAATAACAATAATTCCACTAACCTGCATAAAATAGCGGCAGCATGTTAAAGATAATGATGAGTGAGAAAAGAGCGCGTGACAGAGCTTGCAGGTCGGCCACGGCAAGCAGAAGCTTCGAACGCACAGAGCAACACAGCGTAGATAGAATTGTGTCGCAGCCGCCACCAAAGTCAGCATCAGCTGCAGCAGCTCTTTCCAAATAGAGTTCGTTCGCAACACCACCCTTGCTATTTTTGTTGGTTTTGTATTGAAATATACTTCGTTGTTCATTTGTGGTTTTTGCTGTTGTTGTTGTGGATTGTGATTGTAAAGGTGTCGCAAGTGCTGCTGTTTGTGGTTGTTTGAGTAGCTGAGGTGCAGCATTGCAAGTGAGCGACCAGCAGCTGTCGGCAAGCAGCTGAGAAATTTCTTGGTTGGAGCCACTCGATAGACCGCTGAGTTGTAGTTGTTGTTGCTGTTCGATAGCATTTCTGGAAGATTGGCGTGTACATGACGAAAAGAGATGCGGATTGCAGCAGCAATCGCATTCCCCAGCTGCGTGGCAGCCTCTGGCAACGTTGTGTGTTTCGCTTTGTTTCGTTTCGTTTGATTGGCAGCATTTGGTTTTGTTGTTTGTGTTGTTATGTTTCTCCTTTGTTTGTGCACAGTGCGTGTAAGCAGTAGCTTGTGACCGCTGTCGAGCGCAATTCCCAGTAGATGTTTTGCGTAAACTTGCAATAGCACCAACAACAATGCCGGCGACATCACTGCACTGTCCTTGTTGTTGCTGGTTGGCATTAGATGCGGCTGCACTTGACATATTTGCAATACCTTTAACTCTTGTCCATCCGCACGACAATGCTTCGCCTCTGCTTTCCGAATGCCAACGTTTTTGCTGTTTCTGTTGTTGTTGTTGTTGCGGTCTCTGAGGGCGTTCTGCTTGCAAGTCACCGTAGCTTTCAGCGCTTTCACTTTTGCTTCTGCCTCTCCTACCACTGTCCACACAACGAAACGTATGAACATCATCTGCAGCTTGGTGTGATTTCTGATTCGGCGACAGCATCGGGTCTGTTGGCCTGGAGCTTGGTCGCTTCGTGGCAGCAGTTGGTTTCCATGGCGTTGGCGTTTCAAAACAGTCATACACTCCTTTGTTAACTTCGTTTGCAATACCCGCATGCAATACCTGTACCTTGGTCCTGTGCAGTTTCTGATCGTCCGTCGGCTCTTCAAGTGGCGTCGTGACCGAGTTGCTGTGAACCCAAATATTGTCGACTGTTGCAATGGGCGGCAGACAATACGACAACAATGCCGTCGATATTGCTCTAGATGTCTTTGTTGCTGTTGTTGTTGTTGTATTTTTACTAACAGCTGTTGCTGACGACTCGTCTGCAAATTGTTTCCGCTCGTTAGTGATGAGACATGCCTCTGGTGTGCCGGAAGTGTTTCGCTCGTAACAGTGTTGCGCAATTGTTGTTGCTGTTGCTGTTTTTGTGGATACCGCTGCTGCTGTTTTAGTTCTAGTGTTGCTGTAGTATTGTAATATATGTGCTGAGGCCATGTTGTGCCCTACTTCACCGACGACATCGATGACATCAAACCGGAAAAGCATAGAGAAAAGAGAACTTCATTTAAAGGTTTATAAATAACGAAATCATAAAATTTTATTTTAAATGGATTGCAAGGGATTATATACCATAAAGAATTAGTACGAGTTTAAGCTGAATTAAAAATAGCAGTAAAAGTGACCTGATGCAATTGTATTTAAATTTTTTTTTACTTTTCAGGAAAATCTTGCCAACCGACGATCAAAAGGGTACTTCTCTTATAAAATTTTAAAATTTTTTTTGATATAAATTGTGGTGGGAGGTTTATTTTTAAAAGGGGGAAAAAGGACAGCTTTTTCTTTACGCGATAAAATTTTAAAATTTAATAAAACGCATCTATCAACTAGCAATAATATGAAGCTTGGAACTTAGGTCAATAAATATCAATTTTAAACTTAGCTTAAACACTGTTCACACAATTGAAAGGCATAATATGACTTTTATTTTACATTTCCCTATTTTAGCTGCAATTCTTTATTAACTTCCCATTTCAACCTTTTTTACAACCATCACAAAAGGTCTTATTTACCCTTTAACACCTCTGACTGCCTTGTTGACATTACACGGCCGGTTAAATTTTCCTTTGAGCCAATGAATGAATGAAGTCGATATATTGCCTTAAGTTTACAAATATATTTTCAATGTGTGTGTGTTTAACAGTTTTTATTTGAGATTTTATTCTATTTTCACATAGTTATTTTTTCTTCCCCTAAACTTTTTTGCTTTCCTTACTTGCCGCACATGTCATTGTATGCTTTAAGATATGAGTATAAACATAGAAAAATCCATAGAAGTGTATGCGCAAAGATATTAATTTTATGTTTCATTGGAGAGGGAAACTACTCAGATGACCTTTTCGTTGGGGAATATGAGTAACATTTGAAAAAAATGGTTTTTAATCTTTTTTATAAATAAAAATGAATCGCCAAAATGTATGTACGCTCATAACTTTCATACGACTGAACCAAAAAATTTTAGAAATAAAAATACTTTATACTTTTAATTAGGAAAAGTCGGAAAATTGGACAATTCCAAAAAATAATTTCTTTTCAAAATAAATTTTTGTTTTTGTTTTTCAATATTTTGATTTGTAAATTATTTGAATCGTTCAATTTCGGTCGCTTGCTTCTTTAATCCAGCTATTCAAAAGAAAAATTATTGAAAATTATTCAGTGAAAACTTTACGTGTGTTTCACACAAAGAGGTCAATTGCAAATTGAAATTTGTTATGAAGCCACAAAGAGGTCGCGCTAATATCGGTCGGCGTTCTGTTCGGCATCAGTTTATAGCAGCCTGAGGCAAGGCAATGCAGGAAGTACTCCCAGGATGCGATGACATATAGTACGTGCTGAATTATGGACCGCGATAGCCACTCAGCGATCGTCACGATATCACAACATGACTTTTCAATCAACAGTTACGATGTTTGATGGACTTTATCTTAAATCAACGTGCTGTTAGATGCTGGATGTACTCTGTTGAGGTTCAAAAAAGAGGTTTGCCGCTTCTTCTTTTTTGGATGGTGGATGGTGGTTACATTAGATTAAATTGATGCAATATTTTTTGCGTAAATTCCTGATCCAGAGATAGATCCAGAATTATAAGAAGTGGTAAAAACCAATATGGTTCATGAACATTGCGAACACCACAATCCTTCTTCGCTTTGTATGTCTGACAATAAATGCACGAAACACTATCCACGTGCATTTCATTAGGAAACGCAAACTGGAAATGATGGATATCCACTGTATCGGCGTCGCTCACCAGACGACAATGGCAGAACATTCAGCACTCAATTTAGAAGAGTGAATATCGAAGTTGGCAACACATGGATCGTACTTTATTCGACACTGTTGTCTAATTCACATTCAAAACTTGAGTATTACAGTTTGGTGAAATCTCTGAAATACGTTTGCAAATACATCACCAAAGAAAGCAACATTGCGATTATTGGCCTTGAATAAGATGAGATCAGTAAGTATCAAATGGGTAGATACGTGAACTGCAATAAAGCGCTTTGTAAGATATTTACTTTTGCATTTTACGAAAGTTTTCCGAATATGGTGCGCCTCGCGGTTCAACTTCATTTAAGTCATTGCGTACTGTAAATGGTTGAGGGTTTGCAAGCCAGCAAGTACAATTACTGGAACATGATAATAACAGGAATAAAATGATGGACGATGCGATAGCTACTCCGCATGCCATTGAAATTCGCATACTTTTCGCGAAGATCATTTCGACATATCATCCTTCAAATTCGCGGCAATTAAGGCATACGAAAAAAATGATATTGTCGATGACATTTTACATTGTATTCGCTAATGAGTGGAAATAGGCAAACTCCGATTGATACTTCCATTAGTTTGATATAAATTTTTCCTGCCTTTTGTCAATTCACTTCAGAAGATGTTTATCCCAACAATGGCAAATTGTCATAACTGCGATTGCTTGTGAGCCCGCACAATTTTAGTTGCCAAAAAATCCGATGTTAATCACTTAAACTGGAAGATTCAAAATCAAATTTAGAAGGGTTTGCGCTCATACAAATCAATCGATCGTCTTGACAATGAGGACAAAGCCGAGAATTATCCAGCGGAATTTCTAAATTCTTTGGCAAAAAAAGTTAGATCTGTCATTAGTATGTTTCACAATCTTCATTTATTCACCGAAACTGTATAAAGAACCCCAATAATTGTGACGCAGTTACCGAATATAAGGGGACAGTAATTTCATTTCAAACATATTCCGTTTCCAGAGAAAATTGCATTTGTGATGGCAATCAACAGGATAAAAGGATAGATAGATAGAAGTGTGGCATAAATCTAGAAAAGCCATGTACTTCACACGACCAGATATACGTGGCGTATTCACGAGTTGGAAACCCATCTTCTCTGTATATTTATGCACCAGAACAGAAAACAAAAAAAAATTATTTATCAAGCTGCACTACATTAAAAAAAAATTAGAAAAATTGCAAATAAATGATTTTCAACACAATATAAATTTAACTTTCTTTTCATTTCAAAACACATAAATTCACGCAGGGCAACGGCTGCGGGGTCAGCTAGTTTATTATATATTACAAAGCTTCGAGAGTGGTATTTAACTACTTGACTGCTCAATGTTGGAAGTAAATGCGTATTGACAGAAATTCGACCATAAAGCGAAGGACTTAAGAATATGTACATTAATGACTACAAATCCCGTAAAAAGCCACAATATAGGCCAAACTTTAAGCTACATGGGTTTCCTCGGGTAAAAAACTGCCTTTTTTTACAATTTCTTTCTCATATAAAAAATTAAATATTTTATTAGACATTTTTATTGTTACTAACATACACAATTAAGAAAGAAATACTGAAATTTTTTGAAAAAAATATTTTAAACTTGGCCATTGCGACGCCATTTTCGCTGACATTTCGGAAATAAAGATGCATCCGCGTTGAAAAATAACTCCTTACAGAATCATCCTAAGAAAAGAATGCGTGTTTTAGTTACAACCTTAATTTAGAACTTGGACGAGGGAAAAAAAATTGAACATTGGATTTTTTGCAGACATTTTTATAAAAAAAGTAAAATTTCAATGAAAATTTCGCGACATATTTTTTTCAAATAGTTGTAATCGAAAAAAAATCCTTCGTTCAGGTCTTTAAAAATGGTTTCTTTAAGATCTGTGTAAAATTTAATGAAGATTGGTTGAATAGTTCTCGAGAAATCTCGGCAACCGACTTCAAAAACACAGTTTCGAAACCCGATTACAAAGACGGGGCACTTAGCCCAGCTAGCCTCTAGGGCACAAGTTCTCAAGACTGTATCTCTGAAACTATTACTCGGTTTGACTTGAAAATAGAGGGCAATGAGTATTCTAGAAGTTTTGTAGGAGTTTAATAAGACAATAGAAAATTAAAATTTTTCAAACCCGTAAACCCATTAAACCCCTTAAATAAACTCTACTTCGTCTATAAATCTCGTACGGCTAACCAAAAACTCCATATTAAGCAAACTGGCGACTTGATTGCGCTCCCTCTTAAAATGAAACATTTTACCACGGAAGAAACTAATTTCGCTAAAAATTATTTTTATTATGTTAAATAATGGTTTAAGAAATTTTGTTCGTTCAGCAATGAAATAATTGCTTACAGTTTACTCCATTGCAAAGCTCACTAAAAACTAGGCTTTCTGCAAAAGTTTATATGCAGCAACCTAAAAGTTTGAAAGTTTTTTATAAAAGCTTACACTTGCATGCTTTCAAAGCGCATGACAAGCTTAAGAACTTCCTAAGCTTTTTAGTGTGAACAAGTTTAAATTATAAAAGCTCTTGTAACAATTGTGAAAAGCTCCACTTTTAACTTTAATATGCACCTTATCCAAGAAGGTATGGTTCTCCAATATTGCATGAAACGAATACACTGTGCGACACTTTAGAAGTATTACGTTTTTAAGCTAGCACAAATGGCTTTTGGTTAAAACGTTTGGTGACGGTAAATTGTTTTTATTACCTAAAACTAATCTAGTTAGATATGAAATTATATACTATATATATATAAACTAGTGGATCCGGCCACGCGTTGCTGTGGTATACTATTAAATAAGTGAAAATTATATGATCGAAAAGAATTGTACTTGAGGTTTAATTTTGAATATGTTCATACAAATAAATTTCATTGGAAAAAAATAACAAATTTAAGGCTGCTTTCTCAATGTCTGCTTAACAACCTTTTTATCCACTTCACGGAGATGTCCGCTTAATAGCGCGTCCATTTAATAGAGCTTTTACGGTGTATTTTTTATTTATGAATTAATTTTACTATTCTATCTACTAAGTTGGTTCGAACTGGACACAGTGTGCTAAATTTTACTAAAATCGGTTCAGTAGTTTAGGAGTCCACCGCGGACAAACAACGTGACACATAATTTTTATATATAAAGATGATCGGGATGACGAGACGAGTTCAATATAGAGACCTGCTCGGACGGTTTCAACCAACTTCGGGATAAAACATTCTCTTAATATTCCTATGTTACATTGCGAAAATAGGCGAAATCAGACGAAAACCACACCTCCTTCCTACATGTATAACAAAATTGTAAATTCCATCTTATGCTTTCCATTCGAGTGCACAAATCAAGTAGCAATTAACATAACAATATAAAATTTTGATTGAATAGTGCCTTTGAAGTATTGTCAAATATTTTCCAAATCGAATCAAAACTGTTCAAACCGCTAGGTGCAGAATACATGGAACCAGTAGCTATGAAGGAATCCTTTCCTGATAATAGTATGCCCGTATGTCGAAAATGAGTTGATTCGATTTAATATTTTGTTTAGTCCTCATATACGTAATATTATATAAAGATTTTCATACTTTCGGGTGACTTTGTATCCCATATATCGGCCAATATGTGAGCTATCTGAGGGAGAACAAAATAGCCTGTTTTACTAATAATAATGTATCTTTTTGCCTAAAGAGGATAAAATATCTCGATTCCGGCTGACTTTACTCCATATACCATACATTATTGTGGTATTGCCAAAAATGCAATTTAAAATTTTCGGTTCTCTTTAAACCATATGGTATATAGGAATTGCGCCAACTACCATAAACCACATTTAATGATGAGGCGTTTTGCTAACAAGCCTTATGACGAATATGTTGTTCAGTGGGTGACTTAAATATTTATAAAACCGCCGTCCTTGATCCTTACAAGTTGCAGGAGAATTAAATGTTCGGTTACACCCGACGTCCTTCGTTTCCTATTTGTTTCAGCGTCGATTATTTTGCTTACCCAAACTTAACATGTTTTGAAGTTGATTGAGATATGTAAAAAATATTCTAAATATTTGCCAGCAAATGTGTTTAATTATTCCTTTGTGATTATACAACCACATCCATGCATCTAACATAAAACAGTCATAAAACTTAACAGGTTGATTGACTTTCAAATCACCTGCAATTGTTTTGGTCAACTGCAACGACTGATATGTTTTAGTTCCATGCGAAAACAGCTCAATATATATTATCTCTACTACCTTCTCATGTAACCGATAAAGAGATGCAAATAGTAATTCATGGTGGCATGCTACCAACATTCTTACATTCTTATAACTATTGTAGCTGTGTCATCCTCACGCATTTTCCAATTAAATCGACACACACATCCTTCATATCTGTGTAATCAAAATGCAGGTGAAGTGCACAAGAGCAAATGGCAACAACACCACCGACAAGCGATAACCGCCACAATATGTAACTGTCCAGTTGGCATGTAAATTTGTTTGTTTGCGTTTGTCAGTGCGGATGAGTGACTTGAGTTGCAACTACAGGCGGCGACAGTGTTGTCTCGCCCTGCTTTCGTCTCCGTCGCTTAATCGCATCAAGCATGCAAATGAGATCCGTTCATCAGAGTGCGCTTTTAATTATTTAACTGGCATACAAACGAGCACACGCAGGCAGACGCACGCCAGTGCTTGGCCCAGCAATTAGGTCAACTGTTTACCTTCACGCAGGTATTCTATCGCAGCCGTTTACATTGGCCACCACCCAGCTGATAGCCACACATTCGCAGTTTGCGTGTCTGCTACCAATTTCCATACGCGCAGCGAGCATGTTCAGTGTACGTATGTACACATATTTGAAGGATTTAGTTTGTGGAACCAATGAACGGTGATTATTTATTTTTTATTGGTAAAAAAATTAACTTCTACTTATATTCTTAAGTCGTCTATTAACCAATTTAAACTTTAAACAATATCACAAGAAGTCAGTCTCCTTAAAAGGGGTCCATTCACTCACTTTTTCAGCTCGTTGAAATCTTGCCTCACCCCACCCCAAGTTACAAAGATTGCAATCTCAAAAGTAAATGAATGCGTTTCACCGAAAATTTTGCCGAAAAATTGGAACTATAGTTCACGTCTACGCGCTTCTAATTAAATGTGAATTTTTGCTTACTTTGCACTCGATTTACCCCTCAGGCATGCTTCCTCTTCTATGCTATACACCCTATGCTCGTATGCACCGAAACATCCGTTGGCGGACAAGCAAAAGTTTTAGCAGTGCAGTTTCTGGATTTTACTTATATATTCATATGAATATGAAGTAGGCTTCCCACTTTCGGTGCTGTTGCCAACGGCAGTGGTGAGTAATGTGGACCATTGCAATAGCGTTTTCACTGCATAAATCAACCGCAGCAACATGACACAATAGCAAGGCAGCAAAAGCGCAGAAGTGGAGCGCACAAAGCGGCTAGATAATGGAAGCCAAAAGCGGCCAAAAGAGGGCTTGCAAGTGTTGCAACACCATAAAAGTATTTCTGTATGCAAATGGTGTGTGTGTGTGTGTGTGTGTGTTTACCGTGAACGAATGAATAGGCTGAGATTTTTTCCTGCTGTTGCCAGTTGGCTCCGCCGAAATTTCTTTGTGCTGCTTTTGGCATGCTGCCGGATTCCACGCTTGAGCCCTCGAATGCCTGAGCCTTATATTGTTCTATATATAGGTATATGATTTTAGCTGCTAGTCTGAGTTCAGCGTGAAGTAGCTATTTCATTTAAATTCGCTTAAATTCACTGATTAAATACTGATTTTTTCTGAAAAGTTAGACATTTTTTCTTAAACCTCTCCAAAACTATATTTTTTTCCAAATTTTCGTACTTTGCTCTGTGATTTATATACGTGTATATATTAAATAAATTATTGTTGTTTGAAAATAATAATCCAACTTGAACATTTTTATGATTCTACACCATTTTTAACTTTCTGTTAATCGTATTATATTGCTTTGTGAGCTCTGGTTCATTTCTCTTAACTTTTTTTAGTGAGCCAAATTTTCTGTTCATAATTAGCTCAGAAGACTATGTAATGCTACTTGCATATAATGTACGTAAGCCTATTTAATTTTTTACAAGTACACACTTCGCTAAACGACTTTTTTGCTCGGCTTTCATTCAGCTTTCTCGCGTTGCACTTTTTGAGCTCTTAAATATGAAGCATAATTTGCACTCGTCAGTTTCTCTCAATTAAAGCCAATTAAATACTTCTGTATATGGCAATTAGCTCTTGAAGATTAACGCTTAATGTCTGATGAATATGAAAAAATCAGAAAAGGTGTGGGAAGGTGTTCTGACATTTCCTTGTTTTATAGAAATTTATAAAGTATGTACATATATACGTATACAGGATAGACATATTTATGTATATCATAAAGTTGCTGTATTTAAAATTTTTATATAGTGAGCTACATATTTTTGTCAAGCTGATCACATTGATAGAGAGAATATAAGCTTATTATGCAACCGCAATCAAATACAATTCTTTAAATTTCGTTTCTTTCTGGGGTAGATTTGAAGCAATTTCTGAGTAGATAATGTTTTTAAGGCATTACTACCATTAAGTTTCCTGCCAGAATAATGTTTTAATATTGTTTTACAATGCTTAAATGTCAAGCTATTACAGCGGCTGCCTTTTGCTTTTCGGTATTAGAGAACAAAAAAGAATTTAATCATTGAAGACTACTTTTTAGATTTTCAAAATATTCTCTTAAGATTTAATTGGTTGTAACATGACCATTCGTTCAAAAAACAAAAAACCAAAAAAAACAAGCAACTATTTCCCTGGCAATGCTTCGTACGCGAACATCTTTTGTTGGATATTGAAACACCCATAAAGTTGTCTGCTGTTTACTTTCGGGCTCATACGCGTAAATCCACGATTTTATCATCTGTCACAATTTCGTAAACATGTTTCGAAGCTCCGCTATCGTATTTTATTACACTTCTCCCAGGCAATCAACATAAGACTTTTTTTTGCGATCAACAATTTGTCTATGCAATATTGAATGTGTGGTTTGATGGTTCCACTAATGTCTATAGTTGTCTCTATCTCAAGATAGGTCACATGATGATACGGCAATATTAGTTTACGCACAGCATCAATAGTTTCCGGAACAACAACTGATTTTGGACGACCTTTACAAAAACCATCTTGGAGTGATATGCGACCTCGACTGGATTCATTATAATATCGATAAATTTTGGTTCTTGATGGAGTTTCAGCGTTAAAAATTTTATTAAGTTCATCGATGCACTGTTTGCTGAGTGGCATCCGCGACGAAAGCTGTAAAATATAATTGCGCGAAAACGTTGACGATTTAATTCCATTTTTAGCCGAGATGAATATTTCAAGTTACTTTAAATAGTACAAGTAGCGATCGCCGGTCGCATATCAGAGTATGTATAGCATCAAAAATGTTAAACTTCACGATAAAGTTGTGAGTTTTGCCAGGTTATAACATTAGGGTTGGCAAATCCCGAAATATAAGAGCAATCTTCTTAAATAAGACA
This sequence comes from Bactrocera correcta, assembly GCA_027475135.1. Taxonomy (NCBI): domain Eukaryota; kingdom Metazoa; phylum Arthropoda; class Insecta; order Diptera; family Tephritidae; genus Bactrocera; species Bactrocera correcta. The sequence goes on from CM050325.1 coordinate 17,732,791, forward strand.
AACGTTTTGTGTCTAATGTAGTTTATGGTATATTGAAAATGGAAAGTTCAGAACAGGTGCCTCTAAATATTATTATAAAAATCTCAGATTTTAGGGGTTTCTTATTTCATTTCTTGAAATCTTTTAGCCCGTTCCGTAAAAATTACAAAGCCTAGTATATATTGCGTTAATTGCTTTACAAAAATGCGGAGAAAGGGCAAGTTAAATTTATGAAAACTTAATATTGCGAGTGTTTGAAGCAAATTAGTGTGTACAAACCTTCTACAGTTTCTTATTATTAACCAGATCAACGTCAAAACTTATTCGAAACAATTACCACATGAAAGTTTGCTGACGGTCAACTGGTCATCTTCTGATAACGCGCTTGAAGCAAATTAGAGTCAACAGAGCAGCAGTCTGTTTCAGGGACACCCGGTCAAGGACCATGAATATATTCTTTTTACAAATAAAAAATTGTTCACTGTTGAGAAGATTGTAAATAACAAAATGACAAAATCTACACAAAAACTTCCAATGATGTAAACAATCATATTCCAAGGGTTCAGCGTGGTCACTGTCTAACTGCTGTAAGGGTTTGGTTACTTCCCTTAACCACTTTAAAATATTGACAAAAGTTTAACCGGAGGATGTTTTAGAAGGTTTATAAAGCAGTTAAGCAATACTCTCTTTGATAAAGAGCATTAAATCTTGCAAAAAGATTCTGCTCCAGCACACAAGGCAAAAAGCATTTAACAAAGGCTGAAAAGTAATATTCCTGATTTCATGGCTGCCAAAAATTGGTTGTGTGGAATTTCAGAGTTGAATCCATTGGTTTCCATGATGTACTTAGTTTGGAGAACATGATATGTCTAATAGACCACAGAAATTTGGAGAGTCTCAAAAAACTTTTGGTTCAAGTAGCACCGTCAATACCAATAAAAAGTTTGGGTGCCGCTATTGATCAATGGCCGAAACGATTCAGGACTTGTGTGACAGCAAAAAGGGACTCTTTAGAACAAAATTTGCACATTGCTCCTCTAATAATTAAATGTATTATTAAATAAAATTAACTTAATGAAAAACCAATTAGAACTTGTAACAGAACTTTTGGCAGTACAAAGGCAGTGCTTGTAATGAGTCATTTTAAGACTTTTCTATCTTAATAAATATACTTGTATGTATAAAGTACCAAAGGATAAGAAAAATTGCTTATAAAAACCGTCAGCTATTAAGAAATGGAAGCAGAGATGAGATTCAATACAATATAACTTGGAACCAAGGACATTAAAATAGTTTTTTCTGACATCGTGGTTGAGAAGAAATATAAAATAGGTTCTCTATGGCAATAAGCTTCCCATTTCTCAAAGAAAAAACCGAGAGAATTTTACATGCCGGATCAGAATATTTTAATATTGTAGACTGATTTGTGTAAAATGTAAAAAATGCATATAATGAAAACTTTTTATTCGGGAATGACTTCTAAAATTTGTGGTGGTTGTTCTAAATAACATGGAAACACATTAATATTACGTTATATAATCTTTATTGTCTGAATTTTATGTTTAGCATATCATAAACATCGTTATAAACTTACCATATCGTCTGCATTAGAACGTTAGGGTGCAACACTTCCTAATCACCGATTTTAAGAATCTGAAAAATTTCAAGAAAAAAAAAATATTTATTAATATAGCGCAGTTTTCTATAAAATCTTTATATTTCTGTAATGAATATCTTAGTAATACTCTTCCTTGGCGCCGTTCACTCATTAATATGCACAAACTTAAGGTACGAATTACGTGGCTAATTTTACTATTCGTGCTTACAATGCACATAATTGATTAAAATTATAATTCAGAATTCAGCTTTCAGCTTTTGACTATCATAGCACCATCACCGACCAACCATTCACCACAACGGAACCTGAAGAAACACTTTCACCGTTAAAGGAAGTGCATTTTGCGCAAATTCATTGCTGTTGTTATTGCATTTATTATGAGTGTTTGTGCTAAACTAGCGAAATTGCCGGCACAAAGTCGCCGATGTACTCGTAAAATTCCCTAAACGTTGTTAGCCAAGCGTATAATATACAAATTTCTACCACGAGCACCACCAACTGCCCGCAACCCCGAAAATCTCCGTTTCACCTGCATTTTGTTCAGGTAGTTTTTGGAGAGCGTGCGCTAGAGAGGATATTAAACAGCCATTATCCTTTTAGCAAGCGCCACTTACAAAAACAAAATGTGAAAAAACCGCTAAGTTGCTTTGCTTCAAAGTTTTCACAAAAAGTTCGCTTGTAGTTGCTGCATTTATTGCCCAAGGAGGCCAGAACTTTAAATGTTTGTGTGTGTGTGTGGTGCATAATGTGTTGAAAGGCACAGCAAATGCGCGCGTTAAGCGCCTCAGTAGGATGCCAGCGGGAAGGGAGGTTAGCGCTTGCTACAAGGCTTTTTCGCAGGAATCTGCAAGAAAGTTAGCAAGTGGCATTTTGTCTGTCATTTCGAGCGGAAGCCACTCGGTGCCACAGACATTTTAGTAATGAAATCTCTATGTGCATCTATAGCTGAAAAAACATATACACAAATCACATACATATAAGCGTGTTTTCGCAGCAGAAAAGGTCACTGCATTTGGTATGAGACCTCCACGCGTTTGCAATCAGTTGCAAATTAATGTTCTCGAAAGTTGTCAACTCTTGTACATACACTGTGCGATGCTGGTGTGCGTTGGCTTATGGTAGTGTTGCAAGCACTTTCCCAGCGACAATGTTTCGTGCAGGAGCTGCAATCTGCGTGGCATTAAATCGATGCTGTAAAATGTCAAATAGAATATTATATAAAAAAATTTATTTCTTAAGAGATTTGACTTTTCATCGGTCAGATAACAGTGCGCCTCAAACCACAAGCAATAGAAAGAGTTCTGAATATCGACCAAAAATTTAAATTAACTTAACGAAATTGACCTCAAAACATTACCGATTGTCAATATCAATATATACTGACTCTAAATCCAATCGTTTTGTAGCCGAAAATGCTTTCGCTTCCATTATCTACACAACCGTCACCCTCTCAACCCCCGCCGTTATATTACGTAAACACTTTAGTGCTTGAATCTTCCTTTTTGGCTTTCTGCAAAGTTTTCACGTCTAGTGCAAATTTATCTTGTATAAATGCATATTTTTCAAATCGCACGCCCAGCCACATGCGGCAAATGCATTACAAGCCGCTCAGTGCATCGGTAGACCACCGCATATATCACCTTTTTAGGGTACACCACAAACCAAATCCCATCACAATTTATCATTTTCTGAAGTTTAATATGCAAGAGCTTAGTTTTGTTTGCATGCAAATCCCTTAGCGGTGTAAGAAAGCTGCAACTGCATAAATGTATCAAGTGTTCAAGAGCAACCTTGCAGGAAAATTTTAACCACCAATTAGTTCTCATATATTCCGACACGCTATTTTTCATAAAAACATAAGAATATGCCACTGTGTTTAAATTGCATCTCAGTTGCTGAATAATAGTATTTAAACAAAGTGCATTAAATAATTCTTGCTGGTTGGCACCCGCTGAGACTTGAAGAGTTATAATCACAAAAATTATACAAAAATTACAAAATATTTCCTTCCAACTTACACGTCTTTTCACCCTGAAGTATATTAAGTTTTCAACGAAGTTGGAACACCGTGAAGGAAAAATCAGAAACCATATAAAGAGTATAACAAACTAATCGGCGTGAGGAGCTGAGTCGATTTAGTCTTGTACGTCTATCCCTCTGTGAACTAGTCTCCCAATTTTGTTGCTATCAATCTGAAATTTTACACATCCAATCATCCGACCGCTATAGGCTATAGCTGTCGTACAAAATGTCTATCAAAATCAATATGAAAAACTCTTTGATTTGACAATAATTTGACAATGGTACGAACTCAGAACAAATTGTTCAGATTGGACTAATACCTCATACCAGGTTGTTCAATAAGTTTTGTCGTTCGATAAGAGAGGGCGTCGCTACCAGCCCAAATTTCTTTTTTTTTTTTTTTGTTTTGTTGGTACACTCTTCTTATGAACGTATGTGAAGTTTCATTTCAATCTATCAACTCATTCTTTCTTTACAAGCCATTTAGTGTCGCCGTGTCACATTATTTTTTTACAATGAAAATAATTGATAAAATTTTATTTTTGGAAGGTGCAGCACCAAAAAAAAAGTGCATAATGATTGTTCACCTACAATTAGAACAGTAGAAAAACGGGTTGCTGAATTCAAACGTGGTCGTACAAGCCTTGAATACGATCCACGTGAAGGACGTCCATTAACACCAGAAATCATAGCCAAAATACAAGATAAGGTTTTGGAAGATCGTCAATTGACTAAGAGAGATTTAGTAGAGGCTCTACACATCTCATTAGGCAGAGCGAGCCATATTTTAGGTGAAATTTTAGGTTTTACCATAGAAAGCTATGTGCATTTGGAGCTTTTTAAAAAGGATAAAGTGGATTTTGTGCATCGATTCATCACTATGGAAGGGACATAGATCTATCACCATGAATCTGAATCAAAACAAAAGACTAAAGAGTGGCGTGAACTTCAAAAACGATTTCGTATCCGGAAATCGGCCGGAAATCGGTCAGTTTTTTTGGGATGCGAGAGGAATTTTGTTTGTGAATTACTTGCAAACTGGTAAAACAATTAATTCTGAATATTATTGTAACCTCTTGAACAAATTCGAGGAAATAATTCGTGAAAAAAGACCCGGTTTGCAGAATAAAAACATCCTTTTTTATCAGGACAATGCACCGTGTCACAAGAGCATTTTGATAATGGCTAAAATCCATGAATTAAAGTTCGAATTGTTAGAGCATCCACCAGATTTGGCCCCCATCGATTTTCATTTGTTTCCAGAACTCAAAAAATTTATGCGTGGCAAGCGTTTTTCATCAAAGGAAGTGGTAATAACGGCTGTTGAAGCGTATTTTGCAGACCTTCCGGATTTTCAATTCAGGGGTGGGACCCACAGATTGGAGGATAATAAAGTGTATTTTGAATCATAAAATTTTGTTTTTCTTATCAAACCACAAAACTTATTGAACAACCTGGTTTATGTAGCTTTCATACAAACTGGATGCTCACAATGAAGATCCTTTTATACTCTTTTATGATATATGAAAAGTACCTAGGTATTATGCCTGTAAGTTCGATGCAGCTGAAGTTATTTTTTTCATCTTAATTTTGTTTACGGAGAAAAGGATTTTACTATAATGTAAAATAAGCTGTGATATTCTAAGCTTTTCACTCACCTTATTTGACATATGTATCTGTTTTGTTAATAGGTTCAGAGTGCTTTCAAAAAACAGTTAATGAATGTATTTTAACAATTTTTCAATTATTATTATTATTATTATTTTTCACAAATCAAATCCAAGTCAGAGCAAGTTTTCAAACTTAAAATAATTTGTTTTTTGAGTGAAAGCTTGGCACAATGTCAGTTGCATTCGCGTAATAATTGCAGTCGCGTTAAAAATTCTTTGTGCTACCTTAAACAATGTTTGACTGTCCTATAGTCCACCCAACGTATAAAATAAAGGAAAATAATAATCAGACAAAAAATAGAAATTGCATTATTTATAAATGCAGACAATGAAAGAAAACAAAAAATTAAAATTGGGTTACCATCATTTATAAGTAACCCAATTTTTATCGTTTGGAACATTTTCAGAGATAACTGTAATTTACTTTTTTGAACACATGCCAAAGTAATCATAAAACTGTGCAGCCGCATTCAGTGGCACTGTTTCTCCGCAATTGTTGTACTTGTTACTTGTCATCACAGTTGTTTTTGGTGTTGTTGGTGCTGTAGCTGTTGCTGCCACTGTCATCTTTTCATTTTCATTTAGTTTCGAGTTTTCAGTCCATTGCTTTTGCTGCACTTCCCACTGCTGCTGTTGTGTTTTGCTGACATTCCTGCGCCATTTTTGATGCAATGCAGCAAATTGCTTTTCACTCATCCGCTTTACAAGCCCAAAGGAAACAAAAGAATTGTAACAAGCTCTATCTGTGTGTCTGCCAATTAACCTACATGCATATAAATGTTGCTAAAAACATATTGTTTGTATTAAATGAAACTTAACAGTTGGTGGTTTGAAGGGGTCATACTGGTTGGCCACTGATCAAAGCAGATATTTTCGTGTTTCTAATAAATAAAAAAATGCAGAATAGTTTCGGTTTAAGATTTTTTGGTTATTTCTTTATTACTATGTCTTCAACTGAATTTTCAATTTTAATATTTTTAAGTAAAAAAAGTGGTTTTTGATTTTATTACTAGATATTAGAATTTTTTCTTAAAAGCTTTTGAATTTAATAAAACAAAAGTAATCTGCATTTTTTGCAAAAAAATATATATTTTTAATTATTAGTTTATATGAAAATATTCTTCGAAAGTTTTAAAGGGTTACATGGGTTTACGGGTTTCAAAAAACCGAATTTATCTATTGTCTTTAAAATTATTATTAGAATATTGTCCTTAATACGTACATAAGTCTTTGCTAAATTCTGAAAATCTTGGACGAAAGATTTTTTTTCGATTAGAACTATTTAAAAAAAAAATGTTGCGAATTTTTCATTGAAAATTTCAATTTTTTATAAAAATATCTGCCAAAAATCCAATATTCAGTTTTTTTCCCTCGTCCAGGTTCTAAGGTTTTAACTAAAATGCGTATTTTTTCACTTTAAATGAACTTTAAACTCACTTTCTTCGAAAATCTGTTTTCACAGTTGGTTGGGAAAACTTTTCCGAAGCGACTCGAGCTATCTTCTTGAAATTTTTTACACGACTTCTAGACATATTTTTCAGTTATTGTTGAAAGGAATAACATTTTTGATAATAAAACTTTCTTCGAAAACTCATCTTGCTGACTTTTATGAAAACCCCTTAGATTGATACGTAAATACTTGAAGCAAACAGTATTTGAATTTATCAAGCATCACGTTGTTTGTCCGCGATAGACTCCTAAACTACTGAACCGATTTCAGGAAAATTTAGCACACTGTGTCCAGTTTGAATCAACTTAGAAGATAGGCTAGTAAAAACAATTCATAAATAAAAAATACAGTGAAAGCTCTATTAAATGAACGCTCTATTAAGCGGACATCTCCATTAACCATGCATTTGTTGATGTTTATTAAGTACAATCTATTAACTGGACAGAAAGGCTGGCAAACAGACATTGAGAAAGCTGTCTTAAATTCGTTATTTTTTCCAATGAAATGTATTTGTATGAATACATTCAAAATTAAACATCAAGTATAATCCGTGTAAATAAAATATTCACTGTATTGAGTTTATGATGTGAATAGTAGTATAAAATGCATACCACAGCAACGCGTGGCCGGATCCACTAGTACTTTTATTCGAACTAATTTGCATATAAACATATAAATTTAGCAGAAGCTACTATCAATGCATCGCATGGGAAATGCATTCCCAAAGGAAACACAAATGCAATACATTTTATTGCCTCATGTCATGCTGTAACTTACGCCGCAATCAATCAAAATTTTTATGCATTTCATCTCTTTCCTCGCGATGAACTATTTCACTATCCAACCCCCACTTGCTGACACAAAATAAAACATTGAGCGACGAAGAAGGAATGGATAAATGTTTCAGGTCTCAGGAGATACAATTTTTTCACCTTATTTGCTAAGGGGGTTAAGCCACCAGGGATGTAATATGATTGCATCCTGTGCCATCGATGCATTTTATGCCGCCCGACATAAAAATATTACATACGAGCTGGAAATTTCATTGCACAATGTGACAATAATCGATGAGGATAAAATATCGATACCATTCATTAAAAATAAAAATGTATTCTTATCTAAAACCATAAGATAGACTCTCCATTAGAACTCAGAGCACTTAAGTCGGGTTTCGGGCCTTTGCTATTGATCACTCTCGAATGCAATGCATTGCTTAGTAATCCACAGACATATTTACGATATCAACATCGTTATTTATGTGCCGTTATACCCAAAGTAGTCAGTTATGCACGTATGCGTGCGACATGTTCCTTAATAAGTAAACAACAGCGACAGCAACAACTTGTTGGTGTTCAATTGACATTGTGCAACAGCAGCAACAATATATGTATAGTGGCAACAACAATAATAGCGGCAGCTGTGACAGCTTTCAATAATGCACATAGCTAAGCTATTTACGGCTTGCGCCTGTCCTTTGCATTGATGCATCGATTTGCATCGGAGAATCGATGGCAGCAAGGGGCACTCACTCAGCAAGTGTCGCCGTTGCAGAGACCTTACCAAAGGCGAAGGCAACTAAATACGTACATAAATATTTACGAGCGCATTTGCATGTAGTATCGGCGCTAGAGTACTCTGCATTTGACATATTGTCTCTTGTGTTGCCTCCATCGCTACCGCTGTCGCTGTCGCTGCCTTTTCGAGTGCATCCCTTAAGTGTGCTTTGCATGCGATAAATTGATTTATGGACGTAGTAGCATTAGCATTAACACAGGCAAACTTGCGCTTCCATTTAAGTGATTAACATAATAAATTGTAACGTGCTCAGTTTTAGAACTGAAGAGCTTAGACTGGTGTCAGTAAGTATTTTTATGAAGCACATGAAATGAAAGTTGAAGATACCGCTATTTTATTTTATAAAAGAGGCGAGTCAAAATGGGAGAATTTTTAATATCTGAAGATCAAAGAGCTGAGTTGTAACTTGATTATATGACTACTTCATTTGAGTCTTCTTTTTCTTTTACAACGCGGTTATAGCCGAGATTACAACAGCGCGAAAGTCGTTCCTCATCTTTGCTGTTTGGCGTCAATTGAAGATTCCAAGCATAGCCGGGTCTTTCTTCACCTGGTCTTTCTAATGGAAAGCAAGCTTTATCCCCTGCTTCCCCCGGTGCGTATTTCGTCAAATACTGTCAGAGCTTAATGTCGTCATATATCTCGTACAGCTCAGCAGTATTCGCCGTTGCCAATGCGCAAAGGATCATAAATGTTCCGCAAAAAAGCGTTGTTCCTGTTTACTTCTCAATAGCCTACTCAGTCCGAAGTAGTACCTGTGGGCAAAAGCTATTCTGCGTCTGAGATGACGACTGTTTGTTGGGTGACAGGAGATATTTCACCTTGCCCTTGTTCACAACCGGAGCCAGTTGTTATGGCTAATGATATCGATGCCATCGGGTACGCCAGCAGTTGTACAATCTTATAGAAGATTGTACATATCTTCTCTATTTAGCTCTATTCTATTCAGAAGTCTCACGATAGGGAGTCACCTCCTTTGGTATCGAATCGCTCAGTGAAGTCCTTCCTAATCCTGACGGAACTTTTGGCAATTAGTTTTGCGGGAAAACCGAATTCAGGTCAAAAGCCTCTTTAAAATCGACGAAGAACTGGTGTGTGTCGATCCTCTTTTCACGGATCTCTTCCAAGACTTGGCGCATGGTGAATATCTCGTCATTTGTTGATCAGTTTGCTGACGGTGGGCTTTAGTCCTTCCACAGTACGCTCGATATGCGATGTTGAGGAGACTTATCACACGGTACTTGGCACAGATTTTGGGGTCTCTCTTTTTGTGGATTGGGGAGAGCACACTTAAATTCCAGTTTTTATTATATTAGGTTCAATTTTTTTGTCAGTTATGGTCAAATATGAGTAGATATTTGAATAGGTGAAGTGAGATACTCAGATCAGTTAAAGTGTTCCCTGTTGAATGAAAAGAACACCCATGCAATATTGGTATCAAGATGCTTAAGATAAGTAGAAGAGTTTTTGAGATATCCGAATTGTTCATCATGTAATGTGAGATGCCTTTATAACAGGTGATCCAAATCGATATTTTTTTGCTTTCGCATCATGGTAAACGACTATTTGTTGCTTGAAATTGAAGCTTGTGATCTCGACGACATTTGGTTTCAATAAGACGGCGCCACGTTCCATACATCGCATCAACCAATGGATTAATTGAGAGAATACTTCGGTCAGCAGATAATTTCACGTTTTGGGTCGGTCGATTGGCCACCAAGATCGTGTGATATGACACTGTTAGACTTTTTCCTGTGGGGATACGTAAGGTCTAAAGTCTATGCGGATAATCCCGTTTCGATTCTGGCCTTTTACCAAAACATCACGAGTGCCATTCGTCAGTTACTACACGAAATGCTCGAACGAATCATTGAAAATTGGACCCAACAGAAGGACCATCTGAGACGTAGCCGCAACATTTAAAAGAGATAATCTTCAAAACATAAATGATAAATAATGTTCCTCCGAATGATAATAAACATTCTGAATTAAATGTGAAGTTTCTGTGTTTTTTTCTTTAAAAAGGTATGGAACCTCGAAATGGATCGCCCTTTAAAAAATAATTAGGTAAAAGATGGCCAAGTACCACCGAGTAAGGTTATGTAATATGTTCATACTTAGAGGCTAAAGAACTTAGGTTCTAAGTAAAATTTTGCGTTCTCATGTCGAATGAATTATCTAGAACAATTCGTTCATTTTTATTTGTCATTTTGATTGTAGCTCAATGAATTAAAACTTTTCTAGATTTCCAAAATAAAACTAATGGGGAATATTTGGATAATAATGGGCTTTATTATCAAACTAATAAGTATAGGTAAGTATGCAATTACGAAATTTCTAAAGCGATTGGAGAAAAGATACTGAAATAAGCGACTTTTGCTTTTCAAAAAGCTATCGCTGATGATTTCATTCCGATGAGCTATCCGGAGGGTTTGGCCTTCGACGAGACCACAGTCCCAATACCAATAAAGCAAGTGAAGCACATATTAATGGCAATTGTAGGAGAGACCGCTTCAGCGGGCGCAGAGTTTTATGCAATGAATATCAAAAACGTTTTCAAAATGCCGAAGTTAGCACTTGTGGTGACCGCGAACCTCAATAGCACAACAGACTACTCAGTGCTGGGCACTATAGTGAAATACTCGGTTGAGGGTCGTATTCCAGGCACAACCCTGAAGAATATATTAAATTTTGAAAAGTCTTCAACAAATCTGGAGTTTTATAAAACATCCAAGAACATGGAAGTAAGATATTTGAAATAATAGCTATAGATATTTGATTTAGAAAACACTCTATTTGTAGTATGAATATTTGAAGAAAATGTTGACTGCAGATAGAGCGCCCGGAGTCGCAGAGATGGTGCCCGAGCTGCAAAATCTTTTAACTACAGACGTTATTGAGAAGCTAGGAGTCGACATTAAAGTGAAGAATTTTGTAGGGCTACATTTCTGGAACAAAAAAACTGCGTTAGACTTTTCCAAGCTGAGCGATGTGTTTGCAAAACTCAAAGATTTGTGGAAGGATAATTTCTTTTGCATTCTGACCTATGGCCCAGACTTGGAGGCACTGGAAGTGGTTGGTCAGAATGTTAGCACTATAATAACAGTCGATCCAATGGATCATGTAAGTCTTAGATTATTATTTCATGAAAATTAGCTACTCTTTAACCATTTCTTATCGCTTTGACAGAAACATTACAACATTCCACCACGCTATGACGAAAATTATGCAATTATATTCAATATTATTCTTTGGTTCATGGTTGCGTTCAGTTTGTCTATATTTGCTATTATTTTGGCTTTGATGAATATGGATCCCGGAAGGAACTCGATAATCTATCGAATGACGGCAACGCGTTCAAAGAAAGATAAGTAACTGCGGCAACTATAAAAATGTTGTTCAATAAATAAATACTTTTTTGCATACTTGTATGTAACTGTTTTGCTCCAATAATAATAGGTACCTTCCTCTCTATATAAGGGTGTCTTATTATACTTTGAACAGAATATATTAAGTTTGCCACGAAGTTTGTACCACTCAGAAGAAAGCGTCGGAGACCCTATGGAGTTTATATATAAATGATCAGGATGTTGAGCTGAGTCTATTTAGCCATGTCGGTTTGTCTGTCTGTCCGTCTGTATATACGAACTAGTCTCTTAGTTTTTAAGGTATCGTTTTGAAATTTTGCAAACGTTATTTTCACTTTAAGGAGCTGCTTATTTGTCGGAACAGTCGATATCGGACCACTATAACATATAGCTGCCATATAAACTAAACGATCGAAATCAAGTTCTTGTATGGAAAACTTTCACATTTGACAATTTATCTTCACCACATTTGGTATAGATTATTTTCTAGAGCAAAAATGTAATCCTCGAGAAAATTGTTCAGATCGGTTACCTATAGCATATAGCTACCATACAAACTGAGCCATCGGAGTCAAGGGCTTGTATGGAAAACTTTCACCTTTGACAATGTTTCTTCACGAAATTTGGTATATATTATTTTCTAAGGCAAAAATGTAATCTCCGAAGAAATTGTTCAGATCGCTTAACTATAGCATATAGCTGCCATACAAATTTAACGATCGAAATCAAGTTCTTGTATGGAAAATTTTCACATTTGACAATGTTTCTTCACGAAATTTGGTATAGATTATTTTCTAGAGTAAAAATGTAATCTTCGAGAAAATTGTTCAGATCGGTTAACTATAGCATATAGCTGCCATACAAACAGAACGATCGGAATCAAGTTCTTGTATGGATAACTTTCACATTTGACAATGTTTCTTCACAAAAGTTGGCACAAGTTATTTTCTAAGACAACAATGTAATCTCTGAAAAAATTATTCAGATCGGCTTACTATAGCATATAGCTTCCATACAACTAAACACATACTTACTAGAAGAAATGCACCTGTGAATGGTATATTAGCTTCAGTGCAGCCGAAGTTAACGTTTTTTCTTGTTTTTACTTAACCACTAAAATCTTTGCTAAAAAGTTTCTAAATTTAAATTTAAAAAATCTACAACCTGAGAAACCCTTAACTACATTTCGAACTATACTACTAAAATCCTGATTCTGCCACTATCATCTCTATTCTTTCTACGATTGTTCAACGAGCGCAAAATAATTGATTTATCAACTGCATACATACAAACATACAGTTTTGTTATTTCAAGTGCTAAAGTAATCGAAGAGTCTGCTTGTAATGGAAATTTCACTGCAGCAAGTTTTAAGTAGAATTTGCTGCCTGACAGCATCGGAGAACTACAAAGGAAATAGCGTTCTTTCATTATCAGTGATTTCGTTACTACCAATTATGCAAGTATGTATGTGTATATGTAGTATACTATGAGTCTTGATAGACAGTACTACCAAGGACGACTGTATTTAAAAAAAAAGAAAGAATACAATTTCGATGGCGTACAAGAATATCATATTCAAGTGATTTTTTTATCATAAAAAATTTAAAATACACAATATTTGAAATTGGATAATCATGAACTCGAATTAATTTATTGGATGTTATAATTAGTGGCAATCATTTTATTTGCAATAGTTTCAATACTTGTTATTTATATCAATGATTTTTCAAATAATGTTTTACTTTTGAAAAATCGACTAATCCAGCTCAGTTCATGTAGAACACTTTCCTCCTTTTCTAATTTTTGCTAGTACACTCTTTTTTTGTTTGTTAACCCACGAAACTACCTCCGTATTATCCAGTGGACTTTTTATATTCTTGCAAACTGTTGCTACGAGTACAGAGTAGAATAGTTTTGTTCACCTAAAATTAAGCGAAATAGAGATGAGGTTATATATATATAAGTTAATAGAAGTTGAAATCCGATTGACTGTCTGTCCGTCCGTCCGTTCGTGCAAGCTCTAACTTGAGTAAAAACTAATATATCTTAAAGAAACTTGGTACACATGTTCCTTGGTGCCTAAAAATATGGTTTCGTAGGTGGAAAAATCGGACCACTGCCACGCCCACAAAACATCATTAAAGGAAACCCTATAAAGTGGCATAACTAAGCCTTAAATTAAGATATAGAATTGTAATTTAGCACAGAGGATTGCAGTAGCAAGGGCCACCTCTGGGCTGATGAATCTTGAAAAAAAATGGGCGTGGTCCCGCCTTCTAATAACCAAATTCGCTAAGGACAATTCTCTCAATACTATTACCGACAGTGTGACAATGGATGAAATCGGATGATCTTTTAACATTTTTATTTCACAGTAAAACATTGGGAGAAAACGGTATACAAATCAAGAAGAAATTAACTGGGATAAAATTTTGCACGAATAATACCTTTAGAGTATTCCAACTTGTAGCCAAAAATTGTTAAAATCCAACTAAAAATGTTCAAGCCCTTAGGCAGCAAACAGTGGACACCAGTACATACTCGTAAAGTTGACTTTCTGCCATAAAATCGGTCAATGTGCGAAATATATAATTGAAGTTTAGGAATCATCTTTTCCTGAGAATGGTCTATGTGTGAGTGTCAAAAATGGATTGAATCGTGACAATACTTTCCTTAGCCCCCAGTACACAACACAATGTTTTTCGAAGTTCCAGATGATTTTTGACCGCATATTTTAATTATCTTAATGATAATGGCAAAGCGTGTTTAGCTAATAACAGTGTATCATACATATCGTCACCTAAAATGCAACATAATGTAACGAGATTTTCGGAAATTTACAGAGGAAAGAATGAAACACGATATAAAATGTAATATGAGTGAAACAAAATTTAAATATTGGTTAAAACTGGGTAGGGATGGAAAGATTGTTTACAGAATCGTTTCTCGATTCCGATTATTTTTTACATTTTTCGATTCTAAGAATCGATTAATCCAGCGCAAGAATCGATTTTAATCGATTTTAAATTAAAAGGACAAAATCTTATTTATTAAATCACAAGGCATAAATTGAATGAATAATTCAAATCGATTAAATAAAACACAGAAATTGTTAAAAACAATTATATTTTTTGTCTATAATTAATATACCAAGAACATTACATTTCATATAAAATTTGTTTAAATAATTCAAGTTGTTTAAAAAACAACAATAAATTTTTAAATAAATTTGAAACAAGTATAAGAACAACCGCCTAGGACTGTATCTTTTTACATTCTAAATTTCAGAAATTCTTGAAGCGTGTTTAACACTTGTTAAAAAAAAAAGAACTTACATAACAAGTAACATCTCAGTAAAATTTAAGAAACATGCAAAGTAATTCCATATAATCACTTAAATAACGCAAACACTTAAATTACATAATATCTATTGCTGTTCATCAAATTTCAAAATTTATATGTAGCTTAAATGCTAACACAACACCCTAATTACCATTAAAAAAGTGTTACACAACACCCTAAGATTTTCTAGAGTTGAGTATATGTATGTAAACAAAGCAAAGGTATATTACTGTATATACCGAGGTATGTATAACTTAAAACTAGTGACTTAACTAATAGTAAAGTCAAATGTCAAGAATCGATTCTTAATCGACTTCGACTATTGAAAA
This sequence comes from Bactrocera correcta, assembly GCA_027475135.1. Taxonomy (NCBI): domain Eukaryota; kingdom Metazoa; phylum Arthropoda; class Insecta; order Diptera; family Tephritidae; genus Bactrocera; species Bactrocera correcta. The sequence goes on from CM050325.1 coordinate 17,748,144, forward strand.
TCGATTCCGAAAAATCGATTATTTTACGAGAAAATCGATTCTGGAGTACAATCGTAATCGAGTTTACCATTCCTAAAACTGGGTTGTATCTGATAGCAGAACCTTAAATTATTGGATTGGTGAATCGATTTCAATTAAACACTCAACTTCGAGTTTTTTGAGTAAACGTTGTTTTGCATATGAGATGACGATATGTATGATGAGTTTCGTTTTTCTAAGAAACCATTTGTCGAATATGTCGGTCGGTGTATGTATATTGAATTTCCATAACTCGAGTTCTTCAATTGGCAGTAGAAGTCAAATTTCACACAAATTTACTTCCCTAACACGAAGATTTTTTGTGAATTATGGTGATTCAAGTTCAACTGTATATTGCTGAGATTCTGATCATCAGGTTGACAGTTTGCACCTTAAGGTATTTCCCTGGCTTTGAAGTTACAAGACTATAAAATGTTTTGTTGCACCTGAACTTAGCCCTCTTTTACTTGTTTTAATTAGTTTTTGGGCACTATTTGAGAACTTAGGAGGCCGACATGGTACAAAATCGAAAGCAACATCTCGAATAGTTTTTAAGTTGCTAAAATAACCGCTCAGTTAAATCGGCTCAACGCACTACCCTTCTAGTCACCTTCAAAGTGCTGCCGTATCAAAATAATGTATTGAAATTTTCTAGCAATTTATATTTTTCTAGTATTTATAGTTGAAACAAAGGTTATAAATTTGAGGATTCGAAAATATAGCTGTTCAAGTAAAAGCTTTTCAGATTTAACGCTTTCAGTATTATTATATTCCTAAACACTGCGATTCTAAAATATAATTCATATTAATCCGATTTTATGAGTTAACAATGCGACAAGCTATTTAGCAAACCGAAAGCTATAAAAACACAAAATTGCCACTATTATATGCAAATGTAGCAAATGCAAAAGAGAATAAAACCAAACAGAAACCAAAGGTCGTTTTCCTTAAACAGGCGTGAACAGAATTATGAATATTTTCATTTCTATGTGTGTCACCTTTGAACTATTTCCTACAACAATAACTAAAATCCTTTCACGGCATTCAAACAAAAGCGAAGTCTTATTATCACCTAAATGTGCGACAATATTGGAAACGCAGCGCAGGAAGGCAACGCACCAGGCAGAAGAGCCCAAAATGGTTGGCAACAACAAGGGCAACAGCCTATAACTTTAATGAGACACGCAGCAGTGGAAACAGCTGCTCCACACAAACACACACACACATATACCAACACACACATTTTCAACACCTCCTAAGGCATACGACCATAAATGATAACAGCGCATAAAATCGCGCCGCAATGATTGCTCCTCACACACACTCGCACACACAGAGACACGCAGAATATCGGCAAATATCGTTAAAAGCCAATTGTAAAGTTATGCTGCCACCGCGCTTATGCCCACGTCTTGCCTGCAAAACTTACTCTGGCCTTGGTCACCACTTACACGCTATCATCATGTCTGTCATTTGCAACCACTTGCCACGCCACTTTCGACGGCATTTGGGCCAGAAGTGGCAGGCATGGATACGCAATGTGACAACCCGATGTGCTCAAACGGAAAAGCTTAAGCAGCTCCAAAGGGCACTAGGTTGGGTGACTCTTCAACGCCGCTGCCCTTGTATCGCTCACTCATCAGTTTGATTTCCCGCTACTCCTCGTCATTGTTTCTATAAAAATCCATGCACACTTCTTTATATGCACGGATCTCTAAGCAGATCTGCCTTGTTCTTATCAAAGCAATTTGATTCGAGTAGTAACACAAATTACCGCACATTTCCAATCGCGCCTCCTCCCTTCAAAGGCGCACGTACACATTCGCGCTATTTGTAAATACACTGGCAGCAGACGCTTTGCTGACAGGAAACCTCAACTTCATGCTTTCCATGGTAGGCAGAACCAACTGGCAGCAGGGATGTCCGTACACATGCACGTGTGAGTAAATAACAAATTTGCGAAAGGCAAATGGAAACAAGAGTAAAGAATAAAGTGTACAAAGTAATGATGAATAGAAAGGTGAATGGAAAAGAATCGAGTCTAGCCACAAGCATATGCATATAGAACTTACTCTGGCTTTACAACAAAAGAGTACTAGTTGAGAGCGCATGCGCCTCTATCGAAAGAGATTGCATATGCAAAAGAGTGGGTCTCAAGTATATGGGGAGGCAGTAAGAGTATATGCGTAGACCAACCCTAATTGTCAGGAAATTGAGAGATATGCAACATATCGTAATTGAAGAAAAAACTTCGACGGCAAAGGCAACATAAACCAAGCTATGTACGAGTATATAACAGAAGACATTAGAACTGCTTTCTTTTATCTTGATTTTTTAATGGATTTGCTAATCAGATATTGACTAAAATTCTACATACGTTTGCTTAATACGTATAAATATCATTTTAAGGCCTCGGTGTATTCTCGCTACTAATAAATTTGATCTGATTAGCAGTATATTAATAGATATTTTATTAAGACCAACAGGAAAGAGTCCTGTCTAGAAAGATTCAGTCTTGCGGTAAGAATTTAGATCAGTTCGGAAGTTCTTAGTCACATTTGTGACATAAAAATATTGAAACGAAATCAGTATTCGTCCGCTTTTGCAACATTATTCATTTAATCCATAGTAATCCATATTAATACTGGATAGTCGAAAAAGTCTTTACGTATTTTGTCAATAGCTGTCATTGCAGTCATATCTCCAGTGCTACCAACTACATGAATTGAAATTTTTGTATAAAAAATAGAAGAATGCCACGTAAGCCAACAATGAAATTTGTGAAGTTTACGGAGACGTTGCTGTATCAGTTCATGTAGCACAACAAGGGTTCGCTCACTTCTGTTCTGGAAGCTTCGATGCCAAAAATGCACCTCGCTCTGGTCGACCTGTAATTGAAAAAGATGAAATTATGGAAAAAATTGATAAGGGTCGTCACATAAGCAGCCATGACATCGCTAAGGAAAATGGCATTCATCATCGGTTTTGAACCATTTAAAAAAGGCTGGCTATAAAAATAAGCTCGATGTTTGGGCACCACACTAATTGTCTGTGAAAAATTTAATAGACCGTGCGATAAAGATCATGATCCAATCCTGGTGCAGCTCAACAAATGGTTGCAAAGTCCAAAGGTGTCCATCCTCCTCGAAAGGTTATGCTGAGTCTTTGGTGGGATTGGAAAGGAATCATCATCTAAGAGCTGCTTCCGCCTGGTCGAACCATTAATTCTACTGTCAACAACTGATGAGATTGAAGCAGGCAGGACGACAAGAACTGAAACAGAATATTGTCTCTAATTTCATTATAAATGTAAAAAAATAATTTGAAGTTTGATTAGAAATACGAAAATACTTTTTCGACTACCCGATATTTCTATGAACCAGACAAAATTTCTGGTGTAATATCTGACATTTATTAAAGGGTTTCAGTGCGATCAAAGCCGCACGTAAGGCTAATAATTAGCGGTTTCATATCTCATAAAGTAATAACGAATCAAAAACATAGCATTCAGAATTTTAATTGCTTAAACTTATTTTTGAATGTAATCCAACTACAATTTTTTTTAATAAGTGTAAAAACTCATGATTTCATGCTTTTACGATGCATTATGACGAGTTTTGAGTACCCTAAATGAAAATAAATGATAACAGTTTTGGGTTCCAAAATGTCATTTATGATTTGGGATTTTTTAGACTTCGAAACATTTTTCAAACGTTGGGTGAAGGAACATACTACGTAAGTGACATAATAACTAAAGATTTTCCTCGAGTTTTCGAAATTCTTGTTCAAATAAAATATATATCTAATGCAATAGAAAAATATTCGCTTTGATTTATTTAGTTGTGAATATTTTTTCGTAGTTAACAAAGCCAAATCATCCCTTTAATCCCTTCTTCGCTGTCATTTACTGCTAGCTGGCCCTTTGCACCTTTATGTACCCACACACTGTCACTTTCATATGTATGTACATATTTATTGTATATAGAAACGTGTTACACTTTTTATGTTTTGTTTACACTATGCATACATGAACGATTTATATATGTGTGTATGTATGTGGTTCTCTTTGTGTGTATGCAATGACAAATTAATGACGTAACAGCTGAAACGCTCCTCTCCAAATAGCAAACTGCTCGCAAACAAAAGCGACATGCTACTATTCTGCGCGAATAGCCATCAGTCCAAGTGAGTTAGTCTGGTTGTCGCAGTGACGCATTGTTTCGCTTCCGGACCTATGGCACTCATGGGAGCCGTTTTGTGGCTGTCTTCATTTTCCTTTATTCAAACAACAATTGTGCGGAGACAATTGAATTTTTGTCTTCATGAGTTTAGTTACTATGAATTTTTTGTATTCTTGATTAAATCGCTAGATACACGGCGTATGAGTAACATAAATTTCAGTACAAAATTAATAAACACAACCAAACAAGATAAGTTGTTCTTGTGCATGCTTCCCCACTGCCAGAAATGTTCGTTCGAGTTAAAAGTATCAAAATATAATTAAAATTTTATTGCTTTCGCAAGTTGGTTTTCAATTTTCCTTCAAGGGCTTAAAGCCAGGGAAGTACTCTCAGAATTTCAATAACAGATTTCACAGATTCACCAACCCTTCCGGTGAAAGGCGAATCCTTCAAATTAAGTGCTAGGTAAATTCAAGCAAATTTTATTCTGTTTCTTCTCTGTCTTTTTTTTGCTGAATTCCATGCTGGAACTAGTGCTTCTTTATTATCTTCCTGATTACAATTCTACTTCTCCAATTTGGTATGCAGAACTCCATAGAGCGGGTCCCAATTGTCACTGCCAGAAAACCCTTTCTTCAATTTGTAAACTTTGAAGAACGTATGTACATATATGAGCACTATATACATATGTGTATATATCTCTATAGTTTATGTAACACAGTTTCAACTAATGCAAGCGGAAGACATATATCAATACAATACAGTGGAGCTCATTGCTTGAAAGAACACAACAACAACACATCGCACACAACTGCAATGTTATTCTATCTTTAAGGTAACGTGAACAATATTGCTCATGTTTCAGTCAATTTCAATCTAACAAAGCGACAACAATTTTCAAAAGCCATTAACATTACAATGGCACACAAAAGAGTGGAACCAAAAACAGAAAAAAAAACCATACACTCTTTAAAGCCCGCGGGAGCAGGCTCTTTAATATATTTACAACAGCGAACACTACGCACATTTGCCTAAAGATAGCTGGGTATATTTGTAGTCGTGTTCACCTACACGAAACCGTTATTAAACATGAGTCACAAAAAAACTGAAGTACAATATACGACTCTCGTAAGTATCTGCACCGGCCAAATGAACACAGCTGCATTGTCTATTTAAAAGTAGGTCTCACAAAGCGAAGCTGTTTGGCTACTGAGTTGGGCCACACCTAGGCGAGCTGAATGTGAACCAACGCGCTGCTAAAGGTTTGCACAAATAAATATTTTTTATTCATGCCTAACGACCAAAACTTACTGGACCACTTAAGTGCAGCGTTGCTTAGAACAATGGCGACGGGAAAACAACAACAACAATCAACTACCACAATTATGATGACACTAAGAAAACAAACAACAAGTAGTCAGTAAACAATGGCGATAGCGACGTTGCACAAGCGGCTAAAACTGCAAGAAATAACAACAAACAAAGCATATGATGACGTTGTAAACGCACAAAAAAGTTGCAGCTGCATGCAACATTCATGCAGCCACAAAAACGTCTTGGCTCGTCTTAAGAGTTCTTGGCTTGGCTTGAGTGTTATAAAGTGCGTGTTTGTGTGTTTCTTCGCGGCGATTCGGAGCATCTGGCCTAAACGACAAAATGACACTGAAATGATGGTCATGGCGATAATATCCTGCAGCGAAGACCCGTTCATAGCACGTAACTGACATAATGACTAAGCACTGTTCTCGAGTTCTTGAGTTCTACTTTAAGTCTTCATAACCAAAAAAAAATATTAACAATTGAAATGAAGTTTTACATTTAAGCTATGAGTAGTGCTGAAGATTTTGTAGAAAATATTCCAATGATAATCTCAAATCGATTGGTTATTATTGACAATATTGAGAAAGAGGACTATAAAAAAATGCAGCTGATGAAAACCGAAACAAAAAACAGTTTTACAAAATAAAAAAAATGTGCTATTTGAATGTTAAATATCTCTCTATCCTATGGAGCAACGGAAACTGAAAATTTATCATTCATAATATTAAACTAGCGAAAAATCGTCCTTTTCCTTTGAGCAGTATTAGTAGTGTAATCAATTATTTTTTAAGTTTCTTTTATACGATAAAGATATTCCTACTAATCGCGGATCCGTAATTTCAGTATTCTTAAAATATGAATAAACAAATGTAAAAATGAACATAAGTGCCCAAAAATGTTCGAAATTCAACTCTTTAGACTAGAATACCATTTAAAGAAGATCAAGAGCTCGCACTTCGATGGTTTAAGTTTTAATTAGTCATTAAAATTGCTTGCACAATGTGTTGTTGAAACCAAGTTTCCCGCATTTTGCTCTCCATACTCCAACAAGATAACGTTCTGACAAAGCTCAAAGATGCTGGAAAAAGTAGTTTCACCGAGAAAACTGTCAGGATTATTCCTGAATTTTGAGGCTGTGGAAAATTAACCAACCGAAAAAAATGCTTTAATACGAGTTACATTTTAACTGCTAGAAATAAACAAACAAAGTTTGCGTGAAGAAAAAATTGTCAGCGAAACATATGAGAAAACGTTGGGTCGTTTAGTATTGTATGGCTTAGCTTATGTTATTAGTTGCCAATTTTTGACATTTCTTCGGGATTACATTGGCCTAAACAAAAATGTACCTAAATTTCATTCGATATATCGTGTCAAAGTCCGTTCAAGATCTTACGAAAATTGACTAAACGTTCAGTTTATGGAGTCTATTCTAAGTTTTAACCAATTTGAACAATTATCTATATTTACATTTAGCTAGAAAGTCAAATACCATTTGTGAAATATTCAATCGAAATGCGAAATCGTTTTCATATGAAAAACTTGAGAAAAGGTATATGAAAAAAATGAGTGATGGTCAATATTTACCGACAAAAACAGCTTTTCGAAGAGAAAATGGCTGCAAAATTTCCACCTATGGATCAACGTTAAAACTAAAATTATTTTCGTATATATTAAGCAAAAACAGAACAAAAACGGAATGCTACGTTTGGCTAAGCTATCTGAACACTTATTAATTTCTTTTATCGACGCTTTCCCCTTCGAAATCGTATTCAGATCTTAAATATGATCAGGTGTATAATGAACTAAGTGCCCAAAAATGTTCGAAATTCAACTCGTTAGACTAGAATACGCTTTAAAGAAGATCGAGAGCTCGCACTTCGACAGTTTTAATTTAGTCATTAAAATTACTTGCACAATGTGTTGTTGAACCAAGTTTCCCGCATTTGCTCTCCATACTGAACCAGATAACAATCTGGCAAGATTCAAAAATGCTGGAAAAGTAGTTTCATCGAGAAAACTGTCAGGATTATTCCTGTTTGCTGAGGCTGTGTGAAAATTAACCAACCGAAAAAAATGCTTTCAAAAAAACAAAAAATTTTAACATCCTAGCAAATTCAATAAAACAAAACCATAAAAATTCTCCAAATAATATGGGAAGTTAGGGTAGTTTGAGCTTATTTATATATTTTTGCCAATGTTACACATTTATTAACATCCACATACTAAAAAATGTTGCCTAAGTTTCATTACCAATCATATGGGGTAAAGTCTGGCAGATCTTCGAAAATTCTAATATTAGTTATATAAAAGCTAGGTCTGGTTTTCGCCCTATTTTATCTATTTTAGGCACAAAGCTACACTGTTGTGAGTTTTACTCTCATTTTCACTTAGAAAATTTACATATTGACCGATATGTCACCCGGAAGTTCGAAAATCTTTATATTAGGGATCAACCAACCCAATTCAACTCATTTTTGATTCGGGAGATGATTTTGTCTGAATTTCAATTGCATATCCCATACACTAACCGATATTTTCGGTCAAAAGTCAATCATACGCAATGGTGTCCACATATTCGGTACTTTGGTTGGATTTGAGAAATTTTTGGTCATAAGCTGAAATACTTTAAGAAAATTCTTGTACAAAGTTTTTTGAAAGTTAAAAAAGTCAAGTGGAATTTAAAATTATTCTATATGAAAAGTAGGCGTGGTTGTAATCCGATTTCGCGCATTTTCTCCCTGCGACATAGAAATGTAGTAGAACGTATCAAATTTAGTCGGTCGGGTCCGGAGATATGTGATTTTACCTAAAAATGAGCGGCACCATGCCTTTTCAATATTTACGACAGTTCCCATAAACCTCTCGGTGTAAATTTTATTTCCTTCATATTTAGTTATGGTTTGTAGTTTTTAACAGTGCCGTTGTATAGGGATTGTCTGGGGTTACCTTCCGATAATTTTTACAGTAGGGATGGTCCGATTACGCCGGATTTCAACCCGCCTCGGCATCCTGATCATTGATATACGTAGATATAACTCTACATAATATTTATCTAATTTTAAGAATACATAAAACCGTTAGGTGAATAAAATTATTATACTCCGTAGCAACATGTTTTAAGAGTAGAAAAATTCTCATAAAAGAATATGATTTTAACAGCTCAATTTATGTGATAAATAGATATACCCTATATAAGTCTGATCTGAAAAATTTGTTTGGAGATTGTAGCGATGTCTTGGACAATAATCCGGACAAATTTCTAGAATGTGTATTTTTAAATAGAAAAAAATATGCTTACAAGAACTTGATTTTAGGCAATCAACTTATATGACAATTACATATGTATATACCAAAGTAGTAGAGATGGTGTTAATGAAATTTATGTTATAACTATTTTCAAAAACGTTTCTTTGCTATCATTAACATAAATTTTAAATAATTAAAACTTAAACAAAATCAAAGAAATTTTGAAATGAGCCTACGGGATCAAATTAAATTAGTTAATGAAGGTTTATTACCTTATAGGCTGGAGTTCTTCATTTGGACGAAAGAGACTAACGTCTTATCTCAAAAACAACTATTTTCCAATAAAATAATGATTATGCGAGAATAAGCGTCTACGGGACGTGCTTATAACTGCTTTAAAGCGATTAAAACTTCAGAAAGACTCATTATTTTTATACCCAAATGTAACAAGTATATTGTATGTACTCGTAAATAAAATAAATATTAAACCATTTCGACTAATTTGAGTACTCAATCTTCATTTTTTATAACAATGTAATTAAATATTCTTAATTTTTCAATCAAACATTTGAAATTGAGCAAGGTCAATCCATAAATACTCGGTTCTTATATAATAATGTCTCTAGCGGAAAAATACAAAATAATAATACATATTTGTTGATTTATTTATTAGTATAAATATAAAAAAAAATATGTTGAAGTTTGATTAGAAATACGAAAAGACCTTTTCGACTACCCAATATTATATTTTGACTTGCTTACATTATATAATTATTATTATCATTATATAACTACCTTGCTTTTAATTGCGACATTGTTGATATTTAGCTGGAATTTATGAGCTTATTTAGATAATTAACGGTGCTAAAGGACGGCAAAATTTCAAAGAAGAGTGCGCGATAAGCGCAAAAATGTCGCTGGCTAAATGTGTTTGTATTTGTGCGCACAAAATTCCACTTTTCTAATCACCCTTTGTTTTAAACGAAGGTTTCAACTTTCTAGCTATTTGATATCTCGATAAATGTTGAAGAAAAAAACAAACAAAAAAAACAAAGCATCAAATAAGAAAATATTTTTCCAAAGTCGCTGTAGGGTTCTAAAAAAGAAATTATATTTGTTTTGTAAAAACCAAATATACTTGTACAATAAAAGTTGACAAATTGGAATAAAATCGAAAAAGTATTTATATATGATGTCTTTTTCTTTTAAACAGCTAATAAAACTAACTTTCTTAAATTTTCAAATTTTAAAACTTAGGATTTTAAACTCTCTTAATATTTATATTTACGAAATGCTTTCTCGGCTCCGCTCACTTCCATTCCATAGATAACCAAGAGGTGTAAGGCTTTCTCTTTGTGCTGTTAAACGCTCTCAGCAAAGCACTCATAAATGAAAGAGTTCACAAAACTTGTTTTCGCGTTTCTATTTACCGTTGTCCTTATATATTTCCCATTCAGCTAAAAGTTTATTGTTTGAATGTTTATTTATCAGTGACAAAATATGCTCTACCGAAATATTTTATAAATTTATTTAAGAAAACATATGCTCATATGAATTTACATGAACGCAACAGTTCAAAGGTACGCCATTGCGTATGAGTAATTTTCAATATATTACCACAATTCTGTGTTTTTTATTTTACATAAAAAGTTGATAGTGCTTATAAGAGTACCGTTACTTCATTTACATTTGTAACAGTACTCATTTTCGCCACGTGTGCTTCTTTCCGCCACGCTCTCTTTACTCCCATTTATACTCTTTAACGAGTATGTGCAGACTCCACGACCAATACACTCAAAAGCACATTGTCAATGACACTTAATTGTGGCTGGCATGCTGGTGTGACGGTTTCGAAAATAAATTGTCGAATAAAACAGCGTATACTTTCTCTCATATGTACATATGTATGTATTGGCTGAAATCAATGTAATGGAGTCTTCTTCTTTCTAACAACTTTCAGCTACACTTTTTGTGCTTCCAGTCGGCACTTGGCAGCTGTTTCTGAAACTGCTTGTTGTCGTTTGTTTGTGCACTTTTTTTGAGTCGTTCTATGTATATCAAAACATGGATATGTACATATCTTTATATGTATATGTTTAGATGCCTTATTGTTTTTAATTTTTCTCGCAAAGACACTCGTGGAGAGGAGCAAATCATTCATTATACATTTTATAGTTTTTCAGCGCACTAACCGCTAGAAGCTGTAAGCGCATACGCACACATACAAACTTGCTTAGGAACGATGAAGATGTATATTATATACTCGAAGAGAGTAGCAAAGGACACAAAAAGTCGAATAAAAACAATGAAAAAACGCACAGTCTCCTACTTTGCAAAGGCAACACACGCCCTTTTGGACTTTTATCCACTTGTGCGTATGTAAGCGCACGTATTTTTATATGGCACTCGCATCCAAGCAATATTTACCCACAATTGTGTATATATATGTGTGTGTGTGATTAAGACACTTGTGTTGCCTGGCTGTTTGAGTTGGTGGCACTTGGTGGCTCTTGTTATTGTGCTACTTGACACTTTATGGACTTAACTCTTTTTATATTTTTTTTACATTCTTTCTTGCCTATATACCAGTTTTCTTTCACCTTTAATTACTAGTGAATGTGCGCCAAAGTGATTATGGTATTTTAGTGAGACACTTAACTACTTACATAAAAACAGAAGATAGCTGCAGACATTGTGTGCTCGGCTCAGCTGTCTAATGTGGCGTTTGCGTTGTGTCGAATTTTCATTTTTAATTCCGCATCTTGAGTTTGAAGTCTCAACGTTTCGTTTTCAAATTTTTTTAAGAAACTAGCACATTTACTCCAGTAGGTTTTAAGGATTTTCAATTCAGTTACCCTAAATCCTTTAGTTTTTTTTTTAATTTTTTATTTATTTATTTCTTTATATTTCGTGTTGTATTTATGCAATTATTTTAATATTTTATTTGCGTTTTCATGCAATCATTCACTTCACTGCACTTGCACACAGTCAACACTTATTTCTACAGCTGTCAACTGAAAATCCTTGCAGCTGCTGAAAAACATGTAAATGGCGAGGTGGAAATTTTAATTTGAATACATCACGTTTTTTTAATAAATAAAATCATCTCACTTTTCCAATAAATATTCATTTATATTCAGTATTTCAACTCATCTATCGCAAAACAAAAATAATAACACTTCATGAGATATTATATTTCCAAACGCTAATTTCTTTAGCTATTTCCGTCCATTGTCGCTGTCGAACGCTGCGGTGAATCGTACATCACTCTTGTAGCGCGAATTCAAAACTAAATGTTGCATATAACTGCGCAAACGACGCAACTCAGCAAAGGCAAAAAAGCGATTTCCAATCAACAATGAAATTTTTAATGATTAAATTAGCCTTACGCCTATGAACCCCAGCTTAAGCTTAAGTGCTGATCCGTTTAGTAAGAATTTGTATGAAAAAGTGCCCGCGCCTCATGGCACCACTTCTTGGTGGCACTACTTAGAATGATCCGCTTTGCCATTCACATTAATTCAGACAATTGTTTGCACAATAAATTCAATTAAACTCATATTGCTAAATTTATACCCAATGTTTGTGTTAGTATGAACATACAGACATAGTCTGGCTGTAACATTCGAACAGAGCCTATGTCATTATTAGGGGTGTTCATTATGGAGACTAGAGATCTTATGCTTGTACTAAGTACTTAGCGAATTATTATTTCTCTAGGAAGAAAACCTGCGAGTTTCCTTTGAAATTTGCTGATAGAAAAACACCTGATCGATGAACTACTAAGGAAATTTTGACAACACAAAAAAAAAAAAACGAAAATGTTATATTAATTATTTTAATTATCGATGTTTATAATAAGGGGTTACATGGATTTACGGGTTTTAAGAAACTTATTTTTTTTTAATATCCTATTAATTCTACAACACCTCTAAAATATTGTCCCAAATTTTCAAGTTGATCCGAGTAAAAGTTTCGGAGTTATAACCTTGAGAACTTCTGAGCTTGCGGCTAGCTAGAAGCGTTTTTTTTTTTCGAAACTGTGTTTTTGAAGTCGGGTGGCAATATTAACGAGAACTACTCAACCGATCTTTAAAAAATTTTGAACAGATCTTTGAGCTACAATTCTTAAAGACTTGCACGAATAATTTTTTCCTTTCGATTACAACTATTTGAAAAAACAAAATGTCGTCTAAAAATCCAATTTTCAGTTTCTTTCCTTCGTCCAAGTTTTAAGTTAAGGTTTTAACAAAAACACGCATTTTTTCACTTGAGATGATCCTGTGAGGAGTCATCCTGCCAACGCGGCCGCGTCTTTGTTCCGAGCGGTCACCGGAAATGGCGTCGGGATGGCCGAGCTTAAAATAAAATCGAAAAATTTCAGAATTTTTTTTGTTAATACAGTTTGTGTATAAAATAAAAAATTCTAATAAAATATTTAATTTTTTAATAGAAAAAAAATTATTAAAAAAAGACTGTAAGCCCTTAATCAAATTCAAAACTCTTCAGTTTATTTAAAATCGTAACTTCGTTCTCGTTTGTTGGGTATATAAAGTTCGGTTGTACCTAAAGCGATTTCTATTTACTTATTTTTCCATGACTTAAATCTGCTTGTAGTTGTGGGTGCCTGCTTTAGAATTGAGTTGATTAAATCAGAGCGAGCAAGTAAACAAATTGAGATTGATAATAATAAGAATAATGGCACTATTATTACTACAGCTTATCATAAAACTGCAAAACTGGAAGACTACGCAAGAAGGCGTAGATATTTCAAATTGAGTTTATGTTAGAGGAATTGAGGTATAATTCTCCTTCTATGGACACGAACGTCATCCGATTAGGTGATATTTATAATAGGTTTCTTTCTTTTTTAGATTAGTTGTGTAAAGTTCAGAAGATGCCAAGATGCCACCTTACCGCATGCACTGAGAACAACCTTTACAAATGAGAGTTATTAAAATTTCTTCAATTACCCAAATAAGTATTTACTAAATAATAGCTGAAAAGCGTTCGAAAGTCTTTCTTTACTGGAAAAACATATTGTATTTAACGGTTCGAATTTATATTGTCTTTTGAAACTGAGTTCTCAGAACTTGACTTTTGACTATTGGAGTACGTCTTAACTTTCCGTGGCAATTGTACGGTCCCATCGGTCCCGACCGATTGAGAGATTTTATAAATTACCTGCATTCATTTACGAAGTCTATATAATAAAATTGGTTGGTTGATGGATTTGACATAATTTAAAGCGGAACAAGTAAGGAAGGGCTAAGTTCGAGTGCAGCGAACATTTAATACTCTTGCAACTTGCAATAATCAAAGCCAGGGAAATACTTTAAGGTGTAAAACCAATCATATAGAGTAAATTCAGCCGGGTGTTCGAAAATCCTGATATTAGTTATATAGCGGCTAGGCCAAGTTTTTGCTCAAAGTTATGAGTAAAACACGTTCTTTTATTTTCATTGGGATAACTCACATATTGACCAATATTTGCGATACAAAGTTACCCCGAAGTTCGAAAATTTTTATATAAGGTGGGCCATATAAAATTTTAAATTTCGAAGATAGGGCATAAAAGATTGAGTGTAGCGTTTGCTGTATGGCACGTAGCGCCGTCCTGCTGGAACCAAATGTTGTCCAAGTCTTCCTCTTCAATTTGCTTGAAGGAAAATTCGGTTAACATTGCGTGATATCGCTCACCATTGATGGTTGCAGTTCCTTCTTCATTTTCGAAGAAAAATGGGCCGATGATTTCACCAGACCAAAATCCGCACCATACAGTGATTCGTGCTGGGTGCATTGGCTTCTCGACGATTACGTGCGGGTTTTCTGTGCCCCAAATGCGACAATTCTGCTTGTTAACGTAACTATCGAGGTGGAAATTAGCCTCGTTCGAAAAGATGATTTTTCGGTAAAATTGACCATCCTCGGTCAAACGATCTTCTGCCCAATCTGCGAACTGTAGAATAGTACATAGCGACCCATTTCGTAAATTTTAGACTTTTTACTGAATATCTGTCACTTTTCGAATGGTATTTGACGTTTCCAATGTCGAAATATAGATAGTTCAAATTTAAATCGTTAGATATTAGGTAGATGGTGTTTTTTTTTACATTTTCTGTTCCCTTATACCCTTAGAATTAATGTAGAAATCCACTTTAGCATCGGAAGGTTTCGAAAAGGGCTCAAAATAATAATACCGCTCGACGTTCGGAGAGTTCGGAGTGCACACCTAAAACTTTAAACGCGTTTTTCTCAAAACACATAATTTCGGTCGAACTACTTAACCGATTTTCTTAATGTTTCGCTTAAAATGTGCACAAAACGCCTGGCTATCGTCCCTACATTTTTCATAATTTGTAGACAATTTTATGACAAAATTTATGTAAAAACAAACATTTGTAAAAATTAAAAAAAAAAAACGTTAACTACTTTTTTATTTATCAAAATTTTTTCATGATTCTAGTATTCACGTACTTTTAAAAAATAAATTGGGGTTTTGTGTTTCAGATGATCCAAATATGAGAAATCGTGTCCGCCAGTGCACCCAGCCATTTCTCCGACAGCCATTTCTCCGACAGATGTCATCAAAATATTCCAAAAAAATTTGTTTATACCCCCCTTAATTTCAATTACACACATATATTGACCGCCATTTTCGATCAAAAGTTAAATTTGAGTGCCGGAATCTAAATATTCGGTACCTAGGGGCTTGAACAGTTTTTATTTAAATTTGGAATTTAAACAATTTTTGGTCAAAAGCTGGCACACACTAAAGACATTAGTCGTGCAAAGTTTTATCGCGTTATCTTAATTTTTCCTTGATTTATGTATTGGAAACTGAACGAATCAAGCGGAGTTTAAAGTTATGCTATATGGAAAGTAGGCGTGGTTATTGCCCGATTTCGTCCACTTTCACAATGTGGTATAAGGATAAAAGAAAAATGTCACGTACTAATTTTTGTCGAAATCGGGGTGTCCGGTTCAGAGATATGGGATTTCACCAAAAAGTGGGTGGTGCCACGCCCACCAATAAACCAAAAGAAATTCTCTCATGCCGTTTTGGTGGTAAAATTTAATGTGTCTGGCGTATTTATTGATTTTTAACAGTACCGTTATATGAGGATTGAGCGGGGTTATACTGAGATTTCATCATTTTTTACACTATCGATAGAAGTTCTTATAAGATTCGCACTTAGCAAATTTGGGTGTTGTAGCTTAAGTGATTTAGGAGATACATATGTACAGTAAATTTGTTAGAGGGCGGGGCCACTCCTACTAAAAAAAAAATGTCCACAGGTGCAGGTGGCAGTAGTTCGATTACGCCCACCGGAAGTTTGTTTTTGTACTAAGGAACTCATCAATATCTCAATTTTTTTTAAGTGAGCAAAACTATAGTCTCTGTAGTAACTGATTGCAACAGTATAAAAATCTTGTCGACACCAAAACTCTTTTTTGGAAGTCCCAACGAAGATCGGCTACGGTATCAAGAGAATTCAAAATAACTTAGCGATTTTGAATGTACATAAAATTTTTTAAATGCACATAATTTTTTTTGATAATTTTTGTTATTTTTTTTTAATATTTACTTTCAAAAAAATTCACACATTTTTCTCACTTGTCGGTGGATATATGGTAAATAACCCTTAAAGATTGCCTTTAATTATTACAACGTTCACACATAGTTAAACTACTTTGTTCGTGGGTATACAAGAGATATGAAATGTCGACATACTTAGGTCCTCGGCGTACCTACTTATGAGGGCATACCTGAAACACGTGTGCGTGTAAAGCGCCGCACAACGTTGGTGATGATGCAGCAAAGGCCTTGACATCATATTCAACTATTCCGCACACCAACTGATTCTGAGCTACTACTGCAAAACGGATATGGACAGTTTGGCCATGAAAACAAAAAACACAATGGCCAGCTAATCACTGTAAAAACAATTACAGAAGCTTAATAACGGATTATACGAACAGCACACTCAAGAATATGTTCGCCACGATAATGTAACCGAAATTTAGTTTTTTGAATTATTTTTTGAATTTCGCTTCATACAACATGCTAAATTCCCTCAATTGGTTCATTAAAAAATTTAGGCTTCACACACATACATACATATTTACATGTATGTAAGTATTTACTTCTTCGTTTCCATATTTTCTGTCTTTGTTTTCTAAATTTCATCGGTTTATCTTTACACCCGTATCCTGTCATTGTTTATTGTTGTTGTTATTGCTGTAAAGCATTCTCGGCCCAGCATCCGCTTTTCGCTGTCGTTACCATTCGTTCGCTACCATTTGCTTTTGTTGTTGTTCTTATTTTCGCAATTTGGGAGCGGCTCTAAATGCGAAAGGAAAATATTCGGTGGGCAGAATTCAAGCGAATGCTAACGCTCGTCTCTACCCATATCACTCAGTTTCATACAATTTGCAATTTTCGATGGATTATTTTTTGTTAAATTTTGAAAAAAAATATTGAAAATAAAAAAAGAACGGGAAATGAACGGTATGAATAAAAGCCTGCATTTTCTATATATGTACACATGTATGCATGCATGTATATGCGTGTATAAGCGTGATAGTGGGTGTGTTTCTTATATTTAGGCTTTTGTTTCATTTCAAGTCTCGTCTTTGTAAATCACATAATTTTAGTCCAGAAATTGTTTGGGAATTTTCTTGACTCATTCAGAGACTCTTTACATCTTCTGGTTAATGGCCTTTGTTCGAGCTAATGGTACAATTTTTTAGTTGAAATTTAAAATTTTCACTTTGCTCGGCTTTACTTTTTACTTTAAGCCGTAATTAAAATTAGTATTATGCACTCTTATATTCGCTGCCCTTAATAGACCATCACATTATTTCAAATTTCCACTAGATAATTGTGCGAATTTTTATTTCCCATTTTTTACTTATAAAAACACTTCACACCCAATACACAATGCCACAAGCATAGTGTTGGGACCACATAATCCACATAAAAATCCAATTCGAATGCGAAAACTAACCTGCACCGTTGCTCTCGAGCGCCACACTAAATAGCTGATGTCGTTCGAGACATCGCCTTAACCAAGAACGGCGCAAAGAGTTGCACGAACAGATGGAAGTTGGTAGCCAGCAGATGGAAGAAGGATGTTGGTGGAAGCTGCTATTTGGTATTCCGTATCACTTTGAGTTGCGTTTGTGATTGATCCAAGGATATACATATTCTCTGGCTCTCTGCTGTTCAACATTGAGTTAGTTGTGCTACAATGCTCTTACTATAGTTGAATAAAAACATTTACATTGCAGGAACTGTTTGTGTGTAACGTATAACTTATTCTCACTGAAGGATGTCAAAAAGAAAATACTCTCTTTGTTTTTCAGTTAACAAAGCGTGCGCTCTTTTAAGGCGACTCATATAATGAAATATATTTCTCCTTATTACTACACATTTTTTTTTTTCTGGTTTTACTTTATTTACATATCATACCATAAGACAGATATATCCAAAACGATATTTAATTTTTAATCTTACAATATTAGGAAAGATTTTATTAAGTACTTGGACATTTTAAAGACACTAACGACACTTTTGTGCAAATATCCGGCGAACGGGCCTTACTGTGACCCGTTTTAAAAGATATTTAGTCAATAAATATATTTACAATACATTTGTTTCAACAATATATAAATATATATATGTATATAAAATATAAAAAAATTATAATAATAAATTTTTTTACTATTAATATTGTGCAATTGTAGTAGAAAAACTTTGCCTCGTATAGAGTTGATAGCGAATCCACCAAAACATAAGGTTTAGAAAATATTGTCTGGTAACGCTATCATCATTTATTTTGACATTTGAGTAGTAGTAAAAAAAAGTTATATTTTCTTACGTGTGAATTGGAAACATTTTTATTTTATCACGACAATAATATTTAAACAAAAGTAATGCAGAACTTACTAAAGATATACCATTAGTTTTGCGTATATCTCGTTCGTAATGTGTCTACGTTTTTCATTTTTTTCTTTTGTGCAAAATCTAGAAGAACTACTTCAAAAGGAGTATTTGAAGCAAACATAAAAATTAATTTACAACCACTCCACATACAACGTTATCAGAATATATTCAGGAAATTATGAAAGTTCGATTCAAGTCATTTATTGTGTTACTTTTACTGCCACTACTTATTCTCAGTATAGTAACAGCTGAGTTGCAGGGACCTCTTTCTACACATAATGCAAATTCGCAGGATGCACTTCAACCAGAAACAACTTCGCAACCAGAAAAAGCACCTGAAAAAGGTGCGAATTCAGCAGAATCTACAGAAACCAACACTGTTAGCAATGAGCGGAAATCAGCCAAATACGTGACTGAAAATGAGTCACCCACAGATGCTCCGGTTACCCAGACATCAGGCAATACAGTTGTTTCGCTGTCAGCTTTCGATACTGAAGTCGGACCACGCTTCAAAATTTGGCAACAAGCCTTACTCGAACAGCAGCTGAACGAAAAACTCGCTCGGCAGAAGTTGGAAGATCAAATAGCCGCTATTGAAGAAACTCGTAAAAAACCAGTTGCTGAACCTACCCCTCGAGAGATCGAAGGTACCTAAACCAAACAACTGTAATTCATGTATATGATTGACTAACTGTTGCTTTTTTTCAGCTCAAACCCTCTACGAAAAAGGTATGGATATTATCGCGAAACAACGTAGTGATAAAGACTTAGGACACATATTTATAATGCGTGCTGCTGAAATGAACCATCTAAAAGCTCGCGCAGAGATGGCTTGGTCACATCTACTGGGACGTAATGGCAAGCTTAATTTTGAATTAGCGGCAGCGGAGTTTGACGAATTGGCCAAAGAGGGATTGCCAGAAGCGAATATGGTAAAAAAATTAAAATTGAATATATTTTTTATCTTTAATCTTTTGTTATTTAATCAGGGTCTTGCATTCCTATACTCTGTTGGTGTTGGTGGCAAAAACGTCAGTCAACCACTGACGTTGATTCATTTAACATTAGCAGCTCTAGGCGAACATACATTTGCACAGATGGCCCTTGGATATCGATATTTGTACGGAATAAATGTGCCAACTAATTGCGAGAGGGCGCTAATGTATTACAAGAAAGTAGCCAAAAAAGTTGCCTCCAAGATTACATTCTCGAACGGACCAGTTGTTCATCGTGTACGCTTACTAGATGAGTCCGAAAATCCTGGCAGTCAAGAAACTGAAATCGTTGACTACTATCAGTTGTTAGCAGACAAGGGTGATGTTCAGTCTCAAGTGGGCCTTGGACAGCTCTACTACCAAGGAGGAAAAGCAATTCAGCAAGATCACCAAAAAGCATTGGAATATTTTACTAAAGCTGCAAACACAGGCAATGCAATAGGCTACGCCTTCTTAGGCAAGCTTTATTTAGAGGGTAGTGAATTCATCAAAGCTGATAACGAAACCGCATTCAAGGTAAGTAAAACAATAGCTTTTAACATTCGTCTATATATTTAATATAATTTTACACAAATGTTATTACAGTATTTCAAGAAAGCAGCCGAACTGGGCGATCCAGTTGGGCAAAGCGGATTGGGTCTAATGTATCTGAAAGGACTTGGTGTTCCAAAAGATCCACTCAAGGCTCTAAACTACTTCACGCAAGCCGCGGATCAGGGCTGGGTTGATGGTCAACTTCAATTGGGCAACATGTACTTCAGTAAGCTTATGATATATTGAATCAAATTACAGAGTAAATTAAAATTTTCAATTTAGCTGGCAATGGTGTGAAAACTGACTACAAATTGGCGCTGAAATACTTCAACTTGGCTTCACAATCTGGCCACGTATTGGCTTACTACAATTTGGGTATAATGCACACCTACGGCATTGGAATGTTGAGATCATGTCCAGCGGCCGTGGAATTCTTCAAAAATGTTGCCGAACGTGGTAGATGGAGTACAAACATGATGCTTGCGTATAACGATTACAAAAGTTATTTCACTGACAAAGCGTATATGCAATATGCGTTGCTGGCAGAGTTGGGCTACGAGGTTGCCCAAAGCAATGCGGCTTTTCTTTTGGATCGCGGCGACGTCAGCATTTTCCATGATCGACATGAAGAACTTATACGTGCGTTTTACTATTGGAAAAGAGCGGCAGGACAAGGATACTCAGCTGCACAAGTGAAGCTGGGCGATTATTACTATTATGGCTGGGGAACGAATATAGACTTTGAAACGGCAGCTTCTCTGTATAGGTGAGTTTATATTCTATTCCCAATAAACAAGCGGTGCATTATGAGACTGAATATTTCCGTTCTCACGACCGTCAAGAAACCATGTTGACTTTACCACAATTGTATTTGCATCAAACTGCTATAAAAAGTAAATTTAATTCTATTGCAATGTTTATCGTTTTAGAAAAGCATCTGAACAGCAGTATAATGCACAGGCAATGTTCAATCTTGGCTATATGCACGAACAAGGGCTGGGTATGAAAAAAGACTGGCATCTGGCGAAGCGCCTCTACGACCTTGCTGCTGAAACGAATGCAGACGCAAAAGTACCGGTAGCCATAGCACTTCTTAAACTGCAAATGCTTGCAAAAGTTGAAGCCATTAAACAGGTACGATTATTAATATTTGGAAAGTGGTGAAAAGCTAATATGCAATATCATTGTTTTCAGTCGCCTTACAAATTCATCTTTTACATGGACGAAAATATTGCCGCCAACTGGGACTTGTACATGATCACGATATTGACACTGTTGCTAGGATTTATTATGTACACTAGACGTCCGTATCAGGATCAACAACCGGCTGATCAGCAGCAGCAGGAGCAAGTAAATCCTGAAGCGGAGCAGCAACAGCCACAGCAGCCGGAGTGAATTAGCATAAAACATACTAAATAGTAATACTTTTTAGGTGTAATTAGTTGATATGTGTACATAACAGTCAATAATTTAATGTTATTTGTTGCATTACCGTTAACATCGCCATTACCAAGACCGTCTGGGCGACATGAAGCTTGTGTTAACAAGTATTTTATTTTTTCTTTTTAAAGTAGCAGATAAATATTAAACCATTTAATAAGCCAATTTTGAAATCGATATTGAGATTTGTTTTGAGAAAACCAATGAATCCTTCACACCATTAAAAGTTGTCTAAATAAATTATTTTATACCACAAGTTTAACATTTACTTTCAATACTAATAAACCAGTTTATGGCGAAATAAATTCTTATTGGGAAAGGAGATGTCATTCAAGTTCTGAACGTGAAAAGACACAATAGTTTGACAAGTCTTATTAATTTACATTTTGTGCTGCGACCTAAGATATTTTGTGCCCTTTCCTACATCACACATGGTCACAAAGGTCCAGCAGTCTGAACAATTCCAGGAGCTGGGAGCGACGGATGTGGATCCAAGGGTCTTGAGCCTACATCTACAAATTGCTGGATAATCTAGCATCGGGTGTATTGGAGTTAATCGAATATTTACGGTGATTTCACTTTTTTGTAGAGGCAACGTGTAATTATCATACATTTTTTTATGCCGACGTAAGCTAATTATGACTCGGCCGATTAGATGCATATATGTATATTAGAGCAGCAATTCTTTCGACTATTATTGGCCTTGATATTTGACAATTATTTGATTTGACAAGGCCTTTAACATTTCTTACACAAAACTTCTATTTACGATATTTATTAATTTTATTTATGTGAGTTATACATATATTTTTCCAATGATCGAAAACAAATTCGATTTAGTGTTTTTTTTTTATTTTCAATGTGTCGTTTTCATATAATTAAAAATAATATTAGCAAAATAACTAAAAACTGCATGGAAATGAGCAAAACAAATATGATTTGCGCTCAAGCATAATAATTCAAGTTGGCTTTCTTCTTTGCTTGCACTTCCATAATAGCGTCCATGAAATCTTCATGTGTGACGCAAGTGGCATTACGGCGTAACGCTATCATACCAGCTTCTACACATACGGCTTTACATTGCGCACCGTTGAAGTCATCGGTGGAACGTGACAACTCCTCAAAGTTAACATCATTGCTAACATTCATTTTACGTGAGTGTATTTGCATAATTCTTGCACGCGCCTCCTCGTTGGGATGTGGAAATTCGATTTTGCGATCCAGACGTCCTGAACGTAATAGAGCTGGATCCAGAATGTCGACGCGATTTGTAGCTGCAATAACTTTAATATCGGCAGTTGAGCTAAAACCATCTAGCTGGTTTAACAATTCTAACATGGTACGCTGCACTTCACGATCACCAGCCTTCTCGGAATCAAAACGTTTTGTGCCAATGGCATCCAATTCATCGATAAAAATAATTGCTGGTGCTTTCTCTTTGGCTAAAGCAAAAGCATCTCGCACTAATTTAGCGCCGTCACCGATAAACATCTGCACTAACTGAGGACCAGCCAACTTCAAAAATGTAGATTTTGTTTGTGCAGCACATGCACGCGCTAATAGTGTTTTGCCAGTGCCGGGAGGGCCATATAGAAGTACTCCTTTGGGTGGATGAATACCAAGAGTTTTGAATTTATCTTTGTGAGTCATTGGTAATACTACAGCTTCAATCAGTTCTTGTATTTGTTTGTCCAAACCACCAATATCTGAATATTGTTCAGTTGGTCTCTCATCGACTTCCATAGCCTTTACTCGCGCATCATATTCCGCAGGCAATGTTTCTAAGATTAGATATGAATCTTTGTTGACTCCTACTAAATCACCGGGTTTCAATTTTTCTGCGTCCACCAAACCGATGACTGGCAAAAAGTACGCCTGACGGGTAGAAGTTTTGATAACGGCGCATTTGCCTTTCCTTTGATTGTCCAATACCAAAACAGCGCCATCATCCTCTTCTTCTTGAGGATCTACGTCCAGCAGTTCAATGACGTTTGATACCAAGTACGGCAAAGTTTTGTTAACCTATTAAGTATACACATAAATTGTAATTAATATATTTTATTAGTATAACTATGAAATTACCTTAATCTTTTCCGTATTATCTTTGATTTTTTCGTTTTGGGCTTGAATTTCGTGAGTAATACGCATAACCTCACTCTTCATGATCTTAATTTCATTATCCATTAGACGCGTCCTGCTGACTATTTCGTCGGTGGACATACGTAGTACCTCCTCTCCCAAAGTTTCCTCACCATCATCCCAAATGGATTTATCTTCAAGAGTAGTCGCCATTTGACAAAAAATATAAATTTATTTACTTATTACTTTGAAAAATATTGGTTAATATTCCGCTTTGGTTCCCGACTTTCAATGACTTGTAAATTTTTGTTTTGTGCTTATTGTGACATTTCTCTACGCTCGTCTTGCTTTAATGGTCATATTTCTTGAAATCGATAACAAAGTCGACATGGCAGATTTTGTATCGATTTCTTACACAATCAGAAATAAATTGACACAAAAAAAAATTATTTCCAACTATTTATAAAAAAGTAGTAAAACATGATTCAGAATCAAAATTGTTTTTCTCTCACTTAACTAAAAAATATATATTGTCGAATTCAAGAGATATGTATTTATATAAATTTTGATCGGAAGAACCGGTATTCACCTCTCTGTTAAAGATAAATTAAAAAGTTATTACCTATTCTATTTCTATTCTATTCTACCCACTTTGAATAACTGATGAAGCCAAACATTCTCAGGGGTTACGTTTATTACGTAAAAATAACTTTCTATAAGTTTTGGTCTCCGTTCTTTAAATTATTTATTTGCTTCATGAAAATACTTGTTAAATATTTTATATTTGAGTAAATTGCATCAAATGAAAAATTGCAAGCAATCGAGAATAGTGAGTTTTGGAATCTTATAATTGCTTACAATAATTATTAAAGATAGTGTTTTTTAGAATTCCGTCAAAAAATATTAAGAATGTATTGCTTTGAAAAGCCAAATAAATAACTTGCGTAACGACGATTCTTCTAGAGAATTGATAGAAACTCATACTACCCTGCCACTTACCCTTTCAAAAAAGATAGTTGAATTGAAAAAAACAACGTGTTTGTTCAACTCCGCTATCCTTTTTGCAAGGGCAAGGTGCTGGGTAGTAAGAATCTGCCTCTCTTGAGGAATTGTCGATGCACAAGATATTTATCTGACTTCTTAAAGCCAATACTTTCATAATTAGTATTTTTTTGTCGGAATTCTATAAAACACGATCTTTAATAATAATTGTAAGCAATTATTAAACATTCCAAAACTTACCATTCTCGTTGCTCAAAATGTAAACAAACAATTGCTTCGAAAACAAACAAAACACATTGTCGTCCGAACGACTTATATTCCACAATCCACAATCATGTTTTAGTTGTGTTTTCAATGATGGTCCGAACATAGTATAAAGATCTAAAGAGAAATACGGCGGCACGTCACGACTGCCCAACAGCGCAATTTTTATGTATGCAAATTTCGGCTTTAACCCAGCTTCTTGAACATTTTGTAGATGCGGGCGACATATCAAACAGCTGGTGTACACAATTTCGTTGTTGCCGTAGTAAAACTTTTCATTTGAATGAAATTTAATTTTTTTTTCAAAGTAAAACATTTTTTGCAATAAAATATGTAAATAGGTTAAGAGCTATTTTATGCCACTGTTGGTAAAGTAACTTTAGACTTTTACAGATTTAATACAGTTAGGGATTTAATAGTTTTACATTTCACATGTTAGTGCCAACACTACAGTTGCCCATTGTCGTCGGAAAATTAGAAATGGTTTTAATTTAGCGACAGTTACAACTGCAGGCCTGCTGCCGTGAAGTAGTGCTGTCGTCGAAATAATTGTTCCCTTAAGAACGTTATGTATTTTAATATTTTACAGATGCTGTCTGTCATTTGTCGCCATCAATGTGTTACATACTTAACTTTTCAAGTGCTTTCAACAGCTGATCGTGACAGCTTAAAATATACCGCGGTTCAGGTTATGTCAACTTTGACCCTTTCAAAATAATATAAATATATATGAATTTATTAATAGTCATCTGTTGGAGCAATAGCAGAGATAACGTAACAAACATTTCCTGTGAATGGGATAAGAAATAAAATTTCAGCGTCAGTGAACATTTTAGACTTGAATTATTTATGATTCGGCGATAAAAAATCTCAAGCTTTGTTTGGAAGCTTTTGTTCGGTTGGTTTCTTCTGAGAGTAGTGATTCATTAAAATACGGATCAGTATGATTGTAAGTAAACTATTTTGGAAGTACACAGTTGTATCGTCGCTATTTAAACACAAAATAACTCATCTAAAAACTGGTTGTGGAGCGCACGTGCGCTAAGGTGTAAGCAGAGAGAGTTTGTGAAGAGTTGTTTGTTTAGGTAGTGCCAAAGATACATTTACTAGTTGCTTTATGTGCGCAGAGCTGAGCTTTACGCATTTAGTCGTAAAACTTTCGCTTCAATGAAAATTACTCAATAACTTCTTTTTTCGAACAGTCTGCTATGTTTGCTCGCGTAACATTTTATCCAACATTGTTTTACAATGTATTGATGGAAAAAGCATCCTTAAGGAACTGGTACGATCGCATTGATGAGAATGTAATTTTGGGTGCCTTACCCTTCCGTTCGGAAGCGAAAGAAGTAAGAAAGTACCTAACATTATCCCTTCTTGTGCTGTGCTAAATTTGTGTTGAATTGTTATTTCCGTAGTTGATCGCAAAGGAAAACGTGAAAGCAGTTGTTTCCATGAATGAAGACTACGAGCTATCTATGTTTTCCAATGACTCAGAGAAATGGAAATTGCATGGGATCAGTTTTCTACAACTACCTACAACGGATATTTTTGAAGCACCAGATCAAGATAAACTTTATGAAGGCGTAAAATTTATAAACAAATTTCTACCGCAAGAGAAACGTATAAAAACTTTAAATGCGGCATCTGAGCCTGAGAATAATGGGACTGTATATGTTCATTGTAAGGCTGGGCGCACGCGTAGCGCTACCCTTGTTGGATGTTATCTAATGATGGTGAGTCTATTAAAAACCGGCAAAACTCGCGCCGATTTGATGGTATGGACAGATGGAGGAGGTTCTAGAAGTGCGAGCTAATTTTCAATATACATTTTTTTCTTAAAAAAAAAAGGACCGTAATTCCATATTTTGTATTTTTTTCAATACGTACGGTCTAATTATAAATATTAGTATATAAAACATAGGAAATATCATAAACGAGTGTTATAATTTTGGTCTGTATATAAAAATATCTCGGAAACGACTAACTTAGGCGAAGAACCTCCTTTATCTGTCTATACCATCATATGGCGGTTATATTATACGTAGTTTTGTTAATATTTTTATCACAGTATTTTTACTATTATATTATTTATGTATTGAATTAGAAAAATGGCTGGTCACCGGAAGAAGCAGTGGACTTCATGCGCGCTCGCCGACCTCATATTTTATTGCATTCTAAGCAATGGGAAGCTCTCAAGTTATTCCATAAGAAAAATGTCGAGAGTACGTGACCTCACAAGCATGCATCGGAAAGCACAAACGATTTTTATATTCTGTATTATACATTGTTATTCAAATGTTTTAACTTTACGTAATAAAGAACGTCAGTTATATTTATGCAAATTTATACGACCTATGTTTAAACATTTCGTCATTACTTATTGCTTGTCAAATGTTTTCTTCATTTTACGGCAAACATAAGTGCAATAAAATTAGTTACTGATCTGATACATCGAACCTTGATGTTTATTTTTAAATAATAGTTCATTGGTTTACCATTGTATTAAGGTAACTGATTTTAATAAATCCAAATTTCGCAAAGCAAACAGCTTTTCTTCTTCATTAGTTACATTTCATGTAGGTACGATTACTTCGAATACAAAAATCAAAATTTTACGTTTTTATCTGTTGCAGGCCTGTTTGACATAACGGAGTAAATTTATTAAAATTTTTAAACTGTCTAATATGTTACTATGCAGTGAATAGAAAAAATACAGCAATTATTTAGAACTGACTTCCTCAACAGCTGAACCAGATCCAGCAGCCTTGATCTTCCAAATCTGTTTAATGGAGTTGGCAATTCCGACGTCGTTTTGTATGATATAGAAAAGTCCACCAAGGGTTGCAATAGACAGTAATATCAAGGCACCATGGGCGACTTTTGGTAAGAGTGGTCCAACCACTTGCGGGCGAGCATAATCTGTGATTATGGCCTCCACACCCCTTTTTCGAAACAGTATAAAAGAAGAAGATATACAAATATAGATTATTCGCTGAAACAATGAAAAAGATATATATTTGTTTTACCAGTGCGAGTGAAGGACTACAGAAACCGCAAGTAGAGCATCGAGCGTTTGTGAAGGATAGATAAAAGCGGCAGGAACAACACCCAGCAGGGAAAGAGATATCAGGCGTTCAGCGGTCCATAAAGGTGTGTGATTGCCTTTAGCTGCAGACATCTTAGGAGAGCTTAATGAGAAGGTTCTTGACAAGCACTAAACAGAAATATTTATTATAAGCTTTGAAATGATTATATTATTTACATAACATGCCTGTGTGTTATTCAGTTTAGTTAAAGTCTTCAAACTTTCTGCAGAAAGAGTACTCTTTGTTGTCAAAGTTTTCATGGGCAAAGATAGGGCCGTTTTACCTAGTCCTACAACTTAAAAGATCGCGATTATATAATGTAAGACAATTCCCGTATTTATCTTTACCATTCAATTTGCCGGCATTACGCAGCATTACAGAAAGAGCCATTTTTGATATATCACTTAGATTTTTATAACAATTAAGTAACTATGATCTTGACTAAGAAGCACTTGCTAATTATTTTTGCAAATCTTTCTTTACTGCTCCAGAAGATTATCAGATTTCGTTTGTTTTTTTTCTAGGAGTGATATAAAAACAGCAATTCCAAATGTCAAATATATACCGCGTTGCCAAGTATACATGAAAAATCGTTATCGATATAAATGTCACTTGCCACTTGGTTTTTGTTTTACCGAACTTATAGCGGGACTTCCGTCTCTAGTCTCTATTTGAGACATTTTGAGGTAAAATGTCAATTTGTGACTTACTATTCACTAACCAGTCTCTAGCGTTAGTCTCAAAATATTGACTCAAATTTGAGGCCTGATAATTAGTAGGTCACAAACTAAAAAGAACTCTTGCTGCCATTTGGAATATACTGGATAGAGATCATAATAGATATTAATCGATTATTATTTTTTTATATTTTGTAAACAACTCAAAGTATTAGATTTTGAGACTGTCACTTACAGAATAGCAAAAGCGTCTCAAGTCTCAAAAGTTGTCTCTAACTTAAAATCTCAAATTTAGAGACTTGAGACTGTATCACGGTACAGAATCGCATTAAATATTTTGCAAAAACTAAGCCTTCGCACAAATATACAAATTTTTAATTGATACACAAAACTTCACATCAGCTTTTAATATTTAATTTATTTAAAAATGGACGGTTTAATGCACTTAACAGTTGTACGTAATTATACATATATAAATTTCGACTTAGAATTATAGTTTCCAATGAGGACGGAATGTACAAATACATATATTCGAATATTTTTACTTATGAGCTAATAAGACACATTCAAGTTTGTAAAATCGTAAATTATACGTTCTAAGAGATTCCTGATTAAGGTAATGTCGTTGCATTTTAAAAATTTTAACACCATATTTTAAAAAACTATTTGTGAAAGCTGGTAATGACCACGGTTGGTTAAAATAAAATCCATGTGACGACACTTAAAAATATACCACTTGCGTATGACATTATGGGGCTAGCACCTGCTTTATAAAAATCCCAATCAAATATAATGTTGGATGCGTCCGAATCCTTCCATGGATAGGCACCATCATCGAAGTACATAGGGCAGTCGTCTCGCTCTCGCTCGTACTCTATGGCATCAATGGCGACTGCGGCACCCTCTGTGTGATTCCATGAGGTGACATCTTGATTTAGTTTGCAGAAGGCTCCAACAGCTGCAAAGTAAAAAATGTAGTTTCGATGTTACCGTTAACCACAATTGATAGCAAATTAATTAATAATGTTTGTAGCATACATACCTTGGGACATCAGCACACGATTTAAATCTGCGCGTTGATATACCCAACAACGGTACTTAGAAAGTGGATCCAAATCATCATATGTAATGAGGTAAGATTTGAGATTCTCTTTCCAAAAACCTATACACTTCATGCGATAATCAGGGTCACCTAAAATTTTAAATTAAATTGGAATCATTGTTTAGTAAAAATTAAAAACATAACTAACTGTATATATCCACAGGCCTTCCCAAATGATCTACTGATAGACAGTAGTTCTCATCAATAGCCAATTCTTTTTGATCTGTGTCACAGACTGATAAATCCGATATATTTTGTTTGCAATGTATGTTCGGCCGAGGACTTAGGGTTACACCTCCAAGAATTCTTGTTCTGAAGGGATGTTCTCCACGTTGTGTAAAATTGAATTTTCCCGCCACTGGGCAACGTACTGGTACCGGGTTTTTCGCTAGAAACAAGTCATATTTCCAAGCCTCTGCATTTTTGAACTGAACCCACGAGCAAACCGTGCTGAAATCGTCCTTGATAACAGCCAAACCTTTGCGGTAGCGTATAATATTGTGATGGCGTGGTTGAAAATCAAAGCATACATAATCCTTTTGACAGCCATCCACTGTAAGACGAGCCATCATAATTCGGTTATCGCGCCGCTCGCGACACACGTATATCGTACGACGGTAACGCGCTCGATCGGGGTAGTATGTCTCGTTTATATGAGTTTCACTAATAGAGACATCTGCATCGATATTTGCAGTATTAACCCATTCACCAGAGAAATTTTGTGGGAGTGTGCAACCGGGTTCAACGTATTCTGCTTTTACAGGTGTAAGCTTAAGACGTTCAGGCGAGTTCTCTGGCGTTTTCAAAGTATTACATTCAGCAGTAATGGAGACACCAATGTACAAATCATCGTCACGATTTTTCAGAAAACAGCGGTATTTTTCATCTTTACGTGATTCTTTCGTGTTTGCCACCGCAAAATAATGATTTTTGCCAACAAACCAATCGCCCAAGCAACTATACTCCACAGTACCGGAAAATGTGCCTTCCATTCCCTCACACTGTTGATACGTGACATTGAATTTCTGATTTTGTATCAAGAATTGAGTACCAGCTGTTTGACAAGATTGGATACGCGCATCGGGTTTGTTGCAGACACCAGTAAACCGGAAACGATTCTAATAGAAAAAAAATTACAAAAGTTTCTTTGAAAAGTATATCTGATATTACTTGATATGTGAAATGCCACACGCCTTCAAGTGACGACCGACAATTGATGGGCACAAAATTCTCGTTAAACAATGTCACTAATTGTTGATCGTCTCTTATTCCTTTGCAAACATTTTCGACGCTTGGCTCTACTCCCGTTGGTATAGAAACACATGGACCTAAAATGAACAGTTTTACCACAAAATTATTTAGACATAAATTGATTTGTACCTTCAACTTTTTCAAACACATTCAGTGTTCGTATAACAGTGCGAACACAATGATAGCAATTTGCCGATCGCTCTTTAAATATGAATGAATACTCATCACCATGGCCAGACATGGTTACACATACTCCTCGGCGTGACATGGAAGTCGCATCTATTACTGTTTGTGTGGGAAAACCAGTTTCCCATGAGAACCAACTTCCTTGTAGAATTCTTGGAATAATACATCTGTTTTGCTCCAATTGGTTCTGCTGCGCTGAAACTTTTTATCAAATATGAATAAAATTTAATGTGAGGCTTGAGTCAGCATCCATACTGAAGCTGGGTGTGGCCAATGAACAATTGTTTACCTATGCTTACAGCGCTGAGAAGTAAAAAACATTTTAATGGTATCATTTTTAACTTTACATTAATGTTCTAATTTGTACTTAAACCAATCAAAATATTGTTTATATTTATTTAAAACTAAAAACTTGAAATTAACTACGACAGGAATGTTAGAGAACGTATAAACTAAATAAACTGCAGTAATAGTGATGTAAATGGTGTTTTTAAAACATCGATAAATCATAAGTATCGATTTCTTCAATTTTTGATTTATGAAAAAAGCAATCGGTGACTCTTCTCGCTGTGTTACGTTGAGATGAAACAATTTACTATTTTTATTATATGTTGAATTATCGATTCTGAAAGGTTAATGGAACTTTAAATTTTTTTCTTTTAAATTTACATGATTTTATATATTCGAAAACAGTTTTTTTGTTGCCGCAAAATTTTTACTACGGTAGCACTTGTGGAGGGCTGCCACTCGGGGAGAAATTATAATAAAGAAGACATTTCGAATTCGAACAAGCACACATTTTTCTTGTCACCGACACAGTGAGTCAGGCGCACATCGTTTTTCATCAGCATTTTAAAATATTGTTGATTTTTTAATTAAAAATCTCAAAGAATAACCAAAAGGATGTCCACTATTGCTAGCCCTCTGTCCATTGCGGGCACAAGACAATCAGGCGCTTCCGTGCGTACACAAAATGGTAAGAATTTCAGAGTTGTAAAAACATCTGCGACCAAGCATTGCCGGGACAATGAAAAGACAACATGTGAAATATTTCTTGAATTGTGTGACTTTTCGAGAATGTTTGTAAAATAATGTTGCAAATGTGTGATATTCTAACTGAAAAATCAAAACTTACAGCTCTTATTTCTTAATTAAAAT
Organism: Bactrocera correcta; assembly: GCA_027475135.1. Classification (NCBI taxonomy): domain Eukaryota; kingdom Metazoa; phylum Arthropoda; class Insecta; order Diptera; family Tephritidae; genus Bactrocera; species Bactrocera correcta. The sequence continues at coordinate 17,780,632 of CM050325.1, forward strand.
GCATACATTACATATTTACATGAAAAAGTGAGGTTACAATTATTACCATTTAGTTCCTTAAGTAAGGAGGCAAGGGTGTGGTTTTAAAATATATTTTTAAAATGCTTTCAGTTATGGCTGCAAGCTCCATTGCAAATATTGTAAAAAGTTCTTTGGGCCCTGTTGGCTTGGACAAAATGCTGGTTGACGATATTGGTGATGTCACTGTTACCAATGATGGTGCCACAATTCTCAAATTGCTGGAGGTGGAGCACCCAGCTGCCAAGTAAGTATTCTGAGTTATACATTATATATTCAAACTTCAATCTTGTATTTTATTCAAAAGGGTTCTTGTGGAACTAGCGCAGCTACAAGATGAAGAAGTTGGCGATGGTACAACATCAGTTGTCATATTAGCCGCAGAGTTGTTAAAGGTACGTAATAATAATATTTATAATTCTATTTATTAAAATTTAACTATGTACATATGACCTCACTTGTTTTTTAGAATGCTGATGAGCTCGTAAAGCAAAAAATTCACCCAACTTCAATCATTGCTGGATATCGTCTGGCATGCAAAGAAGCTTGTAAATACATTTCAGAACATTTAACAGCTCCTGTTGATGAACTGGGACGTGATTCCCTAATTAACATTGCAAAAACATCGATGAGTTCCAAAATCATTGGTGCCGACGCTGATTTGTTCGCTACTATGGTTGTGGATGCCGCGCAAGCCGTGAAGGTACATTAAGTAGAAATGGATTATTAAAGATTTTTAATTTTGTGTGCTTTTGTGTAGATCATAGATCCGAAAGGAAGTCCGTTATATTCAATTAAGGCTATAAATGTTTTGAAGGCTCATGGTAAATCAGCACGCGAGTCAGTTTTGATACCTGGTTATGCTTTGAACTGTACCATTGCTTCACAACAAATGCCGAAAAAAATTGTCAACGCAAAAATAGCTTGCTTAGATTTCTCTCTACAAAAGACAAAAATGAAAATGGGAGTACAAGTACTCATAAATGACCCGGACAAGCTAGAAGGAATTCGTGCACGTGAAATGGATATCACCAAAGAACGCATCAATAAAATACTTTCAACTGGAGTAAATGTTGTGCTATGCTCAGGTGGTATTGATGATCTCTGTATGAAATACTTTGTTGAATCTGGTGCCATGGCCGTGCGTCGTGTTAAGAAGAGTGACTTGAAAATTATTGCTAAAGCCACAGGAGCCGCCTTCCTCACTTCGTTGACTAATATGGAAGGTGAAGAAAGCTTTGAAGCATCAATGGTCGGAGAAGCTGCCGAAGTTGCACAAGAGCGAATTTGTGATGATGAATTAATTTTGATTAAAGGCACTAAAGCTAGGTAAGTGTTTGAAAATAATTGTACTGATTTTGTGTGAAGTGATTAATTGATTACATTTCGCTAATAGAGCTGCTGCTTCTATTATCTTGCGGGGACCTAATGACTTCTACTGTGATGAGATGGAACGTTCTATCCATGATGCGCTGTGCGTTGTAAAGCGTGTGTTGGAAAGTAAAAAAGTTGTAGCTGGTGGCGGTTGTGTCGAAGCAGCACTTTCAATATATTTGGAAAATTTTGCAACTTCTTTGGTAAATTAAATAGTATGATAACCTTTGAAAAACTTAAAAGTATAAACTATTTTGCAGAGCTCCCGCGAACAATTGGCTATTGCCGAATTTGCAAAATCTCTATTGGTCATTCCAAAAACATTGGCGGTGAATGCTGCTAAGGACGCTACTGACCTGGTTGCAAAACTACGCGCTTACCACAATTCCAGTCAAACAAAAACTGAACATGCTCAACTTAAGTGGACGGGTTTGGATTTGATCGAAGGTATTGTACGCGACAACAAGAAGGCAGGTGTTTTAGAACCAGCGATGTCAAAAATAAAATCACTTAAATTTGCTACTGAAGCCGCTATTACCATCTTGCGTATCGATGATATGATCAAACTGAATCCAGAAGAAAAGGGAGGCAAAAACTATGCTGATGCCCATGCCGCTGGGGAGCTCGATGGCTAATTGGCATTCGAACCATTCGTATTAGTTTTGGGACCACTCGTATTGCCTCTTCTACACACTTATTATTTACATTTACTTTTAAACATTAATGATAAGGTCAGAACCTGTTTCGATGGTAACAAATGTCGCTTTTCAACCACACACTACATATTAAACAACAGTTACTCTGTTCAGTTCTATTTACTAAAATTTAATTAAATAAATTTTGGACTACAATACAATTTATTTTTCTAATAAAAATTATTTCCGAAAATATATAGATGCCAATTAGTGCAAACCTTTGATGGCGTGAATCGAAATATAAATTTATTTTATAAAATAATAATTTTAGTTTTTGGTGGCATGTGTATATTCAGCGGCGCGCGCACTTTTCGTACTGGCTAAAAATAGCAATGCAGTATGGTATTTATAAATAAAGTAAGAAGAAGACAAACATTTTGGCCGAGTAGTAGGAAAACAGCGGATATATTCACAGGAAAATTTTTGGAGAAATTTAAATATAATAGCAATATGTCTGAAAACACTGCAGATTCCATAGAAGATGTTAACAATAATTTAGCGAATGAGATTGTGCTTCCACCACCAGTTCAAGATCAAGAAGCACAGCCACAAAGTAATGAACTTTTGGATATAGTTTTCACATTAGAGAGTGAAAAACAGGCGCTGGTAGAAGAGTCGCGTAAACGAATTTTTACACTTCGTAAGGAATTAGAGGTTAGAATAATACATTCTTTTTAACACGATTTATTAACTGAATACATTTACTTTCTGATTTGTGAAGCAAAGTCAAACCGAAAATGAACAACTTAAACGTAGGGTAAACCAATTGGAACAATCGCTCAAACAGTCGGTTATGTTGGGCGGTGTGGACGCTCCCAAGTCACGACAGGAGCAAGATGAGCTATTGCTGAAGGCAAAAACTTTGCTTTTTGAAAAAACTAAAGTATGTAAACAACAAGAGCAACAAGTAGAGGTGCTCAAGAATCAAGTGGAAGCAATGAAGGATGTTGTACAGGTGACTAAAGATATGTTGAATTTGAAGAGTGCCGAATGCGATCACATGCAAGTGCGTTTGGAGAAATCTCAACAATGGATTAAAGCGGAGAAAGATAAATGTGCCATAACTGAGAAGAAGTTATTAATATCTAAAGGAGTTTATGACAAACTTCGAGCTGAATATGATATACAATCAAAAATATTTAAGGTACACTAAACGACATTTGAAAATTCTTCTAATCATAAACTTTTGTTTATAGGATTTAAAAGAAGTATATGAACAGAAAATTAAGATGCTTGGAATTGCACTTGAGGAAGCTAAAAAGAAATAGTTTGTTTAAAATAATGTAAGATACACTCTGGTTTAAAATGTACCAAGTATATATGAATAATAATATTAATGTATAACTTACTTCCCCCCAAAATAGTAAAAATATATAGATCGATTGGCATATGAAGAGGTCGTTTTTAAAAGCTTTTCATTTATCTTTATTTGCAGGCGAATTCGTTCAATACAAGCAAATATCCGTTAATAAACTTTTAGTATTTCATGATAAATGTGAATTTTTTTGTCAATATTAAGGAAAATGTTTTGTTTTTATGCACTTTGCTGTTGTTGCATCTGTTTCGAGAGTGCGAGTTGTTTCATCTCCATTACACCTGCAACAGCATTTAGAAATCTACTCTTCTGTATTTGGATCTTTTCAATTTTCTCAATTTGCTCTTGTAAATAATCCACACGTCTCATGAAATAATCCTTAGAGCTTTCCAAATTCTTTAAAGTTAAAAATTCTAAATTATAAAAACAATATATTTAAGACACAAATCCACAAACCTTTTCCACATAATAACCAGTGCCTACATCAATTACAAAGTTATCGAGATCTTTAATGCGTCCAGGTACATACATGCTACTTGTAAGCGGCACTAATACTTGACGATTTTGCCACTCAGGTTGGAATGATTCCAGTGCCTCCTTTGAACTAGCGTACTTCGCTTTACAATTGTAAAGAGTTTGTAATGAAGCTTGAATGCTGTTGATTTCCTACAAAAAGTTATTTTTTCAAAAATTTTATATTAAGTATTGCCGTTGCCGTGGACGCACCTTTTCCATTTCCTGTCTGATCTGCATTAATTGTTCCAAACTTAGCTTTGCTAAATCGATTTGTTCTGTTTTTACATCGCTACTACTCGCCGACATTTTGTATTTGGTTTTATATTAACAAATAAGTGTTTTAAAAGCAAATATCTTAACAAATGTTTCCATAAATCGCGTGCGAAATGGAACTTCACACACCTTTGTAGATAAATATAATTCGATGAGTTGCAGTTCGAATTGTCGAAATGTCGAATGCGGAGTATCGAAAGTTAAGGGTTTCCAAATTCCAATAATAAAGACACTTTTCCCTGATATGAGACAATCCAAATTCTATGTAAAACTTACTTTTTAGAAAAGCGAATTTATTTACTTTTGGTAAAGTCCTATATTTCTTCAAACCGCGATGTAGAATGAGAAAAATTATTTTAAAATAAAAGGGCATTTTACATCGAATGGGCTACCCTAACACTTTCCATATTGAACAGCTGTTTTATGTTGTGTAATTTGTCGTTGTCAAAGAAATTTAGCCGTCTTCCATGTGTAAAAACTTTATCCTTTTGGGCGATTTGGGAAAATTTTAAGGGTTAGCCGTAAGTTGTGTTTGTTATGGCCTGCTCCCGTTCCTGTCTGCGCCTTTTATCAATCAACAACGTACTTAAAAGAACTATAAGCATGTCAGCAATGAGACGTGCCGAGGAGGCATTGGATAAAATGAAAGAGAAAAATCCATATTTCGATAAATATGCAGAGAAAATTGCCAAGCTTCAACAAACATCGCCGGAAGAGTTTTTAGAACGTGTGGACAAAGTTGCCAATCCTATTAAGGATGGCAAGAGTCAATCGAGGTAAAAATTTAATTATAATTTGTCACGAAAGGTGCATTAATGGTTTTTACTTAAAGAACTTATTCCGAACTTCTCAATCCAAAACAACCACGAAAAGATGAGGAAGCCAATGAAATACCCTACAAGAAACTTACAGATATTATGAAGCTTGAACTTGTCGCAGACAAAACAGCAGAAGAAATCTCAAGCATTTGGTATGAATACCATAAAACTAAAGATGTGTTGGCGGCCACTTTAACTGTGAATCAGTTTGATACACTTATGCAACGTGCTAAACAATTTCCCATATTTTTGTTGCCACTTCCGCGAAGTGAAGGTTTCGAGTTTATCATGTTGCAGTTTGCTGCAAATGCGGTGCATTTCACACCGTTATTAGCCTACCAGGTTGGTGTTGCTTCTATTTTAGTGAATTGCTCATACATTTGTATTAAATTATCTATAATTCACAGGTGCATGCCGAAAACGCACCAGAGTGTCTAACTATTGTGCATTACACTGAAATGAAAGATAAAGATATTGTATTGATGCGAGGCGAATACGACAGCAAAGTCCTGACAGCACAGGAAGCACAATGCTTGGCTAATGAATTACAAATGTTTTATTGTAAGAGCGACGAAAACAAGCTAAAGCTACTAGAGACGTTCAATAAAAAGCCAGATGAATTTAAACACATGGACTTAATTAAGGAGGTTGAAAATATACAGCTAGTTTAAAGTAATCTATAATAAAATGTATAACCCTTAGTAGCAGTTTTTCTAGTTTGTTTCTGTGAAATCTAATAAATCAGCATTAATGCTATAATCAAATCTTGTCTTACTAACGAATATTTAATGCAGGACAATGGTAAAGAAAATTGAGATTGGGCTTAACAAAAATAGTGAATATGATTTTTAAATGATTTTAAATAATCCTTATTAATTTATAAAATCAAATAAGTTGTGAGTGCAAGAATATTGTTACTTGTGATACCAAACATGAAATATATGTACAGACATTTAAAAAAATATTACTATTTTTGATACTCTTAAAAATATTGTTCCAATTTTCGATTATTTTATTTTGTCTGCTATTCGCGTGTGTGACATTGGAGAGTACTGTGTCTAGTTTGTTTTGCTAGTAACTTTTTGAATTTTGAAATGTTTAATTATTAAATTAAAATTAGCTGAAAATTCATATGTCTGCATTACCGTACGGCACGCACTTTGATGATGTTATGGTTATAATAGGTAAATCGCTCGTTTGTTTTTGTTTTCATAAAATGCACAGAAATGAAATTGTCCGGACATTTTACACAGGTTTCGGTAAGGCGCATTTGCAACTTTTGGTCACTTGTGGACTGCTGTTAATGTTCACAATTACCGAAACAATGGGCATGGCCATCATAGCACCAAAGAGCGCGTGCGAATTCGCTAGTTCGGAGCAAGCAAAAGCGGCTATACAGGCGGCAGCATATATCGGTAACATTCTATAGCATAATTCGTGTCCGCAGATATTTTTATGCAGTTTATGCCTCTATGTTCCCATAGGCATGATCTTCTCATCCTACATATGGGGTTATTTCTGCGACAAAATCGGAAGGCGAACGGTGCTTGTGCGCAGTACCGCAATGGCCATCGTTTGCTCGTTTTCATCCATGTTAATCACAAATTTTTGGGTTTTTCTCACTCTCCGCTTTATGACTGGCATATGGTAATTAAACTAAATTGATAATGTCGATCTGTGTTCTTAATATCTTTTCGCTTATGCTTAAAGTGTGGCTGGCCCTGGTTTCGCGGCGCTTACTTATCTCGGGGAATTTTGTACATCGAGAAATCGCGCTTCTATCATCAACTATATGTGCATGTTCAATGGCGTTGCTATGGTCTATTGTCCAGGTGTTAAAATCTATATATTTACAGTTGTTGTTATACATATGCAAGCATATTTTATACTGTAATTTTATTACCCGTAGGACTTTCCCAGTTAATGGTGAATTGGAAATTGTATATACCCATAATCGGTAATTTGATAATACGCTCTTGGCGCGTACTTGGTTTGCTATTCTCAGTGCCTGGATGGATTAGTTTTTTGCTGCTTTTGCGACTACCAGAAAGTCCGAAATTTCTGCTGTTGGTTAATAAAAATGAAGAATGCTCAGAAGTGTTGAATTGGCTGTGTCTACTTAACAATGGAAAGACATTAGAGGACTTTGGAATTGATAATATGAGACCACTGTTAAAATCTGGAATCACCCCAGCACCAAAGTATGCATGTCACATACCTCATATTCTTGTCTTTAACTGATTACTTCTGTTCATGCAATTTTTTGGCACTTGTTTAAGTTTGTTTCGGTCAATGGCCAAGGAGGTTGTACCATTATTCCGACATCCTTATGTGAAACGATTCTTGCTCAGCTGCGTTGTTATGTTCGGATTGTTGCTCGTGTAAGTGTAAGAGTCAACGCAAAATATGTACATATGTATGTATATGTGATGATTTTCTTTTTGAAAATTTTCGTTTAGTGCCAATGGGGTGGCAATCTGGTTCACGGACATAAGAAACCATACTCTCGCCTGGGAACAAGAGTATAGAAATACGAGCCACGAAATGGAATTTTCGATTTGTGAGGCGATAAGCCATAATAAGAAAGTAGCCAAGGAGACAATGGTTTGATTTTAGTCTTTTGATATATTTAAATTTATTTAACTTTACATTTTACATTCGTTTAAATATGGACCGAGAGAGTGAACAAGAACATTTAAGCTCAAAAAAGCACATGCAAAAAAATCGAAATATTCAATGTGCTTCAACAGATCGAATATATTGTAGTTTTATACGCGTTATTCGATAAATTTGTAAATGTTGTTATTTCCTGTATGATCTTTAATTTTGTGACTAATTCTACCATTTCGAGTGTCTCTTCTTCTTTACTGGCGTAGACACCGCTTACGCGATTATAGCCGAGTCAACAACAGCGCGCCAGTCGTTTCTTCTCTTCGCTACGTGGCGCCAATTGGATATTCCAAGCGAGGCCAGGTCCTTCTCTACTTGGTCCTTCCAACGGAGTGGAGGTCTTCCTCTTCCTCTGCTTCCCGCGGCGGGTACTGCGTCGAATACTTTCAGAGCTGGAGTGTTTTCATCCATCCGGACAACATGACCTAGCCAGCGTAGCCGCTGTCTTTTAATTCGCTGAACTATGTCAACGTCGTCGTATATCTCGTACAGCTCATCGTTCCATCGAATGCGATATTCGCCGTGGCCAACGCGCAAAGGACCATAAATCTTTCGCAGAACCTTTCTCTCGAAAACTCTTAAGTTCGACTCATCGGTTGTTGTCATCGTCCAGGCCTCTGCACCGTATAGCAGGACGGGAATTATGAGCGACTTATAGAGTTTGGTTTTTGTTCGTCGAGAGAGGACTTTACTTTTCAATTGCCTACTCAGTCCGAAGTAGCACCTGTTGGCAAGAGTAATCCTGCGTTGGATTTCCAGGCTGACATTGTTGGTGGTGTTTACGCTGGTTCCAAGATAGACGAAATTATCTACAACTTCAAAGTTATGACTGTCAACAGTGACGTGAGTGCCAAGTCGCGAGTGCGACGACTGTTTGTTTGATGACAGGAGATATTTCGTCTTGCCCTCGTTCACTGCCAGACCCATTTCTTTTGCTTCCTTGTCCAGTCTGGAGAAAGCAGAACTAACGGCACGGGTGTTGAGGCCGATGATATCAATATCATCGGCATACGCCAGCAGTTGTACACTCTTATAAAAGATAGTACCCTCTCTGTTAAGTTCTGCAGCTCGAACTATTTTCTCCAGAAGCAGGTTGAAAAAGTCGCACGATAGGGAATCGCCTTGTCTGAAACCTCGTTTGGTATCGAACGGCTCGGAGAGGTCCTTCCCGATTCTGACGGAGCTTTTTGTGTTGCTCAACGTCAGTTTACACAGCCGTATTAGTTTTGCGGGGATACCAAATTCAGACATCGCGGCATAAAGGCAGCTCCTTTTCGTGCTGTCGAAAGCAGCTTTGAAATCGACGAAAAGGTGGTGTGTGTCGATTCTCCTTTCACGGGTCTTTTCCAAGATTTGGCGCATCGTGAATATCTGGTCGGTTGTTGATTTACCAGGTCTAAAGCCACACTGATAAGGTCCAATCAGTTTGTTGACGGTGGGCTTTAATCTTTCACACAATACGCTCGACAGAACCTTATATGCGATATTGAGGAGGCTAATCCCACGGTAGTTGGCGCAGATTGTGGGGTCTCCTTTTTTGTGGATTGGGCATAGCACACTTAAATTCCAATCGTTGGGCATGCTTTCGTCCGACCATATTTTGCAAAGAAGCTGATGCATGCACCTTATCAGCTCTTCGCCGCCGTGTTTGAATAGCTCGGCCGGCAATCCATCGGCCCCTGCCGCTTTGTTGTTTTTCAGACGGGCAATTGCTATTCGAACTTCTTCATGGTCGGGCAATGGAACGTCTGCTCCATCGTCATCGATTGGGGTATCGGGTTCGCTTTCTCCTGGTGTTGTGCGTTCACTGCCATTCAGCAGGCTGGAGAAGTGTTCCCTCCATAATTTATGTATGCTCTGGGCATCGGTAACTAGATCACCTTTGGGGGTTCTACAAGAGTATGCTCCGGTCTTGAAACCTTCTGTAAGCCGCCGCATTTTTTCGTAGAATTTTCGAGCATTACCCCTGTCGGCCAGCTTATCAAGCTCTTCGTACTCACGCATTTCGGCCTCTTTCTTTTTCTGTCTACAAATGCGTCTCGCTTCCCTCTTCAACTCTCGAGTGTACTTTGCTATAAAAGCTCTACAAGTGGTAAAGCCTTAGGTAAACGTTTTTCTTATTCTTTCCCTTCAAAAATAATCTCAGTTGGTTTAATCTGGATTTCAGTGTATTTACACTGGTTTAAAAAAATTTTCAAGTAATCAAAGGGAAAACCTTGTATTTTACCTATTTCATGTAGCCAGTTTTCAGATCTAGTATGTATTTCGAAAAAGCTAAATTATATTATCTCTATTGCTTCCAGGTATGTAGCGACGAAATTTTGTCTTTTTGGGATTCCATTTTTTTGGGTGTTTCATATCTAATTGAATATCTTTTCTTTGGTCTAATGTTGTTGGCCGTTCCGAGAAAACCCATATTTTGCATAGCGCTGATGATATCTGGAATCAGCGGCTTTTGCCTCCCATTTGTGTCCAGTTTGAAGATAATACCTCCCACCTTTATCCTCTTCCTTTCGATACCAGCAGTTATGACTAATTTGATGAACAGCGCGGTACTGGAATTCATACCTACTTTTGTAAGGTGACTTTCTCATGCTTTTATTTGCACATACATTTTTTTAATTTATGTAATAATTTGAAATCATTTTATGTAGAGGTAAAGCGGTTTGCATTTGCTTGATATTTGGCCGCTTTGGCGCAGTTTTTGGCACAACCATTATGGCTCAATTGATTGAGAGCTTTTGCTTTGAAGCCTTCATGCTGTTCTCGTGTTTTCCATTCGGTGAATAACGTTGCTGTAATAGTTCTGGTTTATTTGAATAATGGAATCTCTTGTTACTTGCAGTTTGTGCGTTATGCGGATACTTTCTGCCTTTGGATGAACACTTCTTTTAAAGCTATGTAAACTATTAATGCTGCAGGTGAAATAAATATTGTTTAAAAAAATATTGCTGAAAATTGAGACTTCTGATTTTATCTAAAATTGTCGCCAAAAAATTATGGTATTTTTATTTGTATTTATTTTAAGTGCTCAAGCTTGGTTTTCTTGATCGCTATAACTACATATTAGAATTTTGTGTTACTCATACGCTCCGTGTGACCTTACACATTTGATGCTGTATAAAACAAAGTAATATTAACAATACATAAATTACGGACTTAATTTTGTTTTGACACTTCGAAAAACTTAATTAGGAACAATATTCAAATTTCTCATCCCAAATTCCGGATTGAATATAAAAATATTTCACATTCTCATTTCAAAGAGCTAAAATCCTAAGCAAATAATAATGACGAATATTTTCCGCAAATATTTTGCACTGTGAGCTCAAGATTAAATTATTTTTGTGTAAATGGTGTAAACACACTGCCCACAAACAAAAGCAACAACAGTTAGCGCGCGTAGTTGGACTTGAAATACTTTCGTAGTTTTCTAGTGAAGATAATCAAGAGTAGAGTATTAATATAATCGAGATCCTGCCAGCAATGGACCATAGTATATGCGAGTATCGTTCATTTCAGATTGGTACATATGTATGTACATAAGATTCACTAATGATATGATCTGCAGCGTATCTTCACTTTTGAACAGCACTGCATCATACACAACATCCAAGAGCTCGTCGGCACTTAATTTGGCGGATATTGCTAAAAATCTCTAAATATGCGGTTCTTCAAAAGTCAGCAAAGTGTCTTAATTGCAAAAGAGATATACCTTTATCGATGCGAAATCTGTTGTACGTTTGCGAACATTTTGAAGAGTTTATGTCTGGCATACAAACACACGTACATATATGCGTAGAGGCGCGTGTTCAGTTGTCGGAAATTTTTGATAAGAATTTAATGTGTGCGCCTCGCAAAGTGTATAGGCGGCATGAACAGGTACCAAGTCAATACGAAGCTGGCGGTTCAGTTATAAATTGGCAGTCGGTGACTGCGGCAACGATAACGGTTACGACAATTCAAGTGATACTTCATTTAGTTGCAATCTAAAAGGTGTGTGAATTGCTTGAAATACAAAAATATACAAAATATAAAGAAGTGAAGATTTCAGAAGTCCTTTCATAGAAATGGCGCCACATAACAATTTCGGTGACACAAAATTAGCCATTGAACCGAATTCCCACGAGAACGCTTCGGCTAACGTGGATAATATCGAATACTCCACAAGTGCGCGAAATGCCAAGGAAATAAGTGCGTCTAACGCCTCGCAGGACACACAACCGCTGCAGCATGACTACGACACTGTGCTTGATATGATAGGTGCGAAGTTGAGCCGCGTAGTAGTGGCTTTTATTTTCAACATTTTTTCCTCTTCTCTCTCCACAAGGATATGGCCGCACTCAATGGTTACTGCTGATCACCTGCGGCTTGCTCTTGATGATGGTCATCAACGAGACAATGGGCATGAGTATTGTAACGCTTGCCTCTCAGTGTGATTTCGCTACAACATCTGTGGATAAGGCTATCATGAGTGCCGCTTCATTTGTGGGTATGTATGTACCTAACTCAAGTGCTAAAACTTTCATGAAACGAAAAGACAAATTTTTGTATAACATTTAGTTCGGAACAGTAGCGAATGCAGACGTTCTTTCTGAGGGTATTCTACAAAAAAATTTCCTCATAGAGGCTAAGTTTTGGAAACTGTGAACTTCAAAGGAATTTGTGAAACTCTCAGAAATTGCAAACAAAACATCTTTCCCCTTTTCACTGATTTTTCCTGTAAAATAAATTTTTCTTTAATCTTTATTATTACCAAACTATAATTCCCCGATTTTGGGTGCCAAGGTTTTAACGTTATTATTGACAATAATCCATGGCAAATTTCTTGAAGACACTTACCATATAAAAGAGTTTTCCGTGCAAATACTAGATTTTGATCGTTCAGTTTGTATGACAATTATATGCTATGTTGGTCCGTTGCTGGCAGTTTCAGAAAATGATCAGCTTCTTGGGGAGAAAAATACGTGTGCGAAATTTCAGATCGACATCTCCAAAACTGAGGAACTATTTTGTTCATATACAGACAGGCGAACATGGCTAAATCACTACTCAACTCGTCATGCTGATCATTTATACTTATATATGTATATACATATGTGTAGGATATAATTTATTGGATTTTAGGTAGTTCCTTCAAGGTCTTTAGTCCAGTCATTATAGTAAGTTCACCTCGGAATTCGATATACATTCGACATAAAAATGGGTATATCGAATTCCGAGATTCTTACCTAATTTAAGCTTAAATGACTGGACTACTTACAAACTTCGTAAAATACCGTGTACAGGGTATAATAAATGTGAGCCTTCGCTGGTTTGGCTTATTTTTATAAAAAAAAAAAAAAATATTTTCTCTCATTAGATCTCATGTCAGATATGAATAAGGAGAAAAAACATTTAAAATTTTACAAGGTAGAATAATCAGCTTGCGTCATAAAGTTACTTGAATTCTTTCGTTGCCAAAAACTATTTCAACATTATGATTTTGCATTGAGAAAAATGTTCGATAAATTCGTCATATTCACACATGGAGCTGTTTCGCAGATAATATTCATTCAAGTTCATTTGCACTGCATGTACTCGTACATATATGAGTACATTAGACATATCTACTCAGTAATTATCAAGCAGCATGCATAATTCTTATTAATTGCACACACACACATAGTATAAAAAACGGGTTGAGAAACTTGCTTTGAATTTTCAGAAATTGTTTTATGAAAACCAAATAGTAAAAATTTTGGCAATATTCCTTTTGGGGCTTAGTACATAAAATTCGTGCAGATACAGTTTGTTAGTGCATAATATAACGGTAATTCAGGCATTCCCGAAGAGCTACTCGTATTTTCGTGAAGTTTTCTCATTTAAAATTAATTTCCCTATGAATTTGTGTATGCAAATAGGGTTGAACTTGTTCTTTCAATTGCCTTTGTAACGGGTTTGTTCGGCAGCGACGTGATTACGTTCGTTTACGAGCAGTATCTCACCTATCGGCTTGAATCTTAATTAAAAACTTTCAGTACATCTTTTCAATTGGACTGCTTTGTATCATTTTAGAAACGTAACAGCTGTGCATTGATATGTTACACACCTATTTTGTCGCGTGTTTTTGTTTACAAAGTTTGTTTTCGTCAAATGTCGGAAGTGCGCGCGATATTAAAGGAACATTGTATGCTTTGCAAATAATTATAACAAACAAGTAGTATAATGCTTAAAATTTCAACACTATCCTAACAGTGACACAAAATTTGATTATTTGCATATACATACATATAAATATTTAAGGGGGTATTCTAGTCTAGAAATCAAATTTTGGGCAGTTTTTTGAATTTTATTAAAAAAAAAAAATATTTTTACTATCCATTTTTTTATGGTGTTTTATTGATATCTTAAGAATACAGAAGAAAAATTTTACAAAAAAATATTAAAAATTAAAACAATTTTTACGCTTTCTTTTTAAATTCCTGATTTTTTTTTGGCATGTTTGAAAGATGCCAAACAGAAAAAAAATGACAACAAACACCTTTGTATCTTATACTGGTATACTCCGTAGCATTATGTTGCAAAAGTATGAAAAACGTTTACTTATTGTATGTCTCGTATGCATGAATGAATGAAAAGTTTCATAAGCATTTGATAACACTCTAACACTTTTATTCAATATCTCATCAACAAATAATCGAGAATTACCGGTCTGCTGCGGATTGCCATCATTGTTGATTATAAAATAGTCTTAAAAGCTATTATTTCAAGTGTTTAACAAGAAAATTAAATATATCACAATAAGTGCTGATAAAGCTGGTCACGTATAAACAAATCAAGATCGAGATCAGTGTAAAATATCCAAGTTAACCTAGAACAACGCAGGGAAAGTGCTTTGAAGTGTTGGGAAAACCTTCTATTAAACTAAACAAGTAAGGAGGGTCTCAGTTCGGGTGGAACCAAATATTTTATATCCTTAACGATCGGAGGTTGGAATTCGCTCTTTTTCACAGTGTAATATAAAAATATCCTGGTATGCAGCAAATATCATTGAAGTTGGTTGCGTAGATCCTGAGTTATACGATTTCAACTAAAAGCGAGTGCTGCCTTGCCGACAGTCCAATTTTAACACCGCGTTCTATACCTCCCTTCTGTATCTTGTTTATTTGCGCACTTTTATAGGTCTTCAATATAACTCGTTGGTTTCATACACTTTCAAATATTTTGAGGTTATGAAAATGGAAAAACCTCGATATTGTGCATTATGCACAAGTCTACAGTCGTGTGGAAAGTTTTATATAACCGAATAAATTTTCAATATTTGACATTTGTATATTTTCCTTCTTTATCACTTTCGCGGTTATACAAGTAGCCGAGTGTAGGCAGGTCCTTCTTCACCTGGTCTTTCCAACTTAATGGAGGTCTTCCTCTCCCTCTGCTTCCACGGCAGGTACTGCGTCGAATACTTTCAGAGCTAGAGTTTTTTCGTCCATACGTACGACATGACCTTATACAGCTCATCGTTTCATCGAATGCGATCCTTGCCGTTACCAATGCGGAAAGAACATAAATCTTCCGCAAAAACTTTCTCCTGAAATGCATCTCCACTATATAGCAGGATGGGAATTATTAGCGACTTGTAGAGTTTGATCTTTGTTCGTCGAGAGAGAACTTTATTTTTCAATTAACTTGCTTCGCTTCCTTTTCCAGTCTGGAGAAGGCAGAACTAACGGCGCGTTTGTTGAGGAAAATAATAGCAATGTTAACAGTTTTGGTTGGCTTTGGATAGTGTTTGGGCATAAGGTGGTAAACTCCAAAAGCCCTATTCGTGAGAAGTTATACTAATTGATTCTTGCTTTGTATACCGGAAAGTGAAAGAATCAAAAAGAATTTAAAATTGTGTTATTATGGAAAGTTGGCGTGATTGTAGTCCGATTTTTTACGCAATTTTTCTTAAGGTAACTTGGGTTCAAAAAATCGAAAAATATTTTTTTGCTTAATTTGAAAGTACAATGTTTTGAGAATATACTGTGAAAATTTCAGACGGAAATTCGAAATATTTCGGAAGCTATAACGAGTTTTCTAGAACGTCTCGGAGTTCTCTCTCTCGGCGTTGTTGAACTTTAAACGCGTTTTTCTCAAAAATTTGTTTTTCTGGTCGGCCCGGGTCCTAACTTTTTTTCTACTGAACCGGTTGGACAAATTTTTAACAGGCTGTTTTACACACTCATAGTTTTCGTCGGAACTAACGAGAATTTTTTTTACCCCTAACTTTTTATTTTACAATTCTTTCTTTGCTAAAATAACAGGACTTTTTTTTGAGGTTCCAACTTCGAGTGACAATAATACTAGTAACAAAGTATAAAATTTTTCCAAATAAATTTTGTTTATATTTTCAATATGTAAATAAAAACACCCTAAATATTCAAGATAATTCATTTTTATTTTCCTATAAAAACCACCCTCCAAAGAAATCATGAAAAAAGGCAACAGACCACTATCTTAAAAGTGGCTACGTTCAATTTTGATGTTGGCTCATATAAAGCCTTCTGATACCAACTCGATGGCTCTGGCGTAATTAATTATTGATTTACCGGGCTTTTAGTAGTTTTAGTAGTAACAGTACTATTATTTCATTAATTTTCACAAATTTATGATAAACTTTGATTTCTGACCAACTTATACGTGGTTTTGCGGGATTGCTTCAATTTTGGACCATCATTTGTGAGACTGTTGTACAGCTTCTACGTCATAGTTACTGACTGATCCAAAAAAGCCTGAAAGCGATGCATTTTCGTTTTAGAATTTTTGGAAAGAAGAAGAGTTGGTCTCTTTTCTGATATGCTAGAACGGTCGAGTTTCGTTCGTTCCAAATAAAAATTCTAACGTCTTTTTAAACACGTACTAATTGAAAATATATTTATTCGTATTCGTACATATACTTCAAATAAGTCTGTCTGTCCTCAGGAATAGCGCTGTTTTCATATGTTTGGGGCTATCTAAGTGACACCACAGGACGTCGGCATATATTGCTCATTGCAACTTTCGGCGGATGTTTGTGCTCGCTGATATCGATGTTCATGCCGAGCTTTTGGCTTTTCGTATTCATGCGCTTCGTGGTGGGCTGTTTGTAAGTATTAGTTATAAGACTACAAAAGTAAATCGTGTTAATTTTTAATAAATTTTTATTTTTCACTCAAAGCATTGCTGGACCTTCCTCCACGACATATGCATTTTTGGGCGAGTTTCATGCGCGACGGCACAATGCCCTGGCAATGAACTATGCTAGCTTGTTTGTGGGCGTAGGAATGACATATGTGCCTGGTAAGTCTTTTTGATATATAAAAGTTTTTACAAAAAGAGTTTAATTATTAACAGCAATCGCTTGGTTGGTGCTCTCCATGGATTGGTCACTTCAGTTGAGCGATAGCTTTGCGTTTCGTCCGTGGCGGCTTATGATGATCGTCAATCTGTTGCCGGGCCTAATTGCTGCTTGCATATTATTAATGCTACCGGAAAGTCCTAAGCTGCTTTTATCATTGCGTAAAGATAAAGAAGCTTTAGCAGCAGCAAATTGGATTTGCAAATGTAACACTGGCAAAGATTTGAAGCAGTTAGGCGTTCAGAACCTGAAGCCCGAAAGAACGATGGCAGCCGATAAAGTGCACATTACGAGCAAGTCGTGGTAAGATGATTTGGCTACGCAAGCGCAATGCGTGAACATACAGTTATGTCTATTATTATATTCCTTCTTATTAGCTTTCAGACTGTTAAGCACATCTGGCAGGAGACTCGCCCATTAGTACGTCGTCCATACGCTCTAAATTTTTTGATTAGCTGCGTCACTATGTGCGGCCTATTTTTCAGGTAGATCTACAATTTTTCATTATTTTCATAAGTTTTGCGGCCTAGTTAGCATCCAGTTGTAAATATACATTTCATTCTTTTTCTAGCTCGAGTGGCATGGGTCTATGGTTTCCAGAAATTCAAAATAGACTTAGCATGACCACAGCTGAAAATCATGAAACAATTTGTCAAATTATTGGTGACACATTCAATGATAGAAATGATCTCACAAATACCACGAAGGTAAATATTTACTAAACTCTAAAAGTGAGGTTAGAATTCTAAAATGTTTATGAGATTATTAGAATGTGCGTAATTTCAAACTGAACTTTTCGGTTTTCCATTCATGTTTTTTTTTTTAGGTATGCGTCGATGAGATCAGCGATAAAAGCTATATTGACTCGATTTCCATGGGTCTGTGCTACGTGGTGGGCTATATTCTGATAGGCGGCGTCATAAAATTATTTGGACGCAAAGCAACAATTATTGGATCTTTGCTCCTCAGCGCGGTCTGCTGTGTCACGCTGTTTTGGCTGCTCAACCCGACTGCTATCGTCGTATCGTTTATTGTGTTCCTCACAATGCCAGGCCTATGTATATCCATGCTGGGCAGTGGTGTGGTGGAACTAGTGCCCACTCATTTGCGGTAGGTGAAGCTTCTGTTAAAGAGAAATATCATGGCTCACTGTATAATTAAATAATAAACATTTTGTTTTTTACAGTGGCAAAGCAGTCTGTATTTGCTTATTGCTCGGCCGAACGGGCAGCGTTTTCGGCAGCAACCTTATCGGTGTACTGCTGGAGTCCAATTGCCATTTAACATTTGGCCTTTTCACTGGCTGCGTTTTAGGTAAGTGCCTTTCCTTTTGAGAAATTAACCTCGTATGCTCATAAACAAGTAAAATAGATGATTGCTTTTTAATTCTCACTTTTGATTGTCACTTTTAATTGCCATTTTTGTATGTTTACACAAACTTGTAAATAATTTTGCTTTCATTTTCATTTCCAGTTTGCATGCTGCTTACAATGACCCTGCCCATTTGAGCGCGCTAAACAGTTTAAACGATTGCCTATTAAAGCCAATGTTGTGGGCGTAGCTGCTTACACCGTATCTCTGATGCATTGTGATCTAGTAGTGGATTTTTTTTAAGAAAATTGTTACTTAGTCGCTTAGTAATTTAATGTCAGCTTGTTATTTGTATTGCTTAATTGTAGTGTGTTGTAACAACATTTAATCGATAAGTTGTTGAATTTATTTTGCGCAGCTGCCCTTATGTAAATATTTTGAACTCAACACGTTTTTCTTGTGTGCCTTGTAGGAAAATGTTGCACGCAGCTGTTTTGGCAATATTTTTTAACTAAAGTAGTATTACTGGTTTTCGTTTATAGTTTTATGTCAGTAGGTATACCATATACTATATTATTACATGTTTTTTTTACGAATCAATATATTTACATACTCATTGTTGTAATAGACTGTGTAAGTATTTCAGACAAAAATAAAATTTTATTAAATTAAAAATTGAAGTTTTTTTACGTTGGGAAACTTTATGTTTTTTGAGAATTAAAACCTTCAAAAATTACTTCAAAACATTAGATTTGAGGTTGCACGCTTGCATTTAATTCAGAACGCTTCTGGGGGTTAATTTCGGTCGTAATTCAGGGGATTCGTCAAAAATATCCATAAAAGGAAAAGCAGACAATATTTGAATTTTTCACAACGAGTAAAATTTCTGTAAATTACGGAAATAAAGATTTTGCTCATCTATCTTAGTTTTTGATCCGAAATCTCTTATCGTTTTTCACATGTTATGTTTGATTCGCTGAACTAGCGAACTTGAAGTCAACTGAAGACTTAAAATATTATTGAGAAATGATAAATTACTTCATTAGAGCCCATTAACAATAAATTTATGCAATATTGGTTTATAAAGAGGTTACATGGGATACGGGTTTCAAAAATCGTCATAGATTGCTCAAGAACTACTCAACCGATCTTCTTGAAATTTTAAACAGGTCTTTGATATAAACTTCTTAAAGACTTGGGCGAAGGATTTTTTTTCGATTACAAAGAAAATGTTACGAGAAGTTGAATTTTTTTGTAAAAATGTCCGCCAAAAATCAATTTTCGGTTTTTTTCCTTCGTCCAAGTTAAGTTTAATTCAGTTAAGTTTTTAACTAAAAACGATAAATTTGTATTGCAAATTCCAATTCTGTAATACTTTTATATCAAAATTAAAGGGGGAGCCTGATTTAGAAGCTTCATAAAATCGATTTTTTTTTTGCTTAAATATCTTTAAAAATAATTTAGGGTACATACATAATATGAAGTGTAAATAAAAGCAAAAAACAACACATTCTGCTTTTTTATTTTAATGTTTGGAGGACATTTATGTTAGAAAAACTCATGTCCGATTATGCGATGGAGCCACTGTATGTCCTCAAAGTTTTAGATGTGAATTTGAAATATTATCGAAGCTAGAAGGAAAATAGTGACCGAGCGTCTAGCAGATATATGAGCGATTGGGCAGAAAGCGAAAACTTTGGCGCGCGATTACTTTTTTGTTTTAATTTGTACGATTTTTCTTAATTGGCGGCCGGATAGAAAAAAACCAAACGTCGTATGGAATTGGGGCAAAGTTTATCATCTTTGGAATAAAATTATCTTATATTTAAACTAAAAAAAAACTAAGAAAAGTCAAGTTTGAACATATTTTTAAACAACATAAAGTAAAATTTTTTTGGTCCAAAAACCACCTTTTTTTTAATTTTTAAAAAATTTCTAAAATTTTACACTTTTTCTTGGAATTTTTTTAGTTTAACTAGAAGATAAATTATTAAAAATATGAATATGTTGAATTAAAATAAAATGAAGTTAATGTAGTATATTCATTGAGCGGATATTAGCGCGCATACACACACATAATAAAATCAGCAATTAATTTTAATGCTTAACAAGGTGTATAAGTTAATTTGAAATGACAATCTAGTTAATTTACAAATAATGAATATGAAAAGAGGGAGAAACAAAAATAGATGCAAGACAAGAAATCATATCCATCAAACCATATCGGGAATTTTTAGTGTTTTTTTTTTGTATGAACAAGAGATGATCAAGCAGTGGGCTAAGTGGTCTTTCTATGAGTAAGGACATGATTTGAAAGTTCTAAAGTACTTAGTTACATACTCGTATATATACACATGTACAACTGTGGGAAAAAATAGTAAGACTTTTTAATTTAAATTTCGCGCGAAAAAATATTCGTCGAAATATTTTTTTCTACTGATGATAAACATGTCAATAAAATAAAGGAATTGGTGCTTGAGAATCGACGATTAACAGTCAGAGATCTTATGGCCTCGTTGGAATATCGGAAGGATCAGTGAAAAGCATTTTGGAAGATCATTGGGGTCTAAGAAAAGTAGCGATTTACATGTTAGTCTATGAAGCAATGCTTTCCCAATACCAGGATGTCAAGAAACATATTATTACTGGCGATTAGTATTGAATCTATGCTTACGACGCGGAAACAGATGAACAAATGGAAGAATATCGTGGCAAAGGCGAGTCGAAGCCAAAAAAACACGACAAAGCTGGTCGAAAATCAATGTTGTGTTGACAATTTTTTACGATTATCGAAGTGTGGTCTATTCCGTGTTGCTTACGACCGGCCAAACTGTCAACAAGGAATCCTATGTGAGTGTTATGCGTCGATTGCGCGAAGCTCTTCGTAAAAAGAGGCTAGAATTATAGTCGACAACTTTTGGTTTAAGGACGACGATAATGCGATGTCGCATATTGTATTGATTATTCGTGAGTTTTTCGCCAAATTTTCAAACAATATCGTGCTACAACCACTGTATTCGCAAGATTTACCTCCGTGTGATTCTGGATATTCAGCAAACTCAAAAAACCGTTTCAACGAAACCATTTTGAGTCAATTGAAAACATTAAAGGTTATCCGCTATGCGCATTGAAGGATATTCTGCAAATAGACTTTGGAAAAGTTGGCACAAGTGTATTGTGGCCAAGGGAGATTACTTTGATGGGGACGACATAGATTTTGAGAAATAAATTAAGAGTTTTAAAATTATGAAGAAAGTTTTACTATATCTTGCTTATAGCAGTATTTAAAAACACCATAAGATTTTAATATAATTTATAGATTATATTTTTCACGCCTTGTTTTGAGACTGTCACCTAGTGACACACCTAAAGTACGTACCGGTTATACTCGTGTAACACACTTCTAATGCCTGACTAATGATAAATATTTTAGCTATTTTGTAAACATCACCTTTCACTTATCTAATGAAAATCAACAGATGATACGAAATAATATATGATAATTCTTACTTTCGGTTACTTTGTTGACGGCAGTGCTTTACAGCTACTGATTTTTTAAAATGGTATTTTTGTGAAGGTCTATAATTTGTGCCTAGACCTCACTACCCAGAAATTTTACTAATAATAGCTATAATTTATATTTGAGTAATCATTAAAAATCATTTAATTGTGTCTAATATCTGCACAATTTGCCACACTGTAGCTGGGGTTCCCGTTAAATTAGGAGTCACTGCACGAATACGTCATAAATGAGCCTCCAACAAGCTTCGGAACGCAGCCAAAAAACCAGACGTAAATAAAAAACTTGTGAGAAAAAACATATTAATAAAATCGTTACAATTAATTGTACACACATACATAACTGAACAGGTGACCTCCCATGCAAATTTTATAAAATTTCAACTGTTAAGCAAAACCGGATTATTACTCAGAACAGCTACATATGTATGTAGATGGCTTACCACACCAACCAACAAGCATAATGTTTAACAATATACGAGGTGTGTTCAAAAAGTATCGCGAATCGTAACTGACAGTTTTCTTCGATTGCAGGGGCGTGGTGCATCATGAGTTCTTGCCACAGAGAAGAACGGTCAATAAGGTATATAACCTGCAAGTTATGCGCAATTTGCGCGAAGCAATCCACCAGAAACTCCCGGATTTGTGGAAGAGCAAAAATTGGCTTTTGCACCACGATAACGCCCCTGCTCATAACCATAGTTGCTTGTGCGCGACTTTTTGGCCAAAAACAATACACTAATGATGCCGCAGCCACCGTATTCCCCAGATCTGGCCCCCTGTGACTTTTTCTTGTTCCCTAAACTGAAGAGGCCCATGAAAGGACGACGTTAGGCTTCTCTTGACGAGATAAAGACGGCATCGAAGGAGGAGCTGAAGAAGATAAAAAAAATGATTTTTTGAAGTGCTTGGAAGATTGGAAAAGCCGTTGGCACAAGTGTATAATATCTCATGGGGATTACTTTGAAGGGGACAAAATAGATATTCATGAATAAATAAATAATTTTTGAAAAAACACAAAATTCGCGATACTTTTTGAACAGACCTCGTACTATTCAAACCTGTATGTGTATGTTTGTACGACTATATCTGACAGATCATATGAATAATTGAGCTTTTGTTTATAAACAATCAATGGAGATAACATTCAGAATGGAAATAAAAACAGACACACGCTCACGCTTTCCTCATATTTAATGCTCAGCGTAAATCTCGCTTTAAAGGCAGCATTATTAGAGCGGTGGCGCTTGGTAGCTAGTGTCTAGTTCTAAATTCATAACTTAGATGAAAACTTGTATTGTAAATAATTAAAAATAAATTCACGAACGCGGCAGCCAATGCAAATCACAATAAGCGTGTAAAAATCATTTAACGAAGGAGTGCTGCTGGCGACAGTGGATTTCAGTAGTAATTGAGCACTGGCCGTGGCCAGACTGGATCGTGGCAATTTCCAAGTAATTTTATCAATTCGCGTAAAATGCAATTCTCGGATAGTAAGAGCGAAGGCCGCCAACCTATCGGAGTAGGCATATCAGAGGCGACCAACCGAGCTGCGCTGGCGGGCGTCGGCGCGTTTAACGAATTCGACTATGAATATGTGCTGGCGCGCATTGGTACGTGCAGAGTTGTCATATTTCTGTGCCAAGAGTAACAGGCAAAGTGCGAAATTCGTTAGAAATACGAGTTTTTTTTTTTGAAAATTTTGTGTTTTACCATTAAAAAATGTGTGAAAATTGAAACAGCCCACATGTTCTAAGAACTAAAAGTTGAAAATTTTATGTGGAATTATGAGGCGTTATGTCAAACTCGATGTTAATGACTGCGTAAATAGATTTCCAAAAAAAAAAAAAAGATAATAATAATTAAAATATGCAAAGTTGGTACTAGTTTTTTGAAAGCAAAAGCGTCTAAACTAAGCATATGTGTATCTTTTGTTAGCTTACAACTGCTCAAAGGAAGTACAGTACGCCATTTGAGAGTGTTAACATTTGAGTCTAAGAAATAAATAGGTGATAAAAAGTGATATAAAATTATATTACAATTATGGAACTAACTGTTAATTATGAAAAACTGTTCTGAATTCATGTGATACGCAATCGCTAATATACATAACCTGTTGAACTGAAGTTGAACTGAAGTTATATCAAATGCTCCACGAATCGTGAGAGAATTAATGAATTTTTCCATGCACTGTGATTTAATATTTTTCGAAAAATACTTCATCTCAATTCGTTTTTCAAGAATCTTAGTTTATGTTTATTGTTATTATTTAAATATTTTTTGATGATTTTATTTCTATGTTAGGAAAGTTTGAGGCGTATAAAAGTCAGATTAATTTGGTTGATTCTTAAAAGAAATTAAATAAAAATGAAAATTGTGTATTGTATGGAATACAGCCATGGACACATAAATAGCATACTTGGTCAAAAAATAAAAAACGAAATCTGAAAAAAGTTTACAAAAAGTTACAATAATTTATAAAAATGATTAAAAATAGTTTACGATTGTTGACTTCGTTATCATCTGGTATTTTAACCACCATTTTTAATAAGTTCTACACATCTTCGTTGCATGCTGTCCACCAGTTTTTTAATCCTTTTCTTTAGGAATAAATACCAAGTTCCCTCCATTCCAGCACATAAAACATACAAATTTTTGAATTTTTTGCTTGCTATTTTGGGTTGACAACATTCTAAATATTATCTATTTGATTCAAATCCGGGCTTTGCGCTGGCCAATCCAATATTTTAATTTTTTCATTGTCGAGCCAATGCTTTAGTACATTTGCGGTGTGTTTCGAACCATTTTATTTTTTAATACATCCAAATACTGAAACCTGATAATTTTACCATTTATTTGAACAGTTGATTAATGCTGTTTTGTTATACTTAGGGTTAAGGTCTTGACCTTGTGAACGAAGTACAAATATTTTTCCATCTGAACCCGTCCTATTTACCTTAGTGTCGTCGCTCCAAAGCACGTTCATCCAAAATTGTGCTGGTTTGTCTTTGTGGGCCTTTGCAAATGTCAGTAAAATTTCTTCTTAATTTGTTCACTTCGTTGGAAAGACCAGGTGGAGAAGGACCTGGCTACACTTGGAATCTCCAATTGGTGCCAAACAGCAATAATGAAGAACGATTGGCATGCTGTTGGAAACTCGGATATAGCTGCGTGTCTATGCCAATAAAGAAGAAGAAGCATTCGTGCAAAAAGTTGAGCTTCGTTGGGTCGTCTTGCTACAAGCATGCTGGACACGTCCACACCAAATTCGTCATAATTTTTCTTAAAAGGATTACCTTTGCTCCTCCGTGCTATGGTTTCGTCAACACTAGTATCGAGTTTACATGGTTTACGGTAACGGTAACTAGTAGATACTCGTACATACCAAATTTTAATTGTTCAGCTACTTTACGATTACAGAAGTAATATTGGATTCGGTTTTGTGCTATTTATGTACATGTCCATGGCTGTATATAAACTCTGATCATTGAGCTCCCAAAGTGTTCAGAGTAAAACGAAATATCCTCCTTCGAAAAGTTGCGATTTACTCTAGAACTCTGCTTTCGAACCAAAAGGCGTTATGAAACTTGGGCATTTTGTATTCTGGAGGTGACGTCTTACATTAAAAATTCTCTTCTGAAAGATTTTTAGTCCTGTTTTCAAAATTGTTATCTGAGAGAGAATCGTGTACCTCTTTCCTAGATTCTGTAACTCGTAAATTTATTTTGATTCATAATTTTTTAATTAACTTGTATTTGATTTATATACTTATACTTACTTATACTTTCTTCGCATTAAATAAATACTCTAAATCCCTCCATAACACCTTCTACCATTTCAGGTTTTTGTTTAGTTATAAGTTCGTTCGTAGAACATACGTAACTGTATTTTATAGAATACGTCTCTTTTGCACAGTCCAAACTAGTTTGGCAGCTAAAGTTGTCTATTCAAATTAATTTTTCACACTTCTATACAGAATAAATTCAATTGAAGTTGTAGTCTAAACATCCTTTCAAAGGTTTGTAGTTATAATGTAGGTTGCAGGAAAATATTCAAAATATATATTTTTATTTACACCTCAATAGTGTTTTGAAAATTTCAAACCTGGTTTTTACGATATATTCTTTTTTATAATTATAATATATTTGCAAAAATAGCCGAAATAAATTAAAATATTTCATAACATTCACTTCGTTAGGTTTCGGCAAGGCACAATGGTTACTACTGCTCATCTCCGGCCTTTTGACGCTCTGCTCTATGGCCACACAAACTTCGGTGGGCATCATGGCTATAGCGTCACAGTGCGAGTTCGACATGAGTCAAGCGGATAAGGGTATAATGATGGCGGCGTGTGTAACGGGCATTTTTCTATCTACATACTTCTGGGGTTATGCCAGTGATGCTTTCGGACGACGTTCGGTGCTCTTCTACGGCATTGTTGTCACAAATCTGCTCCAGTTTGTCTCTATGTTCATAACAAATATATGGGTCTTCAACATAGTCAACTTATTCATGGGCATAAGGCATGTATAGGCGGCTTTTTACTAATTTTGTCCACATTAAATGATGATACATTTTTATTTACAGCTTAGGTGGCGTCTCTGCTGCTATCTACGCATACCTCAGCGAGTTCAACACTGACAAACATCGCGCTGTAGTAATTAACTATTCCACAATGTTCGTGAGCATCGCTGCAATCTACATGCCTGGTGAGTATTTACGTATTATGCATATTATATTTATTGTAATTATAATCAAGTTAATATAATTTATATTTAAATATAATATTTAATGAATTGTTATTATTTATTTAAGCAGGTTTTCGCAAAAAATTAGTTGGAATTGTTTTAGTGATGTGACTAATTAATGCAAATTTGTAAAACTACTATTAGTAGGGTTTGTAGAAGGGTGGTTTATACGAGGACAGTCCGATATGTCAACTGAGTTTTTTTTTCCTTTTATAATACTGCTGATTAAAGCATATACAGCATTATCTACTATTTACACTTAACCTTAAAATTTTCAATTTCAGCGACCTGTTGGCTTGTTCTTTCCGCTGATTGGTCACTTCACATAAGTGATAGTTTCATATTTCGGCCATGGCGTTTGATTATTCTGCTGAATCTCATACCTGGCTTGATTGGTGCCGCAATGCTGTATCCCTTTCCGGAAAGTCCAAAGTTACTGTTGGCGCAAGATAAGGAATTCGAGGCCCTAGCTGCGCTGGAATGGATCTGTAAATTTAATCGTGGTCGCTCTATAGCAAGTGTGTTTGGTAATGATGCCGATTTCAAATTAAAACCGGAACAGATCGGGGACGACAATTTGCGAAGTGCTGGTGGTATTTGTGGAGTCCTTGTGAATATTTGGAGAGCGACAGTGCCGCTCTTTCACAAACCGCATTGTGTCAATTTCTTATTGAGCATTGTTTCGGTGTTCGGTATGTTTCTCACATCGGCGGGCATGCAAATTTGGTATCCGGAAATTGTGAATCGCTCATCGGGTGACAATGCCGGCAACAGTTCGTTAGTGTGTGATATTCTAGAAGCTTCGTTCGAAAAACAACGCCTGAATGTAACCTCCGTTGATATGGAGGTAAGTAAATATGTCGGTTTCTTACCTAAGCTTATCAAGCGACGTTTAATTTTTCGAATAATTGGAACCACAAATTTCTCAGTGTTGTATAATATTTGTGGTTTTAACACTAAGTTATGTTAGACGTGTATTTAAGTCGATTAAGATTTAGCTAGTGGTCGGGAAACCAGAAAAGTAGCGATAGGCTCTGTGTGAATTACCTTTTAATAATTCAACTAATTGAATTAATATTAGAAAGAGACGACTATGCATCACCAATATAAATGATTCATAATTCAAGTTTGGAAGCCATAACCTCATGGTATGATAAAGCTAATCTTAGTAAGTCTAAAATGATCAATAACTGTAAGAAAACGTAAGGTACTAAACTTCAACCAGACGATCGGAATCCGAGCAATTTTATATATACATACATATGTATATTAAATATAACTCATACACTGTTAGAAGAACGGAAATCATTA
The DNA here is from genome assembly GCA_027475135.1 of Bactrocera correcta. Lineage (NCBI taxonomy): Eukaryota > Metazoa > Arthropoda > Insecta > Diptera > Tephritidae > Bactrocera > Bactrocera correcta. Next base: position 17,808,564 of record CM050325.1, read on the forward strand.
AATGTAGTATAGTTAGGGGTAGTATCGACCCAATTTTAATTATTTTCGCCAGTCCCACATACTGAAAAACTGCGGCCTGGATTTCATTAAGGTACCTCACATACCATCATCAATCATATGGAGTAAAGTCAGCAGGATTTTCGAAAATCCTGATATTAGTTAGGTGGGGGCTAAGTCAAGTTTTCACCCAATTTTATTCAAAGATATAATGTAATTAGTGAAATATATATACAGTAGAAAGTACCCCGGAAGTTCAAAAATCTTTCAGGGAAGTATTGACCTGATTCAATCCATTTTGGATACACAGAGTTACTAATGTAGGAAAATATTCTCTCTGAATTTCAATTGTATATGCCCTACTTTGACCAATATTTTCGGTCAAAAGACAACTATGGATACTGGGATCCACATATTCGGTACTTAGGGGCTTGAACAGCTTTGATTGGATATGAGAAGAATGCCACATACTAAATTTAGTCGAAATCAGTCCGTTTGGTCTCGAGATATGTGATGTTCCAAAAAGTGGGCAGCACAACCCTTATAGTACTTAGACACTTATGGCACATTCTAGATTTTCCTTTTATGGCGTTGTGTGGGCGTGGCAGTGGTCCGACTTCGCCAGTCTACGAACTCCGATTTACTGTTTTGCAATAATAAAAATGTTCATAAAGATGTTGACATTTTTTTTTCAAGTTAGACCTTGCACGTATGGATGGACAGACAGAAAGTTACCCGGATTACAACTCCTCTCGTCATTCTAATTATTTATGCATATAACCCTATATATAATACATCTCGCTTAGTTTTAGGTGATACATATAAGCGTTAGTTGAACAGAACTATTATACCCTGTAGCAACATGTTGCAATAGTATAAAAAATATTTGATCCGAAAAAATCTAAAATCCAATTCTGTGAGACTAATAACATTTTTTTTTTTAACTGAAAATTAATATTTGTTAAATATACTGTATTTTCCTTCCAGATCTGCGATGACAGTATTACCGCAAAGACTTACATAGACAATATGATTGTGGGCTGCGCCTTCTTAGTGGGTTTCGCCATACAGGGTGCGCTGTTGAATCCTTTGGGCCGCAAAAATGTATTATTAGCCGCATTGGCCATTGGCACGCTGAGTGGCATTCTGTTGCACTTCGTTACTAATACACAAGTTGTGCTGGTGCTGTTCTGCTTGTATATATTGATGCCGGGTTTATCCATATCGATTATGTGCGGCGCTATGGTGGATTTGGTGCCAACGCAGTTGAGGTGAATATTGAAATAATGAAATGTTAGTTTGCTTGCTAAAAATTAATTATACAATACGTTTTCGTTTAGGGGTAAAGCGGTAAGCATTGGTTTGGCGATGGGTCGCCTTGGCGTGATAGTCGCTTCTAATTTGATTGGTGTTATGCTGGAGCCGTACTGTAACACCACTTTTGCCATCCTCACGGCGTCGATTTTAAGTAAGAATTTAATATATTTTTTCTTTATATTTTTTTGTAAATGTTTTTTTTTTGTTTTTTTTTTTTTTTTTAGTTTGCGGCTTTTTAGTGCACTTCCTGCCAATATAAAGCGGATTCCAAGCTGAAGTTATGTTTTACGAGCTATGAATGAACCATATCCAAATTTTGAGTGCATTTTGCTCTTTTTGCTGTGGTTTTACACAATTTGCTTTTATTTTCTTGTGACATTTAATAATATTTTAACATTGGTTATAAGCTTTATCATCCAAGGGCTTTTTTTTACATACACGAGTATAGATATTTACATATACAGTGTCATACTATATACATATTTATAAATGAACGAAACTAGTTCATAAAAATGTAAATAAAAATTATACGTATTTTAAGCAGGCAATACTTGAAACTTGCAATTTTATTAATACTGTACAAAAGCTCATTAATTTGAAGGAAACTAGTCTCCATTATGGCTCAATTATTACATTTCAAATAGTTTTAAGTCTAACTTCAGATGCAGTGTTTTTAAAATAATCCCTACGGAATCCTTTGCGTGGGTATTCAGAATCCATATGTTCAATGCCGTTTAAATATGTGACTTTATGCGTTAGTGTTGGCCTTAAAAAGGTTCGTCAGCGGCAGGATTTTCAATGGCACGAACCTACAATAGGAAGTTGACATATTGAGAAAAACAATGCAAGCTAGCCTGTTTTGACTGAATCACGTACCACGTCAGGATTTTCAAGTAAATGTTGGCGCAAAAACCATAACAACGGCGCGCGTTTACCGAACCTGTTTCGAAAAAAGCATTAGCAAAATATTTTCTTCGAGCTTTAAGTGCGGTGGTTACCTGGCTCGTGCTCGATCCCCATAATATGTGTCGAGGTCCTGCAAATATTTTAGTGCATCGGCCATGTTGCTGATGTCATTGTTGCGCGGCGGACGAGAGTTGTTGGCTGTTGCAGTGTGTGCTGTCAGCAGTGCTAAGGCGACAATCACAATGACAGCGAAGCGTAGAACTGAGGACATTGCTGGAAAAGTAAGAGAAATAGTTGTAACGTGTAATTTTGAATGAAGTTTCACTAGCTCTAAAAAGTTATTCTGGTAACTACGCCAACTGAAAAAATTAGATTTAAGAAAGTAGTGCAAAGAGCAGGGAATCGAAGTTATGCGAAACATTCTGCTTCCAACAAGAATTTCGGACCAATTATTCCTGAAATAGGCCACGAAAAGATACTACTTATACGAGGTGTGTTCAAAAAGTATCGCGAATCGTAACTAACAGTTTTCTTCGATTGCAGGGGCGTGGTGCATCATGAGTTCTTGCCACAGGGAAGAACGGTCAATAAGGAATATTACCTGCAAGGATTTGTGGAAGAACAAAAATTAGCTTTTGCACCACGATAACGCCCCTGCTCACACACATCGCTGCTTGTGCGCGACTTTTTGGCCAAAAACAACACATTAATGATGCCGCAGCCACCGTATTCCCCAGATCTGGCCCCCTGTGACTTTTTCTTGTTCCCTAAACTGAAGAGGCCTTTCATTACGCTTCTCTTGACAAAGGAGGAGCTGAAGAAGATAAAAAAATGATTTTTTGAAGTGTTTCGAAGATTGGAAAAACCGTTGGCACAAGTGTATAATATCTCCTAGGGATTACTTTGAAGGGGATAAAATAGATATTCATGAATAAATAAATAATTTTTGACAAAACACAAAATTCGCGATACTTTTTGAACACACCTCGTATGTTCAATTAGTCTTTCGAAAAACTTCATCAAGTTAAACTGAACACTAAGGCCGTTTTCTTAATGTCAATGATTAGCAGCCGTCTGTTGGTTAAGTTCTGGTAAAAAAAAGGTTTTTTCACCGAAAGAAGGAGTCTTGCTTAAGTTAACCAGAACTAAACTGGCAGATGGATGCCAACCAGAAAACATTGCGGTAACGGCACTAAGAAAATCGAAAATTTTTAGTTTCACAAAATATCAGTAATTTTCGGCCAGGTCACATTTCAATTTTATTTGGCCTAACTGTGTATTGAAGTTGAAAATTTATATTTTTGTGACTTATTCTAAATAAAAACGCAGTTTTGGTTTTTTTTTTGCGTAAAGCATCTGCAACAACAACTAATATTCACATAAAAAGTATGAAAATCAATATTTGAAACAAATTTGCAGTGCGAACTCTTTTCGAAAAATCTAATTTGCCAGTCACCAGTTTAAAATCACGACCACCAAATGTATTTTAATGCAACTTACTAGCACGTAATGACTTCTAACGGAATGCGCACCAATTATTAAACGTTTAACGCTGCCACTCGCTTTGGCTACTAATAAGCTGCGCTGGTTGCTGCTCCTTTTATATCCATAAATATTATCTGCGTTGCCCGAGAGGAAATACGATCACTCGTGTGACAAAAAGAGACAACAAAAATAAAACAAACAACAATTGTGGTAGCAATAGGACAACGGAAGTGGCTTCCATGGTAGAAATGAAAACTGAATAATTGAGGGGTGAAAAAGGAAAAATGTATATGAAGTGGAGGCAGGGAGTTAAGAGTTATCATACCTGTTGCGCTTATTAAAACGTGTTGTTGTTTTGTCAAACTTTTTTGTTTTAGAATTTCATTAAAAGAAATGGTAGGCAGAGGAAACCACAAGCCTGCATAATGAAATGAAGAAAGTTTGTCGCTTCCATATGGTAGCATGTGCAACTGGTTTTTGTATACCCTGAACAGAGTAAATTAGGTTTGCCACGAAGTTGGTAATATCCAACAGAAAACGTCGGAGACGAAAAATTTACGAAATTAAAACAGCTTAGGCCACCAGCTTTCATTATTTTTGAGGTATTAATTTTGGGACACCCTGTATTTAGTTCCAACCTTGCGTTAATTAGCGAACGTCCATTAGGCATTACTACACAATATCTGAATTTTTTTAGATCGCACGATTATAGCATACAGCGTTTGTCTGGAAAGTAATAGGACTGATTTTCTTCCGCCGCGACTGTATCCCCGGCTCCCAATGCTTCCGCAGCCGCCCTACAGCCCAGATGTGCCCTCCCGCCCGGACTGGTTTGTTTCCTTGTCTCAAAAAGGCCGATGAAAGGCAAGCATTTTGACACCACAAAAGGGATCCAAGCAGCATGCACCTCGGCTCTCAAGGCTATTCCGGAGAATGCATTCCGGGCCGCCTTCAATGCTTAGAAATCGCGCTGGAAGCGCTGCATCGATGCAGAAGCAGCCTATTTTGAAATTTGTTGAAGAATTGTAATGATTGGTTCAATAATTTTTTTTTAAATCGACTCAGTCCAATTACTTTCCGGGCAAACCCTTTTTAAAACTGCCATACAAATTGTATGATCGGAATCAAGCTTTTGAAAGGAAAACTGTTTTATTGGAGAAGGGTATTCTGCATTCGGTGCAACTGAACTAAACGTTTTTTCTTGTATTATTCTAAATTTATGCGAATGCATACATAAACAGAAAGTATATTTTGGTCTTAACTTCTTTGAGAACATTTGTACGGGTCTTGTACGTCAAGCATAGACTCATACTTATAAATGATAATAATAACAACTGACAGTATAATAATTAATTTAAACTTTTGCTAATGTGTTTACGAATACGCTGACGTATCGATGGAGGCGTCCACTTTGATAGCTCGTTATTACGGAAAAAAAAATAATTACCATTCCAGCGAATTTTCGCGCCTACTATTGGTTATTAATGTGCCAGTGGTGGTTGTTGTGGTCGACCACGCACGGTGGAAGGAGCGACACATCATTGATAAATCAACAACTTCACTGCACGCTAATTATTTCTGGTGCTTATTAAGAGATTATGAATTCCGACGCATAAAACAAATTGAATTTTCGCATATCTGCATTTTTGATGAAAGCCTGCCAAAGACTACCCCCACTGCTGGCAGAAAAATCATTTGGGTTATGCGGAATTAGCAGGAGCACACTATTATCATTTATAATGAAATTTCGATTGTTATGCCATGCTTAACTTGTTGAATTTCAGTTTAACCTAATCCTTTCGCGCAGACCCCCATAGCGGCCTGTTTGGCAGCACTTTCACGGGCCACTCACTTGTGAGTCACCTCCTCCACCGCCCCCCTTTTTTTTATCGCACTCATTTGTTGCGATTGACATTCGTTTTTTATACATTTGAAGTGAATTCATAATTGGTTTACTTGGAAATCACAAACCAAATAATTGAAAGCTTTCGCTGATAACAACAAGCGTCAATTTTGATTTGTAGACAAACAACGGCGAGCGACAAGTCAGTACGTGATTATATTTGTTTGTATGCAGCCTCAGTTTACTAAGTATGCTATTAAATGGTTAAATGCTTAAATGGTATCGTTAAAGATAGACAGTTGTGTTGCCTACTTAACGCTTCTCATGCGTCACTATTCGGTTCTACATATTAATTGGAATCCCTATGCTTGGAACGGCACCGTTAAATACATATTTACTTTGATAATCGTGTCGATATGATTTAGTAATTACATTTTTACTGTCAATTTTGTATTTAATTGTAGCGTTGTAGCATCCCAATAGGAATAATAAGGCGTAAAGTTGCTGCGCTTGAGTTCGGTCGATTTTGATTAGAAAAAATATTTATAAAGCTTTATAAAGCGTATTATTCTCGACATACATTTTTGTCATAGAGTAAATATTAGAGTTTATTAATACCTAATATAACTACCTAACATTTGTATATCACAACTTAAATAGGCTATATACGCTATGCAATAGAAACTAGACTACAAGTTTTCAAGGTGAACCTTCGCGGTTTGAAAAAATTGACATTTCGGTTTGAAAATTCTGTAGCTGAACTCATTGTTTTTTTCCCCCCTATATTAAGTTTAACATTTCAAATCACTGGCATCATAACTCAACGAGAAATTAACCCATCAACTTCAAATTAAAACTGAGTTTTTGAATACCTTTACTACAATGACCTACGATATTTTTGATTGGTTGAAAATTGTCAATTTGGCTTTAAAAAAAACGACCATTTTTTTACCTAAAAAATTATGTTTTTTTCAAAATTACGCCATTTTGTTAATTTTTGATAATTTTCAAAGATCGTATGTAAGTCATTGTATAGGAAATATCTTTAAGTTTAATAAACTTTTAAAATTTTTTTTTGTTTCAGCTACTCATTCGGTCGGAATCACGCCAGCAGTTGGAGCATTTTTTTGGCACCTCCGCAGACAGCCCATGACTCCGTCATTTTTCAACATTTTTGTAAAAAAAAATCTTAAATCTTAAGATGTAGCGGTCAAAGAAGTAAGAAAAAGTTCAGAAGTTCGAAATAGTCAATCGCGTACTTTCTCTTAAAAAAATTTACGAAAATCACCTAATTTTTCATGCGTCATACTGGAAGGGGGGGGAAAAAAAATTTTAATTTTCCCCAAAAAAAAAGGGTTTTAAAAAACCCCCCAAAAAAAAAAAAATTTTTTGGCCCCCCAAAAAAATTTTTTTATTTTAAAAATTAAAAAAAAAAGGGGTTTCCCAAAAAATTTTTTTTTTTCAAAATTTTTTTTTCCCCCGGGGGTTTTTTTAAAAATTTTAAAAAAGGGGGGGTTTTTTTTTAAAAAAATTAAAAAATTTTTTTTTTTTTTTTTTTTTAAAAATTTTTTTTGGGGGAAAAAAATTTTTTTTTTAAAGTTTTTTAAAATTTTTTAAAACCCTTAAACCCCAAAAAAAATTTTTTTTTTTTTTAAAAAAAAAAAAACCCCAAAATTTTTTTTTCCCAAAAAAAATTAAAAAATTTTCCCCCCTTTTTTGGGGAAAAAGGGGGGGTTTTTTTTTTAAAAGGAAAAAAAGAATTTTTTTAATTTAAAATTTTTTTTAAAAAAAAGGGAAAAAAAAAAAAATTTTTTTAAAAAATTTCTTTAAAAAAATTTTAAAAAATTTTAAAAAATTTTTTTTTTTTTAAAAATTTTTTTTTTTAAAAAAAAAAAAATTTTTTTTTTTTTTTTTAAAAAAAAAAAAATTTTTCCCCCCAAAATTGGTTTGTTTTAAAACCAAGGGAAAAAACCGAAATTTAAAAATTTTTTTTTTTTTTCCCCAAATTTTTTTTTAAAAAATTTTTTTTAAAAAGGGGGGCCCGGGGGCCCCCAAATTTTTAAAGGGGGGGGAAAAAAAAAAATTTTTTTTAAATTTTTTTCCCTTTTTTTTTTTTTTAAAAAAAAAAAAAAAAAACCCAAAAAAAAGGGTTTTCCCCCCCTTTTTCCCCCCGGGGGGTTGGGGGGGGGCCCCAAAAAAGGGGGAATTAAACAAAAACCCCGACCCTCGGGGTTTTTTTTTTTTAAAAAAATTTTAAAAATTAAAATTTAAAAAAAATTCCTTTTTTAAAACAAAAAAATTTTTTTTTTTTAAAAAAAAATTAAAAAAAAAATTTTTTTAAAATTTTTTTTTTTTTTTTTATTTTTTTTTTTTTATTTTTTTTTTTTTTTTTTTAAAATTTTTAAAAATTTTTTAAATTTTTTTTGCCCCAAAAAAAAATTTTTCCCGGGTTTTAAAAAAAACCCCCCCAAAAAACCCAAAAATTTGAAAAATTTGGGGTTTAAAAAAATTTTTTTTTAAAAAAAAAAAAAAAAAAATTTTTTTTTTTTTAAAAAAAAAACCCTTTTTAAAAAAAAAAATTTTTTTTAAAAAAACCGGTTTTTAAAAAAAAAAAAGGGAAAAAATTTTTTTTTTTTTTTTTTCCCAAACCCCCTTTTTTAAAAACCCTTTTTTTAAAAAATTTTTTTTTTTTTAAAAAAAAATTTGAAAAAAAAATTTTCCCCTTTTTAAAAAAAAACCCCCAAAATTTTAAAAAAAAATTTTTTTTAAAAAAAATTTTTTAAAAAGGGGGTTTTTTTAAAAAAATTTTTTTTTTTTTTTTATTTTTTTTAATTTTTTAATTTTTTTCCCCTTTTTTTTTTAAAAAATTTTTTTTTTTTTAAAAAAAGGGAAAAAAATTTAAAATTTTTTTGGGGGGTTTTTTTTCCCAAAAATTTTAAAAATTTTTTTAAAAAAATTTTTTTCCCCCCCTTTTAAAAATTTTTTTCCCAAAATTTTAAAAAATTAAAAAAAAAAAATTTTTTTTTGGGTTTTCCGGGGTTTTTTAAAAATTTTTTTTTAAAAAAAATTTTTTTTAAAATTTTTTTTCCCTTTTTAAAAAAAACCCAAAAAAATTTTAAAACCCCAAAAAAAAAAATATTTTTTTTTTTTTAAAAAAAAATTTTTTTTTTTTTAAATTTTTTTTTTTAAAATTTTTTTTTTTTAAAAAAAAAGCCAAAAAAATTTTTTTAATTTTTTGGGGGCCCAAAAAAAAAAAAATTTTTTTTTTCCCCCCCGGGTTTTCCCCAAAATTTTCCCCCCCCCCAAAAAAAAGGGGAAAAAAAAAAAAAAGGTTAAACCCCCCCAAAAGGGGAAAAAAAAAAGGGTTTTTTTAATTTTTTATTTTTTAAAAAAAAAAATTTTTTTTTTTAAAAAAATTTTTTTAAAAAAATTTTTTTAAAAAAAATTTTTTTCAAAGGGGGGGCCTTTTTAAAGGGTTTTTTTTGGGAAATGTGGAAAAAAAAATTTTTTTTTTTTTTTGTGGGGGGAAAAAACCCCGGAAATTTTTTCCCCCCCCTTTAAAAAGCCCAAAAAAAATAAATTTTTAAAAAAACCTTTTTTAAAAAACAAAAAAAAAAAATTTTTTAAATTTTTTTAAAAAAAAAAAAATTTTTTCCCCCCTTTTTTTTTGGTTTTTTTTCCCCCCCCTTTTTGGGTTTTTTTTTCCCTTTTTTTTTAAAAAGGGGGGGAAAAACCCCCCTTTTTTAAAAAAAAAAAAATTTAAAAAGAAAATTTTTTTTTTTATTTTCCCCAAAAAAAAAAAAAATTTTTTTGGAAATTTTAAAAATTTAAAAAATTTTTTTTTTTTTTTTTAAAAAAAAATTTTTTCCCCCCCTTTTTTTTTAAAAAAAAAAAAAGGGGGGGGGCCTCCTTTTTTAAAAAAATTTTTTTTTAAATTTTTTTTTAAAAAATTTTTTTTTTTTCCCCAATTTGAAATTTTTTTAAACCCCCAAAATTTTTTTTTTAAAAGGTTTCCCAAATTTTAAGGGGGTTTTTAAAAAATTTGGGTTTTTTTGGAAAAACCAAAATGGTTTTTCCAAAAAGGGCCCCAAAAAAATTTTTTAAAAAAGGGGGGGTTTTTTTTTTTTTTTTGGGGAAAAAATAACCCTTTTTTTCGGGGTTTTTAAAATTACCCCAAAAAAAGGTTTTTTTTTAAAAAAAAAAGGGGGGAAAAAAAAATTTTTTTTAAAAAAAAAAACCAAAGGGGGAAAAAAATTTAAATTTTAAAAAAAAATTTTAAAAAAAAACAAAAAAAAAAATTTTTTTCCCCAAAAAACCCCCTTTTTTTTTTTAAACCCAAAAATTAAAAAAAAAAGAAAAAAGGGGAAAAAATTTTTTTAAAAAAAATTTTTTTCCCCTCTTTTTTTTTTCCAAAAAAAATTTTAAATTTTTTAAAAATTTTTTTTTTTAAAAAAAAAAAAAATTTTCCCTTTGGGGGGAAAAATTTTAAAAAATTTTTTTAAAAAAATTTGAAAAATTTTTTTTTTAAAAAAAAAGGGGTTTTTTTTGGGGGGGAAAAAAAAAAATTTAAAAAAAGGGGCCCCCGGGGGGTTTGGGGGGGCCCCCCTTTTGGGGAAAAACTTATAAAATTTTTTTTTTTAAAAAAAAAAAGGGAAAAAAAATTAAAAAAACCCCAAAAAAAAAAAAAAAAAAAAAAGGGTTTTTTTTTTTTTAATTTTTTTTTTTTTTTAAAAAAAAAAAATTTTTTTTTTGGGTTTTTTTTTAAAAAAAAAAAAATTTGGGAAAAAAAAAAAAAGGGGAAAAAAACCTTTTTTTTTTAAAAAAATTTAAAAAAGGGGGGGGAAAAATTTTTTTTTTTTTTCCCAAAACCATTTTAAAAAATTTTTTTAAAAAAAAAGAAAAAAATTGGAAAAAACCGAAGGAAAAAAAACCCCCAAAAAAAATTTTTTAAAAAAAAAAAAAATTTTTTTTGGGGGGGTTTTTTTTTCCAAAAAAAAAAAAAAATTTTTAAAAAATTTTTTTTAAAAAAAAAATTTTTGGTTTTTTTAAAATTTTTTAACCCAAAAAAAATTTTTTTTAAAAATTAAAAAATTTTTTTTTAAAAAAACAAATGAAAAAAAATTAAAAAAAAAAAGGGGGGGGTTTTTAAAAAAAAGGGCTACCAAATTTTAAAAATTTTTTTTTAAAAAAAAAAAGGGTTTTTGGGGGGTTTTTAAAAAAAATTTTGGTTTAAAAAAAATTTTTTTTCAAAAAAAAAATTTTTCCCCGTGGGTTTTTTAAATTTTTGGTTTTTGGAAATTTTGGTTTTTTTTTAAAAAATTTTTTTTTTGGGGGGAAATTTTTTTTTAAAATTTTTAAAAAAATTAGGGGAATTAAAAAAAATTAATTTTTTGTTTTTTTTTTCCCCCAAAAAAGGTTTTAAAAAAAAATTTTTTTTAAAAAAAAAAAAAAATTTTAAAAAAATTTTTTTAAAAAAATAATTTTTGGTTTAATTTTTAAAAAAAATTTCCCGGGGGGTTTTTTTTTTTTTAAAAAACCCAAAAAAAAAAAATTTTTTTTAAACCCCCTTTTTTTAAATTTTTTTTGGGGGCCCCCCCTTTTTTTTTTTTTTTTAAAAAAAATTTTTTTTTTTAAAAAGGTTTTTTTTTTGAACCCCCATTTTTTAAAATTTTTGGGGGTTTTTTTTTTAAAAAAAAAAACCCGGGCCCCGGGGGGGGGGGAAAAATTTTTTTTAAAAAAAAGGGGGGGTTTTTTTTTTTTCGGGAAAAAAAAAAAAATTTTTTAAAAAAAAATTTTTTTTAAATTTTTAAAAAGAAAAAAAAAAAAATTTTTTTTTTTTCCCCCAAAAAAAAAAAAAACCCCCAAAAAAAAAAAAAAATTTTCAATTTTTTTTTTTTTCCCCCCCCTTTTTTTTTTTTTTTTAAAAAAATTTTTTTTTAAATTTTTTTTGAAATTTTAAAAAATTTTTTTTCCCCTTTAAATTTTTTTTAAAAATTTTTCCAAAATTTTTTAAAAAAAAAACCCTTTTTTAAAAAAATTAATTTTTTAAAAAAAATTTCCCCTTTGGGAAAAATTTTTAAAAAAATTTTTTTTTAACCAAAAAAAATTTTTTTTTAAATTTTAAAAAATTTTTAAAAAATTTTAAAATTTTTTTTGGGAAAAAAAAAAAAGGGGGGGGGGGGGCCCCCCTTTTGGGGCCCCTTTTTTTTTAAAAAAAATTTTTTTTTAAAAAAAAATTCCCCCAAAAATTTTTCCCCCCCCTTTTTTTTCCCCCCCTTTTTAAAAAAAAATTTTGGGGAAAAAATTTTTTAAAAAAAAATTTTTTTAAAATTTAAAAAAAACCCCCCCCAAAAAAAAAAAAAAATTTAAAAAAAATTTAAAATTTGGGGGAAAAAAAAAAAAAAAAACCCCCCCCCCGGGGGGGGGGTTTTTAAAAAAAAAATTTTTTTTTTTAAATTTTTTTAAAAAAAAAAAAAAAAAAAATTTGGTTTTTTTTAAAAAAAAAAAAAAAACAAAGGGTTTTTTTTTTTTTCTTTTTTTTTCCCCTTTTTTTTAAAAAAAGGGGGCCCCCCCTTAAACCCCCCTTTTTTAAAAGGGAAAAAAATTTTTAAAAAAAAGGGGTTTTTTTAAAAAACCCCCCCCAAAAAAAAATTTTTTTTTTTTTTTTAAAAAAAAAAAAATTTTTTGGGGGGTTTTTTGGAAAAAACCCGGGGGGCCAAAAAAAAATTTTTTTTTAAGCGGGAAAAAAAAAAAATTTGGGGAAAAAAAGGGGTTTAAAAAATTGGGTTTTTAACCCCCCGGGGGGAAAAAAAAAAAAAAAAAAAAAAAAAAAACCCCCAAAGAAAAAATACCTTAAACCCCCGGTTTTTTTTTCCGGAAATTTTGGGGTTTTTTTTCCCCCCAAAAAAAGGGGTTTTTTTAAAAAAAAAATTTTGGGGAAAAAAAACCCCCCCCTTTTTTTCCCCCCCCCCAGCAGATCAACGAAACAATAACAAAAAAGTAGACTACAGGCGATTATATGGCAATTGAATAACACTAAAAGCAAATTGAAATGATTTGCAAATTTATCACGTTCGCGAGTCAAATGGCAGTAAATACGTCTGAGCGCCAAATATTATGCAAATTAGATGATTGTGGCAAAGCAAAGTGGGGGCGCATGCGCAGACGCTGATAAAAGTGCTGTTCTTCTTGCTTACATGTGAGGGAAATGGTGCAGGGAGAGTAATGAACAGGTGTTTGTTCAGAAATAATCATGACAATTTGATATTATTTTGTGTAAATTTACGACGCTCTAGCTTTTGTGAGGGAATTTCCTCGGATATTCACAATTTCGCGAGATAAGCTTTATTGATATGCCATAGCGCTTCATAGTGTATATGTATTTCATTAGATGTGACCTGGTCTACGAAAAGGATGATTTTTTGACACCTAAGCCTCCTTTTCGTAGACCAGGTCACAGATATACAATATGGCATTACCTTTCGTTAGTCTACCTTTTGTTAGTCTTAGATATTAGGTAATCTTTTTTATTCAGCCGCTTAGAGCATTTGAGAATAAGCACTTCTTATTTGGTCCCGTCGGACATATAAGTGATAGTCATACCTTAATGCCATACGCACAAATTTAATATTTGAAAAATTTCGTATTAATAAAAAAAAAAGTCAAGCAAAACTTTTGCTCTCATGCTTGGCGACCCGTAAGTGCTTCAAAAACCCCCGTTCCATTTGTGTAAATAATTTCACGCGAATTAGCATACTAGCATAAATTAGGGCTTAATGGGAAATACGCATGGACATATTTACATTTTAAGGAACATAAGCGTAGATCGTAGATAAAGATACGAATCTATGGATGAAAGCCACGGGCCAAACAACTCTTCGCTATTTTTATTTGAATATTGCAATTAAAAACTAAAGTTAAGTTCACTAAATTTTTTTTCTTTTTAGCCATTTAGAACTGATCTGCTTATTTAAATTGCTGTTATTTAACTTTTTATTTAATCACCCGCTGCCCGTTTGGCTTGAGTTTCATAAGCGTGTTTCGCACAAAACTTGTCAACGTTAATGAAACATAAAAAATGTTTTCCAAACGCGCTTCATATTCGCACATGTATGTATGTATGTATGCTTGCTTCTGCTCAGCACTAACTTAATTTTTTATTTACATTTATTATAAGCTCCAAGATTTTTTTTGCATAAATTGCTTGCGAATACAACAAAAAAAGGCACTGCTTTAACAACTGTGGGAATTTGTATACTAAAATTAGTGCCATTATGGGGTTTTAGGGGAAAAACTAGTGTGCTCTTGATAAAGACTGCTCTTGGCCACATTCTTTCATTAGCTAGAAGCTTTGAACTGTTATCTAACAAAGTTTTTTGAATCGTAAATTTATTTATAATTTGCTTTAAATTAAATATGCATAAATATTTTTAGCGCTTGAAATTTCAGTTCAAATGTACAGTGACGAACAAATTATTATACCCAGTTGGTGATATTTTTTTTTTTAATATTGTAGATTCAATTATGGTATATAAGAATGTACTATTTTCATTGTAATCTATAAAATTTTGGAACATTATTAATTACTGCAAAATTATGACAATGAAATTAAAAAATTTTGACAGAAATTCAATATATAAGCTGTTTCAAAAAATTATTATTTTTTAAATAAATAAAATAAAATTTTTTTAATAAAGAGGTGACTTTCGTGAAGTGAAAAAATTGCTTAGAATCTTAATAGTTTTTATGACGAAAGATTATTTTGCTTTAAGGGGTTAGGAGTAGTTAGAATTTTCAAAAAATATTTTTTTTTTGCATTTTCGTTAAGTGTAATATCTTAAAAATATTTATTTTTCACGTTGATCCGACAATTAGTTTTTGAGTTATTCGAGAAATAACAAAGAGAGCTCGAGCACTTCCAAGCGCTAGTGTGAAAGTTTAAACGAGTTTTTCTCAAAACTATGTTTTTTGTATCGATGACAACTGTAACTCGAAAAACGTTCAGTAGATTTTGATGAAATTTATACAGCTCTTAGAATACATAATAAACTCGAGCCTGATCGAAGGATTTTTATTTTTTCGAAAATTTCGATTTTTTAAGACCAATTAACTGTTGATTTTTTTGCAAAAATTTAGAAAAAATTTCCTGAGGCCGCCATTTTGAAAACAAAATTAAATCCTTCGATCAGGCCCGGGATTATCTAATTATAAAACTATTTTTTTTTCTGTCCGATTGTTTTTAGATGAATCTCCAAGGACTTATGCTTGTCACCGCAAGTAACTTATTTTGGAACAGGGTCAACACAAACAACTATAACTTCGGAAATTAAACTTAGTTTTTTTTTGAAAATTTCGTGACTTTAAGTCAACACATCCTATAATAATGCCACATAACTGCTTTTGTAAAATATCATGATTTAGTAGCAAAAAAAAGAGATACTGAAAACTCTCATTTTATCGTGCCTCCTACTACCCCTAATCCCTTAATTAAGAAATCCTCAAAGTCTGGCATAACAGTTCCAACGAATGAAAAGTATCAGTGACTTAAATTTAAAAACGGTAATTCTTTCAGAATTCTTGACAGATTATTCTCAATCTATCGAAGAAACAGACTTCACATCAAACTGTTTTGAAATTTATCTGAAATTTTGCTTCGAAACAATAGGTTTGCTTCTGAAGTCAAAGCAGCTGCTAGCCATCACGGCTTATTGCTTATTTACTAGTGTATTTAACAACTGTTTCATATATGGTAGCAGTTCATTTCTACTCTCAAAAGCAAGCAGCTCACTCACTGCTTTTTACGCTCTCAATTTTTGCTCTCTTCAGTTTGTTATACCCTCTATACAATTTTCCATGAAATTTGCAACACTTAGAAGGTAACGTTGGAGACCTTATGCAAAGTATATATATACATTATGACCAAAAAGTACCCGGAAATTGTAAATAAAACTCAGATTTTTAATTATTCAACAATATTTATTTTGTCGCCCTGAAAGTAATCCCCACCAGATATAATACATTTATGCCAACGATTTTTCCAGTCCTCGAAACACTTCACATAAGTAGTTTTTGGGATGGCCTTCAGCTCCTTCAGCGAATTTTGTTTTATCTCTTCGATTGATTGAAAAATAGGTTTCACAGAATGGCAATTTCAGTTTGTGGAACAAGAAAAATCCCACTGAGCCTAACACGGTGAATACGGTGGTGGATTAATGGTATTCAATCGAGTATTATAATCGTGTAAAATTGATGAATTTTTTTTCCACAATTTCGGCCGTTTTGGACAGATGTTTTCACACAACCGCCACAATACGGCTAAATAGAACTCCTTAATGACCGTCTGTCAAATTCATGACACACCAAACGACGAATATCGAAAAAAAACAATGAGCACCTTGGTTTTTGGAGGTTTTGGTTTGGTTTGTTTTTTGGTTTCGACTCGTTTTTTCCGCTTCATTCCGATGATTGTTGCCTTGTTTGCTTGTCAAACTCATTAACCCATGACTCATCGGCAGTTATAATGAACGCGAGAGATGTCGCGCTCTCTTGTCATACATCTCTCTAACATTTGTCGTCTGATTTGTTAAGTAGCATACACTTTTTCTGTTTGCGAGATATCTTCAAGAAATTTTGCTTATATTAATGTGTACAAACTAATCGATTCAAATCTAGTTCTTGAAAGTCAACTTTTGTCTTTATGAAGGGTATTATAGCGTCGGCGCAGCGGAAGTTAATGTTTTAACTTTTATTTTGGTACATTATTTACTCGTTGTTTCGATTACTCACTGGGTCAGTTGGAATTAGTCAGGAGAAGATAGCGCGAAAGGCACTTGTTAGGAAAGAAATATGCGAGCTCAGTTATCTCACAATGTGTACTTTTTATGAGTTTGAAGCGTGACAAGCGTTTACATTAGCATTTAGCGAAGAATGAAAGGAGCTTGCTTAAACCATTACACATTTAAATATTTTATGTGATTTTAGTTCATCTCTTCGTTGTATTTTGAATAAGTTGTAAGTATTTGCTCAGCCTCTTAACTGGTTCTGTGGAATTTGAGATCCTAATCGATAAAATGTTTGATTAAGACAATCTGTTGATTAAAATCAAGAATTACTCTCTTTCAATGGTGGGTAATTGTATACGAAATTACCATGAAATGTAAATATGCAAAATATATTAGCTTTCAAATAAAAAATGATTAATAAAGAGACCTACGAAATCAACAAATTGATTAACCATATTAGCTTCTTTGGGCAGTTCTTTGGAAAAAACATGTTGCCAGTTTGTCTGCGCTGAGAAGATAGCCTAACTAGGTAATATTATACAGAACTTCAGTCACTTAGCAACTATGTAAATGCGCTTTGGTAAAAATTAATAAATCCGTTCAAGGTCTGTCAGGTTTAAAATTACAGACTACAGTTAATAACAAGATATAAATTATGCAATTTACAGAAAACACGCTTTACATTGTTACGGAATTCACTATTTCATTGAACGGACGTGACCAAATGAACATATTGTATGTCACACAACGTTTTACAAACACATGTTGATAACAAAAGCGTTCTCAAAACAAAAAGAAAAAAAATTATAATTAAATACAAATTGGTTACTGTCTCAAAACGGTTTTTGTCCAACATTTATAACATATGTTTACCAGTTTGTCGTACTAACGCAATACAGCAACATATTTACTTCATCAGCAATTAACTCTGTATCTGCGCTTACAACAAAGCGTGCGCCTGCGCCGTTGATACGAGCATCTATCGACTTCAATGTAAACAAACCGCACGTGGCAACAGCCCACAAGCGACAATAACCCACTGCGGAGAAGCCAAAATGCCAGTCAGAGAGAGTGAGAGAGCTGCGCACATTGTAAGCTTTGGTGAAGATCACCTGTTGTAGCTGCCGGTTTTTGGACGTGTTTGCTTGAAACTTTGTGCGTATGATATGAGCGTTTAACTTTAGAATATAGTGTTGTTAGTGTGGTTCGAATGTAGCGCTAAGTGTCGCTTAAGCATTAGATTGTCGTATGATTACTGTCACAGCGAGCACGGCGCATAAACAACTTTTTCGAGTGATTGCCACAGTTGCCACATGCGATCACAGACACACACGTTCGTGCATTGTCCGTTCACGATTACAGAAATAGACTGCAATTTTGTCAGTCTGCATTAGTAATTACAGGTATTTGTGCAATACTTGCATGAAACTTTTCCGGATTTTGTCTATAAATGAAGTCAAATTCACGAGATACTTAATTCGGTCTTTCGTCGAGTTCGAATTTGAGTTTGAGCAATTATTTGCAAACTAGTTAATAACTGACATTTGAAACTTCGACGGAGGTTGAAATTTCGGTGAACTCTGTTGGTTATTATTCTCAATTAAAAAAAGTGTGTAGTTTTTAGTTTGGAGATCGAGCATTTGAATGAAGTGAGTGCATGGCATTAGAAGTCTATATGGCAGTATTATACTGCGTTTACAAGAATAGAAAACCTTGACTTGAAAAAGATAAAAATTTTAATTATAGAGTTTGAAAGAATATATATTTTTTTTATATTAAAAAATTGTATTAAAAAGTCATATTAATTAATATCCCAGATCCTTATCATTCCACTACTATTTTAAGAACTTTAGCTTTTGAGTAATTGCACGAAAAATAGATATAATGGACCAAGAATATCTGTCATCCTCTTAATATAATATAAGAGCTTGATATGTCAGTGTCCATTCGTATAACCATCTATCTTCTGTAAGCACACCTATCTGCCCTCTCGAAGTTTTCACATCCCTCGCGCAAAGTTTGCGGAACATAACATTTCGAATTGACGATGCGCCGGCTTGCAGGAATTTTATCGGACATTGTTTTCCAACTGTTGGGTCAACAAATAACTCTTAAACTTAAGAATACTCGATAAAATAACTGTTCTTTGAGAACGTTTTGTTTTCAATATCTGGCATCCCTACAAATGTTGAATAATATGAGAAAGGCGAGCTATAGTTTTTAAAGTTCGCCAGCCTTGAACTGCGAAGAATACTAAAAATAAATGTTACAACTAGTTTTTATTAATTAGTAAGAATATCAAAGCGTATTTAAATAAATTTTGAATAATAAACATTAACAATTTTATACCAGTTTTGGTTATTCTAATCGCCGGCGACTTCTGTCGGTGAATTTCATTTAACATTTACATAACAATGACCCAAATAAAAAAAAAAATATGTATATGTGACCTGGTCTACGAAAAGGGGGCTTAGGTGTCAAAAAAACAAAAAAAAAAAAATGATTTTTTGACACCTTTTGCCCCCTTTTCGTAGACCAGGTCACATATTTATTTAAATCATGCCATTAATATAATTTTATTGGGTCGTTTTGTATTTCTAATCAAAATTCAATTTATGTTTTTTTTTGTTTTGATTATTTATAACGAACTTTAATGAACCATCTATGTACCATTTTGGTCGACCACTTTTTGCCATTTTTCCGCTAGAGACACTATTCCATCAGTGTAAAACTTTTCTGGCTTGCTGTGACAAGTAATTTTCACAGGCTTCTCTTAAAGCCAACTTTACTCCATTAAGGGAGAAAAAAAAAATAAAATAAAAAAAAAAACAAAAATACAAAAAAAAAAATTAAATAATATTATACACATACTATTTTTCAATAAAATTTTTGGAAATTCAAAAAGTAAACTTTTGAATATGACATTTGGAAAATTTTTGCATTGCTAATTTATATAAATAATACTTAAGGAAATAAGTAAACAAGTGGCAGCCCGATGGTGCAAGGTCAAGGCTATATGCTGAATGCATCAAAAATTCCCAGGGAAGCTCTTCCAGTTTTTGCCGAGTCATCAAAGATGTGTGTGGACTAGCGTTGTCCTCATGGAAGACGAAGCCCTTTCTGTTGATCAGTTGTGGTTGTGTATTATTTTAATTGTTTGCTTCAAACCAATCAGTTGATAACAGTAAAATGTAGAATCAATCGTTCGACCAGGCTAGAGCAGTTAATAGTGGATGATTCCTTCCTAATCCCACCAAATACTTAGCATAAACTTCCGAGGCGTCAATCGAGGCATCAATAGAAGCGTTTGCGACCATTTGTTGAGCTTCACCACCATTGGATCATGATCCATTGATCATGATTGTAATATAAGAAAAAATTTTTCAGATCGGCTTACTATAGCACATAGCTTCCGTATAAACTGGACACATAGTTACTAAAAGAAATACACCTGTGAAGGGTATATTAGCTTTGGTGCAGCCGAAGTTAACGTTTTTTCTTGTTTTTCGTCTCCTGTTAACATTCGATTTAGAAATTTAGATTTAATTTCGTTTCAGCAAGGAGTCACAGATCTTAATTCGGCTCATTAGATTTTTTACAGACAATTCATGTGGTACCCCAAACATCGAGCTTCTTTTTGTAATCAGCCTTTTTCAAATGGTTCAAAATTGGTTCATTAGCGATGTCATGGCTGCTTATGTGACGGTTCTGGTCAATCTTTTCCATAATTTCATCGACTTTTTCAACGACAGGTCGATCAGAGTGCGGTGCATCTTTCACATCGAAATTTTCAGAACGGAAGCGAGCGAACCATTGTTGTGCTACTTGAACTGATACAGCAACGTCTCGTAAACTTCACAAATTTCATTTGTGGCTTAAGTGGCATTCTTCCCATTTTTATGCAAACATTTCAAAATATAGTGAATTTCCTCATTATTTTCACTAATTTTTGAACAGCCGTAACTTTTTTCAACTTCCACCATTTTAATTTTTGGTTAAATGAAGTTAAAATCTCATCTTTCCAACTCTATAACACAATGTGATTCGTAGCACTGGAGACACGACTGCAACGACATCTATTGACAAAATACGAAAATACTTTTTCGACTATCCAATATAACGGATAATAGTGTTTATTATTTAAAATAATTTGTCATAGCTTGCACTTGGGAGTGGCCAGAAAAGATTTCTTTTTAGATGTGGCTCAAGCAGCTCACTAATTCCGGACTTAGACCTAGTATCCTCTGGGTAGCCCGTTTGAAGGCGAGCTAATGTGAGAAGTCTAAATATCCTCCCTAGGGTTGTGCGCTGGGTTTAGAATTCGCCACGTAAAAAAGACTACCAAAAAGCATCATCTATCACATTATAATCAATTTTCTAAGTTTTTAGTGAATTAGAGGAATGGTTTCATGACAAATATATAGTAAATAATTTAACTATGAAAAAGTATGATCAATTATTTGAGTTACTGTAAAATGCGACTTCAGCAAACCAGATTTGGTTTTTATTAATTAATTCCGGTGCTTAATTTGCTAGCTTACGCTGAGGTGCATTGTGACGCACGTGTTTGAATAAAATTTAATTTTGTTTCGTGGATTTTATTTGATTCTTTTGCATTTTTTACCAAATGCATGTTCTGCATTCCTCGCGCAGCCGCGTGGCACTACCGCAGTAACTCTTCAGTTGGAATGCGTCTTTTGCGGAAGTGACAGCTGAAGGTGGCAGAAATCGCATCGATAAAAATAAAATCAAAGACAAATTAGCAGACAAGTTAACAATTTAACAACCAAAAGAGCGCATAAATAAAGCAAACAAACAAAAAAGAAAGGAAAAAACACGAAAACGGAAATTTGAATATTTTAACCTCTACTCTAAAATTTGTCTCATATTCACTTCGCACATAAATACATACATATATTAGTACACGCTAAAGTTTCATTTTTCGCGTTCGCCGGCTGTCGGAAACCGCAGCTTGACACTCACTGTCACTGCCAAGATCAAAGCCTCAGTGACTTTAGCTTCACCAGCTAGTCGGCAGCCACATGCAAGCGACGAATTCATCTGCTTACTTTAACCAAAAGCAAAAACAACAGCAAAAGACAGCAAGTGGGTCAAGTTGGTTATAAGTAATAAGAATTTTTTATTTTGTTTTTCGCATAAATTTACCCAAAATATATGCACACAAATAATTATATTTAGCGAAAACGTAAACGTGAAAAATCTGACTTGCCGACAGTGTTTGCCACGTCTACAGCGAATTCCACAAATATGGGCGTGGCATTTTCCTTGAGCGGTTGCCTAAATACGGGCATATGCCCGAGATTATATAATTCTGGTCTATGCGTAATTTCATGGTTGTTGTTGTCACTACAACTCATTGTTCTTGCATTCCTTTGTTATGCAGCAGCAGCGCTGGGTCAACCTTTTAAGCAGTGCTTTAACTGCCTTTGCTTTAATTTCTTGTGATGCACTTAATTGAATACTTCGATTTATCAAAAACGTGATCTTTTCCGGTTGTGAATACTTCGATTGCATTATTATGCTGCGCTCACCTTTTTCAAAACGAAACGAAGCCATTCAAGCGGATGCTGCACGCATGGCTACGACAGCGCAGGTAATCACAGCGTGCACAACAACACCGAGTTCACATGCGAAGGCAAAAAAGGCCTCGCAATTTGCTATGAACTTGAACTTCATTGAAGCGAAAATTGCAAGAAACGATTAAAAGGCAAGGTATAAAGGGTGCTCTTCACAAACATACATATTTACTTATCTGGAATTACACATTTTGCCTCTCGACTAAAGAAGTTGTCGCCGTAAAAACTCTCGCATGGGTTATCACTTTTTTTAAATGGAAAGTTTTGCATACAGATTGCGTAAGCATTTGGGTTATCCCAGTTTGGTTTCAACAGAACTTGTTCGGTAATCAGTGTTTACTATAATTCTTTTCAAGTTTTGACTTAATTAATTTTGTTGTACACGGAAGCGTATTTAGAGCATGTAAGGAATTATTTACTGATAACTTTATTGCGAGTTTCGAAACCACTTTGTGCCGTAAGTTCTTCTTGTCGAAGTTGGAATGAGTCATGCTACAATTTAAAAGTAGAAAAGGAAAAGTGATTTTTCAGACCTAACTTGATCACAAACTTCACTGTGTGACTAATGAGAGTGAAAGTGGAAACGAATTTAGAGTGTGTGAACTTTTTGAAAGAGCTAAAAGGGTTCATGAGGATTTGGAGATAAAATCGAAAAATTCTGGTTTCTTTTACACTTTTTGGTATGTACATTTTGCAATGGTAAGGAATCGAGGAAAAAGGCTAGATTTTTTAGCATTACTTTCAAGCGATGAGAAATAACCTTAGCCGAAGTGCAATAACGAATTTTTGTACAAAACTAAACTTCATTAGCCTTTTTGAGGGTTAACTACTGGATGCGAAAAACCCACAGCACATTCATAAGGTCAATTAGACTTGAAGAGCTGAGCTGATTCTTTGTTTAGTCTACTGCATTCTACAGTGTGAACTTTTGACTCATTCATGTTTGTAATTGCATTCGAATATTGTCTTAACCCTTCTCATTGTTTCAATTTGCTGTTTTACGGCCGCTGCACAAGTTAACATGAAAACCAATTTGTGTGCATAAATATTTATTTTGGGCGTGCATTGCTGGCCTTTGCTTGTCACATAACCACAATCAACAATCAAGTGTTTCATTGTCGAAAAGCAGTTCATTGTCAAAAATCTTTGAATGCGCTTTTATTGCAGCTCAGTCGCATCCGCATCGTAAAATTACTCTTACAACATCAATATGTATGTATATGTGTGTATATATATCTATATAAACACAGACAGCAGTTACGAAGCAATAGCAAACATTATATAGTATGTGCACGCATAATTTTCTTAAAATTCAGTCAGTCATGTCTGCAATACGTATAATACATTATGTACTGAACTGTTTACAGTGTTGTGCTTTGAAAGTGCAACACTGTAAATGATAGTTATGTACAACTTCCTTAAAGGTTTACAGAAAGCATTTATAGCTTAATATCATTTCTATTGTTTAATAAAGAAAACCTCAATCGGAATTCATCGCATATTAGTGGAGGTCTATGGGAAAATTTTAGTCCTCTGCTGAGCGAACGTTTCAAAAGGGGTTTCTAGCCTGGGTCATGTAAAAAGTTAGACAATGAAGAACTGGCATCACGAAGGTTGTTGTCAAACTCAATAAGAAATCCAAGAACTTCTGGGCGACACTCCAGCAGACATTTGAAAAGTTTTGCAAGCAGCCGGTTATTCAAAAGCAAAGAAATTGGATGCCATCTAAATTAAAACTAAGAAACTCCATTACGACAACGCTAAATGCAAAAAGTTCATATGTGAGACCTTGCAACGCCAGATCAACGGCAAATTCAAATATCAATGGCTCAAAGGTCTGTAGTTGGTGGAATAAGAATGGAGTGTTGTACTATGAGTTTATAAAAGTGAGTGCAATGATAAATGGCGAATCAGCATCATCGCACCAATATGGTCGCCTGGATGCAGTGAAACGCAGACGAGGAAGCTGCAAACATGCTAGAACACTGAACTCTGGAGTATGACAGGATTCCTCTTGATAGTCGCATAGTGAGGTCTGTATGGCTCCAGTTAAGGAGCTTAATAAACTCCTCTCCAAGCAGTTTCTGTTTGGGTGCTTTCACAGAAATCATTCCTTCAGTCACTGGCTTGGAGCGAAACTGCCTCCTAAGAGGTCCTTCCTTAACTACTTCGGCAATAAAAAACAATATGCCGACCAAACTTCGGGCTCAACTAACTTCAGACATGTACTGACCATCATTTACAGAGGACCCATTAACACCTTCACCGACTCGCTCTGTGTGAATGACGTACTGGAGTCAAATCACCACCCATTGCAGACGAAGAGCTCCAGTTGCCGCGAAAAACGTGAGTGACGCTTGCGCAGAACGTTCAGAATGTTGTAGCTTGTTAAACTCCTACTTAACCAGAATAGACCCTGATATATCAAACAAATGTCCAGCATGCAGGGAATCCCCGAATAGCACTAGCCACCTCTTTGCATGCCTTGCTAACTCTCCATATCTGACACCCTTCTCCCTTTGGTCCGACACTGTCGAAAGAACACGTTTACTGGGCCTACTGTTGGATGCCATCGATCACAACTTATGCTACCGACAACCATTAATAAATTTGAAGCAAATGATTACCACAAAACGCCCGGAATGTGAAACCACACATAAGCCAATAATTTGCCATCATTAATGAGGTCAGCCTGAAGTTGTAGAACTGGTTAGAAATAATTTGAAAAAGAGCGGCTGGGAAGTTTTTCCTCATCCGCCGTATGGTCCAGACCTTGCCCTTTCTGATTAGGGTATCGAAAAGTGGCTTAATTCATTCCTGGCTGTCAAGCCGTAGCAGTTCGTTTGGAATGGAATCCACAAGTTGTGAGAAAGATGAGAAAATGCTACGAGTATAACTTCAGATAAGCGATACTTTGAATGAACCTAAGTTACATGTTTTTCAAAAAAAAAACCTTCAAATAAAAAAAAAAAACTCAAGAATAAAGTTATGGACTCAATATATAAATATATTTAGACTTAGAACTCAATGAATATAATAATATTAGTAAAAATTACTCTATAACTCAATATTGATTGTTTGTTCAATGCTGCAATTTTATCACGCGCCACAGTAGGTTTTAAACGTCGCACGGATGCATTGAATTACAACATTTAAACAGCTGAACTGCTCTAATTTGGAGCACATACGTACATACATACATATTATATGTACATATGAAGTTTTGATATTTATTGGCTTTTTTCATTGGCCAATTCAGGGAATATTTCAGGGCTTTTTCTTTATATGAAATATACTTGAAACTAAAGTACCATTGTTCCCGCCAAAACATGAACAAGAAGCTGGCTTACCTATTCGCTGACCACAATGACCGCTTTGTCGACAGTTGCTTTGAAGTTACAAAAACAAAACAAAAATTAAAATAAAATACAACAATGTGCTGAACTATCTGTCGTGTGTTTACTTTATTTATTTATTTTCTGACTTAGCCGACAAGTGAATAGTTAAATTCAAATATTGAGGAATAACTTTGCGATACATCACGGTGTCATGTTCAAGGAACTTTCTGCCGCAAGCCAATCAACCCGCGAAGGTGCAAATAAACCTAGCTGAAACCGATCACGTTTATTTATGCTTTCGCACATAGCTATATACATATACACACATGTCATATACATACATATTTACATTTGTATATTTGTACATTACTTTGATTGTTTTTAGCGCTAAACAGCAATGTTTATTAAATAGAAATGTGTTGAAACCCTTTAGCCTCTCTAAGTTTTAAACGTTGTAAACAATTATAAAGTTCTTTAACCGTTTGGCAGATTTTTGATTGGCTGCTGAAGGTTATCGACAGACTTTGAAAAATTAGCTGTAATTTTAGTGTTGCTCAAATGTTTTTTTGGTGTCTTCATTCATATTAAGAATATTACTTTGAGTAAAGTAAACATCTCAATCGTGCATAATTTTAACGTTCAGCGCTTTCAGTAAACTTTTTCAAACAATTAGTAATTGCGCATTATCTAAATTCAGTTAAGTCATTTAACTGAGGTAACTATTCATATCTGACAACGTCATGACATTTCCATTTATGGCAGATGAAGCATCGAGCTGCACCTCTAAATGTGATGCGCCTCTTTCAGTCAGCTTGGAAAAAACATTTTCTATGATATTAAATTTTTAACCGCCCTTATGCGAACACTAAATCAATTACTGACGTTTTGCATCCTGAAAAGGTATATTAATTTTGCTCGGAAATTTTGCAACTTTACAAAGTCAAACGTTTTCCCAGGAGCGGTCGTTTGAGTTTGGTGAATAGCCAGAAGTCACGCGAAGTTAAACTAAACGAATACTTTGATTGCGGCACGATATTGGTTGAAAGTTTGGCGAAAAAATCAAGAGGAAGCTATGCGGTATGTGACGCTGCACCACGATGTGCAAATACTAAGAGTTGCCGACCCATAATTCTGGCTTCTTTTTACGAATAACGTCGTGTTGTTGACAGTTTGGTTGATCGGAGGGAATTCGGAGTACACCACACCTCGATAATCAAGGACAAACATTTGATTTTGACCTGTTTTGACATGTGGATTTCGGCTTCGGTTCACGTTTGCCATGAAATCCCGCCGAATGATCATTGGTTTTTGGGTCGAAAGCATAGATCCAAGACTTATCGTCAGTAATAATATGTATCAAGATATCCTGGTCGGAAGGCGTTGCTTTACAGACGTTAACGCGACACTGTTTTTCGAAAAATTTTGGAACCAATCGTGCTACCACTTTTCATAAGCCCCAATGATCTTTCAAAATAATTTTCACGAGTCCTTCCGATGTTTCAAAGATGCCAGTAAGATCTCTGTCTGTTACTCGTCTATTTTCAAGCACCAATTGCTTTATTTTATTTACGCGTTAATCTTCCTAGACGTAGCGAAAAAATTAAAAACTCTTACTATTTTTTGCCCACTGTAGTATGTGTGATCAGTGTGAAGAGCTAAGTTGATATAGCTATTTTTTATACCCTGAACAGGGTCACGAAGTTTGTAACAGCCAGAAGGAACCGTTGGATACTCTATAAAGTATATACAAAAATGATCAGTATGTTGACCTGAGTCGATTTAGCCATGTTCGTCTGTCTGTCTGTCCGTCTGTATATATACGAACTAGTCCCTCAGTTTTTAAGATATTGTTTTGAAATTTTGCAAATGTCATTTTCTCTTCAAGAAGCTGCTCATTTGTTAGAACTGCTGATATCGGACCACTATAACATATAGCTGCCATACAAACTGAACGATCGGAAAAAAGTTCTTATATGGAAAACTTTCACATTTGACAATTTATCTTCACCAAATTTGGTATAGATTATTTTCTAGAGCAAATATGTAATCTTCGAGAAAATTGTTCAGATCGGTTAACTATAGCATATAGCTACCATACAAACTGAGCCATCGGAGTCAAGTTCTTGTATGGAAAACTTTTGAATTTGACAAGATATATTCACAAAATTTGGTAAAGATTATTTTCTTAGGCACCAATGTAATCTCCGAAGAAATTGTTCAGATCGGCTTACTATAGCATATAGCTGCCATACAAACTGAACGATCGGAATCAAGTTCTTGTATGGAAAACTTTCGCATTTGACGAGGAATCTTCACGAAATTTGACGAGGGTTACTCCGAAAAAATTGTTCAGATCGGATTACTATAGCATATATGTAGCTTCCATATAAACTGAACACTTAGTTACAAAAAGAAATGCACCTGTGAAGGGTATATTAGCTTCGGTGCAGCCGAAGTTAACGTTTTTTCTTGTTTATACGTAAACTAGTACCTCAATTTTTGATATCGTTTTGATATTTCACACACATTAATAAGTTTTTCAGTTCAAACACTCGGCAATACAAATTCACACACACTACTTTTGTACGAAAAATTTCTTACTTCGAAGGTGTCACTTGGCAAAGTACTTAAGAGATATTTAGAAAATAGTGCCCAACAACAGCAACAACGGTCGCCAATTAATCATTGTATATCTTGCTAATTTTTCGCTAATTACGAGCGCTAATTGTTGGTGCTTTGGTTGTGCTTGTTGCAGCGAGGTTGTTATTCAATTTCATTAATCCGCTACTTGCATTCGCCGTAATGGATTTGCGAGACAAACTGCGATGCTGACGGCGGCGATGCTGTCGATTGTTTGACAATCGGAAAGCCAGCGGCAGCAATCATTGTTGCTTGTTCGATGTTTAATGTGTTTTTGCTGTTGTTGCTGCCGCTGCCAATGCTCTAATAGCCATTGTTACGGCCATTGTTGTCGCTATCATGTACCCTCGATCGGTGTTGCTGACATCGGTTTGCCGTTTGCACACATACAAACATACATGCATATGTACATAGCAACGAGTGCGTATTTCCATTCATACACACATCACACATACTTTTCTGTATGCATATAGGCAAATAATGTACAATGCGAGTAGTCGCTCGGTTCAATGCTCCGGCTTGCTTACCCGTGCTGCTTGTCGCATTACTGCTGTTGTTGTTGCAGTCTAATTTATTTACTTTATTTGCCATTGTTACAGGTGACGTTTAGCGATTGTCTCGCATCAATAGATGTTGTTTGTATTGTTTTTATTATTTTATCCTTAGTTCATTTCGTATCAATGGCGATTTATATTTAAATTTCTTGAGTTGAGTTTTTTGTAGTTTATTTATTTATTTATTTTTTGTTTAATTTGTGAATATTTTTAATTTTCGTGTAAATTAGTGTGGCTATATAATTTTTTTTACACTTAAATAGCAAACAAGTTTTACTCGATCTTTGGACCCATAATTGCAATAGCTATGCAGCCCAATCTTTCGTGGTGAATTTCATTGTCATGGTCACTGTCACAGCTGTTACGTGTGTCAAATATTTTACATACCAACGTTTAAGGTAGGCAGGAAGGGAGATAAAAATATTAGTTAGATCGCCCACGACTAAGAAAATAACATAACCAGCGTTAAATTTAATTATTAAAAAACAGGAATTTAATCTTCGAAAAAATGAAAATTTTAAATGCTAATAAAGCAATTACCGCATTTCGATTTTGGAGTCTCAAAACAAACGGGATGATATCATACGATTTTGGTGGCTAATTGACCGGCTCAACACATGAAATTATCTGCTCCACGAAGTGTTCTCTCGATAAATCTATTGATTGATGTGATGTGTGGGACGTGGCCAAGCCTTGTTGAAACCAAATGTCTCTGAGATCACGAGCTTCAATTCTAGGCATCAAGTCGTCGGTTATCATGGACGGTCATCATTGACATTACGTTCTCACCGGATAAATCCCCTGGTCCAAAAACCACACCAAACCGTTATTTTTTCCGGATGAAATAGCATCTTTTGAATTTCGTCAGGTTGCTCTTCGCTCCAAATGGGGCAATTTTACTTGTTTACAAACCAATTTAGCCAGAAATAAGCTGAACAAAATTTGGCTCAAAAAAGTCGGATCTTCTTGGAACTTCTTAAGCGCCCAGAGCGCGAAACTATTTCTCTTGGCAAGGTCGAGCGTCTACAGTTCTTGCACAAGTTGTATTTTGTAAGCTTACAATTTAAGATCTCGTCGTTAATTGCGTCAAGACGTCGTTTACGTCAGACCGAATGACGCCGAATCGAATCTCTATGATCTTCATGTGTACTTATAGCTACGCCGATAATTTTTCTTCACTGCGTGCTCGACATGGTCTACTCGGTTGAATATTATCCAATAATGAATACTGAGGCTCGATCGAGACTGAATCGATTATGTTGACTATTCTTCAGAGAACGTGAATTTTCGTAATTAAATAAATAGTCATGTTAAAACTGAATGAGTAATCTAGGTAGCCATGAAATCACTCCAAATAAAGCTTACTTTTCAATTTAAAACTTTAAGTTCTAAAAAATATTAAAATTTTACCTTTCCACTTTATTTCAGGGATACTCAAATTATCGAGTGTTGGCATTGCGCTGATAATTGTGGCGGTTCTGATGATCGCGATTGATCCACTGCAGCTGCTAATTGATAATGTAAGTGAAGTACGAATAATAAAAAAAATAATAAAGACAAAAATTGCAAAAAATACCACAATAACAGCTCAATTAGTGGCAAGCGTTCTTTACCTTTATTTTCCATTATAAGATTTTTATATGCAATTAACAAATTTGCGGAATATTTTTATTTGCAGCAATTGACCCTGAAAACCGGCACGCTGCTGTATAATTTGTGGCTAAAGCCACCGCTTGAAGTGTTCATCAGTGTGTACATGTTCAATGTCACCAATGTGGAAGCGTTCATGAGTGGACAGGACAGCAAGTTGAAGCTGGTGGAGGTGGGTCCGTATGTGTATCAGGAGGTGTTGGAGAACCAAAATGTCTTATTTAACGACAACAAAACCGTCACTTACACGCCACAACGTACAGTGCGATTTATACGTGAACGTTCTGTCGGTGATCCGACGGTCGATAGGATAATGGCGCCGAATATACCCTATTTAGGTGTTATGTCTGCGGCGTCTGCTTACTCTATATTCGCTATGATGGCTGTGAATGCTTTGACGAAGAAGTTCAATTCTGAGCCGATGTTGCAGCTGAGTGTTCATGATTACCTCTGGGGTTATGAGGATCCAATAGTGAATTTGGCATCGAAGATTGTGCCGAGTGTTATACACTTCCAGCGCTTTGGCTTGATGGAGCGGGTGAGTGGCTGCTTGCTGCCGTTTTCAAGTGACCGCCATACTAATTTGTGTATCATTTTGTAGATGTTCGACGAAGGTCATAATGTGGTCACCATGAGATTACCAAAAAAGCTGCATGCGGACGATGTTGGTGCAGTTGATGAGACAGATCGTGATTTCTCCATCGACAATTGGAACGGCAAGACAGGTTTCAAAAACTGGGACTATAATGAGGAACGCAAGTAAGATTTCCTGTCTTTCATAATAAGTATTTATAGAAATTTACGATTTGCTTTTTTGATTTTAGCACGAGCAACACACCTTGCAATACACTACGTGGCACCTATGACGGCACGCTCTTCCCGCGCAACATCCACAAAGGCGAAACATTTCGTGTGTATCGCAAAGCTTTCTGCCGCAGTCTGCCCATACAGTACTCACACCCTGAAACCGTTAATGGATTCAAAGGCTATAAATTCAAGTTGAAGGAAAATGCCTTTGATAGTGATCTCAGTGACTCAGAGACATCCTGCTATTGCAAGAACAAGCATTGCTTGAAGAAAGGACTTGGCAATATTTCGCCTTGCTATTACAGTAAGAAACCGCTTAAGAAATCTAGTGAATTGGTAATTAATCAGAATTATTCGTGATATAGATATACCGCTAGCCGTTTCATTTCCTCACTTTTTCAACGGTGAACCGAGTCTGCTGGAGAACATAGAAGGACTGAGTCCAGATAAGGATAGACACGGTACAGACATAATAATACAACCGGTGAGTGTGAATTAGTTAAAATACTACATATTTATAAATAATAGGTTAAACAGAAGAGTAGATCCATGTTTTTTACTCTTGCGACATGTTGCTACAGAGTATAATAGTTTTCTTTACCTAACGGTTCTTCGTATCTCCTAAAATTAATCGAGTTAGACATAGAGTTACAGTTATATAAGTGGTCAGTATGGCGAGAAAAGTCCGTCCGTTCGCTGGTGCAAGCTGTAACTTGAGTCTAAATTGTGATATCTGGATGAAACTTGCCACACATGTTCCTTGGCAAAACAGTTAGGCGAAGTTCATAGATAAACGTAATAGGACTACTGTGGTTTCTACACTTGAAATGGTATGAGAGGGCTCAAAAACAGCCAGGTTAAAAACTGAACGATGGGCGTGGCCTTGCCCACTTTCAAGTGAAATTACAGATTTCCGAACCCATCCCACCGATTTTAACCAAATTTACATTGTATTAACATTCTTATGTAACGGTGCGAAAATAGACGAAATCGAACTACAACCACGCCTACTTCTCATATAACAAAATTTAAAATTTTTAAAATAAAT
Source organism: Bactrocera correcta (assembly GCA_027475135.1). Lineage (NCBI taxonomy): Eukaryota > Metazoa > Arthropoda > Insecta > Diptera > Tephritidae > Bactrocera > Bactrocera correcta. Next base: position 17,840,527 of record CM050325.1, read on the forward strand.
TTTAAGAACACTTTAACTTTAACTTGTCAGACATATCATAAAGAACTCTATTATATATTTTCCAGCAATTGGGTATACCCATGAGAGTGCGTTCCCGCTTCCAGATAAACTTACTGATGGGAAATGTCAAATATAATCGTGGTGTATCGCAGTTTAAAAATATGGCATTGCCCATATTTTGGATTGAGATGGTAAGTTTTCTCAAGCTTGTAAAAAGTAATAGACCTCTAACTTCAAATTCTTTTCCAGGGCGTTGAAGATCTCACACCCGGCGTTAAAATGTTGCTCACGCTACTATTTCGTGTCTGTCCATGCTTGCAGTTAGGGCTGGTTATAACGCTCATCGCGATTGGAGTGTATTTGGTGAGCAGTGCTTTGTTGTGTTGCTTCTGGGCGCCAACAGCGTGGAAAACCATCAATTCAAGCATGGAGCAAGCAAAGAATGTTGAAGCCGGCCTCAAGGCAAATGTGGGCTTCTTGCCGCTGTTAAAGCAACCGACGATAGTAGAAATGAAGAAGCTGCCGAAACAATCCAAAGCGGTGAATCAAAAAAGGCCTGAATATGATGTGACGCTGCTTCCACTGCACCGAAGTGTGGTGGCGTAAGGTCAGAAGTGAGGAAAGGCCTACATCAAACTCCCAACTGTGATATTAAAATTTAAGCGTAGAATTATACCTTTTTATTTGGTAAATTTTGCATTCCATTTATAGCAGGGACTAACTAATTAACAGTATACAGTTAATCTATTTATATTCTATCATTAATTAAAATAAGCGACAATTTTGTATTCTACGATATTTCTATAAATTATTTAGCAATTAATTAGAGCTAAGTTTCGCTTAGTTAGTTTACTCGAACAAATAATACAATTTTGAAAAAGTCTCGCCTTTTCATTTTCTTACTTATGGTGCATTGATATCTGTTATTTACATATAAGTATACTTATATATTATATAAAACAAGTCTATATACGTATATACATAGATACATAAGCAAACTTAGGCTGCTATTGGCTACTCCTTCGCTATTGTGTCTTGGATCCACTTCATGTAGTATGAAATGCGCACATAGACATCGGGGAAGCCCTCCATGGCACAGCCCGAGCCGAACGATGTTATCCCGGCCAAGAGCCACGGTCCGCTTTTGCTGAGCCTACACTGCAGCGGCCCACCAGAGTCACCCTGTAGTGTACAAAAGCAATGTATTACGAATGTTTCTTGAATTGCGCTCTAAAATTTACCACACAAGTACCGCCTTTGCCGTTCAGCTTGCCGGCGCACAAGTGACCTCGATGGATCTTCACGAAACTGCCATATGCCGCTCTGCATCTGCAGTTTAAAATTTAGTCAGTTTTATGAAAACATACAGCTATTTTATAGTAGATTTACCTCTCGCTGTTGTGCAGCGGTACACGTGTCTTCAGCAGCACATTCGTCAGGTCACTGCTGACATTTGATTTGCCCCAACCCGTCGCCACACAGTCGCTGTAAGGCAGGTCTCTGTAGTCTTCTTGTTCTTCGCCATTCGCCCAGTAGTGCTTACGTGAATCTGCGCTACCCTCATATTCTCGATAGTTTCCTTGCACTTTCATCAATTTGTCATTTCGCCGGCGTGTCGAATGTAGCATGCGTCCCTGCCGTTGCATGTCTGTCTGCTTCAAGCGACTAAGTATTTTTGTGTTCATTAGTTCACGCATACTGGGCAGCGTTACGTTTCGATTGCGTCGCACCTTTTGCACGCTTCGTAGGAAATTGTCATTTAAATCTGGCACACCTGAGAGTCCCGGCTCCAAAGGATCTTCTGGTTCACCTTCGGCAACTATCTCCTCGTCACTGTTCGGCAAGTTTATCTCAGACAGTGACTGCTCATTGAATGCAAACGGTAGACAGATTACACGAATGTTGGATGTTTTTGCCAGGTTAGCCGGACTAGAGAGCTTTAAGAGCGCGAGATCGTGCCGAAAGTTATGGTAGCGTTTATGTAGTATGATTTTGTCGACAGGAACGCGTTGTTCATAACCGGACTCTTCGAGTCGATTGTGTTCACCTAGTACGACGGTCCACAGCAGCGGTATAGGTAGGTTGAAGAGATCGCTGTGAGGCAAGTTCGAAAGAAGTGAACAATAAACTAAGAAATATATAAAAATTTCAATTCACTCACTTGTGTATGCAATGTGCTGCGGAAAGTATCCAATATGGATGTATGAGTACGGCGCCGCACCAGTGGCCTAAAAAGCCCATTGATGGGTGTAAAAGTTCGAGTGATGCTTGCCATGGATATTGACCATCTTTTGTAGGAGCACCAGAAATAATGCGGGCAGTACGATTCACTTGTTTTTGTGTTTCCTGAACTGAGTCTGTTGCTGCTGCTTCACGTGGTTCACGTCGACTGGAGCGTGATCCGCAACCTATTTATAAAAGAAACGGTTATATAATATATTAGTGTGGTAAGTAGAAGTTTTAACAAATCTTTAAGAAGGATGCACATTTAAAATGACTCTTGCTTACAAGGGATGGGGATAAGATAAAAGCGGACAAGCTCTCACCGGTTTTTTTTTTTCTTTTTTATTAAAAGAACCTTTTATGTAGCATAAGTTTTTCCGAGAAATAGTCAGATATTCATGTAATTTTTATTTGAAAATTTTTCGCGATCACGTGTTTCCAATTTGACTTACTACTTATACATATATTGGTGTTGAGTTTAGTTGGAATAGCTGGAACGGTTGGAAGAAATCAATGTATTTTGCATGGTAACAGCAATCTGATGGTCCAACGGAGCAGTTCGTTCTAGCAAATACCCAAAATAGCACATCATATTTTGTAAATCAACGGATATTGTTGATCACAGAGCAGACAAAAATTGGAGCTTTAGAAAAGTCAACGCTATTTCAAAAAATGTTTCACATACATACTTATGTAGGCCCACTGCAGGTTTTAGGAACATTGGCTAATTGTGTTACATGAAGTACAAGGTGCTTTCCAAATTAAATAGGACTTTTTGAATCTAGCGCCCCCTGGTGGTGCCATCAATATGTCGACTGGTGCATTAGAATCTGCTATTTTTATCGACTGGACAGTGAGAATGAATTCATGGCATTTCATTGATTGAAAGTGAAGTTATTGCGTTTTAAGTGGCAGTATATTTATGTTAAGAGTGCGAAAATGAGTTTCGAACAAAGAGCCAACATAAATTTTTTTTTTTACTCTCATGTGAACGCATATATTTTACTACTTTTTAGGAAATTTTTTTTTATGCGACAACAAAATTCTATCATTTTAATTTTTTAATATTATATATTTTTGTTTGTATTTTGAAATGTACCAAAAAAAAAAATTTCGTTTTATACATTTCTAATATATATTTTTTTTAAATCAAAGTAGACCCCAACAAAAAAAAGTAGTTCACTGGTCATGGTGACAACGGCTGTTCATGTTGTCTGAAATAAAAAATCGAATGGATTATTATTCAGTAGTTCTGCGATTTTCGTCCCTACCAAATATAATCAATTTCATTAAAAAAAAATGTCGAACTCCAAAAAAAAAAGACACGAAAATCTTATTTTTTTTCCTTAAAAATCGTTTCAAAAATATGAAAATATTTTTGAAAATAAACAAATCTGGATAACTATAAATGAATAGAAAAACATATGTGACTTGGTCTACGAAAAGGGGGCTTAGGTGCCAAAAAAAAAAAATAAAAAATAAAAAAAATAAAACAAAATAAAAAAAATAAAAAAAAAATTGATTTTTTGACACCTAAGCCTCCTTTTCGTCGACCAGGTCACATATGATCGGTTGAATACTTTGTTTTTCAGAAAATGTTGATTCGAGAAAAATGCGTTTAGACACGTAGCAGCTGCAGACTTGTCATGGCGCCTGGTAGACAATCGCTTACGACACGTCGGCGACTTTGAGCTGTAGTTTATCAAATACTACGAATTTCGGTCTGAATTTTTCACAGCATGTTTTCAAAAGGTTTTACTGTCAAATTAAAAAAAATTCGATTTTTCGAAGTGAGTACATGAGAATACCTTCTAAAACACTCGTTCGACATGCTTTTGGATCGTGAAAAAGCTGTATTGAAGTAGAATGAGACTATTTTGATTAAAATAAGTTGACATTGCCAAAAAAAAACCATTTGTTCTTTTTTTTTAAATCCTGTTTACTCTAGAATGTACCTTGTATATTATATATCTTGTCCAATAAACTTAACTTTAGGGTAGATTTTGAAATTACTTAATGCAATTTTTAACTGGAAATTCCATTGACTGAAATTAATTTATATCTTAATGAATGGAAGCTAAGAACAAAAAATTTATTTCAAATTTTATATTTATAACCGAATCGACGAGAGGTCGTTCGAATTCTTCAACTGATGAAAAAATTCAAAAAGTGAAGGACATAGTGATTGAAAATCGTCTGACAAGTGTTAGGGTGATGGCAAGAAAGCTCGACCTCTCTCAAAAGTAATGCTGCAAACAGGTCTCTTTGGACATGCTTGATCGTGTAAGTTCCGATCCAACATCTATTGAGAGAATTGTAAATGTTACACAAACAAGTCAAAAATCATTGGAATGAAGGGAGAAAAACGAGACGAAGCCAAGAAAACCATGCCAAAGTCGCTCAAAACTCAAGGCTCATAGTTTTTTTTCGATATTCGTAAGGAGTTCAATAAGAAGTTCTATTTGGCCGTATGCCGTATTAGGAAGAACAATGCATGGATTTTACACGATGATAATGCACCATCGCATAAAGCCAAGATTGTGAACGAATTTAAAGCCAAAAATGCAATGAATACCACTGCATTCACCAGATTAAACTCCGTGTGATTTTTTCTTGTTCCCTAAATTGAAGCTGTCGCTTCATGGAACCGCGTTTTCTGTTGATCGAAGAGATAAAACAAAATTTGCTGAATGAACTGAAGGCCATGCCAAAAAGTGCTTATGGAAAGGGTTTCGAGGAAAAATTGTTCTCTTAAGTGTATTACATCTGGTGGGGATTACTTTGAAGGCGACAAAATAAATATTGATGAATAATTAAATATTTTGCATTTTGCACAATGTGTATAGTTATGTAGTATTTTTATACTCATGTTGAATATAAATATAAAATATATAAGCCATGATTGGTGAAAATTTGGGCAAACAAGTGGGCTGATGAGAGTATTTTGAAGTGATATATGTGATTTAAGCAAACTGTCATACCGAAAAAAAAAATCGGATGATGACCATAAGCACTCTCATATAATTGGTTTCGAAATACGAGAAAATAGATGTGAAACATTTCAGTACATAAATATCTGTGGCAACGTGGTACTTTAAGTTAACGATTTTTTAGTTCACTTCAATTAGAGAGGAAAATTTTATTTATTATGAAGAAACCATAGGTCAGTTACGTCTTAAATACAAATTTTGGATACCACGCTTCAAATAACTACCAACATGTAAATTCGAATATTATATAATTAAAGCATTTTATAACCATTATTTCTGTCTTTGAGCAAAAAATTAGCAGAAACAAATTTCTTCCTTAAGTGAAAAATTATTCACCCTAAAAATGTGTACGATCAGATATACTAAGGTCCATAGGCGAAGCGTATAGTAATGAATCAACATATATATACCTATCAACACTTTTTGAGTACAAATTAACCGTTAGCGCTGTGCTCAAAGATTTGCTTGCACAGAATGGCGTGTAATTTATGCACTTTTGGAAGTTACCTGCACTAAACTGTTGATAATGGAAACTGCGTGTTGTTGCTG